>CM074738.1:54632079-55232079 GCA_037367245.1 Phrynocephalus guinanensis
CAGAGAGCCACACCACGCAGTGACCTGCCAAAACAGACAAACACTCACACAAAAGCATATAATTTTAACAATAATATATTAAACACATAATATAACATGCTCAGTCAGGTGTTTTTTGTTACCTTGTTGGAGTGATGGGATGATAATCTCAGTGGGATTTCTGGCATCTTTTGTTTTCAGTAATCTTCTGCAAATCAGGTTTGTATTCAGTTGTAGCCACTCGGAGCAGTTCCTTTACATGAGTGTCAGTCAGAATGGACCGGTGCTTTGATTTCACGTGTTTCAAAGTAGAAAACAGCTTCTCACAGACGTATGTTGACGAGAACATAGACAGCAGCTTGAGAGCGGCTCTTTTTACACACGGGTATTTTTCAGTTGGCACAGCTCTCCAAAACGTAACATGGCCTTCCTTCAAAAGAGATTTCAGTCTATCGTCCTCGCGTAGCTCAATCATTTCTAGTTCACTCGCTGCCTCATCAGTAACAAGTGGGGTTTTCAGGCAGTCGGTGTCAGCATTAAACAGGTCGATGAGAAAAGTGATCTGTGGTTTTTTTTGGTCCAAGTCCTCAAACCGGAAAGTAAACTTCTCTTGCAGTTCTGTAAGTTGTTTCACGTATCCAGCTATATCTGTTTTAACACCGGTCTTCTGCAGGGTGCTGCACAAAGAAGGAAAATGGGATAGATTGCTGTTTTGAATGTTTGCTTTAAAAAGCTTCAACTTGTTTACAAAGGAGAATACACTTTGTGTCAGCTCAGGAAGAGTTTTTAATTTCCCCTGCAGGTCCACGTTTAGTTTATCCAAGTGTGAAAGCATGTCCACTAAAAATGCCAAATCCATAAGCCACTCGGGGTCTGAAAGCAGAGGATACGTTTTGTTCTTCTCTGCCATAAACAATTTTACTGTTTCCAAAAGCTCAAAAAAGCACGAAACTACTTTGCCTCTTGAGAGCCATCTCACTGCGCTGTGCAGTGGCAGGTCACCGGGCAAGTCTGCGTCAAGTTCTGCAATGAGGTTCTTGAATTGCCGGTGACTAAGGGCGTGCGTACGGATGTAGTTCACAATCTCCATCACAGGCTTCATAACGTGGTCTAAATTCAGTGTTTTGGACACAAGTTGCTCACGGTGGATGATGCAGTGGAAGTTCCAAAATTCAGGAAAGGCGTCATCACCTTTACAAAGACCCACAAGTCCATTTACTGAGCCAATCATCGACTGTGCTCCATCCGTGACTATTGCGGTGAGTTTTTCAAAAGACATATTTGCTTTTTTAAAAACGGCAGTCATTGCCTCTTTTATGTCAGTACCGCGAGTTCTGTCTTTTAATGCAACAATGTCGAGAAGCTCTTCTTTAATCACGCAGTCCTCAGAAACCATTCGCGCAAATATTGCCAACTGTGGCTTGTCTTGTATGTCGCATGACTCGTCTAATGCAACACTAAAATAAGCACATGCGTTCAAGTCTGCATGTAGATATGACTCAATCACATTATTTATGTCTGCTATTCTGGTTTCAACTGTGTGCCGTGACAGCTGGAGATCATTGATGGAATCTTTGAGTTTTTTATTGTCTGGAGCCAAGGTTTCAATTACATCCGCAAAACACTGTTTTAGAAACTCCCCCTCATTGTATGGTTTTTTAGCACGGGCAATGTTCCACGCCACTTTATAGGATGCAAGGGTCACAGTTTCTCCATGCTTGGTTAATTGCTGAAACATTTGAGACTGTCTTTTTACCTGGCTTTTCAAGGTGCTCAATTTTTGCTTCAGTACCTTTGGGTAATTCCTTGTCAATATTAGCATGGAGAGTTCTAAAATGACGCTGAAGATTTGAAGCCTTGAAATGTGATATCATAGTATTGCATATTAAACACAGCGCTTTCCCATTCCGTTCAATAAAGAAGAAAACATCTTCCCATTCTTCCAAAAATGTCCTGTGTTCATCTTCATATTTTCGTTTAGCTTTGCATTTTGCCATTTTGAGTGAGGGTAAAAATCCTGCAGTGATGGTGAGGGTGTGCTGCGTCCTCCACACTAAGAACTAACGGCAAGATGTGACACAACATGTGACACACGGGTCCCCCCGCTCTCTGGCCCGTGCAGTTGTTTCCGGGGGATGGGAGACGTGATGACTCAGCCTGGGGGCGGGACTACGCGCTCGGAGATCTCTCCTCAGAGGTCCCTCCTCAGAAGCAGCATAACAAAATCCAAACTTGGCAAAGAGCCACAGTATACAAAATAATGATAAGAGGCAAAGAGCCGCATTCATTTTGGCCGGGAGCCGCATGCGGCTCGAGAGCCTCGTGTTCGCCACCCCTGGGCTAGGGGATCTCCCTTATGAGGAAAGGCTAAAACATTTAAAAGGCGCCTGAGGGGGGATATGATTGAGACGTACAAAATAATGCAAGGCATGAGTAAAGCGGACAGAGGGACGCAAATAATATATTTTTTACCCAGCGTGTTGTTAGTCTGTTGAACTCCTTGCCACAGGAGGTGGTGATGGCATCTAGCCTAGATGCCTTCAAAAGGGGATTGGACAGATTCCTGGAGGAAAAGTCCAACACAGGTTGCAAACCATGATCGAGATGTGTAATCTCCAGGCTTAAAACCGGAGTACTTCAAGGGCCAGATGCAGGGGAGTGCTATCAGGTGACAGATATCTAGTCTTGTGCACTCCCTGACACATTTGGTGGGGCCACTGTGAGATACAGGAAGCTGGACTAGATGGGCCTTTGGCCTGATCCAGCATGACTCTTCTTATGTTCTTATGACCTGGCATCTTGTGTGTTTGTTGAGTCTGTTATGCAGGTTGTTTCTTCTGGCAGACAGCTTTAAAACTCCAGCTCTCTATTCTTATGGTTCTTTGTCTTTTAAACAGAATTGATCCAGAAAGTCCTTTAAATGGATGATGCCTTCAACAGTGGACTGCCCTTTTAGAATCCTTGAAATGGAGGGCTGTTTTTTCTAAGGTACGAGGGAAGCTGGGAAGAGTTACATATGAGAACATAAGTCCCAAATCCCATAGTTAGCAGGGTCACAATTCATTCTGGCTAAGAGATTCATGGAGCAGTGGGCAATTAAAAGTTACTTCATCCTGTCTAGATAGGACACAGAGCAGCAATGAAAAATTCATAGAGGCACACAGATGGCATTAACACAGAAGTAATCATGGAGACGTCCCATTGACTTAATATTCATGGCACATATTAATATAATTATGATTGGGTTTGTAGCCAAATAATCTTGTTTAACACTCTTGAGTAAAAAGAATTTTTAAAATGTGTTATCAGAGGTCACATCTTTTATAGAGTGTGAAGCTGGTGACTCTCCTCATTTTCTAAAAGGGAAGATTAATCATGCAACATTCTATGTAACAACTTTCTATGTAACACTTAGCTAAGTGAAACAGTGGAATAAAGGCAGTAGGGTTATCAACTAATACCCTTGCCACCCAAGATAACTGGATGCATTGGTTCTAATTATGCTGCCCTTAATGAGGCTAGTGAAATTTATTTTTTGGACTACAGCACCCAGAATACCCCAGCTGCCATGACCAACATGTGATAGGAACTTCAGGGCACAAAAACAATTGTGGGCCACAGTTTAGAGTGAATAATAGTATATAGAGGGCTCCAAGATTCCAGTTGTGGTGGATAGAGTGACTGACTGGTGTCCAAACTTTGGCCTTCCAAAGCCATTAAGTGTGAAGAAGCACATGGTGGAGCCTCCCTATTTCCATGACAACTACAAAGCATTGGGGGTGTTATCTCTGTTCATTACTCTCTAAAGAGGCTGCATCTCAAAAAGCTAAGAGGTCATCTCCAGGGTGTTTTTTTTTTGGGGGGGGGAGAACTAAACTACTAGATTTCTAGTTGGGGGGATTCCTGTTGAGCTATAGTACCTGTGTGTGTGGGGGGGGGGGTTGAGGGATTCCAAAAATACCACACCTAACCACCAAAATAAGGTCTGAAGTGGCTTTGCACTTGCAGAATATTTGCATATCACTACTATGACAATGACTGCTATTTATTTCCCATTTCCATTCAAAAATGCTTGAGGCAGGAGACAAACATCAACACATTTAAATAATAGAGCCATTAAAATAGCCACAAAAATAATAAGCATCAAAAGACTTTTAAAGGTCAGTGTGAAAAGATGCGTCTTCATACCTACCCATTAGCAACCAGAGTGAGTCATGGTCACATTTTTGAAGGGAATGCATGCCATAGCCTGGGAGTAACACAAGAGAAACTCCTCTCTGCTGTGTGTATTAGGTTCTGGCATTGTTAGTGACTGTTCTGTGAATGCATCAGTAAACACTGATTTAATTGATTGATTGATTGAGCTTGGTGCTGTGCATCAAGAGAGATACACATTTGGAAATAATTATTGTTATTTAAGGACAATGTATATTGTTCTTTAAATACAATGCCTATTATGTTTAATTTGAATGCAGTGTGGGAAAAGTGGGCTAAATAACTTCTATGTCCAGTTTACTATCTGTGGGCAACCTTCAGGACTCTTATTGTCTTCTTTTACGGCGGCTGTGTACCTTGAATCAAGACCTAAACCAGATATGTATTCATAGTGGTTGCCTTCAGATGGGGAACAGTCTTTTGCAAAGCACATGGCCACCCTAAGCAATCAGTAGCAATAGTTTCTCATATAGTATTCTCCCCCCCCCCCCACGCTGATGTTAGATTTTGAATGAATTATAAATATTCTGACAACATTATCATTGAAGGTACATACCTCTGATTTGGAGAAAAGGCTTAAAAACATTTTCTTGAATATTCAGCCCAACATTCTTACTCCATTTCTAAAGTTGTTTCAAACTCTGTATTGCAGAAAGGGCTGCTTTCTTATTCCACTGGGCTTAATATGCTTATGTGGTTGAAACAGGGTCACTTAATGTTGTGTAGAACTCCAGCGTGCCATTTGATGAAGTCCTTGCATCCACATGCCATATGCATCTCAAACAACCTTAAATGGCCCATCTTCTTTAAGAAAATAATGGAGGAAAATAATCTCTCTCCTCACTCCTCCTCTCTTCTCCTTCTGCAAGCAATTTCCCCCCTAAAAGGTATAGTGTAGAGCTGCCTAGATGCCCTAAGCACACCCGATTTCGGAAGCTAAGCAGGGTCATCCCTGGTTAGTACCAGTACTCTTGCCAAGAAAACTCCATGGACATGGAGTCAAATAGAGTCAGTCACGACTGTAAGGACACAACACACATACACAAAGGTATAGTGTATCAGTGCTGTCCTAAAAGGCTCTTTTTAAAAATTGCTTACCTCTTCTGCACATCCACAGAGGAAGAAATGAAAAGTTTCCTTTCCTAATATCATTAAGTGGCTAAGCTGTTTTTCTTAAGCCACTTAATAATATTGGAAAATTGAAAGCAAAGTGTTCTGCTTATATACCGCCCCATACCACTACAAGTAGTCTCTGGGCAGTTTACAATTTTTTTGATTACAGTGTGCAGGCTACACATTGCCTTGAAAGCAGAAAGTTTGGCTTTAGTTAGATCTTACTGATTGCATGTGCTGGAAACAAAAATCAGCGCTTGAAAAACGTAGTAGCCCCTGACAGGAGCCCAGGAAAAGTCCACGTAGGAATGCTCTTGGGAAGGTCTGCTTCATGTTGGCAATTCTGTCATCTGGTCGCCAGCAAGAGGGGTGAACCATCCCATCCCCCAGAGCAGACCAAACAGCAGGACAAATGGCCACATATGCACTCCCTAAGGCAAGTGTTCTGTTTTTGAAGAGGCATAGCTACTAAAGGGACATGACGTGGTGGCTCTAAATAGAAAAATGTATTCCAGGCATCTGTATTCTGCCCATCACAAATGTTTATCCCAGGGTAGTTCATGATGTAATTTAAAATCCAAAACAATAAAACCATACAGCAAAATATTAAAAATCAGTGCAGCAATAAAACAACAAAATAGTTGGTGGGGAATTTCTGAAATGACCAGCACTTTAAAGTATTAACTTGTTAGAATTTCTTAGAGATGGACATTTCAAGTCTGTGCCTAAAAGAAAATATAAGGACACCATTTGGGTCTTTGGAGGTGCCACAGAATTGTCAGTATCCCCTGGTGTATACCCTTGAGCTCCTTAAAGGAAAGCTGGAATATAAATGTAACTAAGAAACATATAATGTGCATTATGTATTTTAAAAATCTGTTATTACATAATACGTACATATACAGTGGTTCCTTGTATAAAGGAATTAATTCATTCCAAATGAAATTCTGTTAAGCTAATTTTCCTTTATACAAATTTCCCATTGGAATGCATTGAAAACGGAGTAATCCCTCATCGCGACCATTTTTATGTTGTACGGATTCACCCCATAGCAAATTTCCCCTATCTCCAGAATGCTTTATGCTGTACAGATTATGTGTTATACAAACCCTTTGTTATACGAGCGTCCACTGTATTACTATTTTCCGCCCTTATGTCCAAAAAGTGTAAAGCTCTAGATATGGTCCCCCCACACTTTTATCTTGGCAAATAGCCCTTGGAAATAGACAAGCCTGGAAAATGAAAATTGACCCCAAATCCTGCAATATGTTTCTTGGCTGAGCACAGATATATGAACCCAGGTACATGTTCCCCACTGTGCAGCTTTGCTGGCACACTGGTTATCCTCTAATGTTATGTGCCACTGATAAAATATCAATAAGCCTAGATAAATGATGACTTTCTTTCATTTAGATTTTGGCAGAAAGCAAAGTGTGATGTGCTTGAATGTTCAGATGTAAAAATTCCTGGATATAATCTGTGGCTAAAATCCAGTAGTTAATTCCAGCAAGATTAGATTCTGCAAACCAATGTATTAATTTAATAAATCTTATTATTTTTGTTAGTTGTTTTGCTTCATGTATGTCCTGTCTTTCCTCCAGGGTGCTCAAAATAGCACAGATGACTCTCCTCGTTTTGTTACCCTCACAACCACCCTGGAAAGGAGGTCAGGCTAAAAGGCCCCAAGTCTCTCTCTCTGTGTGTCTTTCTTTCTTTCTTTCTTTCTTTCTTTCTTTCTTTCTTTCTTTCTTTCTTTCTTTCTTTCTTTCTTTCTTTCTTTCTTTCTTTCTTTCTTTCTTTCTTTCTCTTTGTGAGGACTAGAATGTCACTCTCCCATATCCCAGCCCTAGCCATTACTCTATTGTGGTAAGGTAATGGCAAAGGTTCCCCCCTCACATGCATGCTAGTCGTGTCCGACTCTAGGGGCAGTGCTCATCTTTGTATTCAAACTGAGGAGCCAGTGTTGTGCAAGTCCATGACCACATGGCCAGCATGGCTTCAAGGAAACACTGTTTCCCCTTCCCGCTTTTTACAGCGCTACCTATTTATCTACTTGCATTTACATGCTTTCAAACCACTAGGTTGGCAGGAGCTGGGGTTATCAGCGGGAGCTCGCTCCACTGCGTGGCACCCGGGATTCGAACCACTAAGCTGCCAACTTTGCAGCCAACAGTTTTCGGAAGCCTTAGTGGACTGAGCCACCACGCCCATCTCTATGGTGGTAGTGGGGACTAATAATAGGATTTAGTTATAGGACTGATAATCCATGAGCTTTTTATTCAAGAATATCCAGATGTCAGTTACCATTTTTTTACACAATTACAGGTGGCCACAAGTATTACTATTCAGAAGGAGTTCTCAGAAGTCCACCAAGGTACATAGAACAAAGATTTAAATTGGATGGGAAAGCTGGGGCTTTATTTTGAGTCTTAAGGACAAAATAAAGAATGAAGGCACAGGGAACATCTCTTGGCTACTTTGAGCCAATCCCTGAGAAAACAGAAAAGGAATTATTTTAGTAGAGATATAATTTTGAGCTTCTATATTTCTACACTGTAGGAAAACAAGCCAAATGTCTAAGTGTAAATCAACAGTGCTTTGGCATAAAATCAACGGTGCCTGGATTTTCTTCTTCCAGAGCCTAAGAACAGTGGATATCTTGTCACCTTCTCATTTGGCTTTTTGGCCATAGTGTGTTATAGCCTATTTTTTCCACTTGAGCCTGTAAATGTGAAAGTCAAACTGAGGTCATTCTTGGAGGAGAAGGTGGGCTAGAGTAAATCAATGTGATGCAGGATCGAATTAAGCCTTTCCTTCGGGGCGGGTAAGGCACTGGAAGTGAAGGATCTTTCATCTGGATAGAGGTGGTTCATGGCTTCATCAGTATATACATTCTTGAGGCTTTTCTCTTCACTGGAACAATCAAGAGAGCAGCCTCCAATTCTTTTTGCAGTCATAATCACCCAGCCATTACATTGTCTTTTGCTCTTCTAGCAACAGTGACGTGCGCTCTGCAGAGTCCCTGCTGGCCTTCCGGAAGGCGTTAAAGACCTATCTTTTCCGGGAGGCCTTTGGCGATTCCTACTGAGTTTTTTTTTTTGTCTTTTTCCCGCCATCGCAACCTGTTTTTACTTATCACTGCTTAGTGACCGAGGTGCCATAAGGTTTTAATTTTGTTTTGTTTACCGTTACTATTATTTGTCTTGTCTCCTTTATTGTAATTTGTATGGCTATTGCCGCCTGTAAGCCGCTTAGAGTACTCAATGTAGATAAGCGGGGTATAAATGCAACAAATAAATAAATAAATAAATAAATAAATAAATAAATAAATAAATAACAGAAATTCGCCAAGAATCATGATTCAGTGGAGGCGGCTGCCACCGCCAGCATTGTGAGATAAGGGTTTATTACAAGGCAAAATTGACTTATTGTGAATACAAAGGATCTAGAGCAGTTCATCAAAACATCACAGTTCTAGTTTCTATGGATGGACGGACACATATAGAAAGGCCTCTTCAGAACAGCAAAAAGTAAAACAATTTTGATTGAGTAGGATGTTTGCAGAACACATAGTTCTATATTATTATGATGATTATTATCATTCTTACTATTTATGGCTTGAATCCATAAGAGAGTGGTTGGATATAGAACAGTAACAACAAATTCAACATTTAGTAAAATATTTTATCAAACATATCCCATAAAGTGTAATAGTATTGATTCCATATACTGCACAGTACTTCAGGAAATACTCCACGTTATTATACATGAACATGTGTACCAATGTCTGGGTACAATTTGTTTGTTTTATTTTGTTGGACAAAAGAGTTTCGAAAAGGTAATAATACTGAGTGAACCAGCCAGGACGTGAGCATTTAACACCTCTGATTCCCCTTTTTCTGGTTCTAATCCTTTCCTTTCCATAAAAGCTGCTTTTCCACCATGGAGCTGAGGGCCTTTTCACACGACCCCTAAGATCCACTGGCCACTTAAATTCGGACCAGAGATCTAAGGGGTTCGTCGCTCTTCCTGTGTCCCCACCCCTCCACACTTCCTGGCTGCTGGCTGCGTGAGGGGAGGGAGAAAAAGAGAAAGAAAAGCATGCCGCTCACCTCCGTTCTGCCTCTCGCTCTTGCCGGCAACATTCCAGTCTCTGTAAAAGTAGCTCTTAAAGGGGCGGGAGCCAAAACAACAACAAACAGAAGCGAGGAGAGCCCCGCACTCACTATCGTTACACCGCATCAAAGAATTTTCACCTCCAGAGAGCAGGTACTTGAAAGGTGCGCTGGGACGTGCTAAAGTGGCCGTGGTCGCACTTAATTATCTGTAAACTCCGGAGCTGGTGGGGAAACATTTTTAAGCTCCGGAGCTGGGAGCCATTTGTGGCGGAGTTTAGGGGTCGTGTACAAAGGGCCTGAGACACCATGTTTGCAAATCTGATCACACATTTGGAATCCCACCCAGGAGTAGTGGGGAGGTTAATAATTTGAAAAACTGCACAGAATGAAGGTGTGTGTGTGTGTGTGTGTGGAATTGCTGGATGAAAAATATGGATATATCCCTACCCTCCCAGATATGTTTTTCTTGACTAAAAATCTTATCAGCTCATGCTTACATGTAGGAAGGAACACATGATGTTGCCTTCCATATTACATCATATTCTTAATTTTGAGAAAACAGTACCTGATATTAGTAAATTCAAAACCTATATCCCTAAATATCCATTTTTGTACTTATATTCTCCTTTTTAAAATCTTTTGCTGTACCTCTTCATAGTATAATCCTCCCATAAACCATGCAGGTAATGAAATGGTACTAGCAAATGGATTTCATTACTTCGACTTACAGGGCAAGAAATGGTCACCAGCAGACAATGGCTTGAAAATGAAATTGAGACATATTGAGAAATGCAGTGACTCATAGATGTGTACTGAAAGTTTTATAAGTATGTAAAAATTGACAAAGAGCCACATTTGATTGCCTTGCCCCTTTATAAAGAGTTCAGCATGAATAAAAATACAGTTTCAGACCAACTAAGCTGAACATGTTCTCATGGACGATTTGCCAGAAGAAAGTTAGTTTTGTTTTTCTTTGTTTGGCTTATTAATTAATTAATTCATTGGTGGTTTGATCAAGTCCAGTGACATTAAATTCCGTATACCAAAGGTTCTTAAAAATCCAGTAAATATTAGTTGACACGTGTTGTGTCAACACTACATTTTCTTTCTATGAAAAACTTGCAATACGACTAGTTGGAATACCTGGTGAAAGAGGACCTAGCATTGCTTGCCAGTCCCTTGCATTTCCTTTTTGCTACTCCTGTTAGTCTCCTTGGAAGCAAAGACTAGAGTGCCAGGTAACAGCTGGCTTGCTCCTGAGTAACAGTAAAACCATGTTTAATCTGGGCTCCAATGGGCCATGGAGTAATAGTATAGCAAGCTTAGTGTGCTATCATCAGCAAAAGTTAAAAGTCTAATTTTGTTTATTAAAATTAACTCTGCAGTTTATTTATGCAGATCTGTGAAGCAGTGCATGAAACATCATGACATTACACTTACCACAATATTTTTTGAGTAACTATGGTCTAACAAGAATATCAAACATCTTTGTTTTTTGCATAATACGTGCTGTTTACTCACTATCACAGGGGCTTCCTTTTGAAGGGAAATGGGGAATTTACCATCTTTAATTATGTTGTTAGGTTTGTTGAACAGCATTGACAGCAACACATCAATAACACATTGGCCAGAATCCTGTTCGCACATCAATACAAAGTTGATGAGATCAGCAGCTACACTCTGTTACCGTTAATTAAAAAATTCTTGTTTCTTCCTCCTCATATTCCAAGGCTCCCTACATATCTCTTTCAACATAAGGAAACCTTTGGGGTTCCCCAGGACGTGAAGAAAGCCTTTAATGTCCAAAAGTTACCACTGCTGGCACTAGCAGCACAGGTCTTCTGACTTCTAATTAAAGACACAGGCTGTGCCTGATGATGTCATCCGCCTTACTCGTGGGGAGCTGCACCAATAGGTTTCTAGACATTACATTACTTGTTGCTTGAATTACTTCCAAAAATTAACAGCAAAACTGTACCTTGCTACTTTTTATATTTTTTTCCAAGCAGTTCTATATTTTTGCAGTGGACTTGGATAATTTTACTGTTGAATATGGAATGTTTCTTAAATTTATTACATTGTTTTGTTTTGTTTTGTGTGCATTTTATAAACTGATCCCCCCCCTTTTGCAATGTAATGTACTTGGGCATGGCAATCTTCACTAGGAGCTGCTTGAGTAAGATGTAAATCAATGGTTCTCAACCTGTGGGTCCCCAGATATTCCTGTACTGCAACTCCCCGAAATCCTGACCAGCTCAGCTAGTGATGAAGACTTCTGGGAACTGCAGTCCAGGAACATCTGGGAACCCACAGGTTGAGAACCACTGGTGTAAATGAACCAACAGAATAAGGTGGCGTTCTACTTCAAAAACTACACCATTTTTCCTCCACCCCCTGCCTCAATCTGATATCTGAGTCCAAAGACCCTATTTAAAATCCCAGTGGGGGATAAAGTGGCTGATTCATTTCAGAATGACTCGAGTTGAAAAATTCATGTTGCCACCAAGCCACCTTGTGCACATACTTTTCGAATTTATTGAACATCATTTAAATTTCTAGAGTACTGGTTCTCAGTCTCAACCTTTGGCTTCAACTTCATCTCTCCGAATCCTGGACCATCAAAACGTTTGCTGGACCTTCTGGGAGATAAAGTCTGATACCATGGTTCTCAGCAAAGGTGGAGAATAGAGAGAGGCACAAGTTTCTTGTTTGGCGGTTCATGCAGGCTTGTCCAGTGGCTGCGCAGTTGATATATGGTTTGGTGCCCCCCCCACTCAGAGGTAGCACCCTTTGAAAGTTGGGCAGGGATTCTGGAGTGCTCTATCCAGATGGGTGCCTGCTGGAAAGAGTGGCGTGTCCATCTACTGATCAGCTCTGCAGCTGTCAGACAAACAGGTACAGACCGTTGAAGTGGGGTTTCCTGACTATCTCTAGTTGAAAACTATTACCCAGTAGGAACCTGTAAGGAAGGTGCTTCTTCCTTCCCAATCATCTGAATCTCCTCTTGTTTGAACTCACCTGAGGTTAGTTTAAAATGTAGCCTGACGTTTTAGTCAAGATTTGTGATGATAGTCTTTCTTACACTTTCCCGTACCTCTGTCTGTCTGCTGTGGGGAATTTGTGCTCCTCGAGGTGTTGAGGATGAGTTGGGTGGATAGGTCAGTGAGCCAGAAGTTGTGAGCATGATTCCCCATGATGCTTCCCAGGAGAGCCAACCTGTATAGCCATGAGCAATCTGCATAGTCCCAGGGTGCATCCAGAAGAAGGGAGTGGTAAACCACTTCTGAGTACAGTACTCTCTACCTAGAAAGCCCTGGAAAGGGTTGTTGTCACCTGTGTGTGGTCAATTGACTTGAGAGCACACAGTTCGTATTAGATATTGATGAACTTCTGTTCCCTTCTTCCTTCACCTTTGGCTAGACTGTGATGGGCTGACGGAAACTTCAGTCCCAAAATCTGGCAGGCCATCTGATCCCCAGCCTTGGTCTGCAAGGTAAAGGTCAAAGTAAGTGCTAAATGGGAAAGCATATGTCAGATTCAGTTCAGGGAGATTAAAACAGATTCCACTTTACCTGGCAAAAGCAACTCCAGCAGCTCAGGTGGAGCCTTATAGGTCTATTACAGTTATTGCAAAATCAAACCAAGCTGTTCTGAGAACTGCCTTTCCCTTCCTTTTCCAGCGTTCTGCTCAGGTTTTCTTAACAGGCAATTATCACATTAAAAGTCAATAAAAGTAAAGGTTTTTAATTGACCTAAAAGCAAGGTATAGAAAAGAAAGGTGCATTAAATTGCTTTTTGCATATGGACTTGTGTGTCATGTACTATAGTTAGTACGGTTTCTGGAAATATTTAAGATAGCGTTTACCAATGCTGTACCCCAGTGAGTTTCTAGGGCTGGGGCCCGGGGTTGGGTTTGAACACAGGTCTCCTGAGTCCGAGGCTGACACGTGATCCATTACACTACAGCAGCTCTCCTGTTTTTTTGTATATTCGCTGTGATTAACACCTTTCCCTTCTAGTGACAAGACTTCCTCAGTGTGCATGTCAGCAATCAGCCTTGACAAGTAGCTTTCCTGTTATCTGTCACAAAACAAAGCCTAGCTAAATGCATGATACAGATATCGGGGGGGGGGGAGAATGTGCTTTGGCAAAATTAAAGTTTTTCATCACTTCAGAGAGCACAGCCTAAGCTAAGTGTATCATTTTGTTTGTCCCCCAAATGTCTACGTTATCATGAAAGCTTTCTTTGCCTGCTAGGAATATCTAAGGCCAGCCAGTACTAGTGTTGGATAGCTGTGGTAGAGAAAGATTGCATTTACCCCGCTTTTGGTTTACTATATGTTGTTGTTTGTTTGTTTAAAATACTTTTATCCTCTCCCAAAGGAGTTTACATGATTAAAAAGACAGTATTTAAAAGTTAAAAACATTAGTATTGTACTGTATACAAATGTTTTTTTTTTTAAAAAAATTAAAGATTCTATTGAAAATGTTAAATAAAATCAGTACTAAAACACATTTAAAACAACAGAGCACAATAATCCATTAAAGATCCTCTCACGCCACCCGTCACTAAGGAAAAGCTTGCCTGAAGAGAAAGGTCTTTGCCTGCTTGGGAACGACTACATAGATGGGGCCAGCTGAGCTTCCGATGAGAGGTAGTTCCAGGATCTGGGAGCAGAAATAGAGAAACACCTCTCCCATGGTCCCACCAAGTGCACTGGTGAGGGTGGTGGGACCGAGAGAATGTTTTCTGACTTGTATACTCTCCCCATAGTGCTAGAGCACTCTCTGGGTAGTTTACAGCATAATTATCCAAGCAGCACTTTGCCCCCCTGTAAGATGGGTACTCAACTTATTGACCTCAGAAGGATGGAAGGCTGAGTCAGCTTTGAGACGACTCCCTGCACCCATTGAAACTGAAAGGCTCATGTGGAGGCAATAAACTCTAGGATACGGCTGCTTGATGCCGTTGCGGTTTTTGTAGATTGAGGACTAGAGTACAACAAGACAAACAGGGTAGATTTGATTCAAATCCATTAACACTGGATTTTTAATGGTTTAAACAAACAAAATTGTTTTAATTTAAAATGTTATTGAAATCAATTTGATTTTTTAAAATCATTTCTTCCACTCTAAAAATAAGTATACATTGAGTGGCAGCATTTTGTGGAAACAGTTTGTCACATAAGAGCCTTTTAATACAACATCTGTATTGTCCTGAGGCACTACTGTTGGTTGTCCATACATATATTCAAATTTATGTAGAATATAGAAATATTCTGCCACAGATTTCAGTAAGAGAGCAGTCAGCACAAGAGAAAGAGATATAAATGGGCTGTTCTGGGAGGCTTGGTGGCTCAGCAGACTAAGGCTCCAAAACTGTTGACTGCAAAGTCGGCAGCTCAGCGGTTCGAATTCCGGGTGCCTCGCAGTGGAGTGATCTTCCGCTGTTAACCCCAGTTCCTGCCAACCTAGCAGTTCAAAAACATGTAAATGAAAGTAGATAAATAAGTACCGCCGTAAAAAGCGGGAAGGTAAAACAGTGTTTCCTTTGTAGCCATGCCGGCCACATGGCCATGGACTTGCACAACACTGGCTCTTCGGCTTGAATACGGAGATGAGCATCACCCCTAGAGTTGGACATGACTAGCACGCATGTGCGGGGAAAACCGTTACCTTTTTTATAAATGGGCTGTAAGCCCGTAGATTCATATTAAATCGGATAACGACTAACTATGGATAATGATTAATTCCATAATTAATGACATCTTAATAATTCAATATATTTGAACTTCAGCTAATCCACACAGTGCTTGTTTACAAAATTCAAGTGGCATTGGTAGTTTCTTGCACTGAAGATAAACATGCAGAATAAATTATTTGCTCTCCTGCAAAAAGCTGACTGGAAGATTGTAAGGAAAGCTGTCCTTTCACAACATAGCGCTTGTATTTTTCTCTTCTTGGTCTTGAAGTCTCAGAGCTTCAGGATGCAACTTTTTGTGTTGACTCTTTTGAAACTTAATAGGAGACTTCTGGGAATAATATGAAATAGGAAGTCAGTATGGGTTTCCGAGTGCTTTAAAGTGTATGAACGCTAACGATGCATTATGTGCTGTTTTTAATAAACATGCTGCAAAAGCACAAAAGGACAATTCACATAAGAGCTATACTTCAATATTTGTATAAATTCTGCCTCCCACAGCTTACAATGTAAGAGCATTTTGTCTCATGTGAATAAAAAAAAAAAACCCACTCAGGATTTTCTGCAGAGCCTCCAAGGAGAATCTCTTCTGGTTGGCGGGGAGGAGCAGCTAGCTTGGTAATTGAATTCGTCAACATGATAGAAATGAGCTCGATTTATGTACAGTAGTCAAAAGTGCAAGGAGGGTTCCAGCTTGTGTTTCTCTTGTAAATGCAAATGAGCTCTTGTTGAAATTCATCTCCAGCCTGGCGAGGCTGCTCCTTGACATCTCCATATGTTTTACTATAACTTAATAAGAATCTCCATGCCTTTCTCACCAGCATTTGTGGAGTCCTGCGGGTTTTTCTTGGTTTGAGAGTCACACATTTCCTGGTCCCCAGGAAAGCTCAAGGATCCTTGAGAAGTGAAAGAGGAACCATGGATAAATCGACTTGATGAACTTCTTCCAAAGAATTTGACAGATCCTTTGTCCATCCAGAATTTTTTCTGTACAAGTATGGAAGCTTGTATATATTTATGTCATTTGTCTTTGCTCTGGGTTTCTTAGCCTTAAAGTTCAAAATGGATTACAACACTTGGGGAAAACCAAGACATGAGTAAACAATAACAGGAGATGAAATAAAATAAATTTTCCAATCCCAGTAAATTAAAATCAAAGCTCCCTCCCTCCCTCCCTCCCTCCCTCCCTCCTTACTTTTCTTTACAACTTCAACTCTGGAATATAATCGAAGATTTAAAAATATATTTAGGCAAACATCCAAGCAAATTAAGTTTTAGTATTTTGCTATGGAAAAAATTAAACCCTTTAGAAATCAATGGTCAGGTTTATAACGCTTGGAAAATCCAGAGATTTGAGGATTCTTGGATAAATTATTTGGGAGTTCCCATTAGCTATCCCTAAAACTGATTTGTGTTGTTTTGAACATTTGCAGGTTCCAAACAGTTCAGTGTCATATCAATGGAGTTTGAAGAAGGTGTAGGTACCTTGTGAAGGTACAACCTGCATCTTTGTCCTTAGTCTTTGCCCCTTTGGGCTAATGGTTATTTCAATCTGTTTTGGTCCCAATTTTGGCATGCTGTCTGGTTAAGGTGTTTTATCCTGTTTGCTCAGTGATTGTTAAGCAAATTATCATTCAAAAATTATGTAAACAGTAGTGTATTGTTATGCTATGTTATACAATATTACATGGAGGTTTTGATTTACTAATAAAGTTTCAAAAATATAAACAGTTGCAAGGAGCTGTGATACCTTTTTAATCTGTTGGCCCACAGAGTTTTCCAAATATTCCTTACTTGTCAAAAGATTAAGGGACATCCTTTCTTCCCTAGACGGCGGTGGGTGGGGGTTAGTGTCTTTCTCACCTCTATCTCATGGAATCGAAGCATCATTTTATTTCGTTGACAGTTTGGCTTCAAAGATGGTGACATTTCGAACTATTTGCCATAAAGTAATATAGCAAAGTATGGTGCTTTATAAAGCTGCTTGGATGAAGGATCTCTCAATAAAAGAAGTCCAGTTGCCATGACTCAACTTCCAGATATGGTGCTTATCCCTCCCCACAGCGCTTAAAGCACTCTCTGGATGGTTTACACATACTGTAATTATGCAGGCTACACACCTCTATCCCCACCCCCAGGGTGCTTATTTTAATGACCTTGGAAGGATGGAATGCTGAGTCAACCACGAGCGGTCTTCCTGAGACTGAACCCTAGGTCATGAGCACAGTTATAGCTGCAGTACAGCAGTTTAACCACTGTGCCACAAGGCTCTTCAATAACCACAGATTTCATGCCATCTTCATCTGATGACTAGAAAGCTCAGTGGTTTAGGCATCTAGTTGAGAGTTCAATTCCCTGTTGTGTCTCCTGCAAGTACAGTGACCATTGGCAAGCTACACAGCCCCAGGGAGCCCCTCCCCCAGAAGAAGGGAATGATACGCCATGTCTGAGTATTCTCTACCTGCAAAACCATGAAAAGGGTCGGCATGAGTCATAATTGACTTGACCGCACATGATTGTTATTTATTGTCTGATGAAGACATCTGGAGAACTCAAATACTCAGCTTATTTGCAACCTTTTGGTGATCCAATGATGGTATTTCCCAATATCAAATGTTGTAAGGACCAAATCCATTACTGACATTCTTTATTGTGAACTAGTGGATGACTTGCAGAGATGTTAATCCCAGGAAGAAATACAAGGAGCTTCTTATCAGCACATGTTCTGGGCCTTTTCGTCCTGGAGAACTGGCATAGCTACTAGTCCATGATGGATTGGACTACAGGCTTTGATAGTCTCTAATCAAGTGATATAGGAAGTGGCTGAACCCAAGTTTAATCATCATGTTACTGAAACACCATCATTATTCTTCCCGACAAAAAGCTGGAAATAGAAATCGGAAGCTGCAAGAACCAGCGATTGCATCTTTTGGCCTCAGAAAGGCATGTATTCTTAACTTTTCACCGGCAGGTGAAAAATTACTCTGCCAAGCACCACAGCAGCTTTGCAGTATGCAGTGTGGCTTTGCTGTTTCCCTCCCCACAGGAGAGAGAATTCATTAGAAAGAAGATTTTTATAGCTCCTCAGAGAAGCGGTAGTATGTGCTGCAGTGCTATCACTGTTCAGCATCGACGCATGTCTAGTCAGGAGGGAACAGTCGGAGACCCTGTGCTTTTTGTACCTGTCATTTAAATCAGCAATTGACACGCTAAAGGGAAATATTTGTACAGGTCCCTGATGCTCTCCAGATGAGTCATTGGATTGCATTGTGTCTTAATGATTGTCTCTGTTACAGCAATCAACATAATTTCTTCAATGTGTCCTTCTGCAAAAGGAGTATTCGCCCCCCTCCCCGCGTCCCATTCCCCATTTTCCCTCAGTCTTTACTGTGACATTTCAGGCAACACTCAATGATATTTATGCTGACAAATGGCTGCTGTGTTTTAAGATTTTGTGAGGACTTAGTACCACTTCCGTTTGTTGTTTTCTTTGCAAGTGGCAAAAGAGATGGGTGGAATTGCCTTCTCCTGTATGAGCTTGCTTGCCTCTTGAGATCATATTTAGAGACCCTCTTATATATGCAAACATTTTCCAAGACTGGTCTAATTAGGATTAGGGTTGGTGACATTTGATCATCTCCTTAATGACCGTATATAAGCTGCTTCTTTTGAGGAAGCATTTGACACAAATAGCCTATGGTTCTAGGACAGCTTTCTGTCCATGGGATATATTAGATTTTCCCTTCCAGATATCTTCAGGCTAGATAGAAAGGTCTAGAGGGAAGAGGCATGATTTTAGATGCTCAGCCCCTCAGCAGCTGGTCTTTCTCTAATGTCAGAACTCTAGTTTTGAAGAAAGGGGGTGGGTGCTGGAAGTGTATCAGTGGGTGAGTTAAGAGAAGCTGTGGACTCAAACAGTCTGCAGCTCCCTGTCCATAGCCGTTCCCCATAGTCGGATGGAGATCTACACTAGCCATGTATCCTTCATTCCCCTGATCTCAACTGGTTTTAATGCAAAGGAATTAGTGGCAACAGCCTAGCACTGTTTTCGAGGTCCTTACCTTAACAATAAGATGGAACTGTAAGGAACATATGGTGCAGCTTGTTCATCAGTTGGCAAAACAATGCAGCTTTGCGAAACCATGAAGAAATGTATAAATACCTAGAAAAAAATACAATATGTTTCCTACTGGCCTCCCTTGAGGCAGATAGGTGAGGAATCTTTCAGCTTTCACAGGCGTTGGAATGTGTTAAGGCTGTAGTTCAGAAGGCAACATACACCTAGAGCAATAAGATTTCTTCTAATCCTCATCGTACCAGTCTCAGGTATTCTTCTTTTGGTTTTCAAGAACATTTTAAAGCATTTTATGATGCTATGAAAGGGTAAAGACTAATATGTACTGATTTGAGCTGTGCACTGTACTTTCTTTTATGTAGCTAAATGGAACTCCCTGGATTATAAATAAAACTCTTTGCCGAAGCATTCTGCAAGTTTGCATTCTTCCAATGTGTTGTACTACAGCTCCCATAAACCCCAACATTTGTGCAGATCCTGGATGACAAATACTGTAGTTCTGTACATCTCGAAGGCTCCTTTATCCTTGATCCCCAGGTCTTTGCTATCCCCTGTGGCTTACTCAGAATTAAAGAGTAAGAGTCAAAATAAAAATATGAATTTCAGTTTCAAATCCACTTTATTGAATGCAAATCCCCTTTGAATTCAGTGGAATTGACTAGTAGGCAAAAGAGATTACTAATAGGCCTATCACATGATAATTTCCTCCTCCTCCTCCTCCTCATATAGTTAAGTCTGGCTCAAATCGAACATCTGTCTAATTCAGCATCCTGTTTCCCACAGTGACCAACCAGATGCCTGTGGGAGTAAAATATATGCAGGACATAGAGCTAAATGCCTGTTCCCACACTTGTTTGCCAGAAACTGGTCTTCAGATGCATAATGCTTCTAAACCAATGTTCCTCTAATTTTCCAGAGCACTGGGAGAGAGGCCCATCCTGTGTGCACAAAATTCTGGTTGTCGCTGGAAGTAAATGGGCAGATCCAATCCAGCAGTGCAGTTTAGAGGGAACATTGCTATGAAGCCATAAGGCCACATGTGGTCATCACAAATTAAGAGTGAGTGATGGGCTTTTCCTACGTGAATTTGTCTATTCCGTCTTTCATAATAAATGACTATCACCATTTCTTATGGCACCCACCATATTCCATAAATTAAGCAGTACTCTTGGTCTAGAACACATTCCTAAGTAGACTAGGTCATACCTTTATTGGTCACCTAAAACAAAAAAAATGTAAGCTAAGCTTTTGATAGCAATTTGCTATCTTTATCAAAGCATTGTACCAGAACACATACAGCTGCAAGAAAAACATGTGAACCTTTTGGTATTTCATGGTGTTCTGCATTGTGTCATGCAATGTGATCAGATCTTCCTTTAAGTAAATTGTACTGACAAATAAATGCATCTCAAAAATTCTGATCTTTCATGTCTTTATTGAATACAATGATTCACCATTCAAAATACTAGCAGGAAAAGTAAGTGAACACTTGGAAGCAATAACTGGTAGACTCCCCCCTGGCAACAATAACCTCAGCTAAGTACTTCCTGTACCTGTGGATCAGACTTACACGTAGTTCAGGAGGAATTTTAGCCCTTTCATCCTGGCAGAACTGCTTCTTCTGTTGTCTTCTTTGGACGTCACATGTGTATGGCTCTCTGACTTGGCCACTTCCAATGGTGGATTTTTTTTTCTAAAGCCATTCTGTGGTGAATTTGTTCTGGTATTTTGGGCCATTGTCCTGTTGCACCAAACGACTTCTACAGAGTTTCAGCCGGAGTACAGAACTTCTCACATGATCCTGAATAATTTTTTGATACACTTGGGGAATCCATCTTCCGCTCAATGACCACAAGGTCGCCTGGCCTTGATGCAGCAAAGCAGGCCCAAATCATACTTGATGGTTTGGATGATGTTTTCATGATGATACGCAGTACCCCCCCCCCCTTTTGGGGGGGGTCAGATGTAGTGGTGTGTTCTTTCTGAATAGTTTAGTCTTTGTCTCATCAGTATACAAAACATTTTGTCGGTTTTGGAGTGTGCATTTGCTCTCTCACACAAACCTTCAGGCATGCAGCTTCCTTTGTGGTGTCCTGCCATAGACACCCTGCTTGTTCAATGTTTTACATACTGTAGACTCATGAACACAGATGTTAACCAGTTCCAATGATACCTTCAAATCTTTGGCTCTCACTTGGGGTTGTTTATTTACTTCATGTATGAGTCTTCATTGTACTCTTGGGGTTATTTTGACTGGGCACCCAGTTCTTGGTAGGGTAGCCACAGCCCCAAAGTGTCTCCATTTGTAGATTGTTTGCCTAACCTTAGACTGGTGAATTTCTCAAGTCTTTGAAATCACTTTGTAACCCTTTCCAGCTTTATGTAAACCCACAATTCTTAATTGTAGATCCTCTAAAAGATCTTTTTGGTGAGGCATGGCTCACATAAACATATTCTTCGTGTGCAGAACAAACTCAGAAAGTCTGAGTGGTTTTTATTGGTCAGTCCATACCCCAAACTCATTTTCTTAACAAGACTCCAGGTGTGCTAACACCTGATTCCAAATGGGTTTTTAAAGCTTACTTTTCTCACTAGTACAGTATTTTGAATGTTGAATGAGTGTGTTCAATAAAGACATGAAAGATCAGATTTTTTATTATTATGTTAGGCATATTTGTCAATACACTTGACTCACAGGATGATCAAACCACATTGTATGACTCATTAATGCAGAACAACATGAAATTACAAATGGTTCACATACTTTTCCTTGCAGCAGTATGCTGTATTAATCATTGTAGTACTTTAAAGTTTGTAACACATTCCACGTGGTAGACACAGGTGATCAGACTTCTCTGAAATAACATTTTCAATTCTGGCCACAACTTTCTGATTTAGACAAAGTTTGTGGCTCAAGTCCAAGGTTCAAAACATTTCTCACCCTGTTTGGGATCTTACAGCCTTGATTAGGAGTATTTTTTCATTGTTGTGGGTCACTTATATACATTTCAGAAAGACAAGAGTTAGAAAGAAGTAGCAGTATCAACACAGATGTAGTTTTGTTAGGTAGCAATATTTATTTTTGATATGAGCTTAGTCTATAGACTCTTCTCAGACACCAATCATTCTTGATATTCATCTCATACTTCAGTAAGTATTGCTTATTACTTACACCAGTTTAAAAATGTATTTCATGATGATGTATTCTTAAACACGGTGTTTTGGGTAGAATATTCAAAATAAATTCAACGGTTGGAAGTACCTATACAATTCCTCCTCCTGCTGCTGATTTTTTAAAGGACATATTTACGTCCAGAAGGCTGGTATTCATCTAGTATTTCTCATTTTATTGACAGATGGTTTCCAGAAATCAGAATAATTAGAAATCAGGGTGCTACAGATCAAGTGCTGAGATCTGACCTGCTTTCAAATGTCATGTCAGCCATGAACTCACTCAGCCGCCTGGGCTAAGCTGCCTGCTCTTGCTCTCCCCCTGCCCCACCCCCGCAACGCTTATCTTCTGCATGAGAATAATGGTGATATTGATTTACCTCAGACTCTCAGTCTTTGTTGGTAATAAAATGCTATATCAATGGGAATTAGCAGTTATTCCTATGGATAAAATGGTGGTATCAAGTTGGTGGCCCTGGGTGTGTTTAAATGCATTATGGTAGACTGCCCAGGCTGTAAGGTGATCAACTTTTTTTTTAACAATTAGTACTTAGTAAAACTAGGAGTTTGGTGCCTTGTCATAGTTTACTGTCATCTGTATTATTGGGTGGCAACATAACACACTCTCAGACTCCTCAACTGGCTGATGGACGTCTTTGTAAAGGCATGGATGGTCACTTTATGCAGAATGATAATCTTGCTGCTGTCTATAATGAGGTCAGTGAAGCGGCAAGCAAGGAAATGTATAATTCTGTAACATGGGTCTGTAAGCACAGCACTGTCTAGGCTATTTAAGTTTAATGAGGCAGCTACTGTGCTGCTGCATACTCTCGTTGAACAGTCTCAGCATGTATTTCAAAACTAAAATGTAGCTCATAATCATGTCCCTGTGCGCACTCCTTTGAGAGACTGTTGTTTCTGTTCTCATAAGTCTGCATTCTTCCGCATCTCTTTGTGTGCTAATGGCATTAGAAGTAACCATGTGCTTCGTTTTCTTTGTAAACGTGGATCACCATGCTCTTCCCTTTCTCTCTTGTTCTGTGAGCAATGGGATTGCTCTGAAGTAATGCACAGGCAACATGCATTAAAGAAAATTAAAATAGTCACATCGGTGGTGTGTTTTTCTAACCATTCCTTCCTATTCTTGAAAAAAGCAAAAGAACAAAAAAGCACAAATATCTGCACTAGGGTTCATGCTGTATATATGGTCGAAACAATTGTCTTACCTCAGTCTGGTATTGGGCAAACTTTGTGAAACAGTCTTCTGCCAGTTGATGACCCAACTACAAACTAAATAGGTAATCAAACACTGGGTTTTAGCTTGCTTTGTTAGCCAGCTAGCAGATAAAGCCACTATGATTGGTATTTGGATTCAGTGTCACATAGTGTGTTCTGCATAACAGCTCAGAGGTGTCAGCCGGTGAAGTCAATCTGATAATGCATGCAGAAACCCAGCGTATATCATGTTTCTGACTTAGATACAAGTTACTGCAAGAGAGAGGCATGGGAAGCTTAGAGGTACTGTTTTTGATAGCCTTTCCCAAAGATGTAGCCATGTTAGTCTGTTTCAACCTCTTATCAAAAGGACAGGATAGAAGAAGGAAGTCCAAAGGAATGGATTTTGATCAATGAGAGCTCATTATGAATTAAAGTGTGACAGTATTCTTTCCCTCCCACATGTTTTCTGCAGCAGACACACATTTCCACTGTGTGGTTCTACTCTTAGGGGTTTAGCTTATGGACAAAGGAAAAGGCAGGGGTGCTACCCCACTCTGTTCAGATCAGCAGGGGTCCTTAGTGTGGCAAAGAATGACTCTGAGAAGGAAAAACCAGGTCAAGACTTTATTTACATTTACTTTCTGTTTACCTTTTAAAAGCCTCTTTTTGAAAAATCACACTGTGCAGCTATTTTAAAGAAGGAAGCTAAAAAGGGGGAGGGTGCAAAAAGGAACCAAAATTCATTTTCTGTGTTGAAAAGTGGCACCCATGAGGGGAAAAAAAGTAACCTCCTGGAAGCAATAGAAGTGCTCACTTTGGGCTCAGTATGATAATTTTAAAAAATTGAAGTAGGTTGCTCACACAAACCTAGACCAAAACACCAAGGAAATAATAGATTCCAACCCCACTCCAGAATCACTTTCCTGTCCATATAACTGCTGGGAACATTATTCCAGAGCCACGTCACACACCTCTCTTTTTTCCTCTGAATTATCTACTTGTCTCCAAATCAAGACTTGGGAGACTGTTGTATTAAGGGTAGTACTTTCTCTCAACAGTAGCAGAAACATGTGAAAGAAACAGTTAAACATAATAAACAAGGAAAGAAATGTAGTTCTTTGTTCACATTTGCAAGGCAGGCTCCCAGCCACCACCCCCCAACCTGGTCCTCTCCAGATGTCTTGGACCTCAGCTGTCTGAAGCTGATGAGAGTTGTGGTTCAGCTGTTCTGGGAGACAGCAGGTTGGCAAGACTTCTCTGAGGCCAAAAGGTGGTGTTAGACTCCCATTATCGCTCTGAATGAGGGCATGTGTGGACCTGATGAATTAGTTCATATTTCCAATGCTGTGTAATTTTGCTGTGCGCGTATGTGCATGTGCAGATTTTGACCCTCAAATTATAGGTAAGTAAAACCATTATAAAATGACAGTTCTTTGAAATTAGGAAAAGGCAAAAGTGGCATATAAAATACATACAAAAGGAGATTTTGTTTCTCTACCTTCTCCTTTAACCTCATCTTCCCACAGAGACTGTTACAGAGTGTGGCTAACAAGGGGACTGGGTGTTGAAGAAACCTGTCATCATTAAATATTGGGTTTGGTGTTGTGCTCCATGCTTTGTGATGTAATGCACTTAGCAATGATGCATTGTTTTCTCAGAAGAATTCCCAGTTTGTTATCTACTTTTCTATGAAAAGCATAGGCTTGTTTATGGAGAAAGACTGATTGGAAGCATGATCACAAAACCGGATGTCTTGCACTGTGTAACTGGCATGGTGTGTGTGTGTGTGTGTGTGTGTGTGTGTGTGTGTGTGTGTGTGTGTGTGTGTGTGTGTGTGTGTGTGTGTGTGTGTGTGTGTGTGTGTGTGTCTGTGTCTGTGTCTGTGTCTGTGTCTGTGTCTGTGTCTGTGTCTGTGTCTGTGTCTGTCTGTCGTCTGTCTGTTTGTCTGTCTGTCTGTCTCTGGATGAGAGTGAAATAGACAAAAGAGTTCAGTCTTTCCATTTATCACTGATGCATTAAAATCTGTGGAGAGAAGCAAAGCAAGAAAATTGCTTTTAAATATATAGATATATGTATACAGTACTCAGAAATGCAATTTCTCAAACCCTTAGAATTTTCAGGCTGCTCACTCCCCCCCCCCCCCCCCCGCCGCACTTAGCAGGGGAAGTTGTGGTGATGGTTCTCTCGCCTTTTAAAGGGGAAAAAAATCTCTTGTTTTCAAAGAGAATCAATAAGACACTCTTGTATGTCGAGGTGTTTGCTCCATTGTTATTAATAGGCATTGGTTCCCCCACCCCACTTATATTAAAGAAAGAAAACTGAAACACGAAATGGTCCTAGTCAGACCCTGCCGAATTGTAATGATAAAGAAGCTGGTGGCTGGTTCTATATACGATGCCGACATTCTTCGTTCTGAGCCACCCTGTCTTCAATAAATTGTTTTCTAATCTTTTTCCTAGATGGAAATCCTGTATGAATGTGGAAGCCATTAGCAGAGTAATTGCTGTCTGTTACCATGACAACCAGCCGCTGCAGTCACCTGCCCGAAGTCTTACCAGACTGCACCAGCTCCACTGCTCCTGTGGTAAAGACTGTGGAGGACTGTAGCAACCTTGTGAATGGACAGCCGCAGTATGTCATGCAAGTTTCAGCCAAGGACGGGCAGCTGCTGTCAACGGTAGTACGGACTCTTGCCACACAGAGGTACAGTAGTGCCAAGCCAGGGAAAAGGCTGACTTGCTCATTAAGGTGTATTTATTGGGAAGGAAGTGCTGAGACGGGATGGAATGATACTTTGAGCCTGCATCATGATTGTCCGTGGGTCTTGAATCTTAAAGCTAAGCAAAATCCTGTCTGTTTCAGCGACATCTGAAACTCCGTTAGAAGCTACCGTTCTGCACCTTCACTTTTCTAGACAGGAAGTCAGGCTCGTTTGACGGACTCGGTGCACGGAGCTTCGTCACTTAAATATTCCTTCTTCCCAGAGCGTGATTAAATTGGTGTGCTCCTTGTAACTTTGTAATTGTTGCTTGCGATGAGGCTTGGCTGGCGTTCTGGCTACGTGCACTGATAGCAGATGGGAAAAGAGAAGGGGTTAGGATGTGCAGGTGGCAGCGTGAATTATTGGCAGCAAATCCTTCAGCTGTGGAAAAGAAAACTTTGGGAGTGACATTCTGCTTACTTGTGTGCACTACTCCTTGCCTTCTAAGGACAGCAGTCATTCTGTTGAGCCATGCGGTGTCTGCGTGTGGTTTGTGGTGGCGAACATTCCTAACATCTTCTGTCGTATATTGTGTGGACTGTATTAAAGAATTTTTCTTTACTCTATTCTTTACTCTATTCTATTTCTGTATTAAAGAATTTTTCTTTACTCTATTCTTCAGCTGGCAGATATATTTCCAAAGTATGGGTGCATGTTGGAAGGAGCAGGTCTCAGCATGAGATTTTTCACAGCTGACAGACAGCAGTTTGTCATGGCACAACAAACCTATGCTCTCTCTCTCTCTCTCTCTCTCTCTCTTTTTTTTTTTTTTTCCTATTTCTCTTTCTCTGTAGTACATTTAAAGAATATCTAATGCTTTGGCAACCTTCCAAGCAAGATTGGTCAGCAGTCAGCCAGTGAATGGCCACAAAAATGATGTGGAAAAAAACATGTTTTATTGGGGAGAAAATTATGTCCTTCAAAGTGTAAATCCATTGATGAGTTTGGTTTTCTATTTAAAGAACTACATTTTCCTTTTGCCATATATTTTATTTACAAAAGGGGCTGTTGTATTGGAAGCTTCTGCACAGATTTCATAGCTTTAAACTAAAGTTAGGTGTTTTGAAACCTCAATTTCAATTATATTTTAAATTTTAAATAGGTTCATGGTGAAATACATCTTTTTTTCCTAACAAGGATAGTTGTGTTTTTCTTTTAAATATGTATATATTCATCTGTTTGGTGCATTTGTATCCTGCTGTTTCTCCAGGAAAATATAAATAGTATACTATATATGACAGGTCTTGCAACAGACATAGGAGAGGTTAGTTAGGCTGGAAGACAAGGCTTTGAACAAAGGCTGCCCTAAGAGATCCATGGCTGAGAGGGAATTTCATCTTCATCCCCAGCACCATTTCTCCAACCAGCTGCTTTCCAGATGCATTGAACTATTACTCCCGTTAAGCTCAGCTGAACAAGACCATCAGTATGATGGGATTTCTCATTCAAAATACCTGCAGGACCCAAGCTTGGATAGACTCTGCTACGTTATATTGTCTGCAAACTGTATATAAGACCAAATTTCCAAGCTAATGCTAATTGGTGTACCTTACCTTGAGTTGGTGGGTGAAAAAATCAGAGGTGCATTTGAGCAATAAATAAGTCTCAGATTCCAAATATACCAAATAAGTAAAGAATAATCCCGATGTATCTCTGAGGTTCTGAAGCATGCTATATTTAAGAAGGAAAACCAATGGACATGCAATATGAAATATGAAGAGATACAGAGGCTGTCTCCCTAACTTGTAGTGTGAAGAGCTGAATCAGAACTCTTTGTGTTCCAATTGTTATATGTTAAGGGGGAAAGGAAGGGGACAAACAATTTCTGTCTTATGCAAAATTTAGCTTACTGTGCTTTAAAAATTAGGAATTTAACTAGGAAGGCGAACTACTAATGTGAAATCCTAAGCCACTTGTTATACCAGCAAAGGGTTCAAAAGCACACTGAAACCAAAACTAGCAAGATCTCACTCAGAAAGCAAGAGGAAGAGCTTGTCCAAGAAACCTTAGAGAACTGTAGCAAATCAGTGTACACACCATTGGATGGCATGGACTAAAACCATACCTCAGCTGCTTCATAAGTCCATTTTTTCCATCGTAGCTCTCCTAATGCCATCTTCTTTCATATTACAGGGGTACCTCAACTTACGGTTGCTTCAGCAACCAAATAATTTGACTTATAAACGCTGCATGACAGCTGACTGTGACAAGTCCGAGCTGTCAAAGTCACCTGTTGCGCAGAGCAGAGAGCAGCATTCGCTGCCCGTCGCCACCTCCTCCTTCTTCTTGGTCGCTTCCATCTCTGCAGAAGAGGTCAAAGCAACCAAGAAGGAGGAGGAGCACAGATGTATCTGGGGGGGGGGGGCAGAAGGGTGCATTTGCCCCAGGGCGCATAGCAAACTGGGGGCGCATGGAGGGGGAGCAGCAGGAGGAAGCCGTGTGCCCTTCTGTCAGCAGAGGCTTCCCTGGCAGCACCTCAAGTGGTGACACTTCAGCCCCAATGGAGCAGCTCCCAGGCAGGGGGGCAGGGGGCGTAGCAGTTGCACCCTGGTGGGAGGGAGGCAGAACCTGGTGAGGCTGGGCTGGGCTGGGCTGCCAGGTGCTGCCGGGAAGGAGGAGGCGGAGGGGGCAAAAGGACTATTGATGACATTAGCAAACAAGGGATGGGCTCTCCCCCCCTCCTTTCCTGCAGCTGATGTAAACAATGGACTGTGTGTGCTGGCGGAGGCTTGTTATTTCTCGGTAGCAGGGAAGGACAAAGGGACGGTCTCACTATGTTATTTGGGATCAGTTCCTCTCCCCTGATAGTGTCCTCTCTGTGCCACCCTGTGGCTGGCTGGGACAAGCTGACCAAATTTGCAAGACCCACATGCAAGGCAGTGTCTGGCTTTTGGTCTGGCTGTTGAGTTTGGGAACTTGCTCACAGGGGAAAGTTTGGAAGTTTTACGAGAGGGAGCAGAGAGCACTGTGTGTGCTCCCAGGCGAGGGAGGTGTGTGTGTGTGTGTGAGAGAGAGAGAGGGGGGGGAGAGAGAGGGGGGGGGGAGAGAGAGAGAGAGAGAGAGAGAGAGAGAGAGAGAGAGAGAGAGAGAGAGAGAGAGAAGGTAGGTGGTGCAAAAACTGATTTTGTCCCTGCATGCTGAAAACCCTAGCTATGCCCCAGAGGAGAAGGTGGCCATTGCGCCTCCCTTCCAAACCACCCAGGCTGGCCAAAGTGGCATCGTTCCCAGGGAACAATGCAACTTTGGGCAGCCTGGGCACCTTGCAAAGGAAGTTACCCAGAGTTAAGCACACCCCTTGCAAGGCGTCCGGGTTGGGTGAAGGTTTCAGAGATCATGGATCTTCGCCCAGCCTGGGCGCCTTGTAAGGCAAGCGGCGGCGGAAGATCATGACCAACGCTTCCCTTGTAAGCCTCCTGGGCAGGGCGAAGATCAGTGGTTCTGTGCTCTGCCCACCAGTTTGGTGAGCAGAGCATGGACCCATTGATCTTTGTGCAGCCCGGGCGCCTTGCAAGGGAAGCGGCGGTGGCTATCTGCCGCCACCGCCTGCCTTCCAAACTGCCTGGGCTGGGCGAACATGCATCTGCACCAGGAGTTCCCTGTAATGGATGCATCTTCCCACAGCCTTGGAAGGGAAGCACTTACCTCCAAGTAAGCACTTACTCAGAGGTAAGTGCTTCCCCTCCAAGGTGCCATTGCTTCTTCCTCAATCAAGGGTAGCCTTTGGCTGCTTTCTGATTTCCCGCCAGGCAGATGACTTTGACAGGTTACCCAGAGCTAAGTGCTTTCCTTCCTTGATTGAGGGGGCTTGGTTGGGACAGCCTTCCCATAGGAATGGATTAATTAATTTTCAATGCATTCCTATGGGAAACCATTGTATTGCTTTTGGGGAACCTTTTCCTAAATTTGTCAAGGCCTATAGGAGCCCAAGGAGCAGGAAACATCATTGATTACATTTTTTAAAAAGTTAAAAAAAATCAAAGTGGTGTTGGTGGTGGCTGAGCCAGTCCCTTTCCCAACTGTGTGCCATGACAGCTTCATTTACTATAACCCTTCCTTCCTTCCTTCCTTCCTTCCTTCCTTCCTTCCTTCCTTCCTTCCTTCCTTCCTTTGGAGGTCATTGTTCATTGCAAAGGCAATCACCTCTGCTCCTTGCTGCCTATTGGAGGTGTACTTTAGGAAATGGAAATTGAATCCCAATAGAAAACAAAGAAAGCCTGAACAGCAGATTAGGTCCATATGTATACCTGGAAAAAGAGACCCACAGGGAAGAACCAGAGTGTGGTGTGGTGGTTGGAGTGTGAGAGTAGGACTCTTGGCACCCAGGTTCAAATCTAAGTGGGCCACTGGCAGTGACCTTGGACCAGCCTCAGTCTCAATGACCTCACAGGGTTCTTTTGGGAATAAAGCAAGGAGGAGAGGCATGTGCATTACGTTAGCCTCTTTGGAGAGAATGGGAGACATACAGTAAATGTAACAAATGTTAAATAATTCTTTAAAAATGATGGTGGCTATGTCATAATAGAGGAAAGAATGGTAAAAAGGAAATTGTTCCTACAGTATCTATCACAGAAAGCATCTCACTACTAGCTGGAAGAGGGTAATATTCCTCTCCGTCAAAGAGGAAATGCCATTTTAAGGATAAAACAAATTAGTTGCTCTATTTGCAGTGGAATCTACCCAAAAAATCAATTAGAGACAAAAACAATACCCCCAAAAGAATAGGCTAGCAGACGTGCAGAAATCCTGGAAAAACAGAGGTAGGTAGGTAGGTAGGTAGGTAGGTAGGTAGGTAGGTAGGTAGGTAGGTAGGTAGGTAGGTAGGTAGGTAGGTAAATAAATAAATAAATAAATAAATAAATAAATAAATAAATAAATAGCCAGGTGGTCAACAGATAATGAGCATCGCCAGGATTAGCCTAAAACTATCCTGGAATTACAGGAGTCAGCAGCAACCCATCCCTTTCAAAAAGACAAACCATCCCTTAATAAATCATCCCATCATCCTTTTAGGGCCTGTTACTCGATACAAATCCTTCAGCCACCGTGGGCATGTAATGGTCACATGGCACAATGTGCTGCTATCCCTGCATCAGCAAACAGAGACTGGCAGAGACGTAGCTAGGGTTTTCAGCGCCTGGGGACAAAGTCAGTTTTCGCACTCCCTCCTAGCCCCCACATGACAAGGACCTCTGTAGAGGCTCTGAGGAATCAGCCTCCAGGTGGGGAGGAGACCTCTAGTTTCACTTCCACCAGCCACCATCCTCCTCCTCGTCTCCCCAGCCCCTTTTCTCCCTTTCCCTTGATCTCTTACCACCGACTGTCTAACATAGGGACACTTCTTTTTCTAGCTTGCCCAATGCTGAGCTGTGCCGCCATGCCTCTTTTATTTATTTATTTATTTATTTATTTATTTATTTACCAGATTTTTTTAGCCGCCTCACTACCAAGAGGTGGCCAGTCCCCTGCCTTCCCTGCCGAGCCACCATGGTTTTGAGGTTGCCTGGTCCCTTCAGGGCTGGCACGGGCATCGACCTGGTCCCAGGTGGGGTGAAGGTGGTGGAGTGGGGGACACAGAGGGTGGAGAGAAGAAGGGGAAGGGGAGAGAAAGCCGAGGCAGCCAACAAGCCCCCAAGATGCCGGCCTTCTTTGCACCGGCCTGTTTCTCTCTCTCTCTCTCTCTTTCTCTCTCTCTCTCTCTTTCTCTGTGGGAGGCTCCTCCTGTTGGCAGTTCAACCCACCCAAAGGTGACATGAGGGTTGAAGGTTGGCTGCGGCTTTTCACTGATCCCCAAGCTAGAAATTTTTAATTTGGGGGGGAGGGGTTGATCAAAGGGTACATGCCCGGACTTCTCATGCATCAAGCACCTCTCTTTCCCTGCATTCTCCCCAATGCATTCTCCCCACAAACAGGCCACCCTTTCCTCTCCAAAGGATGTGATGGGGAGGGGGGAAAGGGGGTGCATGCATGCATGCACACATGCATGCATGCACCTTCTGCCCTCCTCTTCCTCCCCCTCTTCTTCTGAAAGAGGTTGCCTGCTCCGGTAAGGTGCTGGTGGCCATATAACAGTGATTTGGCGCCCCCAGATCACTGCGCCTGGGGGCATTTGCCCCTGTTCACCCTCCCCTAGTTACGCCACTGGAGACTGGGCAGAACCTTGGAGGCCCCTCCCTTCTGGACAGCCTGTGCTTCAAATTTGGCCCTATAGTTGGTGCCTTATCAGGTTCGCCAGTAGGACTCGTGAACTTGCATCCCTCTGTGATGTGGTGCTGGCTTGGCTTTTTTGACTGAGTAATTTTGAAGAATGAAGTTACCTTGCCAACTCCTCTGCTTTTGTTACACTAGTTCCTGTGTTGTGGGTTAATGTCAAAAGGCATCGTTATGAAGGCTGCTGAATTCGGCTTTGTATGTTTGGGCTGGATCCAATGATGTTGAGGTTCCCACTACCCTGTGAGCCCGGTCCTAACCCAGAACTTTTCTTTCTTGTACTGTAGTCCTTTCAATGACCGACCCATGTGCCGGATTTGCCACGAAGGCAGCAGTCAAGAGGACTTGCTCTCTCCCTGTGAATGTACAGGAACCCTGGGGACTATTCATCGCAGCTGCCTGGAGCATTGGCTGTCATCTTCGAATACCACTTACTGTGAACTCTGCCACTTCAGGTTTGCAGTAGAGCGCAAACCGAGGCCGTTGGTCGAGGTCAGTAAATGGGGCATGTCCTCAAAACTTTGCTTTAATGATGTATGTTTTTACACCAGGCTCACAACGGCTTTGCAGCTTCGATGAAGCAAAAGAAAAGAAAAGCATTTGGGGTGTTCAGAACCAAGGAGGAGAGAACAGAAGGGCAGCAGGAGGGCAGGAGTAATTAAAACTTCCATATTTCCTCAAAGGACCTGAACGAGAAAAGTTTGGCTTGGCTTCTTCCTATGCTCCAGGATACTTTTATTTGCCCCGATCAGCCAGTTCTTATGGTTATGTATGGGTACAGTTAGATTTGGTAAATATTTCTGGAAATAATAGAAAATCTCCAAGACATGAGAAATTCTTGTTAGTGTGAATTCTAAACAGAGAGCCAAGATCTGTTTTGACAAATATTCCACAGGCATATGTGTGTCTGTGTTGCCATTTCCTATTTTTATATATTTTTAGTTGATGTCTCACCTTTCAAACATTAGGCGTGTAAGTCTATTGTTTCCTTTTAGTTGTATACAATTTGGGTTGTGGATGCCACTGTTTGAATACATTTTGTTGGGTGCAAAGTACTACTTCTAGCTATTCCGATATCCTCTTTTGGCAGCACCAATTAATTATCCTTTCTTTTTAAATAACATAGCCTTTTAGAAATTATGTATTTTTAGAATTAGAACCTTAAAAAGTGATGATTAAAGTTGCAGAAAGTTGTTTATGAAGCTGACAGTGTAAAAGTAACTTTGGTCAAGGCTTTGTGCAGGCAACCTTCCGCAAGCAAATGGCTGAAGTAAAGACTTTGTTCTCATCCTTTCCCTCAAAAGGCATGCGATTTTGTTGCCTTTTTTCTCTTGGCTGTGTTAAGACATGAATTAACAGTTTCAGAAGCAGTGTTGTTGTTTCTCCTTCATTATCATTAGCCAAGTCAAATCTCAGACTATGCTACAAGAGATCAATGGAGCCTGATAGGGATGGGCCTTTTGTTTCAGAACCAGTAGGTTATGAAACGAACCACGTGAGCCCAGGTGGTCCTCGGAACCAGCTGCTACACGCAGATCCAATTGTTTTACCTTTCTCTGTCTTGTGCAGGGTTAAAATCCAGCGAGGAAGCATGCTGTGATGTCATCTTTCCTGCTTCGTGCTGCTGGCCAATCAGAGAGGGAGGCAGGATGATGCCTGTCCCTGCACAGCTCCTGATTGGCCATCATCACAGATCTTGGACAGATGACATCACAGCATACTTCCTCGTTGGATTTTAACCCTGAGCAAGACAGAGAAAGGTAAAGTAATCGGATCTGCGTGTATCACCTAATTTGGAGGACCACCTGGGCTCACATGGTTCGTTTTGTAATCTACTGGTTTTGAAACAAAATGACCATCCCTAGAGCCTGATCATCCAGATAACATTAATGTATAGGATCCACTTATGTCCATGGAACTTTCCTGTAGTGAGCATTGCTTCAGGAAAATAGCTCATCCAGTAAGAGTCTTCAGCACAGTATGTTCAGTGTCCTGCTCATGCAGGTTACTAATGTTCACAGCTTAACAGCTTGAATTCTTATGTGAATAACTTCACATGCAGAACTATTCCTTTGACTGAAGTGATGTGAAAAGCCCCACCTTCATGTAAGACTTGCATGTGCATCAGAGCCAGCAAAGCACATCAGAATGTGCAAAGTATAATTGTTCAATATGAAATATGGATTTTCTAATTGCAACGAGAGCATTTGCCATTCAAGGAGTCTTACTTTGAACTATTGTACTTTATTCATTTCATTTCATTTCATTTCTCTGCCACCATTTTGCCAAGGGGTACCTGTCTGTAGTCTTCCTTACTTGATCCTAAAACTAGCCTGTATGGTTGATCAGTTTAAAAATGAGTGATTAGCCCAGCGTTGTCCAATGAGGTTCATGAGTGTGTGGTTCCCCAAACCCTCTGCGGGGAGAAGGGCATCAAGGAGCCCATCAGGTTGGTCATCACCACACTGTGCAACAGCTAATTCTCCAATGGGATCTTTCTCCTCAGCACTCTCTACCTCCCACGGCCCTCTTTTCCCCAACAAGTGGTTCAGCTTCACCTTTTGCTGGTCTTATCCAAGGTCCACAGCACGGTTTCTAACACCTCAATCCTCTCGTGCTCAAGTCTTTTCTCCTGCTACCCTTTGGCACTGAGGCCTTCACTCTCTTAACTTGCTGTTCAGACTGCCAATGATCCAGCTGAGCAGTGTGGGAATTGACATACACATAGATGGAATTAGGCTGGATGCTGCTAGAGCAGCCCAAGGCCACCTCGCTCCAAATGGTAGGCCTGGGATGCTACATGTCCTTCCATGGCAGACCTGTGTCAATGTCTTGGGGCAAGATGTTCCTTAGCTACCTTAGAATAGCTGTAATAGGAGACAACCACCAGGTACCACAGGCCTTCCAGCCACTTCAGAGCATAGCTTCAGATGCCCTCCACTTTCTGTTTTTCTCTCTTCTCCACTTGCCCTTTTGCTTCTCTCTGTTTGCCCCTCCCTCTCCTTCCCTTCTCTGGGCACTTATTTATTTATTTATTTTTACATTTCTATACCGCAGCCGATTTTCCCAAAGGAACTCTGGGTGGTTTACATAAAAACCAACAAATAACCAGTAGTTAAAATGAGAACCAAATTGACTATTAAATAAAAAAAACCAATAAGACAGTAAAAAAAAAGACAAACAAAGAACCGGGCAAGAGTCACAAAACTAGGATAATGAGAAAAACATCAAAACACAGGGGAAAACAACAGAAACATAAATGACTGCTGTGTGCTTTTTTAAAAAGCCAAGTTTTTAATTCTTCTTTAAAAGCTGTTAAGGACCCAGCTTGGTTCCCATGCCACCATAGAAGCATCTTCAAGTAAGGTGTCAGCCACCCCCCTGGTGAAAACCCTGCAGAGGATGCCAAACATATCTATCTTCTTACAGGTATGCCAAGGGGTGGTGGAAGGTGACCCCCTGTTGTGGACCACTGTCAACTTGCTCACATTCAGTCATTCAGGATTACTGTGATTCCCCTAATCCAACACTCTAACCACTGCATACCACTGTTTATTTGATCAGGAAAAAAATGTAAATGTGGCACTTGTAAAATTAGATTACACCATCAGTTGTTGCCATTGACTACTCACTGTTTGCTTTGGGTTTTTTATGTAGTCCTCCGTGAATTATCTTGTCCTCCCAAATGTCTTCAAAGGCCCTTTGTACACGACCCCTAAACTCCGCCACAAATGGCTCCCAGCTCCGGAGCTTAAAATTGTTTCCCCACCAGCTCCGGAGTTTACAGATAATTAAGTGCGACCATGCCCACCTAAGCGCGTCCCAGCGCACTTTTCAGGTACCTGCTCTCTGGAGGTGAAAATTCCTGATGCGGATATAACGTAGTGACTGCCCGGCTCTCCTTGCTTCTGTTTGTTCTTTTTTTGCCCCCCACCCCTTTAAGAGATCTGAATGCAGTGCCGGGAATGCAGTGCTCCGCAGAACGGAGGTGAGCGGCATTCTTTTCTTCCTTTTTTTCTCCCTCCCCTCACGCAGCCAGCACCCAGGGGTGCGGAGGGGGTGAGAACGCAGGAACAGCGACAAACCCCTAAGATCTCTGGTCCGAATTTAAGTGGCCAGCGGATCTTAGGGGTCTTGTGAAAAGGCCCAAACTGATTGTAATACAGCAGGAAGTTGCTAACCCTGTAGGACTCCTGGGACTTGGCTGGACTCCCACTATGACAGGAAAAGCTCAGAGGACACCAAATGAATGGATTAGCCGATGCTCTCCTGTTTTCTTGGGGATTTGTACCAGTAGTCCACGTGAATAGGGAAGGGGGACCCAACCCAAGGGTCATAATCACCAGCAAAGTGGGGGTATGACAAAGAAGGAACAATCTCCAGACAGGTAGCAGCAAGAACAAAGAGTGTTGTAAAACAGGTGGTGAACCTTGAGGACTAACAGGTTTTATTTGGCATAATCTTTTGAGGACTCCTGTCCACTAACTCATGTGCATCAGTTTGTTTGCTGTTCTGGCTGCTTCTTCAAAGGACAGCTTGTTCTTCTTACACTGTTAAGATTTGACAAAATCGTCTGGCATCCTATGAAGTAAAATCCAACTCGTGGCATGAGATATTTATCTAAATGAGCAGAAAGGTTTAGATAATAAGGCTGTGGCATTTTGATAATCAAATGCAAAAATCAACAAAGCATTTAATTATCAGTAATTGTGGCACATTCAAGAATGGCAAGAACTATCGGTGCTGCAACTGAACAACAACACCTGACACCACCTATAAATCCGCTAAGATTTGAAAATGGCCGCAATATTGTTCTGATTAAATAGATCTCAAAACCCAGTTTATTTCAGTAACACCTTTGGGATTGGCTGCTCATGGAAACAATCTCTGCACAAATAGAATGTGACATTTTTGAGAAATAACAGAGCCTGGGTAAGCTGAAATTGAGAGTTAAGCCTCCCAGGTTATGGGGCAGCTTTGCTGTTTCATCATTCTGTACCGAAATGAATATTTCTTTTGACCAGAAAGGAAGAAAAGAAAGAAGGCAGATGTTTTTATTTTGACTTGTGGTAAAAATGAGACCTAGCTGTAAATAAATGTAGGAACTTCTCAATACTGATAACTTTTTTACAGCTAACTTTCCCATTGTCTTTCCTGATTAGGTTTTATTTGATAGTTTAAGATGTTTGCGAAACAAGTCCTTGTTTGCATCTAAACTTTCTGCCAGATGTAGCAAATTACAATAATTGTTGCAGAGGAGGAGGAGCCGTAGACTAAGACTTAAATGTAGAGAGATGCTGCTTTTAAGTAGAAGGTCTAATTCAGTGATAGGGAATCAACATGTTTTGGAAACATACTTCTCTTGGAAGGCCAGGCTTATATAATGGGAGTACTCCTTGATCATGTATTGTCTTTTGACTCTCAGGTGGCAGTGGTGGTGAAGAATGATTTTGCATGCCTCAGCCTAGTGTACTATGTGGCAGAAAACCTCAGACAATGATTTTATTGATTGGGGCTTATTAATGCCCTATTCCTGGGGCTGCTTCTGAAGAGTGTCCAGAAGCTTCAGCTTGTACAACATGCACCACCTATAAGTTACTTGGTCATGCAATGTATCAAGATGATATGAATCCAGGATAGGCATTGGTGGCCATTTGCCCAGTTCAAGATGTTTGCTTGAACGTTTAAAAACCTAAATGGCTTGGAATCTGGCCACCTACACAACCACCTGCCTCACTATAAATTTAACACTTAGAAATAGTAATGTATCCTGGAATGACCCTCTTGAGAATATGTACTGTACCTGTACTAGCATTTACAGATGGCCACTTGACAGGCATGTGGAAAGGGGCTTTCCCTTCCATTGCTCCTAAGTTGTGGCATGCATTGCACTCAGAGCTATGATTGGCTCCCATGCAAACTGCTTCTAGGAAGACTCTGTGTTACTTCAAACTGGCCTTTCAAAACTGTTTACTGTACGTTGTATTGACTTGAATGGATTGATTGGTATGATATATTGTTGCTTTGTTTATCAGTTTGTTTTCTGTTGCTTTTAATTTGCTTTTCATGATCATTTCAAGCTGTTTTGAATGCTCTTCTATCAGAGGAAGAAAGAGGTGGAAAGATAATAAATGTAATAGAAAAATGTACAAGATAGTAGGTTATAGCAAATAAGAATAAATTAAAATCAACGGGTTACTAATCCATTCTATCTAAATTTTACTAAAACTAGAGATTTCCTATTTGTAGTTCTTATTTATTTATTTTATTTATTTTTACAACTTCTGTGCTGCCCACTACCCAAAGGTCTCTGGGTGGCTTACAATCAAAAGAATTAAAACAGTTAAAACATAAAATATCAATAATTAAAACAATAATTAAAACCTTACACTAAAATCATTACACTAAAATTGCCACCAGAGGACCCACAATCTATATTGTATCAGTTTAAAAATTTCTGGAACAGGAAGTTTTGAATGTTGACATAGCTGTCATACTCAGAGTTTGGCGCCATTTGTTCTGCACTGGACTCCTTTGAATCTGCACTTGAAAGTTTAATATTGATTATAGGATTGATAATGTTAGAAAAGAGGCGTATTTATTTTTGGCCACAGCTTTTACACAAGAGAATAAGTCTGTGGCATCCTTATAGGAGAGCAACATGAACAGGAGAACAGGCTCCTCTACCGTTACAGCCAAAATCTTCCTCATATTTTATATAAGCATAATAGCAATTGTACTATTCCTAGTGTGCTATAGTGGATACTGTGATGGACCAGGTCTCAGGAGAACAGGGTTCGAATCCCCACTTGGTCCTGGAAACAATCTGGGGGAGTGGAACTGGTAAAGCCACTCCTTAAATATCTCCCTTACCTGAAAAACCCTATTAGGTAACAGAACATATATACACAATGGCAATTGTGCTCTGTCTTTCCCCTTTTTGTGCACTCATATGGCTGGGGGTACAACCAGTTTCATAATAAGCTCATGCCCTGTCATGCATTATTGTCATTTTGTGATCACATAGGTGATCAGGTATCTAGAGTTGCGTGACAGCAGATTCCATTTGGGGAGGCTTGTCAAATCACACCACCTGCTGAAATGCTCTCTCCTGGGCAAGTATTAAAACCCAGAGAACCTGTACGCTTTTTCTTATCTGGCCATCTACCTGTTCATCTTCCTCATCCTCATCCTCTGACCTCAGTGCAGAGGTTGGAAATGTACTGGGAATGTGGTTACCAGAATTACAGTATGTTTTATGCTGATAAGCAATAAAAACATCCCTTTAAAAATAACAACAGATAACATTACTTTTTGTCCCTCATTGTAACAAGTAAGATTAATTTTGTTTCTTTTCACTTTTGGTGGGGTAAAATGTTTGGGGGGCATTCTGAGCCCCACCCCACCCCCCATTTTAAGCTATTGGAAAATAACAGAAAACCAAAAGCTAATTTAATTACTGGTAATTGCCAACAGTATTTGCAACAATGGCAGTCATTTGTTCTGCAATAAGTTATATATCATCCGCTCAAAAGCTTAACTTTCCATGTTCTTCCCTGAAGTGTAGATTTTTCAAAAAATATATTATTAAATGGAGAATCGGGAACTGTCAGCCTTGACTCTGCACTGACTTCATGTCTCATTCATGACAAAACAGGTGGGCTGCAGGCTGTAATTTATGGCTTCCTCCTCTCAATTTTTATCTTATCACAGCATACACAGATCCCATTTGTTGAAGCAAACACAGAGCACGGCTTTTTAAACAGCAGTCAGTTATTGTCAATTCTTCTTCATTATTTTACAGCCGAGCCTTGGGTCTCTTAAAACCTGCGGGACAATTATCCTAGAATGGAGTTAGGAGATCAGCTGTGTGTTTTATAATTGTGAGTAGAAAGAAACCAGAGAATTACAATTCAGATTAAAAAGCTTTGCACAATGTTTTGATCTTCCTTTTGATAAAGAGTTCTATTTCCTTCCCTTCCTTTCCCTTTCCCTTTTTTTCTTTTTCCTTTCCCTTTTTTTTTTTGGCCCTAGCGAAAGAGATTAGTTCTTCTCATTTCTTTTTTTTCCTTTTTAAACGACCACAGTGCTATAGATAAGAATTGTATGAGCAATATTAAAAAAGACATGTTTCCTTCAGGCTGTAGACATTTTAACCAAATAGTGGGAAAGGAAATTCATTTCTCACAGTATAAGGTATAAAAATGTAAGATAAGTGACACAGCGGGTAAGCATTTTCAAGGTGGATCTGTTTTCTATCTCATTGCCCCATCAAAGGCAAACCTTTGCAATATTCAGCAAAGACAGTGCATGCTTTACTTAATGCTGCCGAATTTAATGTTCTGTAGTAAACTGCAATGCGCTAAAAAGATGTTCCGTGTGTATTCTGTGCCATCACATTGAAACCACGTCCTAGTCACCCTAATAGGGATTTCAAGGTACCTGAGATACTTAAGAAGTAGTTATATCAGTTCCACCCCCCCTCTCCCCAAGGGTTTGCATGGCCAAATGTGGATTCAACCCAGATCTCATGAGTCCTAGTCCATCACTCTAATCCACTTCACCACATTAGTATACTTGGCTTTAAATTTAATTTGTTTCCTGTGCCTCAAGTCCATGTAGACTGCAGGGGTCCTCAAAGTTTTCAAACAGGGGGCCGGTCCACCACGCCCCAGGCACCACTGGGGGCCGGACCAAAGTGGGTGGGGGAGCGGGGGACCTTGACGTAGCCCTCCCACTCTGAATGCCCCACTAGCCAGCATGCTGATCATCTGGGCGGTAGTTGGGGGGAGTGGGAGAAGCGACATAGTCCACTGCTTTGAACTGCCTCGGCAATAGAAGCAGCTGCGGAGGCTTGCTTGCTCGCAAAGCAGGGGTAGGTGGGGAGGTTGCAATTGGTCCCGGGGGCCGGATTCAGGGCCTTGGGGGGCCGCATCCGGGCCCCGGGGCCTTAGGTTGAGGACCCCTGAATGTAGAGCTTTGCTGTCTTCTTTCACGCTGGGCTTCAGATATTACTGAGTTAGTTCACATATATAATGTCAAGCCATGGTATCAATGGCACCATGTGGATAGCTAGCACTGGGTCTCAGGCTCATATGCTTTCTTTTGCTCTTGGGCAGAGCAGTTCTCGGTTTCTTTTCTTATTTGAGGCAAACCATTGTTTGCTTTTTGTCTACCCCTTGGTAGCTCAATATTATCAGTACATCCAGTGAAATACATGCATAGTCTCCTCTTCAGACTTTCACATTCTGCATGACTGATAGCTAGACAGTGTGGTGTGGGCGTGTGGCACTGATGCTTAACATGAGTGCTCATGTTGCCATCATAGGTAGAATGTAGGCAACTCTAGGATTCCCAGTTCCAGAGGTTGCCTAGAATGGCCCAGGCAGATTTCTGGGATTGGTAGCACTTTCTACCCATCACACCAAATACGGGAAACCTCTCGTTGGACTACCATTCTCACAGAACACTGAGGTGACCCCTTGGAAGCAATGGAACTGAGGTGCTGTTCCCTTCTTTCCACCTGATGCACATGGAATTGAGGCAGACAATGGTAGAAAGACATCTCCTTCTCCTTCACTGTTAAGACTATGTATCTTGGTTTGCTGCAGTATTCATACAGTCACTCTCATCTATCCCAGGACTCAGCCCGACTCTTATCCCACACTGAGAGCATATTGAGTCTTTTAACATTGATTATAGAAGTGGCTGTTGACAAGAATAGGCACTGCAGACAATTTGAGAGAATCCATTGTAGCTGAAGTTGAGAATTCCTTGGAACAGGGAGATGGCATTTCTCCCCCCCTCCTTTGTCACTTTAATACTTCTGTTTTTGAAGTAATGTCTGTGGAAATTTTATGTGGGCATTCAAACTCCAGTATGAAATAGAAGTAAACATGTACACGCAAAATAGATTATTACAGACTTCCTGGTTTCTGTTCTTGGAAATAAAAGGAAATGTCGTAGGAAACAGATGTCTTCTCACATCACTTTCTCTTGTGAAAAAGATAATAAATTGTATAGAAAATTTTAAGTCAGTGACATGGTTCCGAAGACCAAAAATGCTTCCTTTGGAGTATTCTAGTAGGTGGTACTTATTGAGAGCCAATATGGTGCAACTGTCAGGTCACCTGAGCAGATTCTCAAGAATCCTATAAAACTGGGGGGTGGGGGGCAAAGTCAGGACCCATTGTTCTTGACGGCTGGCATGTATCCCAAAAGGATTAAGTCCAGAATGAACCAAAGGAATATTTTGCACCATGTACCATTTATTCCCTTCTTCTGTGTACAGTATCCTTTAAATTTTTTTGTCCAATCAAGACAGACAAATTAAATGTTCATGAACATCTCTACTTTTTATTCTTTTTATTGAACAGTCACATGCAAGCAGATATAAATGTGATAGTTCATTTTCTGTCTATTTGATATCAAAAATAATAATTGCAAAACAGTACAGTATATTGTTTTTGTTTTAATAATATAACTCTAAGAGTGTAAGGAAATGAATGGAAAATATAAACTACTCTAACGAAACGTAATGTGATGCTTCGAAACGTACTATGACTTCAGCTAACATATTACAAATAATAAAAAACACAACTACAAAAGTATAAAAGTTAGAACATTTTAAACTCAGTTGAGTCACATCTATGCAAGTATCTTAACGGGCAATGTAATTAATAGACTAGGGCATAAGAAACTACAGAATCACATCAGAGTATAGTAAAATAAAACACCAAAAGCTTATTCACCACCCACAGAATTTTCTCCCCCTAACAGTGTTCTCCTGTCAGCCTTTTCTTCTTGCGGTCACCATTTCATCCTTCAAAGCATGCACAAGGTCCTCATACAGTAAGAAAACAATGTAAATACAGTGGTACCTTGTATACATGAATTAATTCGCTCCAAATGAAATTATGTTAAGCAAATTTTCCTTTATACAAATTTTCCCATAAGAATGCATTGAAAACAGAGTAATCCCTAATCGTGTCCATTTTTATGTTGTATGGATTCACCCCATAGGCGAATCTGTTAAGCAAATTTCCCCTATCTCCAGAATTTTTTTATGTTGTACAGATTTTATGTTATACAAACCATTTGTTATACAAGGGTCCCAGTGTATAATCAACAAGATACTCACTTGGTTGTTGCAATAAGCTATCATGTTTCATCCAATATAGGGGACCCTAATGGGGTTTCCAATATGTGATATATTTATGGCATGGACCTGCCAGTGCCAACCTACTACATCATGTGTTTTTCATTATTTCACTTTGAATAATTTTTCTATGTTGGCTGTTGTGGGTTTTCGGGCTGTTTGGCCATGTTTTGGAAGTTTTTCTTCCTGATGTTTTGCCAGACTCCATGGCCTGCATCTTCACCGCTCCCTTATTACAGTGAAACTCTTGATCCCTCCACATCACAGTCAATGATCAACACCTATTCTCCTGAATAGCACAAGTTTCCCCCTTTCCCACAACTATAAAAAATACACAATCTCACTCTGTACCACAGAACACAGAGAGAACTCTTAGCTCCCTGAGCATCTGCCCTCTGAAGATGCCGACCACAGAGACTGGTGAAATGTCAGGAAGAAAAACTTCCAGAACACAGCCAAACAGCCCAAAACTCACAACAGCTATCAGATACTGGCCATGAAAGCCTTCGAGAATTTTTTTCGATGTGTTTCTATAATATACTTAAAGGCTGAAGATTACTTAAATCTATAATGCTTTTCACTTTAAAATGATGTTTTCATAGATATATTTTCAGGTATTTCCATGTGCCCTTTTAGACGATAAGCTCCTGCATTTTTACAATGTAATGAAAACATACTTTTTATGCTATTGTATTATGGATTAAATTCTGAATTAAGTATTTGACTGCAACTTAAGTTCAAACTTTTAAATATAGTGGGCGTTTTCAGAGCTGCTTTTTCTATGCCTCTCTTAATTATTTTAGCACTTTATATGTTTAAAATTTTACATCTTCACTGCTAATAAAATACAAAGTTAGCCCTGAAATTTAAAAGTCATGTGGATGTGAAGATTCCAGTAGATATGTATCTGAGCTTTGCATATCTTCAAGGTTCCGGTGGTTCTTCACCAAGGACTTGTTCCTTTCCCCCCCCCCCAAAAGCTCACTTTGTAACTGTGCAGTGGTGGGGTCAGCAGGCATAGAACAATTCAGGTGATCTTGCTTGATAACAACCTTTGGTTTTTTGAAGCCATGTGCAGCAATATGAATATCATCTGACCATTATGGAGGTTCAACTATGTCATCTTCTGTCTCTTTGTGGTTCTTTTTGTGCCTCATATCCTTCTACTGTTTGGCAGGGCAGGAAGCTGGTATCCTGTTACTGCCAGAGAAGGCGAGATGCTCTTTGACAGAGTCGACAAAGAGATCACTTTCAAGGCTAGAGGGAAAAGGATTTTTAGGTGTGTAATCAAGAAGACAAAATGGGTTGTTGGCTTTAAGAGCTAAAGTAGACTGGAACTGGCAATTGTGCCTATTGCAGTCCAAAAGAACACTTCATTAAGCTCTCCTGAGGTGGCTGAAGGCTGTGCTGAAAGATTTATCTTTTCTTCTTTTAAGAGCTCATTTCAAATGTAAGCAAATAGAGCACTGAGAGATATTGAAGCTGGAGGGAGGGAGGGAGGGAGGGAGAGGGAGAGCGAAGACCATGTTCAAGTAGAATAAACAGCTTGAAAAGACTGAATTTGCTCCATAGTGTGTGTGGAAAATCCAGTTAGCTCTGATGACGTGTGCTTGGAGATGCGTGGTGTAATAGAGCAAAAGCAAACAATCCTGTTACTGAGCTTTACTATGCATTGAAAGTACCTGTAAAATCTATGCATTAGGTGTGTACATCAACCTTTCCATTATATAAAGGGGAATCACTGGGAGCCTGATAAAATACATTAAGCATCATGATATTAAAGGCCAGGGGCATGTGTGCAGAATTAAAATGTTGTTTCAGTGGGTGATAGGCAGGACACAGACTTGGCCAGATCCAGTGAAATCTTTGGAACTTTGTGTAGAATCATTGAACCATAGAGTTGGAAGGCCCATCTAGTCCAACTTCCTGCTTAGTGCAGGAATCCAAATCAAACTAGATCTGACAGAGGGTTGTCTAATTTTCTCTTAAATGCCTCTAGTGTTGGAGTGCTCGCCACTTCCTGAGGTAGTTGATTCCAAGTAAGTCTACCTTTAAGCATGTCCAAGTCTGGATCCTGCCAAACCTGGTCCTTTCCTTTGTAGCCATCCAAGATACTTTTTACTGTTAAGTGAAATGCATACATTTTTACATCCAAAGAGACTCCTGACAGTTTCTGTGTCATTCCAGAGATTTGAGAAATGTACAAATTTCTGCTTTTGCAATAATGTCCATCTTTTAGACCTCATGTTTGAAAAACAGCTGCCACTACTATTCTCCTGCTAGCTTCCAGATTAAGACCAGAAGGATCAGCTTGTCAGCCATTATTAATTGCTGTGAAGTGTCTACACCCAGAATGGTGCCCGTTATCTTGTGACTGTTCCTTTCTGTGGACATGAGCATCCACCAGGAGCTATGTGTTAAAATGATTTTAACTATACATATCTAATGAAGAGACTTTTAAATGGTATCAATCAAAAGTGTCTTTTGTTTTTCAAATTTTGATTTGCCTAATCTGGCAAATGAATTACAATGAACTACAAATCCCATAATACAAGTGTCAGACGGAGATGGTGGGCTTCAACATGCTTGAAAATGGTCAGGTTAAGGAAAGCCATCTAGCCTTATGTGTGAGAACCCATCTTCCCACCTGTAGAGGAAGAGCTATCCATATATTTCCAGAAGAAGACTGGCTGTACACAGTCTCTATAGCAGTGGTGGCAAACCTTCGACGCTCGAGGTGTTTTGGACCACAGCTCCCAGAATTCCAAGCCTAGATTGCCAATGACAAAGGACTGTGGGAGTTGTGGCCCAAAATATCTGGAGTGCCGAAGCTTTGCCACAACTGCTGTACAGTATAGGGTAACATCAGGGAAAGATTATGTAAACACAATAGGGTAGTGTGGAATCCTGGAACTCCCTATGCCCCTCCCCCCAAGGCTGTTTTGTCACCCTTGGCCTTATAAGACTCCCCCTTTCTCCAACAAATGATTCCTCCCCCTCCTCCAAAAAATAAAAAAGGCAAATTGATACTCCGGGATCCCCCCAAAAGCTGTGATTCATCTTTTAAATAGATTTCAGGCCCTCCTCTAGTGTTTCACTCCCTGAAATGCACATTTTCCTAGGCCAGAAATAAATTCCAGCACACCTCCAATTATCCCACCAAAAGAAAATAGGCCCCTGGACTTACTAGAGTTGCTAATCCTTGTTCTGCAGTGTTCTGACTTGAATGTAGTCTAAACGTTAGTGGATTTAATCTAGTTGAAGGGATAGGGTTGTGTCTTTCTCCAGAGTTGGTGACAACAGTTAACCTAATTAAGCTTCCTTTAGATATACTACCTTCAAGACACTGAGTAGTTGTCCATTTTGACCTCTGTTGGCAAAAAGAAACAAATTTAACATTAAAATGGTAATATTATTATTTTTTATTTTCAAGCTCCACTTTGTGACATGCCTCTAAGATTAGATGGTTGTAAGTCTTTTAAAAAGAGGCTTTGAATTGTCCTTTTCCTAACATGTGAATTCCCCCCCCCCCATGTACACAAAGGAGCAGTCCAAGATACAGTTCTTTCATGCATCTGAAGCATATTGTTTACTAAAAATGTCACCTAAAATTAAACAAACTGAGAGTGATTAAAGAGCTGCTAAGAATCCCTTTCTGATCTTCTTTGCTTAAAAGATGCTCATATAATTTTATACAGATGAAAGCTGTTTCCAATTAAAATGTTTCTAAACCCTTGGTTTTTTAAAAAATATAATATTTTTGAACCTTAGTGTCTTATATTAGTGCCTAGGTGGCATGTGTCCAATATTGTGCATGTTTGCTCCCCTTGTTTTGGCTTAACAGGGTTGTGTGTGTGTGATTCCAAGAGGTTACAGTAGTTACTCCTACTGTGAATGACCTCTGTCCATGACGGAGACAGATCGCTTCTTGATAGCTACTGCTGCTACTCTTGTTGCAGCATTACATTTTACATTATGATCTTTGCCTAGAGTTTAGCTTAGTTTGTACTACAAGGAGGTAGGGGCAGGGAAAGGCAGTGAGTGGGGCTTCAGAAGTAGGATGTGAGGGACAAAGGACAGCCCAAGAGGGACGTGGATTGTATCGATATCAAAGTCCTGCGGTCAGATAGCTCCTTAGCTCTGGATCCTTCAGAATGTAGTGCTTGTGTGTTTTTAAAATTTTTCTCCACAAATGTGAGGACTAAGTTTTTAAAGAGAAAGGGAGAGAAAATGTTTGTCATATCACACACAAGAACGTTTTACCTTTGCTGCATATGCCAGAAGCTGTTTTATTTCCTTCAAGCCTGCTTGCTTGATTCTTTAAATACAGCTTTCTCTTTTGTCTTTATAGTCCCATGTTCTTTCTTTTTTTTCCTTTTAAAATACATTTGAAAAATTATTTTATACAGGATCTGATGATGTTCTCTTTCATCTTCCATTATCTTTCCAAACAAGTTTTAAAATGACCTTTTTACTTTACTTTACAGTTGTCCCCCGCCCTTTCACAGTCCATATACTGCGGTCCCAGTATATCGCGGGTCTGCAGTATATTAAAAAAGGCCCCCTGGGGTAAGGAGGAAGGGCCTTCCAAGGCCCGTTGGAGGCCCCAAAAGTGCTTCCCTGCAAACCGGAAGTGACTTCCAGTAAACCAGAAGTGACCTCCAGATCACTAGAATGCACTTTTGGGGCCTCTGAGGGTCGGGGAAGCCCCTTGCAGGCCCGTTCGTAGCAGCGCCAGGCCTGGGGTAAGTACAAGAGCCCCTAGAGAGCCCACCCAGTCTCGACCTGACCCAACATCCACATATTGTGGATTTTCAGTTGTTGTGGGTCGGGTCCCTAACCCCTGCGATAGGTGGGGGTTTACTGTACTTTACTTCATTTGACATTTATACACCACCTGCTTGTATAAAAACAACTCAAGGCAGTGACCTGAACTTGGATTTGATGTTTGCGAGGATCAAAATATGGGAGACATGCATGGCAGTGGAAGTGCCTTTCCTTTAGCTGGAGCTTTATTTAGGTTCCTGCTGAAGAGACAATCCATTTCCCTTAGACTGAGCCACAGCTTGACTCTTCAGTATGGGGACTATTGCAATGAAAAGAGTAGATCTCTGACATGTATCTAGTTCTCACATAGAGACACACAGTTGCTGAGAATCCTGTTGCTTAGCATAGGAAAAATTGTGACTTGCAAATAAAAAGTCTCTACTGAAGTTCTTGCACCAAGCCAGTGTGTGCTCACATCCCCAAGAATAATGGCAAGGATGTGTGGTTTGTGAGGTAGGAACAGACTGAACGTTGCAACTTTTTGCATGCAGTCCATCAGGATTTCAACTATTATATCTTTGAAACTTAATGTTTTCCTTTCATTCATAAATATTCCTTGCTAGTGTTCTATATATGATGACGTATCTTATTCAGTAGGTACCTGTGGTGTGGTTATTCAGCATGTGCATAATTAAACATGGTACAAAACAATTTTAAGAGCTCAAGGATTTTGGACAAGCACAGGGCAAAATTGATGGAAGAGTGATAGTCATGTGTTTTGGCTTGGCAGACTTTTTTTTTTGCATGGGTGGGCCATGTAAGTATATTGTGTTGCTTGTCATTCTTCCAAAATCATTTAAAAGTGTAAATAAACTAGAATGGACTTTCATGGCAAATGGATACAAAATTATCAGGCTGACTCAACTGACATCTCAATAGCTAGCAGCAAATTATTCCACAATGTAATGTTAATGTTTGTATCAACAGACAGAAATATTTGTGTTGTAGGTGGATATGTCACATGTTTAAGAATCAGCTGTTAATGGATTATATTTGCAAAGCTGTGGAACTAGCATAACTAAAACGTCTTTGAAAACAACAGTTGTGCTCAATTTTTAAGAGAGCTGTCCTTTTCAAGATTAAAATGAAACCCAATCCTCTCTCATGAATGTGATTTCTGAAACCAGCAAGATATCTATATTGGATCTCAAGAACTGGGTGAGAAAATGTTCTTCTCATCCATTTTAGCTGTATGATAACCCAGAGAGGTGTGCTTGAACATTAATTATTGTTTGGTAAACTTAACCTAGATGTCACTGTACCCCAAAAAAACTCTTTATCTACCAACACTGTCAGTCATGATATTTGTAACCATCAAATGTGTTCTCGTTATGCATGTCCACTGAACTCCTTACCCTCTTAGAAAAACCTTGACAGCATTCAGCTCCCAAATTAATGTGCAGGTTTATATCCAATTAGTATAATTTTAAGTGTTTAGATCTCTTAAGTCCTATCCTTTTTGTTCCATGTTTCCTGGCAGCTGCTCCCACAAGCGACAATCTCCTTTTGCAGTCACAAAAGCATCCTCTTTCTTTAACATCCTTTTGCCTATTTGCCTGCCCAACAGGTAGACCGGGGGCTACCAGTAGCCCGTGAAGGGTTCAAAAGTAGCCCACCAGCCATCAATAAAAAATGTGATGGGATAAGTTCTTCACCTCTACCTCCCCCAGCCCAAGGACCACCACTGCCCCAGCAAAGCGCTGGGTCTGCCAGCCCACTGTCTCAGCCGAGCAGGGCAGTTCAAGGGCCATGGCACAGTCCCCTGCTCTCCCTACTGGCCAGATGATCGGTGTGCCACTGTCTCGTGACCAACTGAGTTGTTGGTGCAGAACGAAGGAAGGGGAGTGGAGGGGACAGCGAGGGGCAGGGTCATGGGCGTGCCACTTCCTTTGCGTGGTGACATCCCCCTCTTCTCCCCTCGGAGAATTCCTTCCTTCCACCCTCCTCCTCCTTCCATCCCCACAGCTGCCTCACAGAGACTGTGACCTGCCGCTCCTCATGCTCCCCGTCTGAGCCATTCCCTCCTCCTTGCGCCGCCGTGGCAATGTGCTTGCCTCGCTGCTGGCTTGGCCCATCCCAGCTGCACAGAGAACATGGCAGAAGTGAATGAGAGCTATGGGTGGGGGCAGCAGTGGCAGCGAGGGGGCTGGAAGGGAGAAAGGAGTAAATAGGAGAAGTAGGGTCAAGTCAGGCCCCGGGCAGGTTGGGAGGGAAAGTGCACCTTTTAAAAAAAGTCTTCCAGCAGCCAGGGCAAGCAGAAGGGGCGATCTGCACCGGCTCGAGCGGGTGTAAGGGAAGCATGTGCATGGTCAGCCTTACCATAGGAATGCATTGAAATATGTTCCCTTCATAAAGGATTAATTGATTTTCAATGTGTTCCTATGCGAAACCGCTGCTCTACTTACAATTTTTTTTACTTATGAGCATAAAATTCATAAGTAGAGGTTTTAGTGTAGTAGCCCTCAGACACTTTCGTCTGGAAAAAGTAGACCTCGGCCTGTTCAAATTTGGACAGCCCTGGCCTATGACAAAGCAAACCGATTTAAGATAAAAGCCTGACTGTCTGTTTACGGCTATGTATTTTTCTTAACATGTACACTGTGACCTTCTCAAACAATATAAACATATATTGCTATTATCATTGCTGATTCTGCTTGATCCTTGTAGAGTATTTCAAAACCTCCCCTTGGTGTTTAGTAGGATGATATGCCACTGAAAATTGCTTATCCCATATACTTTATTTATCCCATATCTTTTAAAAAAAAACAGGTGACCCTGTAATATTGCCTAGCTATTACTTCTACTCTGGACCTGCTTACTTCAGGCAGAAAGTAGATCTGTATCTATGGCTATGTCTTTCAGAGATGTTGCAATAAATAAATAAGGATTTCTTATTCTGAAATGTTTACCAGGGGGAGGGGACAAAATGTATGTCACTAACCCTTTTTTTCCAGCTGAAATGAACAAAGACATTTATTTTAGTGCTCAAAACGGATTAGGAGTCTCAGCTTCCTTTAATAAGCATCCCTTTTGTGTAAGGCTCTGGTTGGTGGATTCGGAGGTTGTCATTTAAAAGGGAGGGAGGATGTCCTAAGCATCGTGGAAGCCTGACATCTGACCCACCCTTGCCATGAGCAGTGGTATTTTAAACTAGACCCATAAATGCCACTACAATTCAGTGAAGAAGTAGGGAAGCTATATAGGGCACAGGACAATGTGAGTTGACAACAGTTACAACTATTTTTGAAGGTCACAGTATATATGTATTAAGAAAAATCCCCATCTTCCTATATAAATTCCATGGAGTTCAATGACATATACTGCCCAGGTGTAGACAGGATAGCTCCAATGCCCGTATCCTGTTGAAGGTTATTTGCAAAATAGAGATGGGATATGTTTTTTCTGTACTACACTGACCCAAATTGTCCATTCTGGCTATTGAATTCTGTGATTCAAAAACAAATATTTCCTATCTCTGTGGAAAAGCAGGTTGGTTTTAACTCAATGTTACATACTTAATGAGTAACAATCTTACTCATTATTCAAGCTGATTTAATAGTTTTTAACTGTCTAAATGTTCTATGTCTTTGAAATGATCATTCTTTTCAGCTGTGAAGTTGTTAATGTTGCTCTGCTATTCCGTACTGAGAATAGAAGTGGACGTGTCCACGAAACGTTACATTAAAATATGAAAGTTAGTTTTTAAGGTGTCACAGGTTTTGTGTCTTGTTTTGTTTTTCTTTGATTTTTTGCCTGCAATATTGAGAATGTATGATATATGGGGAACGAGTATAAATATTATTTATTTGTACTTTATTTATCTGTTAAATATTTCAGGCAAAACTCTAAGAAAAACAAAACAAAACAAAACAAAAGACACAAACATGTGGCACCTTATAGACTAACTTTCATATTATAATGCAATGTTTCGTGCACATGTGCACTTCTTCAGACATATAGCATATTGGGTAGGTCAGTAGTTTAGGTCTCTGGCAGTGGATCCAGATCAATTCCCCACTATGCCTCCTGTGAATAGAGCCAACCTGGTGGGCTTGGGCAAGCTGCACAGTCCCAGGGCGCCCCCAGAAGAAGGGAAGAATAAGCCACTTCTGAGTATGGATCTCCATGTCAAAACTGACTTGATGACACATGATTATTAATTGTAAGTGACAGTAATCGTAAGTTGTATTCATTCCTATTTAATAACAACTTACAAATTTAAGATCTCCTCCCCTATCATTGCCCCCCTCCCCTATGAATTAAATGATATGAGTTCTGGAAATTGCAATTTGATCTTTGGGCTAACTTGAATATGTGCAGAGTCTCCTGAAATAGTTTGACTTTATGCTAATTGCTCATCTGAAGAAGGTCAAGAGTTCCATTTAATCCACCTAAGGCAAATGATTGCTTGACATTTGCTTCTGCTCTGAAGAAAGGCTGTATAAAAATAGTGGCCTTTCCTTTTAAAGGTGCTCTGTGCCTATTCCTGTTGTCTGTGCAAAATGAAAATAGCTGAGAAGATAGGATTGTATCATGCATGCATTTATGTGTGTGCAAAAGGAAAGAGGTTCAAGAGTATGCCCTCAAATACTTGAAGAAATATAAGGACGTAGGATGGTGGTCCAGCTATTGATGGTGTTAATGGTTTGGTCAGGCTTTAGACAATTATGTGTACTGAATCCGTTATGAAATACAACTCACATTTCTATTCTCTCCTTGGCTGATCACCACAATGAGGACATGCTGAAACAGAGTGGATTAGCCAGTTCTGCAAAATTGAATTATCAAGTATATATTCCAAAATCCATATTTAAAATGCAGTGGTTAAGTCAGGGGAATTTAAAAGATTTAAGGTGCCATGCTGTTGGAGATTTTACAACCTTGCATGCTGCCTTTAATTTGTTTGACTGGAAGGGACAATTTGGTCTGCAGTGACTGTCAGTCTATATAATTTATATCATTCCTTCCCACATCTGGATGCAAAGAGAGCCTTGCCTCTGTGCTGAATATTCCTTTTCCTCGTTTTAGTCTGTTGGATATGTCAGTTTGTTTTGTTTGTTGTTGATTTTTTTCACAAATGTTAATAATGAAACATTTTTATTCTTTCTCTTGCAAATGTCTTAGAGTGATTTAAGGCTGTAAGTGCCAGTTAATGAGAAAAGGTTGGACTATGTGGGAAACATGAAGGTATTCTCTGTGAGTCTCTCTATTTCTACTGTGCAGAAAAAGGAATTTTACCAAAAATTAAAAACTCTTCAACATATATATCATTGGCCGGGGATCAATTAGCTATCCAGATATTTCAAACTACAATTTCCATGGTTGCTTACCATTGTCAATGGTAGGTGGTGCTGACATGTAGTTTAAAACTTAGAGATACACCCCCGCCTGTGTATATCTTTTGAATCCCAATTATTTAAATATTGTCATTTTTGGCTAAATTACTCAGTGAGAAGCTAAAGGTAGGGTATTTCATTCTCCCCTGTGCATTCTCCCAAAAAAAAAACCAACCTTGGACAAGCTGCATATCCCCAGGGTGGTGTCAGTGGAAGGGAATGGTAGACCAGTTCTCAGTACTTTTTACTTAGAAGACGCTGGAAAGAGTTGCCCAAAGTTAGAATTGACTTGATGACATCTAGTTATTAATGTGCTGTGGATATGGAGGACGTCTATTGAAAAGTTGAATGGGAAGGTGGTGTTGCAGAATTCTTGCAGGATGGAAGGACCCCTTCATCCCTCACCTTGCTTGTTGCTGTGTTGTTAATATGTTAGACTTGGTTTCTTTCAGTCTATTTGAAGACCATGTAGAACATGTCCACATGCCTTACCGAAGTCAAATCTTCCTCTTGCACTCACTAACATATAGACATCCATCTGTGGAAGATTATTTATTTATTTTTATAGCTTATATGCAATGAGGAAAGTGAGAATAAGTCCAACCCTTGTGATGAGGGGAAGTAAACAGGGCACAATTAATAAGCTTGCTGCCTGCTTTTTTTGTCATCAGCCATTCACTAGCTGGATCTCTTTACTATCCTTTTCTATAGCTTTTTACTTTATTTCCTCTTTCGTACATGTCCCCCTGTCACTGAGTCCCACACAGGAGTCTTTCACGGGCTGCTAATATCTACCATTTGTCTGCATCAAATACTGTACTCAGCAGTTTATGCATGATCATTGTGTAGTCTCTGATCCCATGAATGGATCTGCTGGCTTGACCTTTTTCATCTGTAAAGTACATTGATAGTGCACTTTTCTAAAATGCCGAACCTTGGGAACTAGATTTGGAATTCAACCACGTTTGCCAGACATCAAGTTCTTCACTGAAATGCAATAACTGTCCCCCCCCCCAAAAAAGGTGAATAAAAATTTTTGTGTGGTTTTCTTTCTATCTCTAAGTAGGAAGAGCAATTTATGGGAAGGGAATAGAGAACTCTATTTTTGATAGGATTTATGGAATGGGATATGATTAGCTCACAAGCCTGTATATTAATCTTGTTGTCATCCATGTCCCTGTCGGGAATTATTGGTTCATTTTCTTGTATTGAAATTAATGGCTGCAAGAGATGACAACTTTTAAATGTGGGCACAGATTTATTCTCTTCCCTAGTTTTGGGCTAGACACAGACACCCTTCTGATGATTGTTTTCCAAGAAGCTGTGTCCTTGAATATTAGCCAGTGGAAGTATAATCTCTGTCAGATAATATGACAAACAACATAGGATTTATCTATATTATACAGTCATAGGTTTGATTCCACTTCAACTGTCATGTATATTTGCTGTGAAATCATGGGATTTGTAATGTGGCAGAGCACAAAAGCCTGGTTTGCTTTTTCTGGCACCCACGTAATCAACACAGTTAGTTACATGGGAGAAATTAAACTCATGCCCAACCCCCATCACTTTCCTTATCAGACCAGATGTTTCTGAAGAGGAGAAAGATCCTGTTTGTCTGTAGGCTTGGCAATACAAGCCAGGACCTATTTTCTTTGTTCATATGTACAGCTGACATGAAGGCAGTGACATGTCCTCATCAGATTGGTTAGGGGTCTTATGAACAAAGAGACGAGGGAGGAAGCAGGACTAACTTCCCTCCTGTAACAATGTTGATGACTTCAGGTTACCAAATGAATGAGCTTTAGAATTCTCTGTCAGATAGCTGAACTCTAGCAGATAATTCCTCATTGGACTACATATCCCAAGATTCCATCTATGCAAGAAAGCTATGGCCATTAAAGTGGAATCAAGTAGCTATAACTCTGTGGCGGAGATGAACTCAGTTACTGTGACACTATGCATTCGTTACAAGACAAAACAACACACAGTGGTGTAGCCCTGACAGAATGGAGCAACAGAAGCTGCTGTGTTATCTTATATACATGACTGTATGTAGAATTTTGCATCACTCTGAAAGTCAGGGCATATGGGAGAAAACACCACTGTACTGGCAAAACTCCAAGGACAGTGTTTTTTGATATACACTGCACTCATGGATTATATGGCACTTTGGTCCTGAAGAGAGTCTGTCTATGGGATGTGAGATAATGATGTAATGCTGGCATAAATCTTCTTTTTCCATAAACTTTTGAGGGCACTTGGCCTTTTTTGGATGACAGTGAGAAGGATGCTTGAGGACACTGTTTAGATGGGCTCGGAATGCAAATTCTGTCCTGGTGACTGCCATAGACAAAATGAAGAATAGCTTTAGCCCCTCTTGGCTGCATCCCACACTCTGGTAGAGGTGGAAAACATTGTCCCATCTTCTCTGGCAAATGTCTCTGTGCCTTGGTGCCCACCCACCTGCCTATTGACTCCCCCAAGTTGGCTCCCTTCTGGGATGTAATTTCTAACTCTCAATACATTTTGTTCTTTCTTTGTCTTTACTTCCTGCCACCAGTACCTCTCCCACATCAATGATACCTGCTAGTTATAGCTGCATTTTTAAGCATGCCTTTTTTTTAAAAAGCCCAGAGTCATTGGAGGCCAAAGGAAGAGGGCTGAAAGCAGCGCTGATCTGATGCAATGCTATATTTGACAGCTGAGCCTTTTAGAAAAAAAGTACTGATACAGGAATTTACACACGCCAAAAACTGAAACAAAGCTATGTACAGGAATCATAGCCATAGGGCCTTTTTACACGACCCCTAAGCTCCGCCGCAAATGGCTACAAGGTCCGGACCTTAAAAATGTTTACCCACCAGCTCCGGACTTTGCAGACAATTAAGTGCGACCCCGCCCACTTTAGCACGACCAAACAGCAGTTTTGTTGTACCTGGTCTTTGATGGTGACAAATATTTGATCCGGTGTAAGGATAGTGAGTGCGGGGCTCTCCTGGCTTCCGTTTGTTCTTTTTTTGCGCCCCGCCCCTTTAAGAGATCTGAATGCTGTCCGGAACAAAACTGAGGTAAACTGGCAGTCTTTGCTTTCGTTTTTCTCCGTCCCTCAGGCAGCCAGCAACCAGGAAGTGCAGAGGGGGGTGGGGACAGAGGAAGAGCGAGGAAGATCTCTGGTCCGAATTTAAGTGGCCAGCGGATCTTAGGGGTCGTGTAAAAAGGCCCATAGTCTCTCCTAGCTGAGCAAAACATAGTGATTGATTATGAAAAAGGACCGGGATTACTCACAGTTACCTTTATGTCATATAGTTGATTAGAAATAATTAAATTTTCCAGTAGTGATGTATGGAAGTGAGAGCTGGACTATAAAGAAGGCTGATCGCCGCAGAATTGATGCTTTTGAGCTGTGGTGCTGGAGGAGAGTCTTGAGAGTCCCCTGGACTGCAAGGATATCAAACCTATCCATCCTGAAAGAAATCAAATCCGAAAGTTCACTGGAAGGACAGATTTTGAAGCTGAGGCTCCAGTACTTTGGCCACCTCGTGAGGAGAGAGGACTCCTTGGAAAAGTCCCTGATGTTGGGAAAGATTGAAGGCAAAAGGAAAAGGGGACAGCAGAGAATGAGATGGTTGGACGGTGTCATCGATGCAACCAACATGGATTTGACAAAACTCTGAGAGGCAGTGGAAGATAGGAAAGCCTGGCGAGCTCTGGTCCATGGGGTCACGAAGAGTCGGACATGACTGAACGACTAAAAACAACAATTCAAAATTGACGGTGGTTAATGCAGGAAAATTGTGAGATAAATTGCAGTGTAATTGAGCCCTTTTTTAAACAAATGAAACTGGTATCGTATTGTTGGATTATGATTTAGTCATATTCTGAGTAAACATTTTGAATTTGTGGGTGCTTCTCTGGGTCTGAATCCGGAGCCACCTCATTCTGTTAAATACATTGTTTGTGGCCTGAGGAAAATGGAGACATGTAGACAATTTCATTTTTGCATGCAAATGTATGTGCTAGTTTGAAGAATAGTTGTCTAATTAGCAGAGAGATAGTAAATGAATGCAGAATATCCATTGGCTGTGATAAATCACCCAACAGAAGTAAAGAAAAAGCAACTTGTTCATCATTACGGGCCAAGTTTGAAATGATATTTGAGTTTCTAATCAATATTTTGTTTTAAGAGAAATTGTGCATTCTGAAAATCTTTGGTCTGTTGTTGCTCATGTTTTAAACTTAGAGCTTTTCTGCATAGGAGAAAAAGCATCTGGATCAGCACTGTTGATTTTGGTAAAAACATTTCTGCTGATCAGATGGTGCAAGGGTGAACTGAATTAGGCTCTCACCTTTTCTGTTTTAATGATCTCCATTAGAGCTTTGTGTGATTTTGAAATGGGCTTTGTGGCAGGGTGTTGAAGCATAGAGCTGCAGAACTTCCTATCTGGAGTTTATTTATTTATTTATTTATTTATTTATTTATTTATTTATTTATTGGATTTGTATACCGCCCATCTGGCAGTGAGGCCACTCTGGTTCATTTCTATCAGAGGTTGCCCATTGGAGGACTTTAATTAACATTGTCCTTCAGAAGGCCACAATGACTTTCCCTTTTTGTTGTTAAATATAGTAAGTGGCATGTCAAAATCACAATGCATCAACGTTGCATGGTATTAGGATTCTCCTGCTTCAGTTAGGGAAATATTAGAAGAAGATGAAAATAGTGGAAGGGCTGTATCCGCCTTCGCTTTTAATGTTGCAACCTGCCAAATATGTCATTGACTTGTCTCCTCAGTTAATGATGCCCACAGCTCTATTTAGGTGTGAACTAACAGTCCACATAGACTACACAGTGGGAAAATTAGGAGTGCATTGAATCATACCATAAACATAACAAAACAGAAGTCCGTAACACGGTGCCTGAAAGGAGTAGGACAACTCATAAAGGGGCAGGATGAACTGATCTGAATAGAAACACATGTAGATACCATAATGTGTTTTGCACCAAGCGGTACAAACAGCAATTAATAAACCCATCTGAACAGGCTCTCAGATTTTCAATGCCTGTGTTTGCTACATGTTAAATGGCAGGCTGGCCAAATAAGAAAGCAAATTCTCATTAAGAGGGTTTGTCCAGCGGGAAATTTCCGGCAGCTTGAACTCACACTGTGCACCTGCTGTTCCCACAGCAATCAATGGCACGTCCAGGTACTCATTATCTCATTCTGCAGGTTACCTTTTGAGCAAATACTTTCCCTTCCAACGCTTTGACGTGTCACCTTTAAAAGAAACATTTCTCTCCCCACCTTTTCCCATTGTGCACTTTCTGTTCCTCTCAGTTGCCTTACGGTTTCTCATTACAAGGATTCATGGAAATTGAACAAGGTGTAGGTTGCAATCAATCATGTCCCAGAGCAAGCCAGTTGTAATCAGGGACTGCTACCAACAACAAACACCCTCATCCAGCTGCTATCCTCAGCGGTATTTCCTAACGAAATGAGATAAATCTTCACCACAGATCCTTTCAACCTTGTATAAAAGGCCTGAGGTCTGTAGAAGAGTTCTGTTTGGATGTAATATAAGATTCTGCTTTCCTCCCTATTTTTTTAAATGTCATCTTCCCAACTCACTTGCCAAAATGTTTAACTAACCTTGAGGTGACAGTAGGAAGTGATGTGCAAAGAAATTTAAACATTTAGTCTCTGTTTCATTCTTTGAAGTCTGGAAAGGCATGGCATTTACTAAGCCCTTTTATTAAGGATATTTTAGAAATGTCAACAAATTAGTCCTCAGAAAGCATGCACTGTTATACATACAGTATAAGCTTTACTTAATGAGCTTGTGATGAGCATGGGCATGTATGGACACTGCCCTTGAGCACCCTCCAAAATCTATTGCCTCTAATGATTTTCTTAAATTTATTCAAAATTTGGGGCATCTGAAAAGAAGAGTGCTGACTTCCAGCTCACTGCCCTCTTAACATCAGACAAAAGAAAGGTGCATTGGGAAAGGGATCTGAAGATGGTGATGTGACCCTGAGAGGGCTGAGGGAAAGCCTGTAGGGAGGGTGTGAGGAGGGAGGCTTACTGGGGAAAGCAACCAAAGCAGTCTCTGTTCCACAATCTGGCTGACTATCAACTTGAAATAGATCTTAAGGATCTTTCTTCTGATCTTATCTTCTTGTATTAACACACATTTGTGTGTTTTAATGGATCTAAATTTGACGTGATGACGTATGATGAAAGACATGGGTGGAGCATCACAGCTCACAAGATGGCTGCCAGGATGTACTTCTCCCTCCTTCAAATGCTGCAGCTTGTAATGGAAAAGTAGATCTTGGCAACATTAGAGATTCTCTTGGTTAAGTATCAGACTTAGTTGACTAAACTGACTTAGTATAATCATCTTAAGATCCATCCATCACCTATCTTCTGCTGAGTTGTGTCCTTTTAAAAATATGCATCTAAAAGCCGTACAACTTTTTGAAGGTTTGCACTCATGGTTTTTACGTTAACAGTTCTTGACACTTATGGACTTTATATTCAGCCTACTGATTTATGTAACAGAAGAGCAATGCAATAATGAGCCATTAAAGGCAGTAAGGACATGGATATAAGTTATGATAACTCCTTGTCAACAAATGCAAGAGCTGGTTATGCCTTTATTAGACCACTAAAAAACTGGACAAACAGTAAGCTATTCCTCCAAGCTATTCACCAATGTTTTATGGATAATGCAATAACATTGTCATTATGAATTTATAAAAGAAGGGATGGACATTTGGCTCTCAAGTTTTGAACAACAGCCTTCACAATTCCTTAATGCTGTCCATACTGGGGCTTCTGGGACTTTGAACTCCTAAGCACTTGAAAGCCAATTGTTCCTTCATCTGCTTCAGCCTTATTTCCATTGATTTCAGTGGGCTTGCTCTAAACATGACTTGGTTTGGATCCAGCTCACTGTAAAATAGATTCCCTACCTAAATCACCTCTAAGAGCTTAACCATGTATTTTCCATACCTTCCTTTTTTCTTTGCATGTTGTGATATTTCTGCTCTTCCCACCTTCTCACATGTGGCTTCTCCTCTCCTCTCTTCAACTGCTAATCAAGCTAATGAGATTTATGATTGGCTTCACATTAACACCTGTAGTGTCCCGCAAATACAGTGCATGTCCCTTGGGTTCAAAATCTAAATTACAGCCTAACAGTCTTGCATTTATTTTGAGCATTACTTTGCGCTGTTGAGTTGCCCTCATGGTGCCAAGTCAGAACCTGGAAGACTTCGCCCAACCCTTTGCTATAAGGCAGGGCAGGACCTCTCACCTCCAAATATATTTATTTATTATTATTATTTATTAGAACACCAAAAAAACTGAATGAACCTTCATACATGTGTTGAGTTGCCCTTGTGGTGCTATGTCAGAATCTGGAAGACTTCGCCAGACCGGACTTCTCAGCTCCAAATATCAGTTTTATCCCTAAGCATTAGAAAGTTCTCTGGAGAGGGGGAGCACTTGACTAGGAAATACTTTTCCCTCTCACTTTCCGCCTCCTGACAACAATATGGTGCTCAGTCAAGTACTGTGTGATTGAAACCTTTTAGGCAACTAGAAGCCAGGGGTGGGCATAGTGCAACCTGCCTGGAGTTGTTGGACAGGAACTTCCAGCCTTCCTTTTCTCTGACTGTGATGGCAAAGGCTGATGGATGTTGAAGTCCCAGGTTTGGAAGGCTTCACCTTGCCCATTCTTGTAACATAGAATGACAAGCTGACTGGATGACCTTGAGACAGTAAGCAATGTTTACTTTAACATACTTCAGAGTCAACTTTGTGGAAATAAGGGAACCATGTACACTTGTCTTTGGCCTTTTGGAGGAAGAGAGGACCTATTAGGAAATTTGCAGTCATCACACAATTAATGGTTTTCTTTGAGTGCCTCTCTTGTGATATGCATGTCGGAAGCAATATGAGTAAGTGTAGCATGAGTTAAGAGCTTTAGATTTTGTGTGCATTAGGAGTCACTTCTTCTCTTCATTTGAGATACTTGCAGGAAAGGAAAGCCGTTGTCACTAAAAAGTGCTACTTGACCCACTCCAGCTCTTCTGCATTTTACATTCCTTTTGACGTGTACTGCCAGTATCCTACACATATGTCAATCTTTTTTTAAAACTAATCCAGGTTCAGCAGTATCTAGCACCCTGGGTTTTCTTTCTCCCCTTACTGCCTCCCAGGGTTCGTCAAACTAACTATACAGATGGCTTTAGTACCTACTCTCAGAATGTACTTCTATTTACCCCCAGTTGTATAAATATCAAACAAGATTTATAATCCAGAAAATCCTGATAGTCAGTACTATATCACAAACCATCAGGGTTCTTCATCAAATCACTTCATCTCATAATTCACAAGAAAGTCAGCATTTACAGAAATATTCAGATTTGTAAAGGAAGATATTCTAGCTTTTCTGTCTTAAGCATTTGTGTGTCTTATAATTTTATTTAACAACAGTACATAAAGTTTTCACTTTTTCAGAAGTATTACATTCCAAATATGTACCAGCAGTGAAGACATTTGTTATTAAACTCAGACTACAAATGGAAGATCAGAAACCAAGTCCTATCATGTCTCTTTTCAGATAAACATCTATTTTTTGCCCATGTCATCTTTTGCTTTCAGATTTTTTTAACATTCTGCCAATGAGGTAGAGGATAAACATTCAAAGGAAAGAAAATATTTTCAGTTGTGATTCCCCCCCCCCCCCCCCAAAAAAAAAACCAAATGCCGATTTGAAAACTTTTGTTGAGACATAATTGTGTGTTAATTCTTTCTACAGTGGCTAAAAAACCCGGGTCCCCAGCATGAGAAACGGACTCTATTTGGGGACATGGTGTGCTTCTTGTTTATAACGCCATTGGCTACCATCTCTGGCTGGTTGTGTCTTCGGGGAGCAGTCGACCACCTGCACTTTAGTAGTAGGCTAGAAGCCGTCGGCCTCATTGCACTCACTGTGGCACTCTTCACAATTTACCTCTTTTGGACACTAGTAAGTATTCTTTTATATTAACTTTTATGTGGATTGGAGAACAATAGTTTTATTGTTGTAATGTCACGTTCTGGGATCTTCTTATCAAAGGTCCGTTCAACAGAGCAACAACAAAAGCCCAGTTCCTTCTGTATGTTGATGACATAAAATGTCACCAGTTTGGAAAGATCTAGACCAGGCATGTCCAAACTTCGGCCCTCCTGATGTTTTGGACCACAGCTCCCAGAATTCTAAGCTTAGATTGCCAATGGCAAAGGACTGTAGGAGTTGCTGTGCAAAACATCTGGAGGCCTGAAGTTTGGTCATGCCTGATCTAGACTTAGGAACAGTGGTGGTCAGTGAGCAGAGCGAAAGGTAGGTAGAACTGACCTCATACTTGGAAAAAATAAGTGAGTCTGATTAAGCAAGAAGGGCAACCAAAGAGAGGAGGACTCTTCCCTCCTGCAATGGAAAGCTTCCCTTCTCATAACCAGGAAATGCAAAGGGAAAACAAAAAATATGGGAATTATACCCCCAGGAGGCCCCCACTCTTTCACACACACACACAGACACACTTGGGGAGATATTGGGGGGGGGGGAGTAGGATTGCTGGACTCCAGCCATTTTCTCATCTTAATGTGAATTCTGTGAGAGGACTGAATTTGCTTCCAGCCTTGAAGCTTTTGTTATTCTTAAATAGGTTGATACTAGAGCAACTTGGAACGCTCTCAAGAAATGTCAGTAGAAGAAGCATGAACTAGCCTCATTCCTTTTGATGGCGGGTGAGGGGGTAGAAGAGAAAAATATATATTTCCCAAGGCTTAAGTGTAGTTGAGAAATAACAAGTCTCAAATTGTTAGTTTAACAGTATATGAAGGAAAAAATGATGAAGTAAAAATAATGTTGTTACATTCTGAGTGGAACTGTGTTCTAGGATATTTTAAAATGCAACCTGGTTTGTATTTTGCATCCATTATATGCACCCCATTGGAACTTACTTCTCCAGTGCAGGAAAAGATTAGTGTCCTGATTCCCTGATCATTTAAAGAGTTAGAAAAGTACAGTACTTTGATTTGTCAAGATTTCTAATCAACGTGAAGGTGCTGTATGGATTGTATTTATTTATATGGTATATTTCCCAAATTTCTATTAAAATATATTCACAATGATATTTATAAACAAGATTAATAAGAATCAATATTCCCACTAAAAAGGTGTCATCTTACAATGGTGCATGTGTTTGTGGGAACATTTATCCTAGTAGAAAAGCAAAAACAAAAACAAAAAAAACTGCAGAATGTTCTATTAAATTAAAATTGTGTTTGTGATGCACTTCTACTCCTTGTATGAAAAGTTAATACCTGATAGAGAGGTTAAGCTATGTGTACATTCTAGCCTAGGTGTCACCTTTGAATTAGTCAGGTGGGAAATTTACCTCAGTGGGGCTGCAGGCCAACATTCCATGAGCCAATGCAGCAGAATTCTCCTTCTTTCTGTCTCCGCTATCCCACACACTTTCCACGCCTGCACATTGAGAGTCACCGAAGAGCCTTCCTGCCTCCTCCCCTTATTTGGAAAAAAAATCACCCTATTCATAAGTTACACTTGAAACCATGGTTAGGACCAAATGCATAACAGGGATTGGTGGCACGTACATAAGGTTACTCCTCCCTCCCCGCTCCCCTTCTCATTTAAAAGTTTCTGGGGCCCTACCATGATTAGTGTGAAAGTCAGAAGCAGAGTGTGCTGAATATCTTGCTCTCTCAGCTTGCCCAGAGAAGCGTGCTTCCAGGACCATATTCAGATATTTGCATACACCAAAGGGGGGGGGCTGAGAGCCATTTAGCCCCATCCATGGTTTCACATGTAGCTCCTGAGTTATATCTGAAATTCAGGAGTAGGACTGTTGGCATGTGAACTAGTACCTGGCTTAACTCCTTCACACTTGCACACCTGTGCCTATTTGAAAAAATGATGGGTCCAAAGTGGGCCCCTTTTGTGGAACCAGAGACAATCTGACACTTCACCGCCTGGTCAGCCGCCCGGGAAGTTCGAATGGCTGTACCCAGCTGTTTGAACTTCCTGGATGCTGCTTCTCCTGCCTCGCTTTCATCCCTCTCTCCGGGCTTGTAGCAAAGGGCAGCAGGCAGGTCCTTACTTACTCCAAGAGGGCACCCAAAACGTGGGTGCCTTTTTTTCGGGAGTGGGTAAGAACCCACCCACCACCCCTTGCTACCACCATGTAGAGCAAAGCCAGGAGGGTCTAGCTAGCTCCTTCACCACTCCCGCCCTACTTTGCTCCCCACGGTGGTAGCCTCATTTCCCCTGCTGGGATCAGGTGCCCCAAAGTTTCCCCAGATTGGTGGGTTCAACTTTGGGGTACCTGATCCAACACTTCCTTTCCTACGCTGGGCACCGTAGCAGGAAAAGGGAGGTGACTGTCAAGTAATCCAACCTCCAGAATGGATTAATTGGTTTCCCATTTGTTTCAGTGGGAAACTGCATTTCAGTTAACGTAATTTTCACTCAGTGAAATGGCCTGCAAAATGAATTAATTACGTTAACCAAGGTACCACTGTATTTCTTATGGTGAAATTTGCTTTGATATACAAGTGTTTTGGTTTACAAGCATGTTTCTGGAACAAGTTATGCTCATCAAGCAAGGTATTAGTGTGCTGAGTATACAGAAGAGGTTTACCATTCCCTTCTTCTGGGGCCACCCTGGGTCTGGACACTTGCCCGTGACTGCACAGGCTGGCGCTTCTCTCCGAAGGCACAGTGGGTAATCAAACACCCAGCAAAACCACTGAGCCAACCAGCCAGCTGGAGGGGAGTAACATCAAGGATTCTCTCTCTCTTTTTAAAAGGGACTGCCATCACTGGTCGTTCTTTCATTGGTGTCTTTAGCTTATATTTAGTCAAGTTCAGGTGTCAAGTCTGAATCTATGTAAAATTCATTGTGTGGCAGAACAACACAGAGACATTTGAAAGACTGGATGGTATGTCCAAGGGCTCAGATTTCACGCTGAATAGGGCTTCTGTCTCTCCCATTTCTGTAATTTTCCCCTGACACTTTTGTTTTCTCTGTGACTTTAAATTGCTTTTCTAGTCACTAGCCCTTGAAGAACATCAGCCCTTGATGAAACCTAGTGTATGACACCTTTTCCAATCAGAAAAGCAAAATGGTTGGAGATGTGTTTTGCTTTTATTCCAGACAACTTTTTATCTGTCATTCTACAAAAAGCCCATACAGTAGTAGATGTTTACTGCCTCTAATTATGTAAGCATTAAAAAGAACAGTTCTTCAGATGTGGATGCTTGATTCTTCTGTGTCTTCTCTGCTCTGCTTTTCAAACATCTTAGTGCCTGGTTTTCAGAATTGTATCTGTTTTTCATTTGCATTTACCATAACCCTACATTAATAACATCAATCTTCAAACTATCAAAATAAAGTCATTGTCTGTGTGCTGTGCAATATTTGCATAAATGAAAGCATTTAATTTTCAACTGAGAGGCTGCAGTTTCTTTGCCTCATGTTCCTAATGTTCAGGATAAATTGTGGCGTTGCTGATACAGGCTGTCCCTCCCTCCTTTTTTTGTATGGAATGTGGCCTTTTTTGTTCTCTCAACCCATTTTGTGACACTAAAAGGAGAGTTCCCAGTTTTTTATTAAGTTGGATTGATTCACTCTCCCTTATTGAAAGCTGCATTTTCCAAATCATGTTGGCAAATTACGACAACTGTATCGTGTCTAGGTTTTCAAGAAGTGGATTTTGTTTTTTATAAAGAAGGAGGAGAGGAGAACTAGGGGGAAGAGATGCCCAACAGCTGAAATGTTTGCTGTAGCACAGTGGCCATGGGATGCTGATGCCTTTTGGGGTGCAGGGACTAGAGTGTCTCTGTTAGAGGGAGAAGAGAATGGAGTATCCTAGACACTAGATGACAGCATGGCAAAGTGCATATACATACCTGGATTTCCAAAAGGCTTTGGACAAAGTCCTGTACCAAAGACTTCCAAACAAACTTTATGGTTTGCTTTATTACACTGTTGTAATAAGGGAGTTACGTGCTGAAGTTTCCGAATACTCTTCAAAGACCACCCCGTATAGAGTCTATTATAGAGATCCAAACAGGATGTCGCTAAGGAATGTGTTATTGTGGCCAGATAGGGCATCCCAAGGAGGGCACAGCTGGCACAATGGCTTTAACTGTGTAAATGCACTCCTGGCCACTGCTGAAACCTGTGCTTCCAAGCTCGGTGCTGGAAGTACCGGAGCACATCCGAAGCTACAGACCTGACTTTTCAGGAAGATCATAAGCCCACCCAGTACAGGCTGAAACCTTGTCCCCTGATTTGCCTTCTGAGTGACCCAGTAACTTAGGCTGCTTTTACATGACCCCTAAAATCTGAGGCAAAGGGCTCCCAGATGCGGAGCTTAAAATTGTTTTCCCACCAGCTGCAGCAGCACATTTTACAAGTACCTGGTCTCCTGAGGTTAAAAAAAAAATCCAATGCGGATTATGAAGCTGTGGATACTGGCTCTCCTCGCCTTCTGTTTGTTTTTTTTGTCCTCGTCCCCCCCCCCTTTAGCAGCCTGGAATCCCTATGGGGCTGCTCCGACAGCAGGCGGAGGTGAGCCTGCATTCTTTTCTCCCCTTTTTTTCCTCCCTCCCCTCACCGCAGACAGGAGCAATGGAGTGCAAAGGATGGGAACACAGCAAACAGAACAAACCCCCATGATCTCTGGTCCGAATTTAAGTTGCCAGCGGATTTTAGAGGTCGTGTAAAAGCGCTCTTAGAGACTGATTCTGTATCTATGCAGTACAGCAGAGTCTCTTCCAGGAGGATCCAAGATGTTTCCTAATTTTTGTCTTAATAATGTCTCCCAAATTGCTTGTAGGAATTTGGAATTATTAAAGAGTTATTTTCTGGAAAGGAATGTTTAAATACTATGAATCACTCCTTCCCACAAAAAAGTATATAATTGATGCTCAGTTGAATATGCATTTTAAACAGCATATACGTCTATTTGCTCATATGAAGCATCTTTCTCAGAATAATTTGCATGTTAAAATTACATCGGAAATTCTAAAATAAGTTTCTTTTCGGGAGCAGAAATTGAAACTGTATCTTTTAAGCATTGTTCCATGTGCATTTCCTGTGATGGTAAGACTAATAATAAAACCCTAAAAAGATCAGAGTGCTTCAAACTGAATGTCAGTTGCATGGTAGCCTATAGTTTATCTCACCTGCCATGTGGGAGATCTACTTTTACTCTATCATTAAATCTATCAGGAGGGGGGATATATTAAAGAGGCAATATGCTCTTTGGCTTAGTAAAGGAACAGATTCCACATTTTCGTTGTCCAACAGCAGGGGCTCAGTTTAATAGGGAATATCCATAATCGTTAAAACACGAATCTGACCTGAATTATAAGAAAACATTGTATATTCAGAGTATTCACATGCATATTCAATGGAGGCTATTTCCACTGAAAACTATGCAGCCCACAGTATTGTAGACTGTGCAGAACTTTGCAACAGGTATGGTAAAAGGATCTACATTAGGTCAGGAATGGGGTCTCATTTATAGACAATGTAAAAAAAAAAAGGTAACATATCTTCCCCTGAGAGAAGAGCCAGGCTGTGTGGTCTTAGGCAAGCTGCAGAGTCCCAGAGCATCTCTTGGAAAAGGGACAGGTAAATCAGAAAAACTATTGTGATTTTTTTTAATTCCGGTTATTAAATCAGATTAGAACTGCTCTGTTAGGAGAACTCTTTTGTTAGCAGAACAAAATAACGATGGTGTTCCCTGGGAACCCTTAAATTCGCTTTATCAGTATGTTCTCCAGAGCAGTGCTCCCCAACCTTTTTATCACCGTGGACCGGTAAATGCTTGATAATTTTTCCCTGGCCCGCTTGTTTTGATTTAATAAGATAAAAAATGTAAATGCCCCCCCGGCCGCTGACGCACATGCGTGCTAGTCGTTTCCCACTCTAGGGGGCGGTGCTCATCTCCGTACTCAAGCCGAAGAGCCAGTGTTGTGCGATGAGTCCTTGGCATCGCTGCAAGGAAACACTGTTTTTACTTCCTCACATTTTTCCCCCGGGGGCTACGCAGCCGTCGTGAGGTCTTGGGACCCTTTGCCCTTCCTTGACATGAGGCCTCCCTCCCTCCCTTCTTTCTTTCTTTCTTTCCATTTTCTTTCTCCCTCCCTCCCTTCCTCCCTCCCTTCTTTCTTTCTTTCTTTCTTTCCCTTTTCTTTCTCCCTCCCTCCCCCTCTCCCTTCTTTCTTTTCTTTCTTTCTCTCTCTCCCTTCCTCCCTCTTTCTTTCTTTCCTCCCACTCTCCTTCCTTCCTTCCTTCCTTCCTTCCTTCCTTCCTTCCTCTTTCTCTCCCTTCTTTCTTTCTTTCTCTCCCTCTCTCCCTTCTTTCTTTTTTCTTTATTTCTCTCCCTCTCCCTCTCTTTCCTTCCTTCCTTCCCTCCTACTCTACCTCCTTCCTTCCCTTCTTTCTTTCCTTCCTTCCTCATTTTCTTTCTTTCTTTTTCTTTCTTTCTTTCTTTCTTTCTTTCTTTCTTTCTTTCTTTTTCCCTCCCTCCTCCTCTCCTTCCTTCCCTCCCACTCTCCTTTCTTCTTCTTTTTCCCCCTTTTCTTTTTTCTTTCTTCCTCTCTCCTCTCCCTTCTTTCTTTCTTTATTTCCTTCCTTCCCTCCCTCCCTCCCTTTCTTTTTCTTCCTTTCTTCCTCATTTTCTTTCTTCCTTCCTTCCTCCTCCTCCTTTCATTCTTCCTCTCTCTCCCTCACTCCTTCTCTCCCTTTCTTTTTTCCCTCCCTCCTTCCTTTACTTACTTACTTTCTTCCTCCCTTCCTCCTTCTCCCTCCTTCTTTCTTTCTTTCTTTCTTTCTTTGTTCCTTCCTCTTCCTCTCCTTCCTCCCTTCCTCCCTTCCTTCCTCCGTTCTTTCTTTTTCTTTCTCTCTCTCTCTCCCTTCCTCCTTCTCCCCCTTTCTTTCTTTCTTTCTTTCTTTCTTTCTTTCTTTCTTTCTTTCTTTCTTTCTTTCTTTCTTTCTTTCTTTCTTTCTTTTCTTTCTTTCCCTTTTCTTTCTTCCCCCTCCCTTTCCTTTCTTTCTTTCTTTCTTTCTTTCTTTTCTTTCTTTCTTTCTTCTTCTTTCTTTCTTTCTTTCTTTCTTTCTTTCTTTCTTTCTTTCTTTTTTTTCTTTCTTTCTTTCTTTCTCCCTCCCTTCTTTCTTTCTTTCTTTCTTTCTTTCTTTCTTTCTTTCTTTCTTTCTTTCTTTCTTTCTTTCTTTCTTTCTTTCTTTCTTTCCTCCCTCCCTCCCTCCTTTCTTTCTTTCTTTCTGGCGGGACGGGGGCGATTGCGGGGGGTTCGCGGCGGCGGCGGCGGGACGGGGGCGATTGCGGCGGCGCGGGGGATGGGCCGATTGCGGGGGGGGATTGCGATTGCAGCGGCGGCGGCAGGGGGTCGCAGCGGCGGCGGGACGGGGGTGATTGTGGCGGCGGCGGCGGGGACGATTGCGGGGGGGGGGTCGCGGCGGCGGCGGCGGCGGGACGGGGGCAATTTCGGGAGGGGTTGCGGCGGTGGGGGTCGCGGCACCGGCGCTGGTGGCGGGGACGATTGCGGGGGGTCGTGGCGGCGGCGGGATGGGGGCGATTGCGGGGGGATTGCGGGGGGGGTCGCGCGGCGGCGGCGGCGGTGATGATTGCGGGGGTCGTGGCGGCGGCAGCGGGACAGGGACGATTGCGGCGGCGGCGGCTGGGACGATTGCGGGGGTCGCGGCGGGCGGGGGGGGCGATTGCGGGGGGGGGGGGATTGCGGGGGGGGTGGCGCGGCGGCGGCCCGGTGCCGATTCATCCACGGACCGGCACCGGTCCGCGGCCCGGGGGTTGGGGAACACTGCTCCAGAGCAATAAGCCAGACAGCTGTGAAGCCCAAAACAAAGGTTAACTTGTTCAGAATGCATAGTTGGCAGGAAAGCCTCCCTTAACTAGATAGATAGAACACCACGTTTCAAGGCTTGAGCCCGTGGCCCAAAGGAGGCCTGAGCCCACCCTCAAGAACAGCATGAAGGATGGAAAGGAAGTGGTAGGACAACAGGGCAGCGAGAGACAGCCAATGAGAGTGTGCAGGAGAGAGGATGCTTCAGAAGAGTTAATTCATTAATTCAATTTCCTTTACGTCATTTGTAGGCTGCCATTCTCATGGCAAGAGCCTTCCCAAGGTGACACACAATGTTAAATGAAGTCACACCAAAAATAATGTAAATTACAAGGTTAAAAAACAGCTCAAGATACAATACAGTAGGACTCCTGTATCCACTGATTCATTAACCACGGATTCAGTTATCCATGGTTGGCAGAGGGGAAAAAATTAAATAATTCAGCAACCACAAAGCAAGCTACTGTCACAAACAGCAGCTGTTAAGCAAGCTACTGTTATAAAACAGGAGCCGTAAATCAAACTACTGTCGCAAAACAGCACTTGGGGGGGTGTTCTCTCTCATCCATGGTTTTCGTTATCCACAGGAAGGCGTGGGACTGATCCCCAGAGGATACCAGGGTCTTACTGTAATCATTAAAGTACCAATCAGTTAATTATTGAATAATAATTTTAAAGCATTTCAAAACCTTAGAAACACACCTAGAAAGAGAAAAGACCTAGCCTCCAGGGAATCATTTGTAGTTATTAAACACCTGCTTGAAGAGATAGGTTTTCTAACAGTTGCTGAAAAGATTAAAGGGAGAAAGATTCTTCCTACAGAAAATCCTGGGAAATGTCACCAGAAGTCAAAATCGACTTGACGGCACATAATTATTATTAATCTAGGTACAAATGCAAATGTTTAATCTCTCTAAGTATAATTATTACAATTTAAATAGGCATTTAAATCTCACTGTAATGGGTGGAATCGGTGGCAAGGTGACCTGTGCTCCAGCTCTGCTTGTGCTTCCCTCTTGGTAGGCAATGTCACAGCCCCTCCTCTCCCTTTGGATAGCTTTTCAAGTGGATGGTGATTTGAAGAGATGTCTAAGTCAGTGTGAATGCCTTTGCCAGACTCTTCGTGGATCCACTTATAACAACAGCACAAGGTGCAACACCCAACTGGCCCACTAACTATTGAGGGGTGTCCCAGTTGTCTGTTTCATCACGCAAATACTAATAATAGTTAACTCACTGTAATTCCTGGGTCTTGGTAAGCTGTGTTATTGCCACGTATGTCGCCCTACCCCCATATTAATGTCCCAAGAAATTGTTCTAGTTAGAAGGGAAGGGGTAAATCATGTGAACACACCCAAGATAATTATGTAAAGTAACTAGATTTAAAGCCAAGATTTAAGTAGCAATTTAGCTGAATATTGACTTCCAGCTGCCAGGTTTCAAAATATTCCACCTGTTTTACAGTACTTCTAATCAAGGATATATTATCTCTCTTAACTGCAGTTTTGTCTACCACTATAAGAACTAGCCAAATTAATAAAGATATTTCATAAGTAAGTACCACAACGGAAGTGAGTACCAACCCAAAAGAGTAATCATAATGTGGATGCTTATTACAGTTAAACCACTTGCTTTATTTTTAATGTACAGTATTATATTATTTATATGCCACTTTTCTCCCCATTGGAGACCCAAGAGCACACTATGCTGGTGCAATGCCCCAACAGATGATCTAGAAAGCAATATCTTGCATTGAGTTCTCCAACAAGGCTTAGGGATTAAGGAGGGCTTTTTCAAGGAATAGGTGCATTGTTGAGCCAGACTCCAGCTGACTGTTAAGACATATTCACAGGATATCCTAGTTAAGCTTGACAGCTTGTTTACAACCAGTCTTTGCCTTTGGGCAATTTCCATGTTATGTCAGCTATTGAACTGCAGTAACTGCCTGAGCACATCAAGGTATGCATTTCATTTACTTTTATTCTAGAAGTTGTGCGGTGGCTAAAATTGTAAAAGAAACTGTGCACAAATACACCCAAAGTCTGAAGCCCAGACTTTCGTAAATTTCCTTTTGGGTGTCCTGAATTCATATCGTGATATACTTTGTAATGTGTTTCTCAGATCCGAGGAGAATATTTAGAGAAACCAGAGAAAGGCCCCAAACTACTGAGTGGCCCCAGAGCAGTGCTGAGTTTTGGTTTTGGTCATGTGTGTGGCCTATGGCAAGTAGAACAGAGCAAACCAGATTACAGATGTGAGGAGAGTCATTCATTAATTGACTCCCTGGCCACTCAGTTCTTATATAACTTTGTTTCCAAGCCAAACGAGAATTACAGAGTAATTGAGAAATACTGTGAATAAAAATGTAAGCCTAAAACCACAATAAGAGAAAACTTGCCATGAAACTCTTAGAATATCACCATAACAATTAGAGCAGCACAAAACCAAACAAAATCAAGAGTCAGAAAATTTGTGTAAATAAAGAGCTTCTCAGCTTAATTTTTAAAATATAGTCTCCAAAAGGCTAATTGTACCAGTCCAGGGAGGTAGGGTTCCACGAATCCAGTGTGTTTGTGGAGAAGGAATTTAGAGGATTTATAGGGTACCTTGCATAAAATATATGTATGTATTTTTCTTGAAGATACACTGTGTCTTAAAAGCAGCCATCTGGGGAAGAGGGTTACTCCTGTGCCTCTTTTGATGTAATACTTAAATGGAAGCAACTATTTTAAGAACACGGACTGATATATTTGCAGAGAACCTGCTTTCCATCACTCTTAATGAAGAGCCTGTCCCAGAGACTGCTATTTATCCTTTTGTGTGAGTCTACTTCTTGTTTCCATGACTAACAGACAAATTTCATCTGTTTTCAGGACATGAGGGCTCCTGGATCCCACAGTTCTGTTTTTGACTTTTTAATTATAAAATAACAACAATAATAAAAGCAACTGTTGACCCAAAATCTAGCTTAATTCCTGAACCTGGTCTCAGCAAAAGGTTTCTCCAAATATTCTCCTCGGATCTGAGAAAACATTACAAAGTATATCACAATATGAATTCAGGACACCCCAAAGGAAATTTAAGAAAGTCTGGGCTTCAGATTTTGGGTGTATTTGTGCACAGTTTATTTTACAATTTTAGCCATAGCACAACTTCTAGAATAAAAGTAAGTGAAATGCAAACCTTGATGTGCTCAGGCAGTTACTGCAGTTCAATAGCTGACATAACATGGAAATTGCCCAAAGGCAAAGACTGGTTGTAAACAAGCTGTCAAGCTTAACTAAGATATCCTGTGAAAATGTCTTAACAGTCAGCTGGAGTCTGGCTCAACAATGCACCTATTCCTTGAAAAAGCCCTGCTTAAGCCTTAAGCCTTGTTGGAGAACTCAAAGCAAGATATTGCTTTCTAGATCTTCTCTGCAGACTTCGAAATCATTGAGGCAACCCTACATCTGGCGAAAGGCTGGTTCACACCATAGATGCACCACCCATGGTCTTCTGGTGGAGGTAGAACAGGGCATTTTCAGTGGTAGCTGAACATCTTCAAGATTCCCAGAGAATGGAACAGTTGCTTTTTGGGACTACACTGTGCAATTCCCAAAGTCCTTGTGCAGCATTGGGACAGGTGCTTGGAAGTTACAGTCCAACACACACACACACACACACACACACACACACACACACACACACACACACACACACACACACACACACACACACACACACACACACACACAACCCACACTTAACACACACACTGCTTTCAGTAATGTTTCTAACATTCCTAACCCTAACTTTAACCCATGTTCTCTGCTTTCACAGATTTGTCTCAGCTATGCCAGTCCTGAAGAAGAACAGACAGAAAAAAACACATATAGAGAGCTGATGAGCTGATAGGTCTCAAGAAAAACAGTAGATAGAATCCAACATAATGGTTTATCTTCTTTACAACAGCTTTTTACACTGTTTATGTCTATGAGCAATGATGAATACAGAAGCTTCTTTCCTATTTGAAGTAATGTGCCAATTGGCAAGAATCTATATACTAAATGAAGAAGAAAGCGTAATTATTTGAACTTCAATAAAAACGGTCACTTTCTAGCAACAATAGCATTGTTGGACCAAGGTATCCTGTTCACTAAAGCAGAACTCGTAAGGTGCTATGTGTGTGCACACTCCTGGTAGACCAGCATTTCAGAAGTCTGACGCATCAATTCAGACAACCAATTTCCCTTTAACTATGTTGCCACCAGGAGCAGGCTGCATTACTCTGCTGCATGGCAGACATTTCAGCTTAGGAAATAATGTTGGTAGGCTCGTAGTCTGATAATTAGACCATTTGCTGTCCCCCTCTCACATGCTCAAATGCCAATAGCTTTTTTTATTTCCTGAAAGAAATATGTAGACATAATTGCCTGTTCTAAGATGAATAGATGCAGGAATGTTCCTATCAGAGCTGACTTTAGTTTGGGGGAGTTTTAGAAAGCAAAGTGGAGCAGTTTTATCTCTTCAAAATTTCTAGAGGACAATTATTCTGAAAATTAACGACGACATAGGAGTTCTTTCCTTCCCATGTTTTCTTTTCTTTTTTTGGGAAGATAGCGGTAATTTGAATGATAAGGGCAATTCTGCAAAGCCCAACACCGTCACAAAGCTTTGACTGAGATCCAACCTTCTGTCTCGATGGCTAGTTTAGAGGGAAGCTAAGTTCACGTCTACATAATACAGCCAAAGGCGCTCAGGGCTTAGTGCTTCTTAATCCATGCCATATCCCCAACAAACGTGTTTAAGCTTGTACCAAGAGTCACCAAAATTTCAGATGACATCATTGCATTTCTAGCACCCAATGGCAGACATTTAATAATTAATAGTGTTTTTAATTGAGGAAGTGGGTTTTTCAAATGGTTCTATGTGGCATCTCTGGCTTTAATTATTAATTGTTGCTTTGTGTAATGTATTTAAATAGGCATGCCACTTGAGGGAGATGTATTGTGTAGCATTTATATGTGTTATATGGATGTATTTGTAATTTTTAAAAAGTCATTTGATTGTTGTTTTATGGGTTTTGTTATCTGTGCCACTTTGGGTACCTCCCGTTTGGTGGTAGAAAGCAAGATGTTATTAGCTAATTGTTTATCAGATGAAGAACCGCAATGAACATAGGTCATTACATGCTATTCACTACTAGGATAAGGATTGATAATGCACTTGGAGTTTTCCACCTGCCTGCTGTGAGCTTATGCAATGCACAGCTGGATTGCCCTTTACACATAAGAACTGGCAGCCTCAGAGCTGCACTTTTGCAGCTTTATCCCATTATACTAATGTAATATTTAGAAGGTGGACAGATCTTTTGTACTTGATGGTTGGGTAGGGGGAAAAGTCCAAAGCAGCAAAATTTCAGTGTTGTGTCAATGGGAGGTGGGGGTAGTCACCAAAGAAACGGTTCTTATGTCATTGCTAGAGTCATTTTAAAGCAATGATGGGGAATGCTAGGTCCTGGGGTCAAACCTGATCCTTTTGGGATCCTAATCTTGCAGACCAGGACCGGCAAGGTTCTCTGTATATACCCCCCCCCATCCCCTCAACTTCATTCCCATATGTAATGTGTGAATTGCTGGCCCTCTTTCTTTAACTTCCATTCTGCTCACCATTAGAATGCAACCTCTAAGAGCTCATCTGACAAGGGAAATCCCTCCTCCGAAACAGGCTGCCCGCCCTGATCTGCAGGAAGAGGGCCTCGTTTTTTTTGTTCCTATTGTCTTTTCTTCCCAAATTCCAAATATCTCTTTTCCTTTGCTCTCTCGACAGGTATCATTTCGATATCACTGTAGACTCTACAATGAATGGCGTCGGACCAATCAAAGAGTGATCCTTCTCATGCCAAAGTCAGCAAGCATCCCTTCAAACCAGCAGTCCTTGCTAGGCCTGCATTCGGTCAAAAGGAACTCAAAAGAGACAATCGTCTAAGCAGCGATAATCTTGCACCGGGGCCATGAACTTCACGCGGGGTCCTGATTCCATTCCAAACCCGGTAGTGTCGCATTTGGAGAAACAGACTTTTGGCAGAGAAGGAGACAGTGAAATTGTGGATGCTGCAATCATATATTTGCTAAGCTGCCAAACATGTTTAAACTTTAGCAGATACTGTATGAAATCCTCGAATACCATGTTGATAGCTGCATCACTAGGGATGCAACCTTTTTTTAATTGTTGTTTAAACATTATTAAACTATGATGGCAAACAATGCAAAACACATCTGCTGCATTACTTTTTTATCACGTTCAAGAGAACTCCATGCTGGACTTACCCTTTGCAAAGGCTAGATGGAAGAGTAAAGAAGTGCTTCCGTAATCAAAGGGACACTCAAAGAGAAGGAATGAGAATGGGAAAATCCAAAGTTAGGATCAACATGTAGACAAGCTGCTTTCTGAGAGTGCATCCAGTTCTCAGTTGGAACCTCATGCACAGTGTTGCCATGTATGTCTTAAAAGACTCTCAAATAATATATTGATCACAATCTGTTCCATCAGACACTGTAATTACTTGCTAGTCAAAATCTAAAGTCAGGCATACTTCTGATTTAGGTATGGAATGTGTTATTTGGTGGGAAGACTCTGTGTGCAGCATTTCCAGACTTGGCTCATAGATATAATAAGCAGAATCTGCACTAAATCTGCTTTATTGTTGTTTATCCTAGTGCTTAAAAAGGGAATGGATATGCAATATTACAGAGAGAGAGAGACTGCTACAGCAAGCACCCTTTTGTATGCCTGTCATTGCACTCATTAGATGGTTTGTGCCAGCGGGTTCATGCAGAGTGGCGGTGGGCAATATTTCCATGGTTGTCCTTCCATTCCTTGTTCAGGTAATAGGCAGTCGGCCTATTATAGCCAAGGTTTGAAAGCTTTGATTCTTAACACTTTCCCATACCAAAATTAGATCCTTTAGAAACTGCTGGTTTATGCAACTGTAAACATAGTTCTTGTGAGGGGCATGGTGGTTCAGTGGGCTAAGGCTTCTGAAAACTGTCAGCTGCAAAGTTGACAGTTTGGCGGTTTGAATCCCAAGTGCTATGTAGCGGAACGAGCTCCTGCTGATAACCCCAGCTCCTGCCAAACTAGCAGTTTGAAAGTATGCAAATGCAAGTAGATAAATAGGTAACACCATAAAAAGCGGGAAGGTAAAACAGTGTTTCCTTGCAGCCATGCTGGCCACATGGCCATGGACTTGCACAACACTGGGCTCTTCAGCCTGAATACGGAGATGAGCACCGCCCCTAGATTCGGACATGACTAGTGGGGGGAACCTTTTACCCTTAAAGATAGTCTTTAGCTCTTACATGGTTTAATCCATCAACTAACCATTGCAGAGAAGAGCTAGTTCCTCTGATCCACTATCCCCCTCCTTCCTGCTCCCACCCCACCCCAAACAGTACAACCGTTCCTGTGTGACTGCCTAACCTTACAGTTCCCTTTATTGAGGTTTCATGGACAGAATTCATAGTGGGGGGACAGATGAAGCTTAAGCTGATGATGCTGTATGGGTCTAGTAACACTCTTACCTGTTGCCTAAGAAAGAACCCTTTTCTCTCTTTCTTTTTGAAGAAGAGAAACAATAAAACAAAACCGCCACAAGCATTTCTTTACTGCAAGCAGGGATGCAAACCTTAGGGTGAACTTAAATTTTACCAGAACAGATTTTTTACCTGATTTTGAACATTTATTTTCTGCGGGGGGGGGGGGGTGCGAAGATAATAAAAGACAGCCTCATTAGGCATGTTTGAGGAAGCCTGAACCTGCCTTGCATAACAATGAGCAAGACAAGGGCTCTGCTGGATTGTCAGCCTGACAGGTAAATTTAGATGGGAATAGAGAAGCCCTGACTCCTTTGTACCAGTGTGACTAAGGCCTCTTTGTTGCGGGGTTGGGGGGGGGGGGGGGTGGAAATCATTTTACAGCAGCCTTACAGTTCTAGCCAGTTCTAATTTGGAACTTGAATGCGGAACATTTTTATTCCTGGGTGCCCAGAACTACCCTTAAAGGGGGAAAAAGAACACAAGAAAGGAAAAAGCTTTTTAACTCTGTTATTTTCAAAATTAGTCTATAACATGTGCATACTTGTACTGACAAATGCTGCTGGGGGGCATGTCACATACTGTATTTGTATCCCCCCCTTTCTTGATTTGTGTGTGTGTAAATTATCATGCAAATATAGACATTGATTTCAACATTTTGTCTTACATTTCCTGTGCTGCAGGAAAAAAAGAATGAATAAAAGAGGCTGTGTTATAAAGAAAGAAGACTGCATAGATTTCAGATAGACAGGGCAATTGTTCTGGGTTATTAAGTTTAGCTTTTAGCTCAGTAATTAAATGGAGACCAGCTGCATTTCTGAAACCATTGATATAGTTCTAAAAGTTAGAGTAAGATCAATACATGAATATTGTCACCTTGTAGGGGAGAAGTCGCACAACTCTCTTATGTACATATTTGATATTTTAAATGAAATTAAATATAGCCAAATTTCCCTCAAGATGTGTATCCTCTAAATGAAAATCCCTCTTGATTAACAACCCCTCCCCCCCAAAAAAGGCCATTTGTGCCATTCATAGTCTCTTGGTATATGAATCAGGAATGACATGCGGAGCCATGAATGTCATGGCTGTGACCACAAGACCACAGAAATGTTCCACATCTTCCTCACAATGTGTTACTGTCCCTCAAACCACAGAGACCAGAAACCTATAACAACTCTAAGAAACCACCGACTGTGCTGGCTTCTATTCCCCCACCAGATCCTGGGGGGGGGGGGGGGGGATGATGGAAGCAGCTGTTTGTCAGTGCCGGGAAGGCCAGTGCCACAGGCTTCCTTACCCTGATTAGGAAGGCTGCTTTCACTACATTACAACCTGTGGTTCAGGACCCCCAAGGGGTTCACAATGTTTTCTGAGGTGGGGTGACTATGGTTATTTTTAGATATAATTATTTTATATTATATATGATATCCACAGTTCAGTTGCATTTTCATCTTCCTGGCCCCAGAGAGATAATTTTAATCTGAATCAGAATTGCAAGCAACCTCAAGTTCTTCGTTTGGGTGGGTCTTCCTTTCATCCATGCACAGCACTCCTAACCCCTCCGAAAGAGCTGCTCGTGTTCATTGCTCCACCTCCATCTTTGGAGGATTGACATGAGTCCTTGGGACCAGAGCACTAGCTTGGCCCAAAGAGGCCTGAAGGAGACAAAGGTGTGGTGCATGCCAGGAGAACTGGCACCCAACTTGATGGCAGGATTTAAAAGTTGTGGCCACCACAGCAGTAGTCCCTTTCGCTCTGCCTGAATCTCTGGCTCTTCTAGGTGGTGCTGTGGCAGCGCAGATGCTCTAGAAGGTTCTAGTCTAGCCTATTCATGCTTTCAAAGAAACAGTGTTGGATATCTAAGGGGTGTCCAAACTTTTTGCAAGGAGGGCCAGATTTGGTGAGGTGAAAATGTGTGGGGGCGACCATTCAGCCACATTTGGCCCCTGGACTGGACTTTGGACAAGTGGTGTCCAAACCTCAGCTCCCCAGATGTTTTGGACCACAACTCCCACAGTCCTTTGTCATTGGCAATCTAGGCTTGGAATTCTGGGAGTTGTGGTCCAAAACATCTGGAGGGCCAAAGTTTGGACACCACTGCTCTAGGACATGCAAGGAGGTGGGGAGGACGCTGCAGCAACGGAGCCAGGGGCGGTTAGGCTGGGCAGGTGGCTGGGGGGACAGACAGAGGCAGGGAGGACAGGCAAACTATAAAACTGTAAGCTGACATCTCCATCCAGTATGGGGAGAGGCCAGATGGTGGGGATGCATGACAGGCTGAGCCAGTGGGGAGCAGAGGCTGCGGGCTGCTCCAAATTTGAAAACGGGACGCATTTGGCTCCTGAGTCTGATTTTGGACCTAGCTGGTCTAAGGGCTCTACATAATTTCAGATCAGTTGATTTCCCTTCCCTTCCAGAGAGCACACCTATTAGACATAATTGCACCCTGGCCCAAGCATGGAGTAGAAAAGACCTGCTGCTCCCACCTGCTTGTTTCTCTTTAAGATTACCAGAACATTGTCTTCAAGATTTCTGATCTTAGCATTGAAAACAACTAGAATTCCATCTTTGAAAACTCAAAAATAAAACCACCTGGTATAGATATCAGATAAAAAACACACACACTGAGTCAAGGTGCAGCAGTAAATAAAAAAGGGATTTCTATACTCCATCTAAAATTACAGTTCAGTCTAAAAATGGGCCACCTGTGAAGAGCACATGTCAACGTCTGAATGAGGAGACATATTTAGCTTTAGTAGCAAACTGTGGCAAGACTGGGCAGTTTTAATGTATCATTGTCACATTTTCATTGACAATTGCTTAAAACCATGTTTTTAGGGGATGGAAGGTCATATATTTGAAAATTTACACAATTATCCTGTGGTGGTTTCAGAGAGTCCTCGTCAAGAACTTGTGTCACTTTCTGAGCCACACTAAAAAGGCTTTGGGGCGTTTAAAAAATCTAAATGATCCTCTTTTCTCCTAGTGGACAGTGGGAGAGAATTAAGAATAGGAGTTTCCTTGAAGGACATGTTGGGAGGAGAATTTAGAAGTAACTTGTCACTTGTAATTGATTTTTCCAGAGGTGCTCAATAAGAGGTGCATATCATTGTGTACTTACAACGGTTTGATAACACATTTGTCATGGCTCCATTCCCACAGAATCCTTGGGATGTGTTGTTTAGTGAGAAGCATCAACCCTACCCAGACATTAGATCTGAAAAGTACATGCACTTCAAATGTTGGGAACACATATAAACACAGGCCCAATGTCCCCATCCAGAAGCCACACAGACCTTTGTGTGTTCAACATCAAGTTCTGCACTAGTACTATAACTGTGCTCATCTTACTATGATCAAATTTCTCTCATCACTACTAGTCACTTATTAGACAAGTGTGTTCCAAGTGAATGTGCTAATAGCACCTATGTAGATATTTGCTCTGAAAACATCTGTATCTCAGTGGGACTAAAGGATGGGTGTGGCTTATGTGTGTATCTCCATCCCCTCCCCCCTTTGAACACTCCATGCTTTCTGGCAGGTCAACTGTACAGAACTATGGAATTCTTTGCCAAAGAGCTCTAGTTGAACTATGCCACTAGTGTAGCGTATGCTCACAAGTGATATTACTGTTGTAGAAACTCAAAAGAAGCATCACACCATAATCTCGTGTATGGGTTTGATTCCTGTGGGTATTTCTATTGTAGTCTTATATTAAAGCCTTCTTTTCCACCTTGTACCTGCATCAGTTTCCAGCAAGTGGGCTGGATTTTTGAGGGATCGCTGACCTATATAAATTTTTCAATGCATCTGTTGCTTCTACTTCCACATGACTTTGTGTAGAACAAACTACAGGCACACGGAAAGAAGGTTTTCTGGCACATTCAAGAGCCAAGACGGTAGTTATCTTCTGGATGATGAGAGTGTAACTAAGCAGGGTTTCCAAAATACAGTACAGTAACTTTATTTTTGTGTCAAGAGCATTTACTTTCAAAGGATACATTGACAAGACATTTTAGTATGAATATTTCAAATTTTATGCCATTCTTTTATCAATCCTAAGTGATCAAGAAATTTTTTTTGATTTCTATTTTGTATTTTTATCGCGGGTTTTGAGAAATAGTACTAGGTCTGCTCACTAGAGGAAACCAGAGAATAGAGCAACTATCAAGAAAAGACTGTCCGGCTGCTATAAAACAATGAATGCAAGGAGTTCCTTCTGGGGAAAATAAGGATCCAAGTTCTGACTTTTTCCATTAGTTAATGGACAGCTAAAATTACTTCTGAATTGAAGTGCAGCTGGCTGGAAATCTAGTTACCAAACCTGATGACATTACAGCAGAAAGCAGATCTTCAGCTGTGATGAGGCAAACATTAAAAAAATGGCTAAGATTTAAACCATTGTGACTATGCCACATACAAAAGTCACTCTTTCATCCTCATTTAGCATTACAATTGAGGGTTTTTCTTGTCTTTGTTATTATTAAACCAACTGGGGATAAGCAATCTTTGCTGATCTACCTCTAGATTGCCCACAGGTCTACCTTTATTGCTGCACTTCACTAACCAGAACATTGACTTTGGACAACCAAGATGATATTCTAACGTATCATCTTGTGAGAAGTTGCAGCCAGCAACACAGGCTGCTACTTCATACCAATAGAGGCTGAAATGACAGTCTTAACTATCAAGTTAAGCAGTCTGTTTCTTGTATCTAAGATCTGTCTCAAGATCTGAACTACACTTTGGACTATCCACTGGTCCCCCCCCCCAAAAAAAAAAATCCGGAAACATTGACAGTTGTGAGGGATTGACAATGGGCCAGGGCTAGGATTAGGCCATGGTTTTTCCATACAATTTATACACAAGTCATTTACGCAGGTGATTTCAAGACTGTGACCAGGTGAGCTATGTATCTACTGGCAATGCATTCACCCTTGGTTATGCAATGTACAAGTCTCTGTCTTTAAACTGGGCTTGGGACAGAGAGCACTTCAAATAGAGACCAATATCCAAAAGACTACCTCCAAAAAGGAAACATCCTTTGTTTAAAAAACAAAACACACCCATGGCCACTCTATCCTGGGCCCTAGTGTGATGAACCCTCTACAAATGTGCTCCCCCCACACGTTTTCCTCCCTTTCTTGTCACCTCCTCTTTGGGTGGATCATAAGATCCTTTTGGAAGGACTTGTTCTCAGACTATGCACACCAGTAGCATTATCTAACAATAGATTAACCAGGGAAGTAATATACTGTAATGGGAAGCCTCCAGTACCCAACATCATTCCTTGTGGCCTCTCTCTGATCAGCAAAAGCAGAATCGTGTACATTAAGCCCTGTTTTTTTTTAAAAAATGTGCATGATTCAGGCAGATCACATTTTTTTTTACACACAATGCATACTTTCCATTTAGACACGTGTATCTTGCAGTTAGCTGCCCATAGCTTCCACTCAACTGCTAGAGCCTTTAAAATTTTAATGTAATGTATATTGTGGCAGATGTCTCCAAATATATTGGTTGGGTCTCCCTTAACATTCTCCAGCCACTGATCCCTCTCTTGAACATGTCCATTTATCTGTCTCCAACGGTCAGCATCTATGCCAACCAACTTAACAGATATTTGTATGGTCATTGGGCAGGACCATCTCTTGGGGTGCACCTATTTATTTTCTCTTGTATATCTAACAGCTACTGGGTGCAACGGCAATACATCAGAAAGGAAAGTTTGCATCAAGCTTCTGCAACAAAGTATTTGATTTTTATTTCGCTCACTCCTTCGTTCCAGAGAATAAGCCTCACTGAGCAGGCTTCTGGGTGAACATAGTTAGGGCTGCACTCAGCCATCTAAAATTGCAGTCTTTGTTTCTAGTTAGAAGCCCATTAGGTTCACTAAGGGTTTCTCATTGCTCAAGGTTGCCAGTGCTTCATGGGGTCAAAAAAGTAGAAAAGTGACATTTTAAAGAGAGAAATAGTGACAATATAGTGGCTTTCTGACACATTAAGTGACCAAAAGGTGACTTCTCCTAGCTCCATTTACCTGTAAGTTACTTTAAAGTGAGGTAGTGCAGTTTTCGCCACCATTTCAGAGATCATTGGCAGGATTAGAGAGATTGTTATAAGACACACCTAGTTTTTAGATAGGGGTAGGCAACCTTTTTGAGTCAGAGGCCAGATGACTTTTCCCCAAACTGTTTGTGTGTGTGTGGGGGGGGATAAAATGCAATGCAAAGGAATGTGATTGAACATAATCCTAGCAACTTAACGCAAACCCATGTGCAAAGCAATGAAAATCAACAGAATTCAATTTAATTCAGCACAATCCTATGTAACTTAATGAAAACCCATGAAAATCAGTGCAAAGCTATCAAAATCAATAGAATTCAATGTAGATTTCTCCAAAAAAAGGGGGGGGGGACAAAACAAAAACCCAAAACATCCAACTAAATTGGATTAAGTGACATAGCAATGTGGTTTTAATGTAACTTAATGCAAACCCATGTAACTCGGTGCAAAGCCATATAATGTAATCCAAGCAAGGGAAACCTATTCCCACTCCCACCCCCACCCTCCAGTTCCAAATGCAGCCATTAGGCCACAGTACAGACACTCTGGATCCCTCCCAACTGCCACTAGAAGACCCCCCCCCCTCCCTGGTGTCCCTCCCACTGAAAAAGAGATATGCCCCTGTAACGGAATTAGGATGATAGGACATAGCATGAAAGGAAATTAGCATGATGGGACATAGTGTGATTTTTAAGGCTCGATATTAATTGTACATTTTCAGCTTTTGCCAAATGCTTATCTAAGGAATGCAAATTGCCCAGTCAAAACAAGCCAAACTGGACAGCTACCATTGCACAATTGTTTCACGTGACGTCTGAAAACTGCTCTGAGCTGGGAGTTTATACTTAAGACTATGAGAGATTGGCTTAGAATCCAGCTTCAAGATGTAGACAGAATTTAGGTCCTAGCTAGCCTAGGCATTGAAATTTTCATAGTATTAAGCTAGAAAGTATATCTTAGATTTTATTATTTTCAGGCAATATTATATGATTGTGTCTGATAAGCATTTTTATATTTTTATTGATTTTTATAAGTTGTTTTTTTCATTTTTGTAACTTAGAATAGTGAATAAAGGGATTTCATTGAATTGATGATCTCAGATTTAAAAAAAAAAAAACTCACAGGGGCTCAGGAAATTCTTGGCCAGAGACGCTCCTACCCCTGGGTTCCGTTACAGCCCCTCACCTTGATATTTCTTCTTACTCCTGCTGCTGATCCTAGCCACTGCCAGATGCACAATGGCTCTCTTTTCGGCTATAGGGTCAATTTGAACTTCCTAATCTGAGCCAAAGCAAAGATGGCGGCACCTAGCTATGCCTAGTTGGCCATTTTTAAGGGTTTTTTTTGTTTAACTTCCTCTTTTTTGGGGGGGGACACCTTGGGGGCTCCTTGAGCTCTGAAATAGTGACAATATTTCTGGAAAAGTGACAAAAGTGAGTGGATTTTTTAAAAGTTAATAAAAGTGACAAAACTCACTGGTCAATGGTGCCACATAAACCTATTTTAAAATGCTCCAATCATAAAACTACAGCATCACATTACTACTACTTGCATGTTTCATTTGTAGTTCTCCAGCTATGTCCTTAGTAGGCCATGAATTATCAGAAACTGGTCAAGGGATGTCAAAAGCTGTATCAGACTGGCTTTTTTAAAAAAAACACACACATTCTTTTTGTGCCTAATACAAGAAATAATAGCAACACAATAAATATTTATCCCTCTCCAACAGCCCTTCCTCCTGCAGACTATTGATAGGAGTATTTGGAACATCACACCAGGGAACTTCCCAATTTTCCCTGGAATGTTAGGGCTTGTGTGGGAACAGGATATAAAACAAGAACCTGCACGAGATTAGATTTTTAGATGGAGGTGGTTTGTGAGTATACTTCTGCTTATTTAAAGATGTGCCAGATTGAAGGTATCCCGCCCCCAGTTCCGTCTACTGGGAAAACTCAATACTGTACTTGCATAAGGTTTTCAAGGATTGTTGAAGGTTCTGAAGATCGAATCCCTTTTAGCACTTAGAAAACAGTCAATTTTAATAAAGTAAACCTTTGTATCATATCATGCACAGATTTCAACACTTCCCCAAAATCACTTAAACAGGAAAACCCTGTTTGTTAAGCCCTTTATGTTTGTCACTGCCTGGAAATTTCAAAAGATGAACAAGATCTTGATGACAGCAAACTCAGCAACCTTTCTCCTCTACAGAAAGAAAAGATGGATCCTCCATGCTGTGGAACAATGCTTTTCAGCTAGCCCCCCACCCCCCAAAAAACTTACCAGCCACATTTATCACTTTTTGATCTTACCCATCCTGGAAAACTAAATACTCAGTTAAACACGTGCTCCTTATTTCATTAGTTCATCACATACTACATTCAGCAGAACAGATAATATAAGGCAACCTTCCCCAATGCCTTCTAACAAACTAATTAAATAAGACAGTGATTCCCAACCTTGGGTAACCCAGGTTGTTCTTGGACTTCAACTACCAGAAACCCCAGCCAGCACAGCTAGCAGGGAAAACTTCTAGGAATTGCAGTCCAAGAACATCTGGGCTACCCAAGGTTGGGAATCAACCACTGAAATAAGGAACAAAGGTGAAATATCTACCATCTTACCTCACAGAATTACATGTCACTACAATCAACCTCTTTATCCTAGCTTTTTAGCTGCTCAGAAAGACAACTGGTATGTTCTTTTGCTCAAATTTCAACAAACATATGGATTGGGCAATACCTTACATAAAAATATTTTATCAGACTGTCCCACAATATCTGAGGGCATAATTATACACATTAATTACATGTGGAACGGTATAGTTAAGTGTCCTTTTAACAATACTGTATGTTGCAGTACTGAAGGGAGCCAATAGTCTAAAATCTGAACCTCGTTTAGTTCAATCAATAATTTAGCAACTCCTCCCTCCCAGGACAATGTATATTTTACGTGACCAACTACTGTATATAATCACAGGGCCTTTAGGACAGTGTTGGCGAACCTATGGCACGAGTGCTAAAAGCACTCAGAGCCATTTCTGTGGGCACCTGACATCACCCCTTCACAGCCACCTGTATTCAGGTTAAATTACTGCATTGGCACTTTGTGGAAAATTAATGGATTTTGAATCGCAGTGTTGGCACTCGGTCTTTAAAAGGCTTGCCATCACTGCTCTAGGACAACATACTATGAACCAGAGGACAAACTGGTTGTCTCACTCCAGATGCTGGAGAAGGTTTAAACTCAGAAGTCTATCTGGATACAGAGCAGAGAGCATCCCCACCTCCACAGAAGCCAAGAAGAAGGAAGACAGGCACCTGAAGACAACCCTTAAGGCCTGTGGATATCCAAAGTGAGCCTTCAACAAAGCAGTGGGCCATCCCAGAAGAACACAGGATCAAGTCTGAGACCCAGACCCAGCGGAAGAACCGGGTCATTCCTTACATGACTGGAGTGTCTGAAAAGCTTAAAATGATTTTTGGCAAACACCACATCCCGGTTTATTTCAAACCCACAAACACACTAAGGCAGAGACTTGTCCACCCAAAGGACCCAATACCAAAACACTAAAGGAGCAATATTGTATATGCGGTCCAATGCAGTGAGGAGTGTTCAGACCTCTACATTGGATTAACTAAACAGCCATTAAACAGAAGGATGGCCCAACATAGGAGGGGTAACAGCTAAGGACCAGAATCAGCAGTACACCTCCATTTGAAGGACAAAGGGCACTCTTTCAAAGAAGAGGATGTACACATATTAGACAAAGGAGAGAGGTGGTTTGAGAGAGGAGTAAGGGAAGCCACTCATGTGAGCATTGAAAACCCCTCCCTCAATAGAGGTGGCAGCCTCAGGCAGTCTATCTGCTACTTATCAGGGTGTGCTTTCCAAAGTACCTAGACAAATCAAAAAGCCTTCACCACCAAGGCCATAGCTAAGGACCCATTCTTGATAGGTTTCAGCACCTTAAGCCATTGTTCACCTTAAGGCCATGGATACTGTTGTCTCCCTAACAAGCCTATTCAGGCCATTGTTCATCTTATGAGCCTAATTCAGACCAGGGTGACAAGAGGTCAAAGCTGACTATAAGATGGAGGACTCGCACTAGCTGTATTCAGACTGAGGAAGCTGTTTGGATGAGCAGCAAAACGTTTCTGTCTCTCAAAAAAGAAGTCCAGTAGCCATGACTCAACTTCCAGATAAACTCACCTGGATGACTGAGAATCTTCACAGACACTCAGAAGTCAATTTTTCGATTTCCCTTCCCAGACCACTGTAGGAAAGTTCAGCTTTATTGACTACTTTATAGGAGCTTCGTGGCACAGTGGTTAAATGCCTGTGCTGCAGCTAAAACTGTGCTCACGACCTGGGGTTCAATCCCAGGTAGCAGGCTCATGGATGACTCAGCCTTCCAGCCTTCCGAGGTCAGTAAAATGAGTACCAAGCCTGCTGGGGGTGGGGACAATGTGTAGCCTGCATAATTGAACTGTAAACTGCCCAGAGAGTACTTGAAGTGCTATGGGGCAGTATATAAGCAGACCACTTTGCTTCACACTACTATGAAAAATAGAGGTGCATGTGGGATGGAACATGACTTGGGCAAATCAGGACAGTCTTGAGACACAAAGAATCCAAAGTCCTCTCCGTCTGCAACTATGCTCCACCATGGGTGGGCAATTTATTTGGGTACAGAATGGGACCACCATCCTCTGGCTCTCCCATGCATTCTATCTTACTGGCATGACCCTGGTACAGTTCTGGATAAACACTGGCCTTCAAGTTACCCTTGTTGCCATAAAATCCTAATGTGGTGTGAGGGGAACTTCTCTGATGGGAAGAGAGGGACCCCTGCACGCCCAGACGAGATGATGGAAGAGCTAAAGAAACCTGAGAATCTAATGAACCTTTCACCTGTGGAGAGGTTCATGGCACTGAAGGGTTACTATGATGCCCTCAGGGGTAAAGAGAAGGAAGAGAACCTGAGGGCGGCAGGAAGTAAAAAGAAAGACTTGGCGGGAAAAGGGGACCAATCCGCTCCTGTGGTGGGGTTTGGAGCCTGTAAAAAGGGGAGGAGAGAGTTACTAGATGGATGGGAATGGGTGTGGATGGAGGAAGCCATGGACGGGAGACTGGGAACAAATGATGATGCCGCACAAAGAAGCTGAGAGCTACAAGCGCAGAGCACACTGCCAGAGGTGCTCTTACTGGGGTGAGAGAGAATACAGAGAATACAATCGTAAGCTGAAAGAAATTCGTAAGGACTTGGAGCTGGAAAGATGGCTGGTAAAGATTCGGCAGGAGATTGAGGCAGGGACTCTGGGCCCTCAGGAGGAATTGAGCAAGAGACCAGATTACCCCTTGCATACACCCAAGCCGAGACCAGGTGGTCCCAGATCCACTTCGGAAGTTGGGATACAAGTGGGGACCCCCCTTATCTCCATGAAGGAGATTGGGACGCAGGTGGAAGGGCTGAGGCTTTTGGAGAGGGAGGAAGAGAACCGTGGTGGAACCGAATATCCACAGATGGTGGTGGGGAATTTGATCACTTTCTAGAGACCCCAACCTATGGAGGAAAGAATCCGTTTATATCTGATGTTAAAGAAGTTGACACTGTTGTTAGAAGAAAAACTCTGTTTACTGTTGATGAACCCAATAAAAGTTCTGTTTCCTTGTTACGTGAGATGCCTTCTTTGAAGTTGGAAGGGCGGGATGCCGGGGCAAAGACTGAACCCTTACATGTGGATATTTCAGTGGTTGAGAATCATAGAATAAATGAGTTGGAAGGGGCCACTGTGCAAGCATGTCTCCATAGTTGCTTGTTCTCACCATGTTATTTGATGATTATTGTGATCACCAAGATCTATGTCACTGAAACTACATTTTACTATGATCTCACCAATTCAACAGCAAAACTCAAGATATGAGAAAACGTTTCAGTTACAGTATTTTTCAGTGTACAAGACTTTTTTTGGTCTAAAATTATTAAGACTAAAATTGATGGTCTTATACATGAAAGTAAACTGAGGAAAGAATCATATGGTTGCAAAACTGTAATTTTGGTTTGGCAAAGTGGTGTCTGTGTATGTCATCATATACACGGGGGCATCTTATAGATGGGAAAGTATGGTACATAGGAACAGGAAGAGTCTATAGCCTCTCATTCCCACCTTCAATAATTACAGCAAATACAAAAGGGAATCAAAGATAATTACTGTGAGGTGTTTTACTTTAAAAACACCCATATTAAAAAAGTGTTCTGCTTACATTCCGCCCCATAGCACTTCATGCACTCTCTGGGCGGTTTACAATTTAATTATGCAGGCTACCCATATGGGTAATTATCTACTGAATAAAACAAAGTAACTAACACATTAAAATTCAACATCTTAAAACATAAGATATATTTAACTTCTAATACTTAAGCATATTCAAACTACAGTTAATTCAGTTTGTTACAACTGTTTTGTTTTTTTCCAGATCCTAACACTGCAAAAGCAAGACTCCCATCTTGTGGCAGGCAGCATCAATGTAGCATGTAAATCAGCAAAGTAAGGCCTTCATCATTTATGCAGTTTGACATCAGCAGATAGACAAATGCAGATTCAGCTTGTGCTCCTGGCAGCAAAACACCTATGAGCCCTTTCCATGTGAATGTTAAACATGTTAGATCTATAAACCCCACTACTTAGTTTTCATTAACTTGTACACTAACTAATCAAGCAGATTCAGAGGCCTACTTCTATTAACTTTACCAAGCATCAAAGGATAGGATCTAAGAGACATGTTCAGATATCCAGTAGAAGGCTGCCTTCTCTTCTGTAGGAAAAGCTAGATGCATATAGCCTTAGATCAGTGGGCCCCTTTAGGGGTCGAACAACCATTTCATAGGGATCGCATGACCAAGTGAAGAAAAGGACACAAACGGCTTGGGTTTGAGGAGGAGGAGGAGGAAGAATGAATTACAGTTTGATAGGTTAGAGGGGATGTCAGTGAATGACACTGGAGGCTGCAATTGGCTGAGGGTGCCTGTAGAGGGAAGTTCTCTATGGCACCTTTAAAGGGTTGCGGCATTAGGAAGGTTGGGAACCACAGCCTTAGTTGGCAATAACTCTATTCAGTTAGTACTGGCATTACTGCCAACACCTTTACAAAGGAGCAAATTCCTACAAAATTCCAGATGCAGCAATGTCAGTCACAAACATCTTTGGTTTCTGGGCTAGCTGGCACTTGACAAGGATGGGTAGTAAGTGATGCTGGGGTTATCACCTATCTACTACCACCACCCATCAAATTATAATGCTATCTAATTGTATGCAGATTCCAAACTGTTATTATTAAGGAACTGTGAAGAGAATATGGACTGTTCTCTTTGCCTGCTAGGGCATAGGAACATGGTACTTTTATGCCATGGAAAACAGCTGGTTTGCACATCTTCCTTCTCACTTGCCCAGGGTTACTTCAAAGGAGACCTGAGATCAAGAAGACTTCAAAGCAGAACCTAACACTGGGACTTTATGTTTTGTATATCAAAGTAGTCATCAATTGGTTGTATCTGTAAGTTTGGAAGTTGGCATGCTTCCTTGCCCAAGAATATGCAGGTTTCAATGCTGGGAAGAAGGCATATAAGAATGATCAAAGGTGATTAGGAGTAATTACATGATGGTCAGCCCAGATGTCAGTCATTCACTTGCATAAAAGGGAACATGACATTTGAGTATTTTGAAGCTTAGCATTTGGAAGCTGTGCTTCACTTCCAGTGTGCTACTCATGAGACCTGTGCGCCACGTAAGCAAAACGTTACTCATCACTTTACTTAGGTATGACATAGACAAAGTAATGTTCATTATTTTCTGGTGGTTCTGTTGTATCCTGTAATGTTGTACCCATAACTGTTTAGCATTTGGAATGTTTTCTATTCTGAATTGTCCTTTACTTTTTCTTATTATCTTGTTTAAATAAATTATACTAATCCTTTCATAGCAGTGTTTGGAAGGTGATTGAGGGAAAGTGCAGTACTGATTTTTCCAGTCCTTGCCTGAGTTAAGCTATTGAAAATATTGATACCAATTTCTATATGCTGGTGGCAGACAACTACAATTCTAAGTTTTGAATTCCTGGAGTATGCATTGCCTCACAGGCTGCAAATGTATTGGGGTTGAAGGTTACCAGCCAGAGCTCATTGTCTTCCCCATTACTGTTTCTTCTGTGCACTCCCATTCTAGAAATGTAAAATTTCTGAAAACTGTAGTGGGGGGTGGTGTTAGAAAAACAACAACTGTATTTTCACTAATTCTTCTATTCCACCCTGCCATGGCTTCAAAATTTCTGAAAATTTTAATCTCTATCCCACTCAAAGCAAAAGAGAGACAACGTGGTGGAGTAGCTATACTGAAGATTCTGGTTTGGGGTACCATGACAGGAGTCATTCCTTTTAAAAGAAAACATGGATGCCCCCATATAGATTAAACATGGTGATTGACCAACACAAGAAAATATTTTAAGATATATGAAGTAATAATGAAGCATGCAAAAACAGAAATAGTGTGTGCCCTGCAAGCCTGTTCAGATTTGGGCATAAGGTCTAAAAAGACACACACACACACACACACACACACACACACACACACACACACACACACACACACACACACACACACACACACACACACACACACACACAGGTGCAGGGGGAGAGAAAAACTATCTACAAATAATACTTTATTGCAGGTCATCACTGGAAGATGAACTGTATTAAGAGTAGAAGTACAAACCCTTTATAAAACCTTAAGGACAATTCAAGCACATTTTAAAAGAAATGAAATCAGAGAAAAGCCAGTTCAGTTAGCGAAATACAGAGATCCTTTTACCAACAAGAAAACTATGAACTGGGTTTTTCAATTTTTCAAAATATCAACAAGGCTTCTTCTCAAGATAGCTTTTTATTTAACTTGACAAGAAAAAAGTAGGCAAGTTACACTAGAATTTAAAAACACACATAACACATTAACGTAATCCTGCCTCCTGATTAGGTATCTAACTGAAGTAAAACTAGTAAAGGAATTTTGTCAAATCCTTCATTGTTCTATTCATGATGCAACTGATAATGTTCTTTACAAATGTTCCACATAAAATTTATGTAACTTGATCGATAAAATACAAAAGTTTTCAGTACAAAAGATTTTGCTGAATATATCTTTCCTTCCCCTTCCAAAAAGCACCTAAGGATGTAAAAGGACCAAGAGCAGATGGCTAGCCTAATAACCAACCCACCCACCCACCCCCCACACAGTAGTTATTATTTCTGACTTAGAGTATTAAAAAGGGACCAGCATAAAAATGAGGACTGTTTCAAAAACGAAAGAAAGAAACAGGACATTATTCAGTGCCAAATTTCACATTTCAAAAGCTATATAATATGATTTCACTTACAAAACCCTCCATCTCTGTGACAAAGGAAATTAAGGCCAGACACAGCTTTAAAATTCACAAAAGGAAATACAAAAATATGTTGTGCTTCCAAGAAGGTTCTTCTCTTCAGGAAGGAATTAACTGAGGAATATATGTGGCTGGAGTTTACATAATTGCACAGCTCCTGTTGGCTGCTCGTGGGTCTCCCTGTTTTAAATAAAGCAAAGACAATCTTAATTAAGGCTATAGCAGACATATTATAGTAGACTTTTTAAGTAACTTCCACGAATTGCAATATTTTACATACTAAGTGTAAATAATACTGTGCCCCCCTTACCAAGATAGAACACGAGGAGGGGCAGGAGGTCTAAAATAAACTTCCCTAGTCCTGTACCAAATTTCTGTGATACAATGATAATATATTCTTACAAACCTTCTTGCTTGCTATTGGGCAATAAAGTTTTCATCATTTGCACAGTTAAAGGCTTGATCAACAGTTATTCTCCAACAGGTTCAACTCCTTTGAATGTCCAAATAATCCTGGCTAAAATCCTGTTGCTTAGTGTAGCAAGCCATAACTAGAGTGAGCCCAATGAGTCACAGTATGGATTTGGTGAAATTACTTCATCGGTTCCATTGATTCAATAGTACTACTCTAGTGTAACTTAATCTTAAGCAACAAGATTTCAGCTTCTGTTTGTTGTAAGCAAACAGAAAGAAGCAGACCCCAACATTAAATTATTCAGCACACCTTTATATAGAATATAAAGTTACTAAATTATTGGCTCGATTACCACAAAGGTATGCTCGCAGAATAATTAGAATCACTGCTTTTGATCAATTTAAACAAAATGTTTAGTATAAAGCTATAGAAAAGGAATTGTGAGAGAAACAAAATACTGGATATCAAAGCAATAAAATAGGTTATGAATCAAATGTAAGCCATACAATTTCTGAAGTCTGATGCTAGAGAAATGTTAGTTGGGGGTCAGCTACATGTTATCAACAGTGGAGATGGTGTTTTGCTTCTTTCTACCCCTCATTTCATTTTTTACAAAATGACTTTTTAAAAAAAGTTTCCATTTTTTTCGTTTTTTGTTTGTTTTTTTGAACTTCCCGGCTGTTGGTGCATTTATTTATTTATTATTTTTGCTGCAAGCATCCAGCAAGTGGCCTGCGCTACAGCTGATCGGGGCTCTAGCACAGGCCTGTGCTTGGTGCCTTTTTAGTTATTTATTTTTACTTTTTATTTTTTGATGCAAGCGCCCAGCAGGGGGCCCGCGCTACAGCTGATCAGGGCTGTTTTTAAAAAGCCCAAAAAAGTTGTAGCAGCCACCAGCCCGCGCTACAGCTGATCGCTGGGGGAACTGTGGGGTTTTCCCCATAGGAATGCATTGCTAATGCATTCCTATGGGGAAACAAAACAAAACAGAAATTTCTGTTTTGTTTCATTTCCTCTCTCTTCCAGAGTGGGGTTTGTTATTCATTTTGTTAGGGAACGAAACAAATAGCGAATAACGAAACAAATGTGCTCACAAATGTGCTCACAGCCTCTCTTGCTAAGTTTCTGTTCTTCTTGATTTGGAGACCTCCAATTACTAAGAAGAATATTTAGCCTCTAGATATGGACTCACACAATGCCCATCACTATTTTGTAGACATATATTTACTAGCAATTAAAACTGTATTTTAAAAGCATTTAAGTTACCACAATCACATCTATAGTAACATGTTTATTGATCTCCTACAGAAATGCTCTAATTCAAATGGAATTTTAAAAAAGCGTATCATCATGGAAGACAGTTTCATTTCTGTTTTACAATCTATGTGTAAAACCGAATAGGCTAGTGTTCATTTCTCAGATAGAGAAATCTCATTTAAAAAATTGAAGCTAAATTGGAGAAGCATTTGCAACTGATGTCCTTTACCCAATCACAAGGACAGGAGGCTTCCTGACTCACCCTAAGACCTAAACCCTTACTTCTCTCACAAGCAATGTTCCCTCTAAGCTCCAAAGTCATGCAACACTGCATCGGAGTTGTGCACCCACAGCCAGGGTTGATGCCCATTTGGTTCTGTGCACAGCTGGAATCCAGCACTGGCAAAAAATTAGAAGGAATGCTGATCACAACCTTCAAATGGTTTCTTCCTTGGCAGTCAATGAACATATACAGAGAAAGCATTTAAAATATTATCTTCCTAGAACTTCCTAAGACACATGTATACAGAAACAACAGCACTAACAGATCTTTATAACATCATCTCTTTGAGAGAAGCAGACCATAGTTTCCCTAATTTAGAAACACTTAATAATATTTATTTATATTTACCGTATTTTATGCACAAGATGCACTCCCCCCCCCCCCCCGTAACAGTAAGGATAAATGTCTGTGTGTCTTATGGGGCAAATGCACTCCCACAGAGAACCTCCAGAGCAGCTGCTGCAGAGGACTCTGGACCCTGTGCAGGCCCCAGCTCCAAGTGCAAGCACAGCAGAGACTTCCCGACCTGGCTGTTTTTTAAAAAAACCTACCTTGCATGATTGATTTGTTCCATAAAACAGAAGCTGGAGAGTAATCAACCCGACTGCAGACCACAGAGATAATCTCTATGGTCATCATGGTGGATGGTTACTCTCTAGCTGCAGCGCCGGGCCTGGGGTAAGTACAGGAGGCCTGAAACAGGTCCATCCAGCTTACCCCAGGGGGGCTTGCCTTTCATATGCTGTGGTCCTGCAATATACTAGGACCAATATACTGTGGTTGCGGTATATCGTGGGACCGCAGTACAGTATATGAAAGGCAAGCCCCCCTGGGGTAAGCTGGATGGGTCTGTTTCAGGCCTCCTGTACTTACCCCAGGCCTGGCGCTGCCCCGAATGGGCCTCCAATGGCCTTCCTGGGCCTGTCGGGAGGCCCTAGAAGTGCTTTCCGGTTCCGGTGAACAGGAAGTGATTTCTGGATCGCTGAAAACCACTTCTGAGGCCTCCAATGGCCTTCCCAGGCCTGTTGGAGGCCTGGAAGTACTTTCCGGCGAAGCGTGACTTCTAGATCACCGGAAAGCACTTCGGGGCATCCAACAGGCCTGGGAAGGCCATCAGAGGCCCATTCGGGGCAGTGCCGGGTCTCAGGTAAGTGTAGGGGGCCCCAGACAGGACCCCCAGTCCCGACCCGACCTAGCATACATATATCGCAGATTTTCAATTACTGTGGGTTGGGTTGGGACGGGTCCCTAACCTCCGCAATAGGCAGGGGTTACTGTATTATCTTTCTGATCTCATGATCACAACAGGGTGTGTGTATTTTCTCTAGCTTTATCTGGCGTTCCAACAGGAATCAGAAGTTTCCTTTGGTTCTCTGTCTGTTAGATATTCTGTCAAATGCAGAAACACAATCAAGTGCAGAATTCTGCTGAATACTGGGGTGAGAAAAACAACAAACCTTATCATCCTTGTATCAGAAGTCGTCCTGCTTCTCATTATGGGAAAGAAAAGCACAGACAGCTGAATACAAGCACTGATAAAGTACTAGAAGAAATACATTTTTAAATGACAACTCCAATTCAAATTATGTATATGACTTCAAATGAAAGTTTTAAAGATGTGCTTAAAGTACAAAAAAGGAGTTAGTAAGCGCACAACAATCGTGTCTCTGTTTTGAGACATACCTTTTGATCTACTGAAACTGCATGAAATATCCTTCTGCAAAAGCCAGGACATGTGTAATTCAGATGTCAAATCTACCTACCTGCTGGTGGAACAGATCCTCCTCTTCTACAGCTTCAACTATTTCTTCCTCTGCTTCTTCCCCATCTTCAACTTCAAATAAAGTTGTTTTGAAGACTGTGCTTCTCTGAGCAACTTCCTGTAACATTTTTGAACGCTTGTAATTTTAAGGTTATTTTATTTAAACAATCTGGCATAATTTCAAATATATAGTTAACAACAGTAATCGTCACAATTACCCATTTCTGAATCAAACTAGCAATTACAGAGTTAAAAGAGATGATGTTATTGAACAGAGACTGCTTGGAAAAAATTACCTCTCCCTGAGAGTTTTTCAGTACAACTTTCACATCTTTGCCAGTGCCCCAGGAGTTCTGGTTCTTCCAGATGAGGTCTGAAGGAGGACTGGCCACTACTCCAGCATTAGCAGCCCATATCTGGGAAGAAAAATATATATCATGTCGGAGTACAATATACTTTTCTAGAAAACCAACTATATAAACACTGGGTAGAGGCAAAAGGACAAAATGGGAACACACACACACACAGCTGGATCCAGACAAAATATCCAGTTCTGATTTAAAAACTATAATCTCTGGCTGAGGATGAAACAGCAGCAATACAGCACTTGATATGCGTATGTGTGGGGGGGCATTGAGCCTCCCCTTTCAATCTTTTCATGTCACCACATTCCTGGTTAGGGATGGGGACAAACTACATAGCTGATCTGCAGTTCACTGCCTCAGCCCCTCTAGCAGGCACTCACTTGGAGGCAGCACCTGAAGGACGTGGGGAGGGAAGCCAGGGAACTGCCTCCAAGTAGGCATGTACCAGAGTGGACAAAGGACAGAACCATGAATTAATTGTGTAGGTAGTCAATGAAATGCACCAAATCAGTGGTTCATTCCCATTTCTATTCCTGCTATATCAGCAAGTAAGCTTTGAAGAACCCACATGTTCTGGAAAAAAATACGTACATGGAACAATACATTAACAACTACTCAATAAACTGCTGAAACCTTGTAGGAACTAGTTATGGGATGCTTCAAGGGCCAAGTACATGCCCAACACATTACTCAGGACTTAAATTTGTATGTTCCATAAAGTAATTTCACTTACTGTCACAGTCTGGCCTGCCTTTAGAACATATCTTGAGGTATATTTGTAAATGGCAGAAGTATCTCCTATTTTTCTGATCATTTCCCATCCTCCCATTGGTTGGTCCTAAACAAAAGGAGAAAAAAATCTAGTTCAACACTAAGCAGTTCAAAATGTGGGGAAGAATTATAATGTCAAATGTCTTTTTGCTCATTCCATTTGACACTATGTAATCCTTGTAGACTTAGTTGTGATACATCTTGTGAAACTGTTTAAGAGATTCACTTACCCTAAACCAGTGCTGGCGAACCTATGGCACGGGTGCCAGAGGTGGCACTCGGAGCCCTTTCTGAGGGCACCTGACATTGCCCCTTCACAGCCACCTGTATTCAGGTTAAATTGCTGTGTTGCCACTTTGTGAAAAATTAGTGGGTTTTGAATCACAGCTTGGACACTCAGTCCCTAAAAGGTTTGCCATCACTAGCCTAAACTGTTCTATTTTCAGTGGACAAGTTGATAGCTTCAGGAAAGCTTTTTCTTACTAAAGGAATATAATCTAATCACCTCTAACCATAGATTAATTTACCACTGCTTCGATTTGAAACAAAGAGTGTAACGAGTAATTACATACCTGATCAGAATTGTTCTTCAAGCGGATAAACTTCCCATCGACATCTATTTCCTCAATGCAGATATTTCCAGTAGCTGAAGCTGAATGAGAGATGCTAACACTGCTACTAGCCTCTGACTCTTCAACATCAACCCTCTTTCTTTTCCCCCTGGTTGTACGCACATTTCGGCTGGATGATGCCCGAGAGACTGTTACACGAGATGATGGGCTGGGGGTAAGTTTCAGCCTGAAGAAGAGGAGACCCATGAGCATACCCACTCTTTGAAATGTGTTTCCATCTCTCCTTTCTTATTTCCTTAGCAGCACAAACCAAGAAAATGTTTTTTGAACAGAGCTAACTACTTTAAATATCATATCATGCTCTGTGCATCTTAACTGCATGCAAGGTTGGATTTCAAGCAACGTTTCCCTCTATGGCATGTGAGGGTGAGGAGGGAAAGAAAGAGAAAAATTATTTTAAATTTGCACCCCCAACAAGAATGGGAGGAACAAGCTACAAAAGTGCCAAGGTTTATCCCATATTGTATCAGGCAAGAACAAAAATAAAGAGGACAAAAACATTGCAGTGCCTTAAAAAGAGATATGCATTAATGTCAGCGTTTGCACACAACTGCATAGTAACAAGGCAGACTCAGAATCAACAGGTCTAAAGCTGATTTATTCCTGCCTCCAGGACATGGGACGGGGGTTACACCATCTATTGCTGCTAGGAAAACTACCAATAGTAGCTTTCAACTTCACTGACAGAGCAAGAACCTCTGCAAGGCAGAACCTCCCTAACTCCATTTGTGGTGCTCCACTTTGTCAGGAATATATAATGAGCCCCTCCACCAGGGAACATTAAAAAGCACAGGACAAAGACTGTCAAGAGCTTTTAGTATTAGTTGATGTTTAATTTGATTTTGTTTGGTTATTGTCTGCCAGTATTTTTTAAATGAATGTTTTACTAAGTTGTAAACCACCTGGAGTGCCCTTGTAATCAGATGGGTGGTGTAAAAATAAAAGATATATATCTGATATAAAGTGCCAAAAGTTTTTTATCCCTATATAATAAAGCTCACTTCCTCTTCCTTCAGTGTGGATTGTGTTAATCTGAAATGAGTTGGATAAATAATGGTAATTTTGTGTTTGCCAGTTTAACTTCCAGCCTCTCTCAAACAGACAGTTCTTACCTTTCTTCTTCACCCTCTAACAGCTTCCTATATGCATTGATTTCCATATCTAGAGCCAATTTTACATCTAGCAGTTGTTCATAATCATTTAATTGTTGCTGCATTTGATCTCTTATCTCAGCCATCTCTCTCTCCTTCTCCGAGAGTGTTCTGCGGAAGTTATCCCTTTCTTTAGCCAGGATATCCTCCAGTTCTTGCATCCTCTCAAGCCATCCTCTAGACTGGATTTAGGGGGGAAATAACACAATAATCTTAATTTTGGAAAACCAGCATTCAAAGACTGTAAAAGCAAGACACAAAAAACAAGAATAATATACACTTTGTTCTTTTTAAAAAAAAATACAAATTGCATGTGTGATAATGGTATCTCTTTCTTCATATATCAACTAACACAGCTTTTTAATGATGGATATAAAGCCATCTGATGCACTTAAGGAGAACACAGACATACACTTCCTATCTTGCACAAGAACAAATCAAGCAAGTCACTGAAAAATTACAAAATCAGCTGATTACGGGAACAGATATGCAATCTATGCTACACAAAACATGAAATCTTCATTTACTAAGAGACTTTACAAAGAGTTTAGGACAGGGCTAAGCACTGGATAAAGCATTCAGATTAAACCATTGTAATGAAGACAATCGTCTGTGCTCTATGTAAAAGTGGCCTTTGCTAAACACAGGAAAACAATTAAAGAATTAAGCGACAGTACACTACAAATGTAGCTTCCAAAGCCATTTCCACAAACAAAATTAAGTATTCTAATTATAATTAAATTCATATGTGCTGATACATATTAGACAAAAAGGATAATCCATAAAATGAGGGTGGCTTCTGTGTATTGTATTGATCAATGTTCATGAAGGGACAAAGTTATCATTTAGACGCACCCATAACACATAGGGACAGAGTGTATGTGTACCATTTGTGCTCTGAAGTAGCTATTCTGGGCTCAAACTGAGAGAAGAACACAAAGACCCCGTATTGTACTCCAGCCAGCATCCACTCAGACAAAGACGAAAGAATTTGTTGTGGAGGTGGGCATTTGCATGTAACATTTAAAGTACCTGAGGGACAATCATCTATCGATGAAGCGAGAAAATCAGGATCTGAATCCCTTACCTCTTTCTGCAGAGCAGACAGTTGAGAAGATAGGCTATCAATGCGCATGCGACTTTCCATGAGTTCTTCTCTTACTGTGCTGGCTGCAGAGCTAGACATTTCAGAGGAGAGTCTTGCATTCTCAAGCTGCGCAAAAACAAGCAGAATACATTCACATTTGGTCTACCAACAGATACGGAATAAGCAACATTAAGACATGAAATTTATGCAACACAGGAAACTACTCTAGTAGGCTTTCTGACATACTCACAGCTAGGAACATGTGTAATTACTTCCTTAGGACACAATCTTCCAGTCAGAGAACACTTGCAATTCTTTCATTTCAATAACCTCGTTTGGGAGCAACACCAAGCAAGAATTCTTTAAAATTCCCCTGGTTCAGTTAAGAGACTATGCTGCCTGCTCACTCCTGCTACAAAGCAAGATCTGCTAACAAACCATGGATATTCTGACCATCATCTGTTTATTGTGACATAGGTCTCCTGGTATTGGCTTATATCTCCCATGACAACTAGAATGCTAGGCCTGGATATTATGACACACAATGCCTTGGTGCACTGTTTGTCAAGTTGCTCTCACTTGCTTCAGGACACTAGTTTATGCCTGTCTCCAAACACATCCAACAGGAAAGAAAGAATTAAGATAGAAAATCCTATTTAACTAAGTACAAAGTCACTAGAAATGCTAGCAACTAAATGAACAGTGAACAGTTATCTGAAAATGAGTGAACTGCAGCTTTAATCGCAGGTAAAAGCTGGGACTTTTGAGGAAAATATTTGGAACTTGAAAAAATTAGTATGCTATAAATTATATTTGATTTTTAAAGAAATAATTTCCAATTTAATCACATCAAAATTCACTAGGAAATACAGACTAGCTGTACACGGCTTTAAAAATTTGTCTAGTGGCTCACTAAGTTTTCAGACTACATTTACTGAGAAAGAAATGTAAGCAGAAAGTTGCTTTAACTACCTAATGCATCTTTTCTTGAACTGGCACCCTCCAGATACACTGCATCCCTTTACCCATCATCCTCCATGAGGATAAGAATAGTGGCTCTGGATCATGAGAATTGGCAGCCCAGCATATTTAAAGGTTCTAGGTTAAGAAGAAGACCAAACTGCTGCAAGTTCAGAAGCCTAGTATTCTTCAATTGAGGTCTATGGCTCTTCATAAAAATAGCATATACTGAAATGCAAGTAAAATATGGAAAGCCATTTTAGCCCAATTTCCCAAAGCATGAGACAGACAAAATGGAAGCACGGTGACGAGAATTCCTGGTCCGATCTGAAGCAGTAGTTGCAGCCAGTATTTAAAGTGCTGGTTGCCTTCAAATGCAGCTAACCTAACAAAGAGGAATGTTTAGGTCATTACTGTCAAGATCATCAGAGGAAAACCAAAGGCACAAACTGGCTATAAGAATAGGCCCATCCCTTCATCTTCCTATTGTCTATAGAATTCCCACCTGCCCAGGTTTTGAAATATGTAAAATACACTTTCCTTTTACTAAAATTTATACTCCGTTTTGCTTCTAAAATCGCTCTGTTGAGCTTTACTGACAAAGGCTAAACAAAATGGAAGTAATTAGTTATTTTTGAAAAGTGTTTGTATTTTAAACAGTTTTTTCCAACCTCTTGACTACCTACCCCCGATTCTAGGTGGGCTAAAATCTAAATGAAAGTTCTTATTCAGATACAATATCCACTTCAACTGCACTGCACATTTTTTCAATATTATTATTAAAAATTGATGATGTTCAAGAGCAAGTATCAGTACTTTGGCATGGTAAGTTCCTTCAAGCTCCTCCTTGTACAGCTTCACTTGTGCATCATGCTCTCTCATTTCCTGAAGTGCTTGGGCAAGTTTATGTTCATACTCTATTTGCCTCCCAGAGTCCACCTCAACAAGTCGAGTCTCATGTTTTCTTCTTGTCTCATTGATTTCCTAAGAATAAATGCATAAAGTTGCACTACAGTTAGAAACATCACAAAGCAATGTATTTTCAAGAAGACATATTGTCAAATTACCACATTGATCAAGGACTACAATAGTACTTTTTCCACTATGAGACACACAGGAATCATCACCTAAATGGGCCTTGTAGTACAGCTCAGGTTTCTGCAGAACACGCTCCAGAAAAATACCTCAGAAGTGTAATCGTATTACCTCTTCATACATATTTTTTCGGAACTCCAAGTCTTCAATCAAGCTTTGACAGCGGTTTTCAAGATCCACCTTCAGTAAAGTTTCATCCACCAGTTGCTTCTTAGCAGCTGCTAAAGCAGCTTCAAGCTGCAAGGAAGTATCAGAAGCAAATTAGTAAACAAAGCACACATAAATAAAGGATCATCTGACTATGTATTCATACAGCTCACAAATTTTGGAAGTTATGAATTAAAATAATGGATGTTTTTAAACATATTCATATTTCCTTCTTAATTAGGCAAGAGAGGCATTCAATTGCTTGCTCACTTTCAAGAAATATACTGTTCTTACACAATATATATTTAATAAATAACCAAGTGACTTTTGAGTGACCCCCTTGAAAGAGATTTTGCTTCACACATGCACCTGCAACATTATGCTTTGAAATGATTTACAATGAAATCTACCTAAAATGTTCCAGTTCTGTCCCCAGATGAGCTTTCTTGACTATCTTACTCCCCAGATGAACTTTCTTGTCTATCCTAAAGTTGTTTCCCATCATTACAGTATCTTTCCTCAGGATGTGGCCCTGTCTTTGGAAAGTTCAGCATCTTGCTATGTAAAAACTTTATTTCAGTAGTAGAAATTCTGTAATCAGAATAACATTATCAGATATGGTTTAAACCAGTGGTTCCTGGACTGCAACTCCCAGAAGTCTTCATTACTAGCTGGGCTGGCTATGATTTCTGGGAGTTGCAGTCTAGGAACATCTGGAAACCTACAGGTTGAGAACCACTGGTTTAAACCATCCCGACTTCCTGTTGTTTGAAGCCTATTAATTTCTGCCCAACAGAAAATAATCTACCTGTCATGGAACCAAATCAAAAGATAATGGATGACTGCGGCTTCCTCTTTCCCTGGTGTTTCCCCTCAGCAACAGAAATGTGTAACATAAGGATGAGGAGGCTGTTAAGATTTATCACTATGAGAATGAGCCACAGTTAGCTTTGTGCTCTACCACTCCCTTCACCCAACCTTGATGCAACTGGCAAAGCAGAAGTTCAGAAGCATTTATGTCTGCTTCAGAGTAGTCAGTTGGGTTTTGTGGCCTACCTGCAGCAAAATAAAGTTAATTCTTAGTGGGGGAAATTCTCATTCGTAACCACCATGAAAATCACCAACATGTAAAATTAAGCAGTGATTAATTGAAAAAATGTTGGAGAAACAAGACCTTCCAATCTCTTCTTTTACAACCATGCCAGAGATAACACGTACCTCAGACTAAGGCATTTAGCAATAAGTCATAATCATTATATTTGATCCATGTTATTATAAGATACATAGATTTGTCTGGCTTTACTTAAAACAATGCAAATAACAGCAGTATTTACCACCCAATATTCTATGGACACTTATCTGCTATCAACTACTGCAGATAAACCCAAACAAAAAATGAATTTGGCTTTTTCCAAGTAGAATTCATGAACACATAAGTAATGCACTACAGAAGACTATTAGTTAAAAAAATGATTATGTCTCACCTGACCAATCTGATCTCTCAAATCCTCCAGGTCTCCCTCCAGACTCTTCTTATCACCAAGTGCTGTGGCAAGTGCCGCCTCTTTGGCATTCAGAGCTGCTTCAAACTCTCGAAGCTTAGCCACAGTTCCATTCAAATCAGATTCTTTTTTAGCATAGCTAAAATTAAGAGAAGTTAAGTTCAATATACTGTACCATATGCACTTAAAAGTAAGAAGAAAATATTTTCCTCACCTTGTGTGTTCAAACTTGAAATACTTAAAAATTCTGAAGTTAGGGGAGGCTTGAATACTCATTAAAAGGCTACTACCCATACAGTTGTTTTCACAATCAGCTTACTTTTTGCTTACCAGTCTTTACATTTTAGCACTACCATTTCTATGTTAATCTATGAATAAAATATTAACAATAAAATCTTCTATATATTGAGAGGAGACAACTATTTTAAGTTTTTAAGACCATGCTTTATTTTAGCAGTATATGAGTGCTTTTCTGTCTTGGAGGAGCTTGACAATGAACCAACACTAAAAGAACTACATGTGGCTCTAGATTCACTTGCCTCTGGCAAGGCACCTGGGAAAGATAACATCCCTGCTGAAGTTCTGAAGTGCTGCAAAGAGATCATTGCCACTGAACTGTACGAAATCCTCTGCCTTTGCTGGAGGAAGGGGGGGAGTACCACTGGATATGAAGGACGCTAATATTGTTACGCTTTATAAGAACAAAGGTGACAGGAGCGACTGTAACAACTATTCTGGTATCTCTCTTCTTAGTGTTGTCGGGAAGCTGTTTGCACGTGTTATACTGAAGAGGCTCCAGATACTTGCAGAGAGAGTCTACCCAGAATCACAGTGTGGCTTTCGAACCAACAGGTCCACTAATGATATGGTATTTTCCCTCAGGCAGTTGCAGGAGAAATGCAGGGAACAAGGACAGCCACTTTTTGTAGCCTTCATAGATATTACAAAGGCATTTGATATGGTAAGTAGGGGTGGACTCTTTAAAATACTCCTCTGGGTTGGATGCCCACCCAAGCTCCTTAACATCATTAGGTTTTTTTTCATGAGGATATGAAGGGCAATGTAGTTTTTGATGGCCTAGTGTCAGATCCCTTCAACATCCGAAGCGGAGTGAAGCAGGGCTGTGTCCTTGCGCCAACCTTGTTTGGGATCTTCTTTGCTACCATGCTGAAGTATGCTTTTGGAACTTCAACAGAGGGTATCTATCTCCGGACCAGATCAGATGGAAAACTCTTCAATCTCTCTAGATTGAGAGCAAAGTCTAAGGTACAGGTGAAATGTGTGCGGGATCTCCTCTTCGCTGATGATGCCGCCATTACTGCTCACTCTGCCGAAGATCTCCAACAACTCATGGATCATTTTAGTAAAGCTCGCAAAGATTTTGGGCTAGAAATCAGCCTGAAAAACACACAAATAATGGGCCAGAATGTGGACTCTCCTCCTCGCATTACAATTTCTGCAAAAGAACTGGAAGTTGTCCATGACTTTGTGTATCTTGGCTCAACTATCTCAGATACACTCTCACTAGAGTCTGAGCTGAATAAACGTATAGGTAAAGCAGCTACTATGTTTTCCAGACTAACAAAGAGAGTATGGCTCAATAAGAAGCTGACAGAACATACAAAGATACAGGTCTATAAAGCTTGCGTACTGAGCACACTTTTGTATTGCAGCGAGTCTTGGACCATCCACGCCCGACAGGAAAGAAAGCTTAACACTTCCCATATGCGCTGTCTTAGGCGAATATTCAACATTACCTGGCACAACAAAGTTCCAAATAGCATAGTCCTGATTCGATCTGGAATCCCTAGCATGTACACTTTATTGAAACAGCGACGCCTATGCTGGCTTGGACACGTTGTGAGAATGGATGACGGCCGGATCCCCAAAGATCTTCTGTACGGAGAACTAGTGCAGGGAAAGCGCCCCAGAAGGAGACCAGAGCTGCGGTATAAGGATATCTGTAAGAGGGACCTGAAGGCCTTGGGAATGGACCTCAACAGATGGGAAACCCTGACCTCCGATTGCACTGTCTGGAGGCAAGAGATACAGCATGGTCTACATAAATTTGAAGAGGCATTTGTCCAACAGACAGAAGAAAAGAGGCAGGCACGGAAAGAGCGAAACTCGAGGACCGGGCAAGAAACAGAATACATCTGTCCCCAGTGCGGTAGAGACTGCCATTCCCGAATTGGTCTATTTAGTCACACTAGTTGTTGTTCTTAGGATCTCTACTCCAGGCATGATACCAAACATAAGAACATAAGAACATAAGAAGAGCCATGCTGGATCAGGCCAAAGGCCCATCTAGTCCAGCTTCCTGTATCTCACAGCGGCCCCACCAGATGTGTTTGGGAGCGCATGAGACTAGATATCTGTCTCCTGATACCACTCTCCTGCATCTGGCCCTTGAAGTACCCTGGTTTAAACCCTGGAGGTTACACATCTCCATCATGGTTTGTAACCTGTGATGGACTTTTCCTCCAGGAATCTATCCAATCCCCTTTTGAAGGCATCCAGGTCAGATGCCATCACCACATTGTGTGGCAGGGAGTTCCATAGACTTACAACGCGCTGGGTGAAAAAATATTTTCTTTTGTCAGTTCTTACTCTCCCAGCCCTCAATTTGAGTGCATGTCCCCTAGTTCTGGTATTTTGGGAGAGGGAGAAGAGCTTCCCTCTATCCACTTTACTCATACCCTGCATTATTTTGTATGTCTCAATCATATCCCCCCTCAATCGCCTTTTTTCCAGACTAAAGAGGCCCAAATGTTTTAGCCTTTCTTCATAAGGGAGGTGCCCCAGCCCAGTAATCATTTTAGTCGCTCTCTTCTGCACCTTTTCCAGGTCCACTATGTCTTTCTTGAGATGCGGTGACCAGAATTGTACACAATACTCCAGGTGGGGCCTTACTATTGTTTTGTATAATGGCATTATAATGTTGGCTGTTTTATTTTCAATCCCCTTTTTGATAATCCCTAACATGGAATTGGCCTTCTTCACCGCTGCCACACATTGGGGAGACACCTTCATGGAGCTGTCCACCAACACACCAAGATCTCTTTCCTGATCCGTCACGGATAACTCAGAGCCCATGAGTTGATAGATGAAGTTTGGATTTTTTGCCCCAATATGCATTACTTTACATTTGGTTACATTAAAACGCATTTGCCATTTCTCAGCCCATTCCCCCAGTTTGGAGAGATCCTTCTGGAGCTCTTCACAATCTTCTTTGGTTTTTACCACACGGAAAAGTTTTGTGTCATCGGCAAACTTGGCCACCTCACTGTTTATCCCTGTCTCCAGGTCATTTATGAACAGATTGAAAAGCACCGGTCCCAGGACAGAGCCCTGGGGCACACCACTTTTCACTTCTCTCCATTGTGAAAATTTCCCATTGACACCTACTCTTTGTTTCCGGGATCTCAACCAGTTCTCAATCCATAAGAGGACCTGCCCTCTTATCCCCTGACTGTGCAATTTTCTCAGCAGCCTTTGGTGAGGGACTGTGTCAAAAGCCTTTTGAAAATCCAGATAGACTATATCAACCAGTTCACCCAAATCCACGTGCCTGTTGACCTTTTCAAAAAATTCTAAGAGGTTTGTCAGACAAGATTTACCCTTACAGAAGCCATGCTGATTTTCTCTCAGCAAGGTTTGTTCTTTTATGTGTTTTAAGATTTTCTCTTGGATGAGGCTTTCCACCATCTTCCCTGGGACAGATGTAAGGCTAACCGGCCTGTAGTTTCCTGGGTCCCCCCTCCTTTCCTTTTTTAAAAATTGGTGTGACATCTGCTATCCTCCAGTCCTCCGGCACTGTGGCCGTTTTAAGAGACAAGTTGCATATAACCGTTAAGAGATCTGCAATTTCATTTCTCAGTTCCCTAATAACCCTTGGGTGGATGCCATCTGGGCCAGGTGACTTGTTAATCCTCAATTTATCAATTAGTCCTAAAACCTCCTCTCTTTTAACCTGTATTTGATTTAATTCTTTAGTCAAGAGGGGCGGCTCAGGCAGCGGAATCCGCTCAAGGTCCTCTGTCGTGAAGACAGACGCAAAGAACTCATTCAATTTCTCTGCAATGTCCAAGTCTTCCTTAACCTCCCCTTTTCCTCCCTCACCATCCAGAGGGCCAACTGGTTCTCTGGCAGGTTTTCTACTTCTAACATATTTAAAGAAGCTTTTATTATTACCCTTTATATTGCTAGCCATTCGTTCCTCAAAGTCTTTCTTTGCCTCCCTTATCATCTTCTTACATTTCTTTTGCCAGAGTTTGTGATCCTTTTATTTTTCCTCATTTGGGGAGGATTTCCATTTACAGAAGGACCTTTCCTTGCGCTTTAGAGCCTCTCTAACTCCACTCGTTAACCATGCCGGTGTCCTCTTGGACTTAAATGAGCTCTTCTTTCTTTGTGGTATGCACTTGTACTGGGCCTCTATTATTGTTGTTTTAAACAGGCTCCATGCACTCTGAAGAGATTGGATTCTTCTAACCTTCCCCTTCAGTTTCTCTCTAACTAGTTTCCTCATCTGAGGGAAGTTTGCCCTTCGAAAATCAAGGGTTTATATGTCTGATTTGGTTGACACTCTTCCTCCGACATGCATGGCAAAGGTAAATAGCAGCATGGTCACTGTTCCCCAGAGGCTCAGTGACATTCACACCTCTGACCAGGTCCTGAGTATCACACAATATTAGATCCAGAGTTGCCTGTTCTCGGGTGGGCTCCGTGACAAGTTGCTCTAAGGCACAGTCATTCAGCAAGTCGAGAAACCCAGTTTCTCTTTCTTGCCCGGAGCTCGCATTGGCCCAGTCAATGTGGGGATAATTGAAGTCCCCCATGATTACAATCCTATCCCTTTTAGCCACTTCCATGATTTCTCTCCTCATTTCAAGGTCCCCCTCAAGTTTCTGATCTGGTAGACGATAGAATACTCCAACGATCACATCACTCCTTGGACCTGGTAGTTTAACCCACAGTGATTCTATGGTGGAGTCAGACCCTCTGTCAATCTCCATTCTGCTGGATTTTACCCCTTCTTTGACATAGATGGCCACTCATCCTCCAACCCGCCCCCCTCTATCTCTTCTATAGAGTTTATAGCCTGGGATTGCTGTATCCCACTGGTTCTCCGCATTCCACCAGGTTTCTGTTATGGCTATTATATCAATGTTATCCCTAGCTGCCAAATGTCTTTCGAGACTGAAGGATGCCAATGAATGAATATGAATGGATGAACCACACTGTTGTGTTACTAGTTTTGCAATATTATACAAACAGTTTCATCTCAAACAGAACAGAAACTGTAATTAACACCACAGTGATGCTATGATTAACAGCAGTCTCCTTTTAATAGACAGAAATCAAAGTGCTTGAAGGGCTTTCTGCAAGCACAGGATTTGAAATGCAAAAGAGTCAGCAACTCAACAGCTTTTGTTATAAAATAGTTACTACCAAGTTGGGGTTATAAAAACTGACAGCTTGGAGGAAAAAAAAATGAAGGGTGGAAGTTTTCTTATGATTTTTTTCCTGCTTACATGCTTTTCCATTGTGGGGGAAATGTGGAACATGAATAAAAATGAAGAAATCATTTGTCTTCTTGATACAGTATTTATCAATTCATTTGCTAAATTGATACAGAATAACTAGGCTTAGAATGCTGCCTCTTTTTGCACTTATTACACTAGTAGTTCTAAAACTGTCTGAAATGCCACATCTGACAACCTGTGTATCTGTGTTCTACCCAAGGCTAGTCCCTCTTACATAAGTGAAACAGAAATCCCACCCAACAGCTGCTCTACTATAATTTCCTCAGCAGAAAGGGAAGGACAAAACTAGCCCACTACTAGAATGGAAGGTTCTTGAACAGTTGGGAGTTTCCACATAGTATTTATCTTAGCACAACCCATATCTTTCTCAGTCAACACACCAGGTGGCTGGTGAAAGGGTACTGAATAAATGTATTTGTTGAAACTGTTACAATTTTGGATATAATTGTTCTTCAAAATCTAGGAATACAAGCTCACTTCACTGCTATGAAAAAGGAAGTCTTGCGAACTGCAAGTACTGTATTATTATCTAGAAATACAGTACAAAGTCTGTCCTCTTCAATGTGCCACAACAGGCACATTCTTCCATGTACCCTTCAAAATACAGAGTTTTTATTGGGAGTAGTCTGATATGGAATGTATTATAGTTTTGAACAAGGCAATAAGACACATTTTTTAATTTTATAATTCATATTAGGCCCTCATCTTTAATAATATTAAAATAAATAAGTGGAATAATTTACAATTATTTTAAATCTGACTACAGTATACCAAATCTGTATTACAAATCCATATTGGCTGCCAAACACATTTTTCTCATGGCCAATATGGCTACCATTTCTATTTGTGAGAAAATTAACCCATACAAGAAATTCTGATGGTCATATTATTTCTGTATTTAAAAACCTATGACTGATTTTGATTCAGTGAAAAGCAAAATTAACTCTTATTTGTATTCAGCACTTCACAAGTTGAATAAGTGCTGATAGTTTTAGTGTTGTCTATCACTAGGCAAATACCTTTCTCTTCAGGCAAGCTTTCCCTGAATGATGGACTACCTGTTATGTGACCTTTATATGAATCTACCATACACAATTACATAGACATTGTGTTTATATATTTTGTGATTGCATTGAGACTATGTTTTCAATTGTTAGTTTCCCTTACTCATAATTTTTCATGGAATTTTTCACTCTTTTTAACTGCTTCATTCTCTTGTAGCTTTAATGTACTGCTGTATTTTAATGCTGTAAGATGTCCCCCAATTTCCTGCTCTCAATTACTTGAATATGTCTTAATTAAGTGTATTGGACTGTACATTGTCCCTCATTACTGTAAGCCGCCTTGGGTCCTTTTCCAAGGAGAAAGGCGGGGTAAGAATACTCTAAAATAAAATAAATATGTTTACATTAGATTCTCACCTTCATGGTAAATCAGTATTTTGGTCAACAGTTTCAACAACACTGAGGGCTGAATGTACAGATCAGCACCAAATCTGAAATAAGTCTGGTGGCAAGATTCCCTCTGTGCATACCTATGCCCCTCCACGCAGGCAGGGCTTTTCTGACTCCAGGCACCCACTGAAACCCTATTTGTTCTGCTCATGATGGAATTGTGGGGGGGGGGGGGGGGATTTACGCGTGGGGCATTGCTCCACATACTTGGGCTGAAAATGAGAGAAGAAGTTAGCTGGTGGCAAACTAGATGGTCTTCAAACTAAGTTTGTGGTGATCAAGTTGACCGATCATCTTGGCACGTCATGCAACATTTTACACAGATTAGAAACAAATCAGGCCATTCTATAAAGAAATAAAGTTATATAAATAACAAATGAAACAATGGGAAGAGCTGGATCTAACTACAGGATGAGTTCAGTTCAAGGGCTAAAGTCCAAATGGAAAAAATGAAAGCAAGTATTGAAAAGGGCAAGCTATGGGCACGAGGGAGGCACACACCTGCTGACAAGACTTCAGTAACACTGGACAACAAGTACTCCTTTAAATCAAGCTAACCTCCTAGATGTGTGTGTGTGTGTGGGGGGGGGAGGTTGACGCCTGTTTTGGACACTTATTTTGAACAGCTGGGCTGTGCACCAGCTGAACCACAAGTTAACACTTGTTGAAATGGCGTGCTTAAGGGAAACAATAAAATTCCTGGAACAGCATGATTAAAACACACACTTTTCTCTCTGAACACTTAACTTCATTATGGAAGTTAAAATCCTGACAAATAACAGATGCAAATTTTCATTCTTGCAACTGTGTACTTTGTGTCCAGGGCTTTCTTGCTGAAATGCTTCATCTAGTAATTCTATGAGATAATCTAGAAACTGAATAAAGTGTGTTTAGAGAGGGAGCCACCTCTGGAATTTATATTCCCATATACCTTTGGGAATTGCAGGGAACACTCATCATGACCAATGTTCCCTTTAAGTTGCATGTGGGCAGTGCTGCTTCGATCTCACACTTCCCAATCAATGCCACTGCCCACTTGTCTGTGAAGATTCTCAGTCATCCAGGTGAGTTTATCTGGTAGTTGAGTCATGGCTACTGGACTTCTTTTTTGAGAGATACAAACGTTTCACTTCTGTGAAGATTCTCAGTCATCCAGGTGAGTTTATCTGGGAGTTGAGTCATGGCTACTGGACTTCTTTTTTGAGAGATACAAACGTTTCGCTGTTCATCCAAACAGCTTCATCGGTTGCTTCCGGTTGTGGGTGAAATCCCACACAGGAAGGGCAGGCAGAGACCCAAACAGCAATAGCAGAAATTAGAGGGAAGGTTGCTCATGACTTGTAAAGGTGCTTGGCAGAATTTGTAAAGAAGTGATGTGGGAACAGTGTGGAAGTGTGAGGGTTGCTCCAGCTCCTCCTGCTTTTATGACTCACACTTCCATTATTTGGCCGGGGGGGGGGGTATTCGTGCCAAACTGAACTATAGTACAACCCTTGCATCTGCTGATCCACCAACCACTGTTTCAGTTATCCGCGGCTGGTGATCAGGGCGCAGGGGAGGTCCGAGCCCAGCAGCAAAGAGGGAAAAAAGAAAAGAAAACCACACTCCTCACTGCCGCATGACAACTGCCCTCTGGAGGGGTGGGGTGAGAACTTAAGAGGACCCACCCGGCCAACCGGTGTTTGAACTTCCTACTTGGGTCCCGAGTGGCGGACCGTTTGAGCTCGAGCAGGAAGTTCAAAGGCTGGCTGGCCAGGCAGGTCCTCTTAAGTCCCCACTCCTCCCCTCTGGAGGGCACCTAGCATGCGGTAACGGGGAGCGTGGCTGGGCAGTGATGGTGGTGACAGCAGCCAGGCTGCGGTGGCGTCACTAAGTTTTCTTTCTTTTTTCTCCTCACAGCTGCCACTGACTCCGCAAGCTGGCTGCCAAGCCCAGGGACAAGGGTGGCTGGCCAGTGGCGTCAGTGAGGAGGGGCACCAGTCACTGCCACTGCCAGCAAGGAAAAAGAAAAAAACTTTATTCCCTCCTTGTGGCGGACATGTCACTATCCAGCATTTAGGGGGTGTTGGGGTGAAAGCTTTTGCCCCAGCACCCCACCACCTGTTGCCACCGTCAACCCAGATAAGAGCGTTTTCGCTATCTACCGGGGGGGGTGGTGGTGTCCCGGAACCAATTCCCAAATGGATACTGCAGTCCTACTGTACTAGCATTTCTTTTCCCCCTAGTGCAGTGATGGCGAACCTTTTAGAGACCGAGTGCCCAAATCGCAATTCAAAACCCACTATTTTTTTTTTTTTGCAAAGTGCCAATACAGTAATTGAACCTGAAAACAGGTGGCTATGAATGGGCAATGTCGAGTGCCCACAGAAAGGGCTCTGAGTGCCACCTTTGGCACCCATGCCATAGGTTCGCCATCACTGCCCTAGTGCTATCATTCAACTGAATGTTACAAATGGTAAGTCCTTGCTCAAATAAATCCCATTGATTCATTAAGCTTACATTAGCTGAAGCCAGTGACTAGATTTAGGCTAGTTTCAAAATACAGTGGTACCTTGTATAAAGGAATTAATTCATTCCAAATGAAATTATGTTAAGCAAATTTTCCTTTATACAAATTCCCATAGGAATGCATTGAAAACGGAGTGATCCCATTGTTATGTTGTATGGATTCTTCCCATAGGCGATTATGTTAAGCAAATTTCCCCATCTCTGGAAATTTTTATGTTGTACAAATTCTATGTTATACAAGCTGTTTGTTATACAAGGGTCCACTGTACATGATCTGGCCATGGCCATTGCTGCTACGCACTGCGTATTATATTATGGAATTTGACAATACAGTGATACCCCAACCTACAAGGCGCCCAACATAAGAAAATCCCGACTTACGAGCGCTCTTCAGCACTCCCCCCACCGGCTGCTTACGACCAAGATCAGGATTCCCCATCTTGTGAGCAGTGGGTGGTGGTGGGGTGTCAGCATTTGAATTGCCTTCCAGTCACTGAGGCAAATGCTGCCTCCTTGACTGAAAGGGATTTAAAAAGTGGTGCACCGCCCCCCACGCGGGGGCTCTGGAGAAGCAGCACACCACTTTTGAAATGTCTTCCAGTCACTGAGGCTGCACTTGCCTCCGGGACTGGAAGGCATGTCGAAAATGGCACGCTGCTTCTCTCCACCCCCCAGGGGCTCAGGAGAAGCACTGTGCCCCCTTTTAAATGCCTTCCAGTCACTGAGGCAAGTGCTGCCTGTGAAAGGAAGGCATTTCAAATCACGCACACAGCTTCGGGGGGGGGGTCGGGAGAAGCTGCATGCGCGATCCCCCTCCCAGCCAGCGCCAATTTGCTGCTTGGTGCTGACTTCCAGCCAGTGCCAATCAGCTAATTGGCGCTGGCTGGGAGAGGGTTGCGATTAGGGATTAATCCATTTTCAATGCATTCCTATGGGAAATTTATACAAAGGAAAATTTGCTTAACAGAATTTCATTTGGAATGAATTAATTCCTTTATACAAGGTATCACTGTATTAATTTACGTTAACCATGAAATCCATGTATGTCCTTAACTTCTCCACCTAACCACTTTCTCCCAATACTGGGAACATCGCTGCAGGGATTGTTTTATTCTTGATAATTTCCAGATGTTCTGCATGCCAATATGTCACTGAGCACAGATTTTTCATACAAGAACTCTCACAAGTTTCCCATAGGAATACATTGAAATCTGTTCCCTCTGGAATGGATTAATTGAATTTCAATGCATTCCTATGGGAAACCGCTCCACGACTTACAAGATAACCGACTTACAAGCATTGGTTCAGAATGGATTAATTTCATAAGTTGGGGTACCACTGTACTCATTTCATTTCTGTACCAACTCTTTTTTTGGTTTATCCATTGTCACAATAATACAAGAATGAGAAATGAAACAAAAGTGCAAAGTAAATAACAAACTAGCCTTTTTCAAAATGCTAGGTAGAGGTGAGAGGGGAGACATAGTGACAACAGTACAAAGGCATTCTGCATACTTCCAAGTTCAAGAATTGGTTGATGATTCTCTCTCATGTACTGAATTTCTCCAGAGAATAGCAAGTGTAATGGGAAGGAAGGAGCATTTAAGTGAGCAATTTTACAAACAGCTGAAATAGCCCACTACCTGTATTCCAAACATCAGCAAGAAAATAATTTTCTCTGCTTTACTTGTAGAGAAACTTGCAAGGAAGTCTCCATTCTTACTTGGCTAATAAAGTAGCCAAGCACCACTCTGCAACTACTGTATTTTGCAGTGTTACTAACATAATGTAAAATATTGACACCTTTTGCGCTTGTTTTTACTCTAATAATTCAATGCTAGAAACAGAAAAAATGTTATGTTTTACAGATTAAGAGTGATCTATGTGGTAATAGTACTCTTTAGGCTGCATGCCTAAATCTACCTGTTCGTGTGTGGAAAACTAAAATGATAAAATGACTGCTAGAATTCCCAAGACCCTGCCTGGCCCATGTACAAAGGGAGCACACAAACATGTATTCTGAAATAATGAACATATGTAAGTGATTGCAATGTTTTTGTTAGCTAGAATCCTACTGGTACTTGTGTAAAGTTTACATAAGTTGCTAGAATCAAATGACGAAGTGCCAGGCCACATTCAATCAGGAATGTGACTGAGATGTCTCCTGGAATCCAATTAGCTACAATTACCCACTGTAACTTACACAACCTTATATGAACATGAACATGATTCTGGGCACTGAGCGTTTTAATCAGGTTTAAATGGGGTGCCACAACAGTTTAAGATAATTAGAAATGGCATATGCAAATACTGCACCAATGTAATTTTCACATCCATTCTCCTTTCAGACATTTGGGGCAGGGCTGAATGTGAAGAAGGAAAACATGAGGGAAGAAGAAGATTAAGGATAGCCTCCCTCACCTTTGTTTTCCTACAGACACAACTTCTGTTCTGGATTTACTTTATTAATGACTTAATCTGACTTTCAGAAATCACATTGTTGTTTTTTAAAACAGTACAGGTGTACCTCGGTTTAGAATGCCTCTGTTGATGTAATTTTTGGTTCACAGAAGGAAATCTATTTACAATCCAGCTCAATTATGAAAAGCTCCCCCCCACCACGCATATATATTAGTGTATTTAAAAAAAAGCTATGAAAAACAGCAGGTCTTCAAAGACAAAGCAAGGTTCTTTACATATGTAAAAAGTTGGGGTTCTCATTACAACTTCTCCTTTCACTGCCCCATCCTATTTCTCTGACAGGGTGAATCTGATTTATATCAAATTGGTTTTAATCACTATTTACATTTCTTTAAATTTTTATTTTTAAAAAATTTAAATTGTGACTTAAATCAAATTCATTTTTAAAATGCATTCAGTTTTATCCACCCTACTACAGATAAATGGCAAAAATTCGTCTCATTTAAATCAGCAATAACACTATTAAAATATATGTATACTTATCAGATGGTACATAGCTTGCTTTTTAACACATTTTAGACAACTTGAGATGTCAACATTCTTCATCCTGCCAAAGTTACAGAGACACATACCTGGTTCTACAAGGCTGCCTCCTCTGCAAAACAAAACCCCTGAGATACTGCAGACAGGTTATTCTTCATCCCCAACACAGATATTAATATTACTAACATACCTCACCCACAAAGCCAAGACATATTATTTAAGGTTATTACTAATGTTTGGAAACAGATTTTCCCACGGCTGAATGTCTGCTGACCAGAAACCACAGCTTTACAGATCTTCCTGAGAAAACACAGTAAGAGACTTTTGCATGTATCAGGAATTAAGTTCTGGGCTCGGTTCTGGGCTGCCTCTCTGACAATGAAATCTGTGGATAAAAGTGAATGCTCTTATTCGAGGGTGACGGCGGCGACAGCAGTGGCAGGAGTGGTGGGGTGCCAGGGGCAAAAGCCATGGTGCCGCCCCGCCTTCGCCCCACCAGGTTCGCTTGGCCTTTCGTGCTGCCATGCCACCACGTGGCTCAGCCCTTCGTGCTACCCTGTCCACTGTGCTGCAGTGCCAACATGTAGCCCAGACCTTTGTGCTGCTCAGAGGCAGTTAACAAATGCATCCAAAAAACAACCAAATTTTAAGCATGCTTCCCGGGGGGGGGGGGGATGATAATGGAATCTGTGGATGGCGAATCCGCAGATAAAGAGGTGCTATTGTACAAACACCCAGCTAAGAACAGATGTGAACTCAATCAAATATATACATAGTACATAATTTTCTTATCAAAATGCAGCTGAAGTATTTTCTCGTGATACTTGAGGCTCTTTTCAAGTTTTGTTCATCAGCATAATTTTGCCCACTGGAGATACTACTGCTTCCTGCCCTGTCAGTCACAGTGACTGACACATCATTCTATATCCAAAGAAATAGAACAACCAAAAGGGGAGTGCTTTTCCTGCTCTCTCTGTGTGTGTGTCTGTGTGTGTGTGTGTGTGTGTGTGTGTGTGTGTGTGTGGTGCCGTGTGGTGTGTCATTACAGTCGTATGGTCCTGCCTCTTTTACACAATTTGTATTGCTCTTTGGGAGGTTGTGTAAGAACCAACACTGAGTGGGGCTCTCCTCCATTCACATGTGCATGCCAAACGCGCATGAGCGAGCAACACCCTCCACTCGTGGATCGTGCACTGCGTGCACAGTGGTGGAAAACCCCACGTAGAGGGTGCCAGTGGCATGGCAGCCGCATGGATGGGCAGCTCAGGGGCAACCTTGATAAGAATAACCCCAATAATCAATCTGCTACACATTCAAGTTCAGAATGGACACAGTTGTTCACACCTTTCAAAGCTCATCAGCTTAGGCCAGTGTTGGTGAACCTATGACACGGGTGCCAAAGGTGGCACTTGGAGGAGCCCTTTTTGTGGGCACTTATGGTTTGCAGAATTATGTGACGATTTGGAGCAAAAGACACAACAAAAGACAATAGCTGAAGATAGAGGTCGTTACCTCCATCATTTTAAACACATTTTTGGAGTTTCTCTTTAACTTTCCTTTGCTAATTTCAGTATGACATATAGGAAGACACCCTGGCTCTGCTGATAATGATCCTGATGTTCACTATGTTACTTCAATCCACATGCTTCACAGAATGGCCAGAAATAGGGTCAGGCATGAACGCTGGTCCGGATTGGCACCAAAGGCTACCTTCTCCCACCTCCCTGGCAGACTCCCCTACTCACCAACCAGGACATGCTACTCCCCCCCCCAGCTGTTTGACCAGTGAACACATGCTTCCCCACACCCCTTCCTTGGCTCAGACAAGGAGGCAGGACAGGCTAACCTGTGTTCCTGCAGGGGACTGGGTGAACCACTGAAGAGGCCTCACTGGCCAGGGAGGCAGGGAAGGGGAACACATGGCACCTGTGGTGTCATGGGCCAACATTGGCACCAACATCCAAACTGAGATTTGTGCTCACATGTAGCCAAAAACATAATGATGGTCACACAAGTTTAGCACAACTCCCTATAGCTAATTTATGAGCTGACAAGGTGGGCCACAGTTGTGTGCCTGGTCACGCATCTCATTTCATAACACAGGTCCATGATGGTGAACTGTCAATTAGCCACAACAACTCAGGTAAAATGTACATAAATACCAACAGTACTCTGTCCAGTTAATAATAAACATAACAGCAAAAACATCTGTGAACATATGAAAGTGTTTATTTTAAAAAGGCACTTTCTTCCCATGGTAAGGCAAAATAAGCAATGCATGGGATGTTATATATGAAAAATTGACAACTGCTGCTCTAAAAAACAAATTTTTGAATCTAATTAATAGCAATTAACACAAAGTAGTTTCAAATAGAGGAAAATTAGTTTGATGTCATCAATGTAATTAGGCATTTATCCATCTTTGCAGTGGTTCCTAACCTTGGCTAACTCAGGTGTTCTTGGACTGCAAGTTCCAGAAATCTGCCAACACAACTTGGTGGTGAAGGCTTGGTGGAACTTCAGTCCAAGAACACATTGTTTTACCTTAAGTTGGGGGAACCATGGCTTTCGAGGTACAGGAACTCAATGCTACTAATTCAGATGTCGAGCAATGGCAATGACATAAGGCTAACCAACAAAAGCATGTTTGCTATCTAAAAATATAAAGAACACACTCTGATAACATGGTGCTGCATTACATTAACCCACTGATTGGGGAGGGGGGTAAGCAGGCAGTATAAGTAGCCTCAGAATATGATTCTGAAAACTGCACCCACCTTTGCAATATTTAAACATATGAACAAACAAATTGATGTGTTTTCAGTTCTCACATGTTTGGTGCTAACATGCTAGTAGTGACTGATCTAGCTGTCACCAAAACAGGAATAATCTTTTTGCAACCACAGCACAAACACTGCATTTAATACTTAAAACTGATTATTTAAAAATAAAGTTCTAATAATGTATTGAAAACTTAAATTTTATAGGTTATTGCAGTTATATAATGAAATCACTTTTCTGCAAACATTTAAGTATCCATCTACATGCATTTTAAATTTAAAAGAGACTAAAACTTAACATTACTGATTCTAAAAATATATGGTGTTATCTATGTTTTCAGTTATGGTATGTGATCATTACGCCTGCATGACCAATCGTAATCAGACTGGAGATTAAGACAAGACAATCGGAATAAGTCTCACTCAAACAGTAATACGCCCACACTGTACATTTCTTCTGCTCCGGAAATTCGTCACGAAAAGGATGCACGGGGCTGCCAGAGCAATGAGCAGGGACTTTCATTCATTCAAACACAAACACCCTAGCTATAGCACATGGTGACAGCTGGAGAAGCACTTACAACAGCTAAAAAGAAGAATGAATGGGAGAAGGGGGAGGGACAAAAACATACTATCAAAGCACACAGTCTCACTTAACAACCCAAAGGGGAAAGAAGCTTGGGATTTCCTTTGTTGTATCTAGCCAAACTCGCGGCAATTCCCCAGTTAAAAGCACCCATGTCAGCACTTTTATATCTAAGCATCTGGAAAATGAGGCAATGGAGCAAGATACACAAAGAGTGAAATCAATAAAGGCAGAAATGACATAGTTGCCACCTACAACTTTGCAATATGGGGCGATAAAAGTTCTGGAGGTAACTCCAACAAACTCCCCCCCCCCCCTATAAAAGTTAGGAGCCAACTTCGTACCACAGTTATCTGCAAAAGACAGAAGCATCGCTTCCTGAGTTTGAAAATGGGTAGGTGGAGGGGGGGGAATCAAAGTCCTGTATGAAGAGGAAATGCCACCCGTTAACTGTGCCACTTCGATCCATTTTAAAACCAATTCTTCAGCACCCAAATTAAGGCGGCGGCCGCCACACCGGGTGCGCCTGAAAGGGTAGGGAGTGGAGTGTGACCATTTTTGGCCTGGGACGGAAAGGGGATCTGGTGAGTTTCTCTGCAGATTAGTCCAACTGGAGGGATCAAAGTTAAAACCCAACCAATCTCTCATAGGATAGGTCAAATTCCACATCAGAAACCATCCACATTCTCCCATTAAAGGGGGGGGGTGAACAAAAAAGAAGCCCCTCTCAGAGTGAGGCCGGCGGAGGAGGAGGAAGAAGAAGAAGAAGGGGGGGGGTCGTGAGGAAGGCGCCTTCCACTTACTTGCCGAGGAGCTGGTCGTGCTCGGCGCGGATTTTGCCCACCTCGATCTGGAGCTTGGCCCTCTCGCGGGCCGTGTCGTCCAAGGCCCGCCGGGCATCGGCCAGCTCGGCCTCGTAGAGCGCCTTGAGGCCCGTCAGCTCCCGGCCGCGCACCTCCTCTCGCTCGGTGACCTGGAGGTGGAGGGCGCTGTTCTCGACCTCCAGGCTCCGCACCTTGTCGATGTAGACGGCCAGCCGGTCGTTCAGCTCCCGCAGCTCTTCCTTCTCTTGCAGGCGGCTGATGCGCGTCGGGCTGAGCGGGGTGCTCGCCGCGCTGCTCCGGGTCCGCTGCCCGACGGGCGTCGAGGCCACCGCCATCGCCGCCATGGCGCGCCAACAATGCAAAAAAAAAAAGGGGGGGGGAGCACAAGGGGAAGGGGGGGTCTGGGAACCGGCGGGAAGGGGGGGGTCCCCGAGGAAGGCGAGCCGACCCCTCCGCGGCAGCCCGAAACGCGCGGAAGAAAAAAAAAGAAGCTGGCGCCGGAGAGGAGCCGTGCAAAAGGACAAGAAAAGCAAAACAAAACGAAGCAACCCTCGGGAATTAAAATTTCAAAAAAAATAATAATAACCCAACGGTCTCTGGCCGCAGCCCCAGCCGCTCCGGAAAATTTTTTTTTAAAAAAAGGGAGGAGGAAAAAAGGAAGTTTAAAAACGAAAAGAAAGCCGAGCCGAGGCGAATGAATGAACTCAGAGCTCCGCCGGCAGAAAAAGGCGAGCAGCAGCAGCAGCAGCAGCAGGCGGGAAAAAAAGAAAAGCGCCCAAGAGGGAGGAGCGAAAGCCCACACAGAGGCTTTTGCAGGTGGTGGGGCAGAAATGAAAAAAAAGGAGGTCAGGGAGGAAAACAGGGAGAAAGGAAGCCGTGGGGGGACTCGTGCGCCAGGCCAGGCGAGGGCGTTGAAGTTTGCGGTGAGGAGGAAAGGCACGGAGCCGCCTGCCCTCAGCGCCTACTACACCGCCTCCGGCCGCTCCTCCCCGGCCCAAAACACAAAAAACAGGCGGGCTTCGCGCGGGATCAATATGGCCGCCGCGCGCCCAGGCCGAGTGCCTCCATCCTCTCCTCGCCCCACGGCCCTGGCTCACGTGACCCGATCTTGGCCAATGAGGAGGCCAAGCGTGCCGCGCTTGGCTGGTTAGGGAGATACGGACGCTAAATTCAAAACCCGCGGCCTGCAACTGTCAGGCGCGCGCGCGCTGATAAGCCCCCGCCTTCCACGGCCCTCTCGTGCGCGCGCACGGCTCGCGTTTGGGCGGCCCGTTGTTGTCCTTGTCTTCTTGTTACTGTGCCTGCTGCGTTCTCCCTTCCCCGGCCCTTAGAAAGAGGAAGGGGTTTGCCTGTGGTTGCCCCCGTCCGCTCCAGCACCGCAGCAGAAGACATTGCGAGTTCTCCTTTCCCTGCTTTTGTTTCCTCGCCCCTGTGGCAGTAGTGCCACGGGTTGCCCCTACCAAAGCGGGCGTAATTTCGTGTTCTTCAGGAACCCACAACTATCCGTTGTTGCTTCCGACCTCCCACGTTTGTGTGCATGTGTCTTGTCGATTGGAAAATACTGCCTTGGGTTACCTGGCGTGCACACGCGCAGGCTTGAGAAGGGACACACACGGATTTTTATGGTTCACAAACGGTCCCTCCGCAGACAAAGACACGGAAGAATAAGGCTGCTAAAGGCCACCCCTTCTATATGGTGGGGATTAACTGGCACGAATACAGTCCTGTATAATCCCACACGACACTTCAGTAGTACAGTACAGTAATCTCGACGCAATTCGATTAAAATTACTGCTGGGAAAATGGTAAGGAATGTAACCAAAAAAGGCCTTAGATCAGTTACTTTGGTGCACAGAGCTTATTTGTTCTCAAATGCTGGACGTTTCTTAACAGTCTAGGGGTGGGGTGGAGAAAATGATTTTTCATCAGTCGGGACTGGAATCAGTCTCCTTCCTCACACTACTATCAGCCCAATCCTCCTTTCCCTACATTGTTAACAACAACCACACAGAAAGCCAGGTTCTATATGTTCTTCAAGCGTCCAAGGTCATGTTTGTTTGGCCCTCCGTTTTTTGTCCCCTCCTGATTTTTTCATTCCTTATGAAATGGTAAGTATAAAAGTTCGGTCTGATTTTCACAGCATGCTTTTGTCTTGCAGCTAGGTGGGTCTTCCTGTCCAAGAAGGGCACCAAGTTCCTTTTTGGGCTCTGCCTTCTGTTGCTTCTTTTTCCCTGGGCTAACAAGGCAGACATTTCACTTTATTCTCTCCACTTTTACATTATGTCCTTGCTAGACTTGATCACTTAATTTACTACTAGAGACCACCCTTTGATCTGCCAAGGCCACTAGTAAATAACGCTCTGTTGTATGGCAAAGACCACTGCTTACTTTGTCAGGCACAAGCCTTTGCTTGAAAAATTACTTTTGAACAGGATGTGTTATTCAACTTCACAAATTTTCTGATAGTTTTACATCTTATTTGTGTCAAGATATGCAATGTTGTGCTTGCTGTTGCTTTGTTTATTGTTTTTGGTGTTTTGAATGTGCTGTGAACTGCTCAAAGCGGCCCCGCTATCAGATGGGCAGTACATAAATTTAAAACAATGTTTCAACAGTCCCTTAGGGGCCATAAATAACATAGAAGGTTTGTGAATATTCTCAGTCCTCTACGTGAGTTTATCTGGAAGTTGACTCATGGCAACTGGACTTCGTTTCTTGAGAGATTGAATTTTTTTGCTGCTCATCCAAACAGCTTTGTCGGTCTGAGGAAAGCTAGTTAGTTGTGAGTCCCCCATTTTATAGTTCATTTTGGCCTCATGTCACCCTTGTCTGAAATAGACTCATAAGATGAACAATGGCCTGAATAGGCTTGTTACGTGGACAATAGTCTCAGTAGGCCATTAGGTGAACAATGGCTTAAGGTGCTGAAACCTATAAAGTATGGGTCGTTAACTATGGCCTTGGTGTTGGAGGTGTGAAGTATTTTTGATTTGTCTGGGGATTGCTGAAATCACTGCCTGATAAGTAGCAGATAAACTGTGCCTGATCCCTCCACCTCTGTTGAGAGAGAGGTTTTCAAAGGGCACTCATTCAAAGATGAGGATGTACACATATTAGACAGAGAAGATAGGTGGTTTGAGAGAGGGGTCATTGAAGACATTCATGTGAGTATTGAAAACCCCTCTCTCAACAGAGGTTGTGGGCTCAGGTACAGTCTACTACTACTTATGAGGCTGTGATTTCAACAATACCCAGACAAATCAAGAATACTTCTGGCCTTCAACACCAAGGCCATAGCTAAGGACCTATACTTTGGACCAAATTTCAAGCGGCCCACAGCCTCTTCTCCCCACCAACTCAGCCTGTCACACATCCCCACCAGCTGGTCCCTCCCCATACTGGATGGAGACGTCAGCTTGCAGTTTTACGGTTTGCCTGCCCTCCCTGCCTCTGTCCATCCCCCCCAGTCACCTGCCCAGCCTACCTACCCCTGGCTACCATTGCTGCAGCATCCACCCCGCCCCCTTCCATGTTATAGAGTCTTGTCCTAAGTCCGGCCCTGGGGCCAAATGCAGCTGAATGGTCGGCCCCCACACATTTTCACCTCACCAAATCTGGCCCTCCTTGCAAAAAGTTTGAATACCCCTGCTTTATGGGATTCAGCACCTTAGGCCATGGTCCACCTTAAGGCCATTGAGACTGTTGTCTACTTAACGAGCCTGTTCAGGCCATTCATCTTATGAGTCTATTTCAGAACAGGGTGACACAAGAGGTCAACGTGAGCTATAAAATGGAGGACTAGCAACTAGCTTTCTTCAGAATGATGAAGCTGTTTCAATGAGCAGTGAAACATATCAATCTCTCAAGAAAAAGAAGTCAAGTTGCCATGACTCAACTTCCAGATTTGGTCTTTCTGGTTGTACTAATCCTAATTTGTTCACTTTCATCCAGGCATTTAAAAATCTTACTATTAAAATATCTCTTACATGTGCTTCAATTCATGTAGGAAGTCACATGCATCTATGCCTGTACATGTTAACAGCATGATATTCATTTTCATCTTGCGTTATTCTCCTAAAAACAAACCTGCAACATTAACAATGGGTTAGAACCTAATAAGACTATAATCTTTTAATTAAAAATGGATACCTTATTCCCTAATAGATTCTTAATTTAGTATTACAGGCTATTACTTCCCTGTTTCACATTAGTGCTGGCTTTCTATGTCCAGTGATACATTTTTTCCTAAAAGCTATTTGCTTTTTAATTAAGAAGGACATAAAGTTAATGCAGTCCTTTAACAGCTAGTGCAGAACCAATCAAGCCATTCTAACAAAACAGCTGCACCTGTCGTTAATAGCCTCTGCATATTTGGTGCCTGGGCAACTGAGAATATTTACAGCTATGGACATTTTTCACTTGGATAGCTTCCTAGAGTAATAAATTGCCTTTAGCAGAAATTCTGTAAGGGTTATTACTGCTTTCTTTGTGATACCAAAATGTAGGTAAATTGCTCGAGACAAAGACCTACCGGAATATTTTAGGTTCCCATTTCTCTCTCTCACTATGTTTGTGAAATTTAAGGTTTTCATCTGTTCTTTTGACTTTGTGATAAAAACAGAACAAAGGGTAGATCATGATCATTGATGGGAATACACTTATGACTGAACTGGAAAAATTATGTTTTGGGGGTCTACTGGGATAATAATACGCCAAGAAAAGCTTGATAAGAAACTATAGTTGGTTTTTATTTGTCAGGAGTTTAGAATAACAGAACACATACTGGTACTTCATGTTTAATCTCTCATTTTAATCATTTCAAAATGAGATAAAGTTTTTATACAATTCTGTCTTTAGTAGTTTTGAAATGGCTTTGGAAAATCTTTATGCTGTACTACTAAATCTCACAGTAGCCACAGAAACACTCTTGGCAATCCAGGGAGTACAAGCCAAGTAGCCAGAACTGAGAGCACAAATATCCAGGTAGACAGAACTCAGAATCCAAAGGAATTTATGGAGTGCATTGATCAATGTCCAGAAAGATTTGAGATCTTTGGCAGAACCAATGCCTTGTTGCAGATGACAAGAGTCCTATGGCTTTTCTCTGTCTCAACAAGTAATTGCCACTGAGAGCTAAATGTGTTGACTATTTAGCGATATATGCAGAAATCTGTTTCTGCATCAGCCACCATACGCAAGGACAAAAGATGGCAGAGAAACACAGACAGATAGTCTAGAACAGTGGTTCTCAACCTATGGTCCGCAGATGTTCCTGGACTGCAACACCCAGAAACCCCTTCCAGCACAGTGAGTAGTGGAGGCTTTTGGGAGTTGCAGTCCAGGAACATCTGGGGACCCACAGGTTGAGAACCATTGGTCTAGAACTACTTCTTGCTCATTTCTACTCTGCATGAAATCATTTACAAGTTTCAGTATGTGAATTATGTGAAATACATGTTTGCTACCATTAAGTCTTGCTGAGTTCTAAAATGTCAGCAAATTCCTTCTTGAAACTATACAGGTAGTTTAATATAATTTCAACTTTTAACAGCATCAAACTCATTTGGTGGTGCAAATGTTGAATCTTTCAATTTTCCATTTTTAGTTTTTCCTTCCTAATATTTTATATTTTTGGATGTTAAAATTTCATGTTTATAATTATGGATGTTAAAATTTCATGTTTGTAGTTATGGATGTTAAAATTTCATGGTGTACCTTTAATTAACCATTTAAAAGTGCTTAGAAGTTCTTTAATTAATTTTGAAAATATTTGAGTAGGAGAATCTTAAAGAATTTCTTTAATTTCTTTATTGTATTTCTTTATTATACTTTTATACTGCCCCTCTAGCAAATAGCTACTCTGGATGGTTTAAAAACAGAATAAATAATAATCAAAACAAATAAACAATGTAAAAATGAATTACACATTAAAATTCAAATAATAAAAATCATAATCATAGAATCAGTTGGTAGAGACCTCAAGGGCCATCCAGTCCAACCCCCTGCCATGCAGGATCTCCCATCAAAGTATTTCCGACAGATAGCCATCCAGCCTCTGCTTAAAAACCTCCAAAGGAGATTCCACCACCATCCACAACATCATATTCCACTACTGAGCAGCTCTAACCATCAGGAAGTTCTTTCTAATATTCAGATGGAATCTCTTTTCCTGTAGTTTGAAACCATTGCCCCGAGTCCTAGTCTCTGAAGATGTGGAAAACAAACCTGTTCCCTCTTCAATATGACATCCTTTCAAATATTTAAACATAGCTATCATATCCCCTCTCAGCCTTCTGTTTGAAAGGCTAAACATTCCCAGCTCCCTAAGCCGTTTCTCATAAAACATTTCTTCCAGACCTTCAACCATTCTGGTCGCCCTCCTCTGTACCCGCATGAGGTTGTCAACATCCTTTTTAAATTGAGGTGCACAGAACTGGACACAGTACTCCAGGTGGGGTCTGACCAGAGCAGAATAGAGCGGTTCTATCACTTCTCTTGATCTAGACACTATGCTTCTGTTGATGAAACCAAGAATCGTGTTGGATTTCTTGGCCACTGAGTCACACTGCTGACTCATGTTCAATTTGTGGTCCACCAAGACTCCCAGATCACTTTCACATATACTATTTTCCAGCCAGGTATCTCCCATCCTATATCCGTGCAATTCATTCTTTTTACTTAGATGCAGCACCCTACATTTCCCTCTGTTGAAACCCATTTCGTTAGCTTTGTCTCAGCACTCTAATCGGTCAAGGTCATTTTGGATTTCAGCCAGCATCTTCCAGCCAGCATCCTCCGCAGTGTGCTATTTTATTCATCATGTTAAAATAAAACATTCTATAATCATTTTTTCTTTTTCTTTTTTCAATTTTTCCATGGGGGGTGGGTGGGCAAAAAACTTTAGAAAAAAAACAGGGGAAAACACATTTTTTCCCCTGAATTTTCCGGATTTTTTCTGGGCCTTCACATATCTAACCAATCTTCAGAAGACTTCTACACCTTGCTGCTGGGGCAACAGCTTCCTGTGTGAGAGAATCTTCCAGCCAGCATCTTCTTCAATGTGTTATCCAAGGTTCTGATAGGCTTTGCCTTGTCTGCAGAGACCCTCCCCTTCATTGTTTTGTCTTATTTCATGTGACATGGCTTACCATTTTATCTCCTTTCCTAAAGCCTTGAGCCAACAGGACAATAGGAAAAAATAATAATTCAAATGATTAAAAGCAACAGTCTAGATTTTTCTATGTACAACCACTGAATACTTAAAATAACTGTACATTGTATCTAAAGCATTTGTATCTAAAGCAATTATGCAAATATCTCAGCTATGTTTTCTTGGCACTAGATTTGATAATGAAATACAACTTCAGTATGTCGACTTTCCTGTTGACTTTCCCTGACACTTTAGTTTGATTTATATTTTCATTGAATTATTACAAGATATTATAGGTGAATTGTGCTTATACACTAGCTCCTTGTGGCTAACGGAATAAGAATATAACAATGTGGCATGTGATAAAGGGTTAAATGTCATCCTCATGTGTAGTGGATTTTTGGAGGCAGCAAATTAAGGCCTTTTAAATGTGTTTCTTTATTTTAAAAAAAAACATAAATAGCCCTGAAGTATGTATTCTGAGCGCTGTGCATGACTTGAACAAGTAGGTACAACTGTGTATAATTATCCTGATGTTGAGCTGACTTTCTTATGGGTTTGTTTTACAAGTGTATAATCTTCTTAGATATAGATTGGCATGTTCTCCTTTTTCTTTGCCAAAAGAATGAGCTTGAACAGGACAGAAGAGAGTGCATAAATTAACTAAGTTTTATTTCCCCTTACAATACAGTAAGTTATACAGCATTTCTTTTCCTGGGTTTCCAGTCCCCTGATCAATATAGCATTCTTCTCAAAGAAGGGCCCCCCCTTTGAAATATCATAGCTTTTTACTACAGCTGATGTTAACGTTGCATGTCTTCGTATATTGTCATATACACATACAATGTCATCTAGACTTCCTGAATGTTCTTCTATGGGTTTAGCCACATTGCATGCTTATTTCTTAGGAGCATTCTGATGTCCTAGTTATAATACTTCCAGAGATAGCTAACAGTTAATACTCTGTTATAGCCTCTATTGATATACGGAAAAGATTGTTTTCAAAATCTTATTGATGTCATAATACAAATCCTAAGCAAAGGCTACAATATGAATTTATAAGAAAAGTTTTAAGATTTCAGTGATAAAGCATATGCTGGTGCTGGCCTCAATCCTTGTCATCTCTGGTTAAGGCTGCTGAAACCACAGCCTGAAACCTGGTGAGGTGTTAACAACTACTACAGCAACAAAGTGGTCATCTAGATGTTGTTGGAATATAAATCATATAAACATTAACAGTGATGAGGAATGTCAAGAGGTGCCGTCCAATAAAATCTGTTTCACATAGGCAGTATTGAGCAAGGTAGACCAAATATCTGGTATGAGATAGGGCAACTTCTAAAGTTTCATTTCTTGCAGTATGGACAGAGCCCTGACTTACCAGGATCTTGCGTTGATGCCAGCACAGCGCAGACATCAGCTGACCAGCGATAGTGTTAGCTGCCATGTGGAGCCACAGGAAGAGGAAGAAAGTTCCCTGGATGAAGCAGGGAGCATGGCTTGGCTCACCAAAGGCAGAGAGGCGGGAAGAAGAGCCAGGGGACCCGGACATTGCAGGCATCATTCCAGTGCACCAGCTGGGTTATATAACAGGCGCGCAGGGGTAGAGAGCCTCAGTGTTGTCGAAGAAGCATGATCTGACCCTCCCTCCTTGAGAAGTTATGTTGGTATTTGTTTTCTTTGACACAATTTATGGCGTTTTTGTCAGGCATTGGAGTGGATCCAGCGGTATCCAAAAAGCAGGTGAAAGCCTGTGGGTGCTAGAAGGAGGCATACTGCTGACTCCGGTCAGGAGAGCAAAGGCATCTCAGCAAGGGGGTAGATGTTACTTCATGGCGCTGTATGGTAACGGCACCATGAAATAGCTTATGTCCATGTGGTATCTGAGAGTCCCACCTTGGAGTCTCACAGGGAGAATTTTTGCATCAAGGGGCAATTGGGTTCCTCAGTGTTTGGATCCATCCAAATGCCTGGCCAGATAACTAATGCTGTTATCAATAAAGTTGTGGCCTAATTTCTCCCATAACATGTTGTCTTGTGTCATTTGTTAGATGGAAGAGTACTTAGCATTCAGCCACCAAGTATCACCTATCAGTGTTGGAATATCAGTCGTCACTGCGTTTGTAACCATCAGTCTACCTAACATCTTAACATTAAAACAGATTGCAGATTCTGTAATCTTAGGAGGCAATAGATTGTCCATTATGAATGGATTCATACATTGCTAGCAGCTCTTAGCAAAATGTCTTTCTTTTGTTCTTTCACTCTTTCATTTGTCCTCCCTCCCTCCCTCCCTTCTAAGCTTCTGAAGTTAAGGTTTTACCAGCAGCAGTCCTGTCATTAGGTAGAGTAAGGCAGAGCAGCATATGATTAGAGGACATTGCTGTGTGGGCTGCATGGCCTAGCCTGGTGACCTCAGGTGCTATGGAATATTTTTTTCCCATCGCTATTGTTGAGGTAGCATTTAACTCGCGATCTGCAAATGGAATAATGGGGTGGGGCTAAGAGATTTGCCCAGGCAGCAAAAATTCTTAGGCTTTCCCTTGATCATTTATTTCTCAATAGAAAATATGTGAATGTTCTACCTGACTCTCCAATGGCAGCTCTGTCATTGTACAGGTTCTCTTTCTGTGATGTAGTGCAATGGTTCCCAACCATGGTACTCCAGATGTTCTTAGATTAAAACTCAGAAGCCTTCCTACTAGCTGTGCTGGCCAGGATTTCTGGGAACTGTATCCCAATAACATCTGGGGACCCAACTTTGGGAACCACTGATTTAGCAGATCATTCCTTTTTTGAAAATCTATGTGTGTGTGTGGGGGGGGTGAGTAGTGAGGGAAGCAGATCACACCAATAAAAAGGTGCTACCCAAGAATTAATTTGTTTGTTACAGTATTTGTTTTTAGCAGCTAATACTTTCAATAGTGAGGGTCTTTCACACAGAGCTTGGAAAAGCTACAGTTTTGAACTACAACTCCCCTCAAATATTTCAGAAAGTTAACTTTTCCAAATAGTGTGTAAGATGAATTTAGGAGGAAGATAGAAGCTGTCACACAATGCATGTAACATTTGTTTCACAAGGTAAGAGCTGGAAAGAAGACAACTGAAAGCATATGCATGAGCAAATCCCACTACTACTTAACACGAAGCAAAGGAATTTGAATACCATATATAGCATATATACAGTACAGTATGTGTTATATACAGTATATGGAAACATTCACATCTGTGAAATTTCTGATAAAGAATTATGAGCAAATGCTGCAGGTTACAGTCTTCAGAACATTTTTTGTGTCTGCTCTATAAACTCATCAGCAGGGAGAGACTGGTCCCAAATGAAAGAGGAAACATTTAATGTATATTCTTAAGGAGAAATTTCTTACTGAACTGTGGTGGCATGTCATAACAGGAATGTACTGAAACTCTACAGAACTGTTATTAACCTTGGATGTTTTCCCAACTGCCTGGATTACTACGAAGAACTTATGCAATTGATTCATCCATTTAAGTAAGGGATACATGGAACAATTTGTTTAACCTCTAGAATACATTCTCTTGGTATTCTTTAGCAATGATCCATTACTTGGCCTCTTTGGTGCCACACACATAATAATAGCTGACTTTAAAGTCACCCCTCCCTCAGAACATTGGTCCTTCCAAGAACCTGTCACTCTTCATAATCTTATTTATACAGAGGCAATTTCTCTTGTTTAAACAAGATCAGATTTTTGAACCTGAGCACACCCATTCTTTTCTAAAAAGTAGTTTTACTATTTGTTCCTAGTTTTCAGCTGGTTTGATTACGCCCCTGGTGCTATAGCCAAAATGGTTCATCAGTCTAAAGGTAATGAGCAACTGGAATGTTTAAAACACGTATTCCACTTCCATGGATAAACTTAGTACCTCCAGAATGTGTTGGATTACAATTTATATCGTCCATAAACCATCTTATCTGGAAGGCTGGCATGACTTCTACACTATATCCCGCCTTACAGCCTTCACACAAATAATGTCTGTTATGCTCTTTGTATTACTGATTGTTATTCGTGACTGTACAAAACGATTACGAGTTTTATTCTACTGCAGGAAGATTCCGTTATTAAATGGAAAACAGGACTCCAGAATTACACATATTTGAAGTAATTTTGAATTATTATCTTTGAAATTATTGTTCATTTACTGTGGTTTTTCCAACAAACTTCATGGTTATATAGTTACATGCTTTGTAACTTTCCTTCTTCATTTCAAGGAGAAGGAAATTGTTATCTCATGTGCCTCCTACATTTTTCTTGCCTTATACAGTACAATGTTGCCTGTCTTTACTGAGTTTACATAGGTCCAAATCCATCCTTCACTTTCTGGAAATTCTGGTGTGACTCAACTACATTACTATAATTGAATTACCTATTTACATCCATGTAAATTTTATTAGTGGAACAATCAAAAGCAGAGCTAGCCTTTCTGGTCATTAACATAATAGTTGTGCAAACTTGAAGAAAATACTGGGAGGAAATCCTATTGCATAACTTTATGGTGGTGTAACATGGAGGAGATGCCTAAAATATTTAATTTCAGCCCATGGAAAGCTTCCTGCCCACCCACTACCCCTGTTTTAGGTTCTGAGCCTCTCTGAATCTCTCTCTCTCTCAATAGCCCCATGGAAAGCCTCGGGATGGGGGTAGAGGCTTTAATAATAAATAATGCTGCCAGGTTGCTAGCAGAAGCTCTGATCCTGGCAGTGGCAATAGTTTTCAAGGCACCTAAGCAAGTTGGAGATGGACACAAGCAACAGGCTGTTAATGAGTTGTTTCCCACAAACTAACTGAAGTAGCTCATAAAATGTATATTTTGCCATGTATGTCTCTCAAATATCCAGTTGTTTCCAATCAGTTATCAAGAGATCTTAAGACAATGACAATGCTTTTGGTCGAATCTTCTCAGGTTTCACCTTTTTCTTAGGCTAGTGTTTCCCACCCTTGGATCCCCAGATGTTCTTGGACTACAACTCTCAGAAATCTTGGCCAGCACAGCTGATGGTGAAGGCTTCTGGAAACTGCAGTCCAAGAACACCCAAGTTACTCAAGGTTGGGAACCACCACTTTTGGCAAATGGTGTTCACAGCAGCCAGTGTGTCGTCATAGTAAAAACCAAGACCAGTACTTCTCCCCAATGCTTCCCTGAGGGTTCTGTGTGATGAATCATTGAGTTCTTCCAGTTTACTGGTGCCATCTAGCTGAAAGAGATCCTCTTCACTTTCTGAAGATGACTAGTCTGGTAGAGACATGATAAGGAGCACATAGATGGCCTGTGGTCTGAACAGGCAAGTGAATGATGCTTAACTTGCCTGTTGAGGGCCATAGTGGGATCTTCTCCAAACCTGTCCTGTGCATTTGGGCCATAGCGGGATCTTCTCCAAACCTGTCCTGTGCATTTGTTTCATGAACCTTTGCGTTTCAAGAACGTTTCAAGAAATGTGCCTTGCCTCACCTTCCTGGCTCTCCACTTTTTCTCTCTGAGCTCTTTCTTTGCAGACTTTATGCTCAGAACTCTGTGAACTATTTCATCCATCCCTTACCTGGAAACGCAATGTGGACAGTCTCCAAGTCAGCTCTCATTTGTCTTTTTGAGCACAAGTGAGAGAGGCCCTCCAGGGGGGAAAATCCTGCTTTTTGCTGCCTCCTTAGCCAGCAACATTAATCAAAGAACAGAGTCCCTTGCCTGCCAGCAGGTGAGCCTGAAACCCACAAGTACTCTTGGGGTCTCTCCCCCTACCCCCATATCAGATTGGCTTTTAGTAGCAGAAGATGTAATGAAATCATGTAAGAGTAGCCATGTGGCAAGAAGACAAATCAAGACCCAATGCTTCTAATTTCCTAAACAGGAACATTTGAATTCTTAAGACTTTATAAGAGATATTTAATTACCAGTGTCATTATGCTGCAGTGTTGTTCCCGATATTTCAGCATGCCAAAGGTGGCTTTAAACAGTCCGAAAATGGTACAATGGAGCAGCGATCAGAGTTGTTTGTTCTTATGCCTGCGGAATTCCCATATAAATTGTGTCCAGGGGAGGGCATGGTCTAAAAGCCACAATAGGTTACACTACAATACATTTTCTCTCTGACCCCCTGCATCCGCATGCATAAACAGCAATTCTTCCTGCCATGAATATGCTCATTGCAGTTAAATACAGTGTAAATGTGGAATTGCTTCCCTAAATTCACACACAGTGCTTGTAAGATTTCTAGTCAATATTCCACTATCCAGTAACAGTTCGAGAAAAGCCATTCCTTCTTACTCCTGAATGGTTTTGTTAAGAAGATTATCTAACTGTAAATACAGCAGTGGCAGACATTAATCTAATTCTACCTCAAATGACAGCACCTTTGTTCACTAGCTTAAGGCTCTGAGACAAGAATGTCTGTTTAGCTTAGGCTGTGACTACACAGTCAAATACTGCAGTATTTGCTTCAGATGTAAAATAAATGGATTTGCATTATTTTCTCTCTCTGATCACATGATGCAAAGACCGATTGGAATCAGTCTGGCTCTTTTTGCTCATAAAATGGAGGGGGCCCCTCTCCTGCTGCTGGAGACTCTACTTTTTCAATCCAGAATTACTTGGACATGCTTTCCTTGTGTGATCCATTGTTTTGTTCTCTGAAAGGATGGGCGTGTGACTGCTGGTGTTATTCCAGTGATATGCTAAGCTCAGTGTGATGTTTTGGACAGTAGAAATATTTACCCCTGAGATCCTTCTCCCTAGTCACTATGAAGTGGTTTTTTTAAAAAATTAAAGCAAACTGCTGAGTTTAGCACTAGATCACATTATTACTGCATGGAAACACTAGTTAAGTACTGTACTAGATCATCTCTGCATGGAGAAAAAGAAAGATAAAAATTGATATGAAGCAGAAACAATTCAGATGTAGTGTATTACGGCAGACTAATGCTGCTATTGTATGTATGTATGTATGTATGTATGTATGTATGTATGTATGTATGTATGTATGTATGTATGTATGTATGTACATTATTGAGAACTTTGGAAAACTGTCCCTTTCCTTAATGTAATTCAACACTTTAAGTTGTTATTGTTGTTAACTTATATACTATCCCATGGTGCTAGAACACTCTCTGGGCAGTTTACAACATAATTATGCAAGGAACATAAAAGCAGAGTCAGGAAGATCAAAGGAAGGAGGGCTGTGAGCTACTGTACAGACTGAACTGCAAGGGATTGAACATTGCCAAAACAATCCATGGCCTCTGTGTCCCTACCTAATCCAAGCAGAAGCACACAATAGTCTGAGGATCGAGGTGCTGCAAAGCCAAATCGCTCCAGCTGGGATTGTCAGTGTAGTTGGAGCCTTAACAACACGCAAGCACTCTGGGGAATGGATTTGGGAATCTGGCCTGCCAGTTCCCTTAACTGACCACACCAGTTTTTACATTGCGGTGGTCAACTGTTAAGAGAGATCCAATGAAAGTGACACATCACTGGCCCTGCATGGGTTGGATGGTGTCAAAGGGCATGCCCATCCCCTAATGGCATGGGTTTGACCGTGCCCACTGAAATCATGAATTGTGGCTGGAGTTGCCAGCTGTACTTTATCCCATTTTTGTATTCCCCAAACAGAGAAAGATTGTGGAGGTGGGGGGGGGGGGACTGTGGAGGGAAGCAAAGCTCTTCACAAGTTTCAGCCAAGTGATGTTTTTCTTCATTATGAAAGCAAAGTCAATTTGCTATTGTTATCTCAGAGATCAGTGAGCCGGGAAATAAATTGCAAAAATTGCATGCCTTCTCAGAAGTGCTTTAATTTTCAAACTGCAGTGACTGCGTATATGTGAGAGAGTGTGCTGTCTTGCCAAGCTGATTTCTAGATAGAGGAGACACAGAAATAGTTTAGCCTCTCCTTCTTCTAGGGGCGGGAGCATCCTGGGACTGTGCAGCTTGCCAAAGGCCACACAGGCTGGCTGTTCTCCTGGAAGGCACAGTGGGAAATCAGGCTCTCAACCTTTGGATCCACAGCCAGACACCTGATTCACTGAGCCAGCTAGATCATGTTCATAGGGGGTTTAATTAAAGATTGCTGAAAGCGGAACACAGGGATCATATACATCTTGATTTAATATGCTAAAACAGGATGATCCAGACTGGACCACCGTGAAAATACTAAATTTCTGAAATCAGAGATAACTGCAAGGATTCCCATCAACAACACCACTGTTGCCCTTGCCTGTTGAGAGGTAAGCAGCTAAGGGAGAGGGGTCCTTGCATTATCACCAATCTCTGCTTAGAGATTGGAGATTAGTATGGGGTCCATCCCCACACTTTCCCTCTGACTGGGAGGTAAAGTGGGCGATTCATAGTGTGTAGAGTCTAGAAAGAGGGATGAATAAGAGCCTCGTGGCGCAGTGGTTAAATGCCTGTACTGCAGGTAAAACTGTGCTCACGACCTGGGTTCAATCCCTGGTAGCAGGCTCAAGGTTCACTCAGCCTTCCATCCTTCTGAGGTCGAAATTCAACTTTGCAGGCCTTTCTTTGGCCCAGCTAACATATAGATCTAATCTCTTCATCCTAAATGGTACTTCTACAGGTGACTATCCAGTTGAATTTACCTACATATCTGGATCCAAAATGAGCACTATTGATTATGTATGTGTTTCCATGGATCTTCTTCCCTACGTTAAAAACTTACAAGTACTTCCTAAATTCGACAGTGATCATCTCCCCATTTTGCTTCTCCTAAATACTTTTACTCAGGAAGTGCGCACTGTCACTCACTATCAACCTAACATAACTCCTTCAGGAAGAACTTATCAGCGTATCAAATAGTCCTCTGTCTGGAACCAAAGAATCTCTGAAATGTTGGCATCTGATCATCTATTGGGACTGCGCCTTAACTTGTTATCAGCAAAGACACCAGAGGAATCTTTGGAGAATTATAACATCTTGATTCAAGAACTAAATAAAGAATTTAAAGCTAACAGAACCACATCTTGGAAGCGACATCATTTCCACTCCAAACCTTGGTTTGACAAGGAGTGTGTAGATGCTAAAAAGGCTCTAACTGCTACTTATCAACTCTACCTATCTAGTAGAGCTCCATCGGCTGCACAGGATCTTCTTTTGCAAAAGAAAAAATATAAACAACTTTTAACACATAAGAAAAAGATTGCTACCCAAAATAATTGGGCACGGCTAATACAAGCAGCTAAAACTAATGATTCCGCTACCTTTTGGCATCTCACATCTTGCATCCGCAGCCTTGATAGGCCTGTGCCTGATTGTCACATTTCCTCAGAGATCTGGGAAGCATACTTCCAAGAGCTATACTCAGATCCATCTGCTGGAAAGGGATCTTACATCCAAGACCTAAGTAAACTCCCACAGTGGCCTCCTGTGCCTCAGTCAGAAATTAAGAGCTTGATTACCTTACTGAAAGAAGGGAAAGCTCCAGGAGAAGACCTAATTCCAGCAGAGGTCATCAAAAACAACTTGGACTTTTGGTCTCCCTTACTAGCTTCACTTTTTACCTGTATCGATAGATACGGACGAATCCCTGAAGACTGGGGGCTGGCTATTATTATACCTATATATAAGAAAGGCAAAAAGGATGATCCCGCCAACTATAGACCAATCAGTCTTCTTAATACAATCAGCAAACTTTATGCTAGACACCTACAATGGACATTGCAAGACTGGCTGGAACAAGAAAACATACTTGCGGAAGAGCAAGCCGGCTTCAGAGAAGGCAGATCGACTATAGATCAATGTTTGGTGCTCCAACAGCTTATTGAAAAATACTCTCCCTACAATATTTCCTCCCTTTATGCTGCCTTTATAGATTTTAAGGCAGCATTTGATTCAATATCACGAACTAGGTTATGGGAGAAACTGGAGGGTTCAACAATAGACAGACGTCTATTTCATTTAATACGCATGCTCCACGAAGGAACCAAACTTAAGATCAGATGTAATCCCCAGGGTCAACTCACCAATCCTGTTGCCACTGATAAAGGTGTTAAACAGGGATGTATTCTGGCCCCTCTTCTTTTCAACTTCTATATTAACTCCATAGTGCCCTATCTTGACCATGGGACCTTCCACCCTCCAAAACTGGCTGGAAGGTATATCTCTGTCTTGCTTTATGCCGATGATGCAGCAATCCTCTCCAGAACACCTGTAGGTCTTAGAAGAGCTCTGAATGCACTATCACAATTCTGTGAGGAAGAGCAATTAAAGCTCAATTATCAGAAAACTAAAATTGTGGCCTTTGCTAAAAGACCCAAGATTTACTCTTGGAGTATCAATGGGCACAAAATTGAGCAGGTTTCCTCCTTTAAATATTTGGGAGTAGTTCTTCAGGCTAATGGTAGCAGAAAAGCCCATGGAGATTATGTTGCCAACATTGCTCAAAGAAGTTCTCTAGCCATTCTTAAATATCTCAAGACAGCTGGCAGCCAATATATTCCTGCAGCACTTAAATTATTCCAAGCCAAGTCAATTTCCCAACTTCTATATGGTGCCCAATTAGGTCCCCTTTCCAATTACGCTCCACTGGAACGGGTAAAATCTAAATTTGTAAGATCGGCCTTACAAGTACCCAAATGTGTCCCAAATGTTACTCTCCGATTAGAGTTAGGCCTCATGAAAGTGGAGGCTAGAGCTTGGGTGGCCATTCTTACCTATTGGATTAGACTGCATTTCTTCCCTAAGGGTTTAGCCCCCCTTATTAGAAAAGAAGCTCTACTCATTTCATTGGGGTCTCTTGTCAGCAGATCATGAAGAGATTTGCTGTAACTAGACTGCACAGATATGGCAGTCACATTATGTATGTGATTGTGTAATGTTTCTATTCAGTGAAGAAGTGCATTGACTGTTAATAGTGCATTTAATTAAAGCTTGCTTAAATAGATAAGAAACTGCATTAGTTTCACACAAAATGTGTCTTGCCATAATTTATTGCATAATAAAAAGTAAAGTAAAATGTAAAATAAAAATGTAAGCAATGAAAAACATTTTATATGGAAGAACTCCATGATGGCTAGAGCTGTTCGGCAGTGGAATATGCTGCCACGGAGGGTGGTGGAGTCTCCTTCTTTGGAGGTTTTTAAGCAGAGTCTGGATGGCGATCTGTCAGAAATACGGCAGGGGGTTGGACTGGATGGCCCTTGAGGTCTCTTCCAACTCTATGATTCTATGAGCATTTAGGAAGACTGGAAATACTCAGTCTGCCCACCCATGCATGCACATACAATTAAAGGAAACCCAACCCAAATGTCTACCCATCTCCAAGGTCTTATCCACAACATATTTTAAAATGAGAAATTGGGTTTTCCATATACAGATACCATATATAAATATACTTTGCTGATTTTAATGTTATGTATGTATGTATGTATGTATGTATGTATGTATGTATGTATGTATGTATGTATGTATGTATGTATGTATGCCATCTTGGTATTCTGGATGGTTCACAACCTATAGATATAACATAAAAACATAAATTAATATATTAAATTACATAAAAGAAACTAAAAAGAAAATAATTAAAACAGGCAGCAATTAGATTAAAAGGCTGATGGATTCAAAACTCTTAAGTTGGTAGATTTTGAAGATCCCTGTCAAAACAGGAATGTTTTTAAAATTTAAAATTTCTTGAAAGAAGTCAGGGATGTGGCCAGGTGAATTTCAGATGTGAATTCATTCCAGAGGCAGGGTGCTGCTGCCAAAAATTCCTGATTTCTTGTTCTCTACCTCCAAACTTCCCCTGGAGTCAGCTTCCTCTAGCCACAGAGTCTGTAAAATGCCAGTAGGATGGGCAATCCCTGTTGGGAGTAGGCATTCTGTCATGTCCCGAGGCCTCCAATACCTCATTTAGGGCTTGGTAGGTAAAAGCCATCACCTTGAAGAGGATATGTTAGTGAGCTGGTAACCATGCAAGATGGCCAGTTTCGGGGAGATATGTTGATATCTGTTTATTCCTGTTACTAAGATCCCACCCACAATCTTTCATTCATTTTGACCATATTGTTTTGCCTTTCTTTGCTGTAGCATTAAACGTGAACATATTTGTTCCTTTTTTTGATTCTGAATCAGAGCTCTACTGGCTGAAGCTTGCCTGGCCGGTTTCACCCAGGCATCTGTTTTAAGTACCTGGATTGATAACCAGATCAACAATGGGAGGGACTGTAATGATCAGCAAACATCTGCAAAAGGAAAGGTCTTTTATCTCTCCCTGCTCAGGAATGCTGCAATTCAAGCTCTTGCCATTTGAGTGATGCAGACCAGATTGGAAAAGGACTGAGAGGGCGGAGTCCAGTGGCGGCTATCAACAGTCTGCTTCTCCTGTCAGTGTTCTTCCTTTTTCCATTATATTTTCAAATATAAGAACATAAAATGAACCTTGCTGATCAGACCAAAGACATATATAGTCAGCCATGTATTCTTTTCCCCTGCCAACTATAGACTTAAGTGAGGGGACAGGCCCTTGTAATAATATTGCCATTAAGCCATGGCGCAACCAACCACTGCAGACAATATTATCACTGTTATTAGGCTTAATTTTATAACCATCCACCCCATACTTCTTGATTCACTCCCATCTGCTTTACATCCATATTATAGAAAGCTTTTGGAGGCAGTCATTAATGACTTCAATACACTGTATTCTGTTTTGTTTTGTTTTTAAATTGAAAAGTACTATACATTTTTTTTCAACTTACAAACAAAATGTTAGGCTGCCCTCTGTTGGAAATAGCTCTGAAAGCAGAAAGCAGAACAAGTGCAAAAACATTAAGGCAAGAAAAATAAAAGAACATGGAAAATGAGATCAGGCCACCCTCCTCCCCTGTACTAATTTTGACAACCTGGAGTCATTTCAAAATCTTGGGTTGCCGATTTAAAACAATTGCCAACAGCTGCTACTTTGCTTCCTGTAATTCAAAAGCAAGTGAATTTGTCTGCATATCGTCTCTCCCACACATTTTTAGACTCGACTCCTCCTAATTATTTTTCTTAACCCTTTGGTCCACCCAAAGCACCAGGAATTCTGAGAAATAAGGACTGCAATTTATGTAATAACAGTATCAATGTGCCATTAGAGTCAGATTTATACCAGCTCTTGCCAGGGTCTCCTGGGTGTTAACTGCCTTACAACGGTTTGCCATTCCTTTCTTCTGGGGGGCATTGTGGGGCTGTGCAGGCTGCCCAAGGCCACACAGGTTGGCTCTTCTCCATGGGGGAATGGGGGGGATCAAATCCAAGTCTTGGTCCATATGCTCTGATTCACAGAGCTATCTCATTTTATGGAGTCTAATAATAAGAGTTATTATAGATCATTATGGATACATACAAAATGGAAAGTTCTCCTTTGAGAATACTCTATGACAGAACTCAGTAAGGTAGATTTAAACATTTCTTATATTTAAAATAATAAAATAAATGGATAAGAACAGGAACTGTTGGATCACTCAGTGATTCAGATTTGAAACTTCCTCCATAATACAGATCAGCTGAACCAAAGTAGGAAAGTTTATGTAACAGTAGCTAATGCTGTTCTAACAATCTTTGGTTTATAGATGATCAAAGTCTATTTTATTTCAGCTCTCCCCCATGACCAGTGCAGTACAATGCAGGGAGCCGAGTGACTAATGGGATTAAACTGCAGTATTTATTAGGAGATGGGATAAAGAAGAGTCCACTAATGTGCATATACTTTAAATGGTTAGAATAAGATGATGCATTATCTGAATATGGCCAGCCCTACCATTACGCTCAGCGAGGCAGCAGAGTCCTTGAGAGCTGTAAATGCATTACTCCCCAGTGCTGTCCAAAGAGGGCCATATGCTGTTCTGGAGAGGTGCTGTTCTGGGCCCTTCTCTCAAACTCTCTTTCCCCATGACTCAGGATTGTCTGTACCCTTACTTCCCAGTATCATAAGGAATAAGGAGTAAGACAGAGGCTGATACTTCACATCCATCTCATCGCTGTTTGCGGTACCGCTGGAGAAGTCTAATCGCATGTCCATTGCGGGACGAAGGGAGTTCGTCCCGACGACGCCCCCTAAACCGTGATCTAAGCGGGATGAGAGATTCCCCTCCCTGGCCTCGGGAATCTCCTCATCTCGCTTCTCGTTCCGATATGAGTGCCCGTGAGGTAAGGCTCGTCACGCAACGTGCCATTCTCCATCTAGTGGCAGGAGTACAAAGTGCCATTCACCAGTATATTCCCTATGGAGGCAGCAACGCAGTGCAGAGAGATTAAAAGACAAATGCCTCAAACTTAGCTCCATAACACATTGAAGGCAAGGCTTCAGAGAATCGAAACATCGAAAAACAGAAGGTTGGGTCGAAAAAAATGGAGAACAAAGGCATGGAATTTCACATCTCATCACGGAACAAGGACATGCGGAAACAGTCATGCCGGTAGCATCAATCACGCCCGTGCGTACATGGGAACAGGGACAGAACCGCAAGAAGACCACGTGACCGTGACCGACATCAACACGCAACAAACTTCCTCCTGGGACAAGAGTGGACGTGAAGTAACTGTCAAAGGGGACAAGAGCCATTGGTAACAGCACACACACACAACCCCAAAGAATGGGAAAAAGAGGCAGCCATTTGACCACTTTAAAAAAGAGGAGGTGCTTGGATGCTCCCTGCTTTGCACCCCAAGAGAAAGGAGACTTCATAGCCAAGAAAACTGTGAGTTGAATCATATCATAGATCTAGATGAGGCAAGAACTACTGCCATTTTATCTGACCATTAGCACAAAGGAAGAAGGCTGTAATAGTCCTCTGAATCTTGGGGGGACAATTTTTATTATAGTGCCCCCAATTATTATTATTATTATTATTATTATTATTATTATTATTATTATTATTATTATTATTATTATTATTATTATTATTATTATTATTAATAATGATGATGATGATGATGATGATGATGATGATGATGATGATTCCCTCTCACTGGATATTTGTTGTCTCATTTGTTCCGTTGTTGCTTTGTATCATTGTTTTTTTTCTTTTTCCTTTTCTACTTTATAACTACAATGGTACCTTGTATAAAAGAATTAATTCGTTCCAAATGAAATTATGTTAAGCAAATTTTCCTTTATACAAATTCCCATAGGAATGCATTGAAAACGGAGTAATCCCATTTTTATGTTGTATGGATTCTCCCCATACGCGATTATGTTAAGCAAATTTCCCCTATCTCCAGAATTTTTTATGTTGTACAGATTTTATGTTATACAAACTTTGTTATACAAGGGCCCGCTGTATTATTATTATTATTTTGGTTGCTGGATAAGTCATTGTTGTTAACCACCAGAGTTCCCATTTGAGGGAAATTGGCTTGTAGTATACAAATATAAAAATAAATAAATAATATAAATAAACAGCAACCCTGTCAAAGAAAAGAATACTTCACAATAGAGCTCCTGGGTGACCACAGCTGACTGAATTTGAACTGGAGGTACTGAGGACCTTTGGCTTAAAATATTTATTTATACAATTTATATTTATTTATACAATTTATATGCTGCCCACTACCCAAAAGTCATTGAGTTGATCCTTTTAAGCAAAATCTTCGTTATCAGCAGCTCAAACAGAAAATGTAAGGCAGCCACACAGAAGGGCAGCTTTAGTTCAGGGGGGGAAAGCCTTTTTAGCTCATTAAAAATGACTGTCTGAAGTAAAGGAAGCTCAGTCCCTCTACAAAGCAAGGAGGATTGGGTTTAAACTTCATCAGAGACTTCACTGGACTATTAATAAGGCTTCCTTACAATTAGTGGTAACTTTTGTAAAAAGGGCAAAGAAATTCAGTATTTGGTTAAGGGGAAAGGGAGCATCTGCGTGACAAACTCAGGCATTGTTAAAGGGGAGGCAGAATGTGGATGACAGAACAGTAATTTCAGAGGCAACAGTGGTGAATTGTAGCCACAAGTCGGATACAGATCTAGTCTGGAAACTGTGGGAATCCTGGTTTATCAGTTTGGATGAATTATTAGATTGGTCCCATTTGCAATGGGAGCAGCTTTGCTCCACAGTTAGTGTATTGTGTTGTTCAAACACAAGCACTTGTTGGTGCTCCAACAAAGAAGAGCAAAAGTGCCGGGTTTGCTTTGGCATCACTTCACTGGTTCATTTGGATAAATGCAAGCCAGAGAAGGGAAAATGTCCAATGAAATACAGAAAGAGCAGAGAACAGATTTTAGCTGGCACAATCTGCCAGTATACTGTTCATACAAAATGAGCTGGGCTCCTGTATTTCCCTGTCACTGTATCATGCACGGCCCTTTTGGCTTCTGCAGGAAAGCTGAATTCCTGATGTTGTTACAGTGGCAGAATGAAGAAAAAACCTCTCTCCACCCCATCCCGTGAAGCTATTCGAAATGTTCCGATGGGCACAGCTGTGATCACCCAGTGAAGCGACAGCAGCAGTAAGTCTTAGGGCAGCTTCAAGATAAACATAGTTTGTTTGGCATTAACTATTGCGGACTTTGGTCCATGAAAAGCTGGTGCCAAACGACGCTTGTGAGTCTGTAAGGTGCCTCAGGGACCTTTTGTGTTTGCTTGCTTCTTTCAAACCAAGTTGAGATATTCAAGTTTTTGTAAGAAGAGTTGCGTGAGGGGAGAACAAACCCAGTGGCCTACCAAGCCCTACAGCACAACAGTAAGGCAAGGCTATAGGGACCCTCCAGAAAGCATGAAGTTATTGTAGATTGTGTGAAAGTGGGGGATGGGGGGGTGGACAGAGAACTTAAGGTGATTGGTAGCACTCAGTGGCCTCACAGTGAAAAACATTGCCTTAGAAATACAATAATGAGCACATAAAATACAGTAAGGTAGAGGGGTTTTTTTTTAAAAAAAACCCTCACTAATCTGCTTCCTTGGCAACCACAGGGTTGTTATAAAATGTGTGTTGACTGGCAAGAAATTCCCTCTAAATTCTCAGTTCTGGTATCTATTTAAATAAACACCCAGGATGTATCTATCTGCATCAAGTCACAATGTAGTTTGCATTTAATTATAACTTAGCAGTGCCAGACAGGTGCTTAATTGTATTTTCAAGTGATACAGGCAGTGTAAAGCATTTTCATTAAATGCCTTTTCCCAAGTGCTCTGAGCACTTAAGAAGAGCACTATATAAAATAAGTGGATTCTGACTGCCACTGAGGCTACTGAAAGCATCTCAGATACAGTATGAGGTAATCCCTACAGCAATTCTGGAAGGCAAGGATGGAGATCCACTGGCGTTCCATATGTTTTGATCTATAACTCTCATCAGCTCTAGTTGCAGCTTGGTATGATTCTTCACTCTGGTGAAAATTCCTGTTCTGCATTTTGTAAAAAGGTAAATGTAAAGGTTCCCCCCCCCACACATGTATGATAGTCATGTCCAACTCGAGGGGTGATGCTCATCCCCGTTTCTAAGCCAAAGAGCCAGTGTTGTGCAAGTCCGTGGCCATGTGGCCGGCATGGCTGAACACATTTCTGTGCATGGAACACTGTTCACCTTCCTGCTTTTTACGGCAGTACTTATTTATCTACTTGCATTTACAGTACATGCTTTTGAACTGCTAGGTTGGCAGGAGCTGGAGTTAACAATGGGAACTCACTTCACCGTGAGGCACCCGGGAGTCGAACCGCCGAGCTGCCGACTTTGCAATGCTTCAGTGCTCTAGCCCACCGATATTTTGCATTTGAGGGAAATAGTTGTTTTGACTTTGCAGTGTGGTGTAGTGTTTACCTTCAATTGATTAATATCTTCCTTTTTTTGTCTACAAGCAGAGTGTATTTGTAGCCAGTATGCTTGTGAAGCTCTTCAGATTGCCTCTTGCATTTCTTCTTTCTTTGTTTACAGTGGTAACAAGTCACAAGTTACTAAAGTACGTCCACAATACTTTTAAACATTTGATTTGTCCTTTTCAGTTTGCTTTTCATATTATGTTTTTGTTTACTAATATAACTATTCATTTTTATTAATGCTTATATTGTGTATGGTTATTTTTTATGATTGTATTATTTTATGTTTATTGTATTTCTGTTCACTAGCCTTTGGCTAGATGGGCGAGATACAAATAAAATAAAATTAAAATTAATTTTCCCAATGACACTTCCAGCAATTTCTCCTTTGATGTTCCAGATGATCACCTCAGATTTGGGATGTGTGTGCTCGTTGATAGAGGGAGGAATGGACCAAGATTGCCTCCACCCTACAGTGCTCTTGGCCTACAGAGTCTAGGACAGTGATGGCAAACCTTTTAGAGACTGAGTGCCCAAACTGCAATTCAAAACCCACTAATTTTTTTGCAAAGTGCCAATACAGCCATTTAACCTGTATACAGGTGGCTATGAAGGGGCGATGTTGGGTGCCCATAGAAAGGGGTCCGAGTGCCACCTTTGGCACCCTTGCCATAGGTTCGCCATCACTGGTCTAGGAGGTGAAAGAATTAAAGGTAATTATTCCAGTATTTCTGCCAAGAAAACTCCATGGACATGGAGTCACGAAGAGTCGGTCACGACTGTAATGACACAACACACACACACACACACACACACACACACACACACACACACACACACACACACACACACACACACACATTCCAAGTGCTAGCACAATGTGGAGAAAGTGCCAGCCTCAATCATACTTCCTCTCACTTGCCACTCTTTTGTCACCTGCTCCTCCTTCATCTTCCAAGGATCAAACAGCTTAGAAATGAAGTTTTGTAGCCCAGGGAAAATTGAGGAAACAGTCACTGGGAGAACTGCCACCGAACCATAAGGACTAGAAGCCTCACTAGGTGTGACATGACTTGATGTACTTTAAAAAACAAAAACAAAATGGAAATAGTGTCAGGGTAGGTGGGAATCAACAAGCTTGTAGCACAAGAGTGGCTTTAACTGCCAGATGGGAGGTATATAAATAAAATAAAATAAATAGGGGGAAGAATTCACCTCCCATTCTTTCTTCCTGAGGAAAATTTTGGCTCTGGAATCACTGGATTACATTGGAAGGAAATCCTTCTCTGTGAAGAGAGGGTCCCCCCCCCCACAATGTGGCCTGAGAAATGGGATTTCTTGTACACCGCAAGCACCAAAGTAGTGAAGGGACTGTTATGACCCTGAATTAGCCCACTTCCAACTGGGTAATAGGGATTGAGCCTAAGTTAAAAACCTGTATGTAACATACAAAAAGCAATATATCTAGTTTGGACTTCAGGCAAAATTCAGAAGGGAATGAGTGAATCTTGGGTCATTTTGAGGTAAGGTATCTAACTGGGAAGCCTCAGTTTACAAACGGTTACACTTCTAGATGCTCTAGGCCACCTATTTTATGTCTTCTACATTGCAACAGTGAGTTGGGACCTCCTTCCAATAAAACTCCAGCCTGAATCTTCAACAAGTCAAGGCCTTAGCTCAACATTTCGAATGGCTGGAAAGTTCCAAGCAGGTTACATCTCAACATCTTCATTTGGCAAAACATCTCATAGCCTGAAGGAGAACAGGGAAATGGCATAAAATACTGCACATTGTTTTGCTTCCGGCATTGTTTAATTCATGGTCAATGGAATCCCAACTGGAATTGGCTCAGAGTTTGATCCTGAAGCCATAAGCCACCATGGACTTGTGGTATCGAGAGAGGTGAGAATAAATGGGAACGTCTTCCACAGCCATTTGCTGGGGCACTTTCTGCAGAAGTTTCTTGCGATCCTCTCCATGACAGTGCCTCTCACGTTTGTCCAAAAACAGAGTATCTTCCGGGGACCCGCTATAAAGTCCAATATTGTCAGCGTACTAGGGAAGGGAATTCAAGTAGTTATTCTGAACTTTTACAAACCTGTTCTGGCAATAGTAATCCTGTGATCAATAATTGTTTTTATATAAAAACAGCAATGATAATAATGAATTAATACTGCAAGCTGGGAAATGTTAGCCATAGAGCATAAGTGAAAATGTTCACCAGGAATGGGCAACCTTTTTATGTTTGCCTGATTTCATACGCATGAATTTCAAAAGCTTACTTGCAAGGAATCCTTCCACACAACAAGTTTGGAAAAGCTACCGTGTTTCCCCGAAAATAAGACAGTGTCTTATATTAATTTTTGCTCCCAAAGATGTGCTAGGTCTTATTTTCAGGGGATGTCTTATTTTTCCATGAAGAAAAATACAGTACACATTTATTGTTATCTTTTTATGGGGAGGCCTTGTTTTGGGGGGATGTCTTATATTTCAGTGTGGGGCAAAACTGTAAGTAGGTCTTATTTTCAGGGGATGTCTTATTTTCGGGGAAACAGGGTACTTCTCAGGACTAGAGGTCCTCAGACCTTTATGGTTGTTGACCTCTGGAAAGAGCAGCCTGCTCTTCTCTTGGCCATTGTCTAACTGACAAGAAGAAGAATGGAAAGAGAGGAAGAGAAGGGAGATACAAGAGAGAATTAAAAAGAGAAATATAATTGTGTGTCATCAAGTCAATTCTGAATGTTCAGGATTTTGCAGTTAGAGAATACAGTACTCAGAAGTGGTTTACCATTCCCTTATTCTGGGGATGCCCTGGCACTGTCCAAGTTGCCTTAGGCCATACAGGATGGCTGTACTCACAGGAGGCACTGTAATGAGTCAGACTCTCAACTAGAGATGGGCACGAACTGCCGACAGTACTGGTTTGTTTTTCGACCAAACAGATGTTTGGTGCTGCTGAGCGTCACCTCCTTCGGAAGGCACTCATTCAGAGACAGCACCTGGAGGGGGTGGGGGAGGGAAGCACTGAAAAATACAGATGGGCACAAAATCAAAATCAAAATGCTGTTTTGTCATTTCGTTTTGTGCCCAAAACAAAATGACAAAATGATGGGGTGTGGTGGCTCAGTGGACTAAGGCTTCCAAAAACTGTCAGCTGCAAAGTCGGCAGCTCGACAGTTTGAATCCTGGGTGTTGTGCAGCGGAGCGAGCTCCCACTCTTAACCCCAGCTCCTGCCAACCTAGCAGTTTGAAAGCATGTAAATGCAAGTAGATAAATAGGTACCACCATAAAAAGCAGGAAGGTAAAACTGTTTCCTTGAAGCCATGCCAGCCACATGGCCATGGACTTGCACAACACTGGCTCTTTGGCTTGAATACAGAGATGAGCACCACCCCTAGAGTCGGACACGACAAGCACGCATGTGCGGGGGGAACCTTTACCTTTACCTTTGTGACCATTTCTATTTTACAGTGCTTCCCTTCCCCGCTCCCTCCAGGTGCTGCCTCTGAATGAGTGCCTTTCGAAGGAGGTGACGCTCTGCAGCACCAAATATCTGGTCAAAAACCAAACTGGTACCAGTTCAGCAGTTCATGCCCATCTCTACCCCCAACCTCTGGCTTTGCAGCAAAACACCTAAGCCACTGAACTAATTGGTCAGCTAAAAAAAGGCAAAAAGGAGAGAGAGAGAAAGAGAAAGAGAGGGGGATCTAACTTTGGATTTTTCTTCCAGTGGCTGATAAAAATGTTTCATTTCCATTATATAGATTAAAGCAGGCCTACACAATGCATTGACCGCAGGTGACTGGTAGCAGGGCCATCGGAAGTAGCCTGCCAGGCGTTCACCTGGTGTCCACCAGCCTCCTGCTCTGATGCCAGCGGCAGCGTGTTCGGGACAGGCCTAGACTGGCCTGTCACGTGCGCTCGACCTTCTACGGCCTAACTGAGTGGCCTTGCGGCTGCGACAACAACCACAACAACAGAGGAGGAGGAGGAGGGGAAGAGGCTGCGCAGCCGCTTATGCTCTCCTTCTAAGTAGACCATGAGGCCCTTGGGGAGATCAAAGTAGACCACGGGTTGTTCAAAGTTGGACAGCCCTGGATTAAATTAAACTAATAATTGAAAACACAGCTTGAATAGTTTACTTTTTTGAACTACAACTTCCACAATTTCTCAGGCAGTAGGGCTTCTCAAAGAATTCTGGGACTGTAGCTACAAACTACAGAGCAGCAAGAACAAACTTTTCCAACCTTTCAGAATATGCTTGGAAACTTTAGTGGCTCAACCCCTGTTGCATAGTTGCACAAATAGTGCAAATTAACCAATATTGTTAACCAACAACCTAAATTAAATGTTGGCTTTCATCGGTACCTTCAATCCTAAATTCAATCTGCCAGTAGGCTACACAGAATTCCACTGGCCTTTTTTTTTTTTTCTGAACAGACATGCATAGGACTGTGCTTCCAATTTCAGTCTCAGTTACCTGGATTTTAAACTAAACCACAGATAATCAGAATGGTGAACATAGCAAGACTTACAAAGAAGTCTACTGCTTTGGAAATCTCTTCAAGAAGTACATTGATTGATGTGAGTTCTTAATATTTCAGAAAACTTGAGAAGTCTTGGCACTCCTATTTGCAGATAAAAGTAACTGGCCAAAATCCTCTTGTATGGCATAATTGGTCCAAGTTAAGAAATCACTCTAGATATGGTCAGTTGCACAGTGATGAATCAAGAAAGTCTATGTGCAACTGATAATGGCTAGGGTGATTACTTAAATTGGGTCAGTTTGCCTTCAAACATTATGTCTTTTGTGCCTTGCCAGTGAAAATAATTAAGAGGGTTTGGGCCACTGAGTACTCTGTCTTTCCAAAACAGAACCCACGTTTCCACTACATCCATAAGTCATTGTATGCCAAGCTTCCATACCTTTAAATTCAGTGCGCGGTACTTCATATCTTGTTTCCAGGGCATCACATACAGCTTTGGAATCATCCCATGTCTGTATGAAAATCTTGGCAAATGGCAATGAATGAGCCTGGAAACATGGCAAAGATAAAAACGAACAAACACAAACACACCATACAACACAAGAAATGTTGTTTTCAAGACCACCTTAAATACAACAGAATCAAGAACAATCCTTACTCTCAAACCTTCTCTCTAACCCTTATACCCAAGTTTATCAATATGTTCTTGATATTATCAAAGGGTGAGATATGTCATACCCTTATAGGCATTGTTGTGTAATTAGGTCCATCTGGGACTGGAAAGACTTAGGTTCAAATCATAATGGTGTTATCTCTGGTCAATCACAATATCTCAGCCCAACCTATATTGCAAAAATATATGTGATTGCTCCATAGAGGTCAAATTGTATTGCCCAGGCCTAAATAACTTTCCACAAATCTTCTGGCATAATTCGCTCTGGACCAGAAGGGCTTGGTTGAATTTTACAATTATGTTTATCTTGAAAAGGGAAGTCTGGAAGCAGCAAGGAGTAGCTTGGATCCAGTCTGTGTGTGTGTGTGTGGGGGGGGTATCCCATGAACAGAGGAAATGGACATTGTTTTTCCTTTTCGAGCTACTTTGCAGAGCTATTACAGCTTTGTTCAGTAGTTTTGTGGTATATTATGTAGTTTGCTCTTATAATTTATTAAGTGTGGTATAAGGACCCTGGTTGCCATAAGGCTGTTCCAAAAATCCATGCTCTTCCTTTACTTCTTGTAGCTTTTAGTAATGACTCATGTCAGACTGGGGAACTTTTGACACTCCATCTGATTGGACTACCACTGCCACAATCCCTTGCCACTGGTCACGCTGGATGGGAGCACTAGGAGTTGACGTCCAAGAAATCTCAAAGGCCAAAGGCTCCCTACTAGAGATAGTGCAGACCTGGGGTTTTGGATTGCAGCTCTGTAGCCATGATGCTTGTGGAGTTCTGGGAGTTGTCGTTCCGAAACACAAATCTGCACTCTTCTATTCCTAACCCAAACCCAAACATATGCATATAAATTGGTAGCAGAGCTGAACAGGGACAGCTAAATTTCAGAATTCTCCAATGGTTTAGGAAAAAGAATATCAAGATTGTACAGCCCATTTGTTTGAACTAGTCCTTGTGGGGAAAAATATTTCCCTCAAAAATCTGAAGTCTCTTCCTTACCCTCGTAGGTCAGTATTGATCCCCTTGGAAACTACATTGGGCTTAGACCTCTCTTGGGGTACTGCTTTGGAGTTACTCATACTGTAGGAGTTGCACTCTGCTGTTTGAGAGCTGTTAAGAAACATGGCACCTTTCCCTGGGTACGGATTGTGACACACACACTGTTGTCACACACTGATGACATAAATGAGACATCAGGAATCAAAAACCAGGGTCAAAGACATACCCATGCATGAAGCAGAATATGTGTGATTTAAGTACAACTGACTGGTGGCAAAGGCAAAATCAAGATGGATTCAGAACTCAATGATGTGACAAGAATTATGAGCGGAGGAAGTCAGTGACGTTGGATTCAAGCTATGATTCCTCTGGAGAGGCTGAAACAATAAATCTACTGGTTACCAACCAGGGGGCCAGGACCCCTTTTGGGGGTTGAACGACCATTTTACAAGGGTCATCATGAGCCAGTGAAGAAAAAGGCACAAATGGCTTGGGTCTAGAGGAGGAAGGGGGGGGAGAGTGAGTTACAGCTTGATAGGTTGGAGGGAATGTCACTCAATGGCAACAGGGGCTGTGATTGGCTGAGGGTATGTGTAGATAGAGGGAAGTTCTCTATGGCACCTAGCTGGAACACATTGTACCACACAGGTCAAATATGTATCGATGAGAGAGGGATAATCATGTAGATGATTGCCTAGTTCATAACTGTTTTTATAAAATAGATATCCCGAGTTTCCTCCAAGGAGCTGAAGGTGCTGTACATGGACATTCCTATTGTCAAAAATTTAACTAAAATGAAATCAAATATATATATATTTTAAAAAGCACGTACGTTTATTAGGTGAAGAATCTGTAAGTGGCCAAGATCACTCAGCAACCTTCAAGGAGATCTGAAGCTTCCCCAGTTCTGTTCTACCGTCCTAGCCTGGGGTGAATAGCATATATTCTGTCCATCAAACCCATCATTTTTGCAAGCACTGCTAAAACAAATCCAGTGGTTTTGCAAAAAATCCTCATAAACAAGAGAGTTGAGGTTTGTGTTTCCTGTTTTAAGGGGATTATACTTCCTGGATGTGTGTCCAGAATGATTTTTCTAAAAAACCAAATATGCAGTGCTCTCCCACCTGAAAGCAAGAAAAAGGTGAATCTGTAGATTTAGCAGCCGATTACCACTCAAGACAATTCTATAGAATCGAGGAAGGATTGGGAGTCCAATGCAGCTCCTCAAAGCTGCTTAAATCAACTAACACTAGTTTTTAAATCTGCAGCCAAAATCTGCTATGCCTTTCTTAGTAGAGGCTCCTGATCTCATATCTTATACCAGACCCTTCTATACTGCTCACTAGACAAAGTAACATTAAAGGTATTTCTTCCCTGAAGAGTTCACCCTTCAGGTATAAAGTAACTACTACAGTACATGTAAGATAAAAAATGTGTGTGAAAGATGAGTAAGCAATGGGCATTATTGATCAGTTTCAGAAGCAGAAGCTTCAGGCCATCACCTGCTTAACTCTTGCAAACATCAGAACAATAGTTTAAAGGAGAATACAAGGGCTCCAAGGCAGCATGACTCTTTTGTAAGCACAAAGGCATTTTTTACTGTTAAGTTTCTGAGCATACCTTGTCCTAATAAAAGGACGGCAAAGGAAGAAGCAAAGGAAAATAACATTTTGCCAAAGGCAGTTAAGTGATCAAATGCTTTTTTGACATAGTGTGTTGAAACATTTGTGTGCTGTGTCTGTGATAGCTACTCACCATATACAGTACATCTGTGCTGAGTAGTCATGTATAATCCATATTGCCATGTGAAACAGCTACACAGTACTGTAAAACTAATTTAAGCAACAGAGATGGCTATTGACACAAAACCCAGTAGAATGTACTCTGTTGTGACTCAGCCTGTGTTTTTCCCTGGCTGTGGAAGTGAGCTCTTCGCCTCTTGGAGAATGCCAGCCACATCCCCTACTGGCAGTTCACCAGTGGACTGGGGTGTCGGCAGCACAGAGGCAAACAATGCACTTGAAGCCACAGGTATGGCTCTGGTGGGACTTAAAGAGGAGTAAGCGAGAGGAGAAGAGTACTGCTGGGCTGATGTGGCGGATTGAGAGGCGTGTGAGGCTCAGGAAATGCTGCCAGTGCCACCGAAGTTAAAGGTTGGCTGAGAGATGGTCTGCCGGTATGATCCCAACACTGGCAATTTGGTGGAACTGCTGCCACCATCGGAGGAAGCTGCGTGGGTTCATCTGGATCAAGCAAGGTGCAGAAAGTCTTGAAGGCTTCAAGAACTAGTGGTGGGCCTGCCACTGCTAGAAGCAGCACCAGGCACACACAATCCATCAAAAAGGAGTCAGGGACAAGGCCATCCTCCTACAGAGCCCTGGTAGGTTCCATATTCTGTCCCATCCTGCTGTCACCCCACTCTGTGGGAGATGCCAGCCAAATCCATGCCACCCACAAGGATCAATGCACCTCTGGGCTGGTGGTGGTAACCAAGAGGGAGCAGCAGTATGTCTGTGTCTTTTTAACTGTCAGAAATCGAAATAATTTGAAAACATATAAAGAAATTCAGTAAACAGTTTTAAGAACCCACAATTTTTATTTTTTTGTACTCTGCAAATGAGTATTTATCCAGTTTATTATAGTTTAGGAAAATGTACTGCTAGCCACCGTGACTTTTCATTACTTCTTTCAATGTAATTCAACTGAATAAGGTGGGAGAATATGAGATACGTTTTGTTGCCACCCATGTTGTTCAGATTTACCAATCCAAGTACACTGCAGAACCAGAAGGAAAATAAAGCCGCTCAGCAAGTCATTAAAAGGAGAAAGAATATCTGGAACTTAATTGTTAGATGGGCATCTAGCAGTATTTAGCATGTGGAGAACCTGATAAACCATCACAATCCCCCAAACGCTACCCTACTGGCATTACGTATACCTCCCAAGTATAATCACTTAAACCTATACAGATACACAAAACAGTCCTGCTACATTCACTAGTTCCTCCTTCTAACTGAGCATTGTAGGCTCTTAAGAAGGATGCCTCTGTAAATAAACAAGCAGTCTTACTTAGCAAGATGACTGGCAAAAGACTTTCAACTGTTAGTATATGCAACAATGATACTTAAAGTAGATGAATATGTAAAAGAACAGTAGCCTACCAATCATATCTTTACTGCATCTAGGCAATAAAAATGAATTGCATAGATATAGGATGGGAGACACCTGGCTGGAGAATAGTACATGTGAAAGGGATCTGGGAGTCTGTTGTTGTTGTTCAGTCGTGTCCGACTCTTCGTGACCCCATGGACCAGAGCTCGCCAGGCCTTCCTATCCTCCACTGCCTCCCGGAGTTTTGTCAAATTCATTTTGGTTGCATCGATGACACCGTCCAACCATCTCATTCTCTGTCGTCCTCTTTTCCTTTTGCCTTCGATTTTTCCCAGCATCAGGGACTTTTCCAGGGAGTCCTCTCTTCTCATGAGGTGGCCAAAGTACTGGAGCCTCAGCTTCAAAATCTGTCCTTCCAGTGAACATTCGGGGTTGATTTCTTTCAGAATGGATAGGTTTGATCTCCTTGCAGTCCAGGGGACTCTCAAGACTCTCCTCCAGCACCACAGCTCAAAAGCATCAATTCTGCGGCAATCAGCCTTCTTTATAGTCCAGCTCTCACTTCCATACATCACTACTGGAAAAACCATAGCTTTAACCATCCTGACCTTAGTTGGCAAAGTGATGTCTCTGCTCTTTAGGATGCTATCTAGGTTTGCCATTGCTTTCCTCCCAAGAAGCAGGCGTCTTTTTATTTCGTTGCTGCAGTCGCCATCTGCAGTGATCAAGGAGCCCAAGAAAATAAACTCTGTCATTGCCTCTATTTCTTCCCCTTCTATTTGCCAGGAGGTGATGGGACCAGTGGCCATGATCTTAGTTTTTTTAATGTTGAGCTTCAGTCCATTTTTTTCACTCTCCTCTTTCACCCTCATTAAGAGGTTCTTTAATTCTTCCTCACTCTCTGGGAGTCTGAGTGAACCACAAATTGAACATGAGTCAGAAGTGTGACGCAGTGGCCAAGAAAGCCAATGCAATTCTTGGTTGCATCAATAGAAGCATAGTGTCTAGATCAAGGGAAGTGATAGTGCCACTCTATTATTCTCTAGTCAGATCCCACCTGAAGTACTGTGTTCAGTTCTATGCACTTCAATTTAAAAAGGATGTTGATAACCTGAAACGGATCCAGAGGAGGGAAACCAGGATGTTTAAAAGTTTGGAAGATATGTCTTACGAGGAGCAGCTTAGGGAGCTGGGAATGTTTAGCCTTACAAAAAGAAGGCTGAAAGGGGATATGATAGCGATGTTTAAATATCTGAAAGGATGTCATATTGAAGAGGGGACAGGTTTGTTTTCCATGGCTTCAGAGACCAGAACTCGGAGCAATGGTTTCAAACTACAGGAAAGGAGATTCAATTTAAACATTAGGAAGAACTTTTTGACAGAGCTGTTCGGCAGTGGAATATGCTGCCACAGAGGGTGGTGGAGTCTCCTTTGGAGACTTTTAAGCAGAGATTGGATGGGGGTTCCTGCATGGCAGGGGGTTGGACTAGATGGCCCTTGAGGTCTCTTCCAACTCTGTGATTCTATCAATTGGGATTCCAAGTGATTTTGTCCCCATGTGGAAAATTTCAATCTCTTCAGATATAAAACACTGTCATAAATTAGGACTATCTACATAGAATCACCCATAAATTAGGAGCTTGTGAAGATATATTCAAGGATACATAGCTTTGCTTCCCAAAAAAGAAAAATAGCAGCTATTTGATTTATAGCCTCAAATTGGTTTGATTCCTTGCTCCAAACTGTAAGTTGGTATGCTTGCTGTGGCTAGATCCAACTCATAAAACATTTTTAAAATCAATGCACTGTACTGCCAATGACTTTTCATAGAAGTATCACCAGATGTGTCCATTGTGATCTCTCAGATGTTCCAGTCGGCAGTCGGTGGTTAGGGATTCGAAGGTGTAGCCTAGTAACATCTAGGGCCCCATGTTTGGGAAAACTGATGTCAAATGTGTGTTATGTGTCAAATTACAGATTCCTTAAATCCACCACAAATCCACAAAGCTTTAACCATCCCTTTGCTTTTAGATATCAACATCGACATAGAAACTGGAACATTTTCCAAATGTGAGGCCCACACCATAGCTCTTTGCATAACTTAACAAATTTAAGCAGTTTTATCTATGAAACCCATAACTTTTCTCTAGAGGCAATGAAGCAAAGATCACATAGATTTAGAAAGGGCAATGTGCAAGCAAGATCCTGGGATTGGACTTCTGTATCAAGCTGGATCTAGACTTTGCTATATTTCAAGACAATCCACTGAAATCAACAGAAAATAAGTTAATCATGAACTAACTGCCTGGTGTTTCAGTGGACCTAGTCAAAGTATGATGAAGTCTGGATCCACTCCACAGAGCTTAAATGCAAATGATCTGAGGAATGTTCATGTAACTTAATTTAATACCAAAGCATTAACACAAAACCCAGAAATGAGTACCAGATGAGAGGACTTTTATTAAGTTATGAGAAATGTAGATGAAAATTGCTGCTTAGGATTAATAGTTAGTTCACCATCAAAATACATGGTTAGAACTGTGTAAATCTGCAATGCAGGCTATCTGTTCTTCATATTTATAAGCAAAACCCACCTCTTTTAAATTGTCACTGAAACAGGAAATACACCTGAAGATGCCTTAAGATCCTTTAGAAAGAATATTCTATTTTGCAAGTGATGGGCATCCAAATAAAGAACATTTAATACCACTACATTATATTCCTTTCTAATCTTACAATGCTATCCCAAGATTACTTTTTAGTTAATTTACAAACAGAATATAGTATCTCACCCATGGTCCAATGCTGTGTTCCCAAACTTTTCCTTACGTATTGACTTTGGTTAAATGAAGAAATGTTCCCACACACTTACAGTAAGCCTCATACAGGAACATTACTCTGGAATGAGAGCATTCAGCTTTGTTCTCATCAAGAACTAATTCTGAGGTGAGTGATTATGACCTGATGAGTAAGCAAGTAAGGGCTGAAGTTATTTAACAAAAGAGAGAGATCTAAAAACATTTATGATCGCAAATAAGCTGATAAAGCCACACATTAACATTAACTGAGAAAAACAGATGCCTTGTTCAGCATGCAACTGGCACAGTTACTGAAATCCAGTGGTAAACTCTAATTACAGTATAATCCACTGAATCAGTGGAATGTACATAGGTGTTGAATCACCAAGTCTCCACTGTTTCAATTACCTTACTCAAGTTGCAACTTATTACTAGATTTCAACCAATATGTGCTACTATACCTAATGTAATGAAAAATAATATAAAAACTGCAATTAAACATTTATATAAAAAAAAAACCCTGTGGTCTCTCACATAGCCAGTACATTAAAAGATGTCTAAATCATGAGTATTATCTATTTCAATAGCATCCTCTGGATCTAATTTCATTTCACCATGCCCTTCCTGCAAATCATCTAGCGAAGCCAGCGCTTCATTTGTATCACTAGCAAAAGTCTCTCGGGAAGCATCGTCGTATTCCTGAAGGTTGAGCCCTTTAATAGCTTTCTTCATCTTCTTCCCCATAACTTGAATTCTTCTTTTCTTCGCAGCCTTTTTGTTCTCACATTCCTTTTGGTTTTCAATATAGAAAATTTCCTTCAAAGAGAATTTTAATAGCCCATGAAATGTTAAGGGATAATAGCTAAAGTTGCCCTTTCAAAAACCACCAAATAGCTTACCACTTTTAAGCTGAGGATGAAAACTAACGGCATGAAAAGAACAAAAAAGTTCTTCTTAAAAAAGCACACAGAATCCTATCTTCTTGTAAAAAATGCTACAGAATATGACAAAAAAAGTATAGATAATTTTTACCAACTTCAACTTTAAAATTACCTCTCTGAGATGCTCCAGATACATGTTGATTAATGCAACATGGGCTTACATCAGGTGATGCTTGAAGAGATTTGATTAGCAGGTAAGAAGAGATATGTTCTCTTCCATGTATGGTTTTAAAAGTTACCTTAAAATATGTTATGTAATGGAGAATATAGTAGACATAAATTACCTTGATTTGTTCTCCAGTTATGCTTGGTGTATTTTTCAGCAAGTTTAAATAAACTCCTCCTGGAGTTCTTCTCCTAGTGCCACTCTGCATAATAAAAGGACAATACTTTATAAAAATATAAAGCTTTATAGGGATGGGTGAAAGAAAACCTATTACACAGGGTCCATTATTTTCCTTGCTACTGCCAAGATGAGAAGCGACAGGGGTGTTTGTTTTGTTTTGTTTTTTAATCCTTCCCACTAATTGCAATGGAGAGATTAGGTGTACTAGACTGTCACGGTGCTGGATTTATGGGAGGGTGAAGGAATAAGTTTCTAGGATTCTGTGCACCGCTAGCCAATACCAAGATGCCCTGCCTTTAGATGCGCTGCTCTTATGGTGGGGTAACCATGACAGCAGGGCTTTCTGGTGGTGTCTGTGGAGAATATCTAGCTGCCAGGCTCCCTCTTCTGCTACCCATAATGTAGTCTGCATTCAGCTTAATATTTCTCTAAGTTAATAGAAATGCATGACATATGATCATACTATGGCACAAAACCAGTGCTACTGACATTTTAGTAGAGTAGGGCATTTGTGATTGTCAAAAGGTTTACTCTGCTGACCTAATATGGGTCATGTACTTGTTAAAAATTAATCATCCATGTTTGGTATTTATGCTAGTTAGATATTCTGACCCTAACAAATTCAAATTCAGCAAATGCTCAGTAAAGTTACCATGCATGCGACTAATTTACTGAACACCTCTATGAGTTTCACCTTATAAAACAAAAATAGGCCCACTTTTAAGGAAGTAAGAGAAAGGGATAAAAATGGCAATAACTATAGGAATAGGATTCACTTTTAACTCAATGTAATAACAAGGAAGACAATCTGAAGGAAGCATTTAACTCCCCTCCTGCCTTGACAGGACAGCATGCATATTCAGTTTTTTTTATTACCACTATGAAGAGGCCTCCATTTTGTTCCACTTCAGCAGTTTCCATGAGTAGTTCAATAGACTTCTTTTTCCCAATGATTTTCACTACCCGAGCAATAAGGTCCTTCTTTGGTTCACAAAGTCTAAAAGAAAAACACAAGGTTCTATTGAAAGTGTTCAACCTTTTATTTTGCAGTCTATCTCAAAACTGACTTATGTGTAGCCTGGACAATTAAATTATAAACTATCTAGAGCAGGGGTCCTCAAAGTTTTCAAACAGCGGGCTGGTCCACCACCCCCAGACACCACTGGGGGCCGGACCACAGTCCAAAAAAAAATAAAGAAAAGAAAGAAAGAAAAGAAAAGAAAAGAAAAAAAGAAAAAAAGGGGGCTGACATGGAAAAAAGGAGAGAGGGATCGGCCTATGATCAGTGCATCTCCAGGGCCCCAGCAATACCTCCTGCTCCGGATCGCCACCCTAAGGTGCCACTGCTGGGATGCCTCTGCTGCGCCTCTTCTTCTTCCTCCTCCTCCTCCAGTGGCAGCGGCTGGAGCGGCTCTCCTTCCTACCTTCCTTCATTGCATTGGGAAGGTGGCGGCAGTCCAGGCAAACTCAGGCTCCTCATCACCTTCTGGGTGGCCACACAGGATGAGGAGCAGCAAGGATGGCAAGACTGGCGCCACTGTGCACAGATCCAGCCGTGTGCCCTGGCCATCATGCCCTCGCTGCGTCCTGGAGGGAAAGCTACCTCCTCTCTTGGCCTGGCCCAGCCCGGCCTGACTTGGTGTGTTGCAAGTGAGGGAGGGAGGGAGCAAGGGCTGGGAAGGAGGGAGAGGAGGCGGCAGGACGGCCTCTCCAAAGCCACCCGCAGCCCACTCACTGGCCGAGCCCAGCCAGGCTGAGGTGCTCTGTTGGCTCGGCCAGCCCGCCCATCACCAACCGGGGACAAATGCAGCCCCGCCAGCCTCCCAGGAACCACGACCCTGTCACCTTTGGCCTTCCCTTCCCTTCTTTCGCCGCCACCTCCTCCTCGCTGGTCTCTAACCTAGTGGTGGTGGTGGCGGCCTCAGCCTCCGGCAATGGCTGGGCTCCGTCCTCCCCTCCCTCACTCCACAGAGCAAGGCAGCAGCTCGGAGTGGGCTGAGTGAGTGGGAAGTCACTCCATTTCCCCCTCGGTTGCCCACCGTCCATCACTCCATTGGTCCACTGCCCCAGCTGGCTGGCACTGCCTCCGCCTGCCCCTTTCTTCCTCACAACCACAATAACACAGGTGGTGGCCGCAGAAGGAAGGCAGGTGGGCAGAATGGAGTGAGTGGGGGACCTTGCTGCAGCCCTCCTGTTTTACAGTGACCTACACAGCTGCAGCCAGTGCCCTGACCATCTGGGTGGCAGGTGGGGGCGGGGGGAAGCAGGGGACATTGCCGTGGCCATCCCACTTTGAACAGCCCCACTAGCCAGTATGCCGATCATCTGGCCAGTGGGTGGGGGGGAGTGGGGCAAGCGACAGAGCCCTCTGCTTTGAACTCGTAAGGCTGGCTTGCTCACGAAGTTCCAATTGAACACAGTGAAATTTATTTTCAAGTAAACATGATTTTTATCAGGGTTAATAGTTTGAAGTGATATTTTAGAGGCCAGGAAGTATACCTCAATAAACAAAAAGCCAATCAAGCAAAAATATATCTAGCAAGAAGGCTAAAGCAGTGCTTCCAAAGTGCCTCTAATTTTCTGCCCCCACTGTTCAGGGTTCATTTACATGCATTCAAGGCATGCATGAAACTCCCCGCAAGCATGGGTTCTGCTATGACCATAGCAAAAATGTTCATGACAGGTGCAAGGGAGTGGGAAAGCCTTGCACAAAAAGGGGTGTAGGTGTGCAGGCACACGCACACACACATTAGAGGGGACCTTGAGTGGTTCCCAATTTTTTTTGACTTGTGGCTACTTTGAGTGGGGGCAACAGAGTCAAAGCAGCAGCCTGGTGGACAAAGAGGCAAGGGAGCTGGAAACAGCTGTAGCACTGCCACCTTGAAAAAAAAACAGAGATTGGATTCTGTGACATCCCTGGCTGGGTTTCATGGCACACTAGTGCCCATTCTGGGAACACGTGAACTAATATCTAAATGTTAATAAGTTCAATGGGACTTCGAAGTATGTGAATTAACGATTGCAATCTAGAAATTCTTCCAGCAATATATTGTTCAATAATGCTGTGAAGTTTATAATATTTTGATGTTCTTTTTATTGACTACTGTGGGGTCACTAAATTCTAAAAGGAGTACTCAGTATGGTGTATTTTAAAGAGTGATTGATTAGGGTTCTGGAGACCGGGGTTCAAATTCCTACTCAACCACGGAAACTAACTGAGAGTGAAACTGACTCCTTAAAAAACTCACTTTCCCTGAAAGTCTCATGGCCATAGCTAATGACCCATACTTAATGGGGTTTGGAAAGGTTGCATAGGGGGGACTTTCACACACCTTAGGCCATTGGCCGCCTAACAAGCCTATTCAGGCCATTGTCCAACTTATGAGTCCATTCAGGCTTCATTTTTCATTCTATGTCCATCTTTATTTAAATCTACCACTCCAACTTTGCTTTTACTGCATTAAGGGGAGTTACTGAAGACCCAGCCAAAATATAGAGTTCTGTTAAGTAAAAGAGTAGAGGACGACTTGTGGTCGTTCAAATGTCGCTGGCATACCAACTCTCACAATCCCATTAGCTGTGTTAATGTGAGCTGAAAGGCAGTGAAGTCTGGAAGGCCAAAAGTTACCTGTTCCTTTATGCAAAAGACCACACACTTACCGGTAGGCAATTTCATCTGCCACTTTTTCCTCGGGATCATCTTCGGTAATTTCATATCTGCCTTTATAATTCATTTCTTGCTTTTCACCCAATCTTTCCTTAATGGGCCGTTTCCGTTTCAAAAGCCCTTGCATATTTTCCTCCTCTTCTTTTGCTATTGTCTTTTTATCATCCTGCATATATTCATCCAGTTCTTTCTCTAATGTTTCAGCCACTTCTGGCTCAGATTCTTTCATCAGCTTTTTTGCCAGCAAGTAATTGTAAGCCTCTGAAGCCCGGCTCCTGTCAATGCTCCCTTCCATCCCAAGAATCCCAAGTTCTGAGGCCACTGCATCTTGGTTCTGCTCCTGAAGGACTGCCCCCCAGATGTTGTTGATCTTTTTACCCCCTCGGGTCACCTGTTTGTGAGGATTTGGGCCAACCGGGAAAGGCTCTGGTTTAGGGGAGGATAAGTTAGAACATTTCTGCCTCTTTCGCTTCCAGAGACAGCTGTCTTCATCTGAATCAGAGAAGCTCTCATCACTTGAGTCCACACTTTTGGTTGTCCGATAAGGAACATTTAGTGTACAGGGTGAAACGCTGCTTGTGAAAGGCCTGGCTGAGCTGTTGTTTTCATGAGGTTTCTGAAATTAAAAAACAAAACAAAACACAATAGTATTTTTTGTTTGGTAGAGTTTTGAGTAATGTTTTTTTCTTCTTTTTGTATAAATGTTGTTTTATGTTTGTACTGTAGTTTTATTTAAAAATAAATTTAAAACATTGTATTTTTAAGAACAGCATTCATATGCATTAATTAATTCTTATCGTAAAGGAAGAAACTGCTGATATTCAGCAAAATATACTAAAGCAAACTAGAACACACATCTCACTTCTTTCTCACTGTCTCATCCTGTGCAAGACGTCAGGGACTAGGACAGTGAAAAAACATTTGTCCACAAGCAGGATGAAAGCTAGAGAATATTTTTGTCCCGATAGAACCAAAGTTGTCCTTCAGGTGATTCTGGATCACAACTTCTGTAAGCTCTCACCACTGTGTATGCTGACTAAGGGTGATGGAAGTTGAAAGCGAGAAATATTTGTCCATATCTACTCCAGATGTACAGTCACCCCCCGCCATTTCGCGGTTCAGATACTGCGGTCCCACTATATCGCAGGATCGCAGTACCTGGGGGGGGGGAGCAATCGCATTGCTCCCCACCGCCACCGCCCCCTCCGGGAGGCCTCAGAGCCGCGCGGGGGGGGGGCAGCGGGGAGCAATCAAATTGCTCCCCGGCGCCCCCACCCCCTCCGGGAGGCCTCGGAGCCGCGCAGGGGGCGGCGGGGGGCAGCGGGGAACGATCAAATTGCTCCCCGGTGCCCCCCGGGAGGCCTTGGAGCCACGCGGGGGCAGCGGGGAGCGATCAAATTGCTCCCTGCCGTCCCTCTGATCGCCCCTGCCCCCACCCGACCCGCTTCTGCACATCACGGATTTTCATGTATTGTGGGTCAGCTGGGTCCCTAACCCCCGTGATAGGTTGGGGGTTACTGCACAACACTGAAGAAAATAAAATAATGCAAGGCTCATTTGGAAAAATGCCGCTATTGTCCAAACAGGATAGAAAAAGAGAAGCATTTAAGTCATGGTAGCAGGAGAAGGGAACTATTTTTCTGTCATATTTCATCAAAAATAAGTTTCTTTCCCTACAAGAAGTGAGTGGGACAAAATCTCCTTTGCTTTCACTGACTTACCTGTGACTTCTGACACCTGTGACTTCTGACACTGACTTACCTGTGACTTCTGACTTCTGAAACCATGGATGAAATGTCCATGGTTCATTTTGACACTCTGGCACTAGCAGGAGCAATTAACAAGTGGGCATTAATGCAATGGATTGTCCGTAATAGTCAGAACATAGAACTTTAGCTTGACATGATGCCCCCAAACACCATTTGTATTCAAGATCCCCTCTAAACCAGTGGAGGCGAACCTTATGAACTCTGGTTGTTTTGCAGCACAACTCGCAGAATTCTGAGCCTAGACTGTCAATGACATTGAATGCCCTTTGTTCTTCCAAAAATGTCAAGCTCACAGGCTTGGAAAATATACATGAGAGATTCTGTTCATGATTAATTTAAAAATGTGGCAAATTTGGACTCTGCTGAAAGAATCTGTGAACATGTTTTAGCAAATGAGACTGTTTGCTTTAACGTTTTATAATAGATTTGTACTTTTGTCTCAATTAATAAAACAAAACTTGGCACATGACAATGGTCAACATCAAACAGAAGAAAAAAATATACATGTTGCAGCTTTTCCCCCTCAGTGGGCTCCCCTTATGTGAATCAGTTAGATGACTGCTAACATGTCCAATTTTGCAACCAATGTAAGCTCTTCTGCAATTGTGTAAGTAAACAGGATTCTGACTAACTAGTTTTAGACGTTTTAGAACTTTCTCTATGAGCATCCAGTAACTCTGACATTCAACCCCACCCCAAGAATGCACTATTATTTTTATGATAACATTTTTATTTTCTACATTAAACTACATAAGACAAATATATTGCTTGTCTCCTGTCGTGTTACCAATTCAATAACAGTTTTCCCAAACATTTGAGCCCAGTATAACTCATATCTCCTTTCCCAGCTTGAATAAGCATACTTTCATACTTAGTTTCCTTACTATCACATCCATATTCTATCTGTCTTTACTTACATCTATTTTAACACAAAGAATATAGGCTGTCTAATCTCGACAGAGCAGAAAAACATAAACTAAATCCTCAAAAGAAAAGCAATAAAACAGAGAGGATATAAGGAAGTGTGAAAAAACCCCACTTCTTCTGTACTTGTGTTTTCAAAATATTCACCTCTTGGGTAAGAGCCGCTTCCAGAAGAGAAGGAGAGTTGATACTTATTTGAAGAAAGCTATCAAAACCCAAGGAAGGGCTTCGCGTAGATAAGTAGAGGGAGGGAAAAGCAGATCTACTCACAAGCCAAATATATGCAGCTCATTTACAGTGTCCAGCACCAACAGCTGTGCCTTCGCCAGAATGGCGTCAGTTTTCCCCCAGTGGGTGCTAAGGCATTTTCCTGCTTCTACCGAAGTTCACCACCAGGGAAAATTCGTTTCACCTCCAGGGACAATTATCCCCTTAGGGAACCCTTTATCTGGAGGAATTCAATTTGATAAGCTGGAGCACTTATCAAGTTGTGTCGATGTGGTGTAGCCGGAACCAGAAGTCCCCAGGAATGCACTACAGTGGAACCTTGACTTACGTCATTAATCCGTTCCAGAGGTCTAGACATAAGTCAAACATGACTTAAGTCAAACGAACTTTTCCCATAGAAAGTAATGGGAAAGTGGATTAATCCGTTCCAGATGATCAAAAAGACCCTCGAAAACAGCAATTTAACACAAATTTGACTGGCATAGTAGATTCCTTCCGGGGATGTAAATGAAATGTCTCTTCAAAGAGAGGGGGAGGCAGTGGAATTATAGTCCACAAGTTATACACCTCCACTTTTTAATGTTCATAGAAACAATGTCTAACATTAAAGTTTTACTGATTTTTAACCTGACGTTCCAAGTTCTGAACAACCCTATGCTTACCATTCGAGTCCCACAACTGTACAGCTCCCCAACTAATTTACAAGACTGAGCCGGCTGTCTAACCAGTGAGGCCAGCCCCGGGCTCCCAGCCCTTCTTCTCCTAAGGTAGCAGCAGCGGCTTCAGCAAGGCCGAGGACCAGCTCCAGGTGCTTGGAGCTGGCCTCGCCGAAGCCGCCGCTGCCGGAGGAGAGGAAGAAGGCAGGAGCAGTTTGGAGGCGGCAGCCGCGATGCTGGGTCGTGGCTGCTGCCTGATTCCGGTGCCTTGCGCCGGAGCTCTGAGCTGTAAGTCAAAGCCTGCGACTCAAGTCCCCTTCTTGCTGCAAGTCAAATATGATGCAAGTCAAGCAGCATGTAAGTCAAGGTTCCACGGTATTAGAAAGCAGTGGATTTTAGCAGATATTTGGACAGTGATCAAGAACTGAGTTGATCCTACCCTGCAGTAGTATGTGCTGTGTCACTGTGACACAGTCTCTATCAGAGTAATGAATTTTGGTCCCATTGTCTACTATTTAAACATAAGCCAGAGTGTAACACTGTAAGACAATGGTTCCCAACTTTGGGTAACCCAGGTATCTTTGGATACCTGAGTAGATCTGCCCAGGAACTCTGGCCATCATAACTGGTGGTGAAGTTCTCTGGAAATTGCAGTCCAAGAGCACTTATGTTAACCAAAGTTGGGAACCACTCCTCTAAAACTAATGTATTTCAAAGGGCTATTATGAGAAAGAATTCCATTGGAAGAATCAGAGTTTTGTACACCATGTTATACTCAACAAGGGAATGCTAGGAGAAAGATGCATCCAAATAAAGGACTAGCACCAAATCAAATAAATTGTTAACCCTAAACGTTAACAACAAACTTAATTTCTAACCAAGGGGCTTTATGTACCCAAATCACAGTCTTCACAAACATAAGAAAGTCAGCTGCAAGTTTTGGGGAAGCTGATAGAATGCAGAAATATAGCTCTTCAGAAGCAAGGGCAGCGGGAAGGGGAGAACTGAATGTTCTTAGAGGCTATAGAAGGCAGAGTGTCAGCTCAAGTGTATGTGCTAAACCAGGGATGGCGAACCTTTTTGACTGCAAACCCACTTATTTTTCGCTGAGTGCCAATATGGCAATTTACTCTGAATACAGTGGTACCCCAAGGCAAAAAAAGACCTTAGATTAAAAATGTGCCATGGGGGGAGAAGTGGCAGCAAAGTCCCCCGTTCCCCCCTCCTCAGCCAGAAGATCATCACCCGGAGGTGCGCCGGGGGGGGGGAGCGGTGGCTGAGTCCCCCATTGCATCCTCCCCAGCCAGAGGATCATCGCCCCGGCGGCACGTGCAGGCTCGGAGAAGCAGTGGCAAAGTCCCCTGTACCCCCTTCTCAGCCAGAGCATCATTGCCCCCACTGTGTGTGTGGTGGTGGGGAGAAGCGGTGATTGAGTCCCCCATTCCCCCACTCCCCAGCCAGGGGACCATCACCCTGGCAGCAATTGGGGGAAGAAGTGGTGGCTAGTCCTCCATTCCCCCCTCCCAGGCCAGAGCATTATCGCTCCAGCCTACCTTCCCTCCTCGCACGGCTGCCGTGAGTAGCGGGCGGGCAGGCGGAACGGGAAGCAGGACTCAGCCCCAGCCCCAGCTAGCCAGCCAGCCGTCCAGCCCAGCCACAGGTGAGCTTCAGCAGCACCAGCGGTGGCCGTGGAGGACGGGGAGGAATGGAAGGCGGGAGGCAACCTGGCACCTCGGCAGGCCCCAAAATAAATCAAGGCCGGTGATTCCAGCCTCTGGAGAGGCTGAAGCTGCCCGGTGCCCCGCCCCCAAGCGCCTGGATCCCGGGGACCCGGCACCTCGGTGGGCCCAAAAATAAATCAAGGCCGCCGGGGCTGAAAAAGCTGCACGCCGGGTGAACAAGCAGTGGGGAGGGCTGTGGCGAAGTTTTTTTTTAACTGTCTCTGAGCCACCATGGCCGCCGCTTGCTTTGGAGGCTCATAGACAGTTTGAAAACCCCACATCTTATGCGCCCTATGGAAGGGAAATGCATGGGATTTTCAAACGTCCTCCCCCGCCCTTAGTCCTTGTCCCCTGGCTTAGCCTCTTCCCCTCCCTGCTTCTTCCCTATTCCTGTTCCTCCACAAATTCCTCATGGCTGGTCCAGCGGAGGGGAAAGTAGGGGGCAGGGAGCATGTCGCGTGCCAGGCGAAAGCTCTCGGAGTGCCACCTTTGGCACATGTGCCATAGGTTCGCCATCCCTGTGCTAAACTATGATTTAATAGCAAAAAGGCCACAAATCAAGGATACCAAAACAAGGAACAGGCATTGTATAGTTTTGTTTAAGAAGCAGAAAGCAACAGCATTACTGAGCTTCAATGTGTCTTCCACAACATTCATGCACCTGCTAATCCTTCAGTGTGAGATATATATGTTACTGTCTTGCAGCAACAACCTTCTGCATTCCACATAGGCAAACAAGCCAACCCCTTTGTAAAAGAAACATATGTACAGTATCTAGATGTGCATCTAAATCTGACATCAGAAATAGGCTAACACTTCATTGTTCCAGGCCTTTTGTACCACTGACCTGAAAGTAATAGCTGCACAGTAAAGAACCTCAAAGAGAGATTGATTGAAGTGAGAGTTACAAATTCTAATCTAGCTCTAAATCCTCATCTCACTACATGTGTTAAACTCTGACCTATAGCCATGGTATTCATTTTTGTTTTAAAGCTATGTAAGCCAACAAATAGCAACAATTGCTCAAACTGGATGTTCATTCTTAATGTTACTACCACCACGCCCAGTTGCTTATTTAATTTCCTTTCCTGTCTATAATCCTGTCTCCAAATACATGCAGTACTTATACTGTACACCTGAAACATCATACTTCTCTGAAGAACTGAAACGCGATCAGAAAAAGTTTGCGGCATACTATATTTCTTAGCCTTCCCAGTGCCAACAGAATACTCTCCCTCTCAGCTAGAGGAAGGCCACCGCCACCTGAATCTTCCATTTTGGGGAGAAAGGCAAGGGATCCCTCTCTGCTGCCAGTTGCAGGTGGTAATGCCCCACTTGCTCCTCTGGCTTATCCAACAAAGATCACCTGAAAGCTCATGTTGTAACCCTGGATTAAATGCCTGTATTGCAGATAAACCTGTGCTCAAGACCTGGGTTCAATCCCAGGTAGCAGGCTCAAGGTTCACTCAGCCTTCCATCCTTCCGAGGTCGGTAAAATAAGTACCCAGCTTGCTGGGGGGGGGGGCAATGTGTAGCTTGCACACTGTAATTAAAATTGTAAACCGCCCAGAGACTACTGGTAGTGGTATGGGGCGGTATATAAGCAGAACACTTTGCTTTGCTTTTGCTTTGCTTTCCCCCTCGGCTACTATTACCACCAAGCCTGAGACTGGCTCAGGGTGCCTGTGTGAGACAGACGTAAGGCGGCAGCAATTCCACCAGGGCAGCTTCTCGGGTTTGCAGCGAAAAGTGTTAAGACATCCCTGGAGAAGCACTACCCTGAGAGCAAAAACCCATCCCAAATCCTCTCAGTGGGGCTTTATCTGGAAATAAGGCCGCTTTATTTATTTATTTATTTATTTATTTATTTATTTATTTATTTATTTATTTATTTATTTGATTGATTGATTGATTGATTGATTGATTGATTGATTGATTGATATACCTCAGCTGTCTAGCCCCGACTACTCTGGGCGTTTTACAAAGTGAAGGATACAAATGTTTAAACACATACAGTAAATGTATACAAATCAAATACAAAACAACAAAACTAGCCATAATCAATGTAACTACAGTGGGCCCTTGTACAACAAACGGTTTTTATAACATAAAATCTGTACAACATAAAAAATTCCAGAGATAGGGGATATTTGCTTAACAGAATTGCCTATGGGGTAATCCGTACAACATAAAATGGTCGCGATTAGGGATTACTCCGTTTTCAATGCATTCCTATGGGAAATTTGTATAAAGGAAAATTTGCTTAACAGATTTTCATTTGGAACAAATGAAATACTTTATACAAGGTACCAACCACTATATAATAAAAATTACAACCCTGAGCAGGCCAGCCCTTGGCTCCTTCCAGGGACAGGCCTGGCCTGCCAGAACTGGGGGCGGCGGGGGGGGGAGGCGTCTCTCACACATTCTGCGCCTCTCGGGGCCTGCAGGCGCCCCTCCTCAACCCCCTTTCAGGTTTCTTCTTGCCCCCTGAAGTGGGGGTGGGGGGTGGGGTGGGGGACCCTTTTGCCTCAGGCACCGCGGAGGCCTCTCCCGCCCTTGCCCCGGGGATGGAGTGAGCGGGAACCGGGCGCCCGCCTCGAAGCATGGCTGAAGCGGGGGTGGGGATGATGATGATGATGATGATGATGGTGTGTGTGTGTGTGGGTGTGTGTGTGTGTGTGTGTGTGTGGGTGTGGGTGTGGGTGGGTGTGTGGGTGTGTGGGTGTGGAGGCGGGGCGGCCTGACCTGCTGGGGGCTCCTGGTGGCGGCGGAGACCGGCATTTCGCAGTCGGAGTTGGAATCCGAAATCTCCCCGTCCTCGACGTCCTGCTCCATCCCGCGGGCCTCCAGAGCCATCTCCCCGCCCCTCAGAGCCCGGCGCCAAGCGACGCAGGCACGAAAGAAGGAAGGAAGGAAGGAAGGAAAGAAGGAAGGCCGGCAATAATAAATAAATAAATAAATAAATCGCGCTTTCCTCTTCCTAGTGGCCACGACCTACGAGGACTACGGAGCCCATGATGCTTTGAGAAGGGAAAGCAAGACCGCCATGGCTTCTTGGCGGGGCAGGCTGGGAATTGCAGTTTTCACTTGGGGGGGGCGCGAAGCGGGCAGGCGCGGCTTCCGCTCTCCGGGCTCGCAGCGTCGCCGACGTAAAAGGCCGGTGTTAGGAAGTCCAGGTTCCCGCCGGCGCCTGGAAAAAAAATCCTCCTCCTCCTCCTCCGAGCTACAGAGCCCAACTGTTCGCGGTCAGGACGCTTCTCGCCTTCCGCGCGGTGTGAACACATTCAAGCACCGAGGAAACTTCAGCTGCCCAATACAACCCCCCCCCCCTAGAATTCATGTGTTGGGAATATGTCTCAAATCACAGGAAAAGAAAAGCCTGAAAAAAATTATAAACTCTCTCTAAAAACATCTCGCACCCCCTCGAAGGCTTAGATACAGGCTTGACAGCTTGTGGCCCTGTGGACATGACTGGACTGCAACTCCCATAAGATCTAAGTATTGCTAATGTTCAGGGACAATGGCAGCTGTAGTCCAAGCAACATTTACAGAGCCATCCATTCTTACTCTTCACTGCTGACGTAGCTGCAGAGCTTGGGCAGTCTACGTTTTTGAAGCAGAAGGCTTAATCAATTAGAATTCCCCCCCCCCCCCAAGCTAGTGGCTATGCTGCCTAAGGGATTACAAAAGACAGCTTTTCCCTGAAAAATTTCCCTAGCACTCCATATTTTAAAAAAAGGGGGGAGGCTTTATTTTGTGACAGTGTATGCAATGATAACAGATTGGTATCCTAACATGTGTTTACTCTGGAATAAGGCCACTAAGTTCAAGGGGGCTCATTCAAGGGGAAAACCAACCAAACCAACCAAAATCTGGAATATTCCGGTATTTTTCAATACACGGACTAGCGTGCTCCAAGTAGTGCTGTGGAATGAGATAATGTATTTTCTCTCTCATCTTCCTTCCTACTTTTTCTTCTGCAAGAGCTAAAAGTGCTGATTCTTCTTTTCTCAAGTATACCTAGGACACTATATTGGACTAGAAGCATGAGACTTATTCACTGTTAGCATAGGGCTACTGAAATTAAATTTAAACGGGTGAATTTCAATGGGTGTGCTCTATACATGACTGATATTCAATACAACCCCACTGACTGCAATTTTGTGAGAAGAATGTTTACTGGTTGCATTATAGAAATTAAAATGTGCTGTGATTTATCTGCCTATGCAGCTTGCTAAACTCCACTGACTGTAAGCCTTTAAAATATGGACAGCTTAATTCTGGATACTTGTCCCTGCAAAGAAATAATAATAACTTGATTTCCTTCTGCTATGGATTTATTGCACCAGTATTGCACACCAGTGTCTGGACTTAGGCATGCAGTTCTAAGCCTTCCTAAGCAGGAAGGACAGACACCATCGTACACCTCTGCCTATCTTGTCTCTTCCCAAGATGTCAGAGTCAGAACTGGTGAACAAAGTATTTAGTTTCTGCCGGGGTCACCGGAGTTCATAATCTCTGTGAGTTTCAAAGCTTTGTACCTGGGCTGCTTTTGCTTTTCTAGGGGGTTCATTGTGTCGGTGAATGTTAGACCCTTGGCAGCTGTGGTCACAAAGGCTTGCCTCTTAATTAACTGAAACCAGAGGCTGCCCTTTAAGTCGACGTCCTTCCTTGATCCACCGCTGGAGCGGCTGAAGTTCCAACTGGATCAAAGGCGGCGTTACTTGCAGCCCGCTGGAATCCGCTTGATCTCTGGCACTAAATTAACCTTCCTGGAATAAAACATAGTCTAAAGGTCATTGGAACAGAGCAAGAGAATGGGTATAAGACAGAAGGGCTTTGCCTTGAACTAGGCAGGAGAAAGCCAGGGGCAACTTCTTCTCGCGCGGGGCTGGTTTGGGGGCGCGCCTATCATCCGGTCCGGCCGCCGCCAATCCGGAACACAGAGGGGCGGAACGGGCTTCCGAGCCCGCTTCCTCTTCCATTGGCTCAGCGGGAGCTCGCCAGCCAGTTCTGCGCGATGTGGTTCCACCTCCGGGTCGCCTCTTTCGGCCGGCGCGCTTTGCTGGGGAACAAAGGCTTCTTCCAGCCTTGCCGCTGCAGAGCCTCCGCCAGCATGTCGACCTTGCTGATCCAGCAAGCCCCTTACGCCTGGCTGAAGGAGCTGGGGCTTCAGGAGGAAAACGGGGGCGTCTACAATGGCACCTGGGGAGGAAGAGGAGAGGTAGGCTGGCAGGCAGGAGGGGGGGGGGGCGGCAGCGGCGGCCAGGCTGGGCTGGGCTGCCAAAACGGAGTAGATCGAGCCGAATTGGGACGTCGCCTCTGGAAAGCGCCGCAAACATTTTAAAGGACTCTTTTTCCAATCCGTGCTTGGTCCCCGATTCCAGCATTTTAGGCGTCTGGAAGAGCTTCCACGGGTGATTCGGGGAAACCTGACACTCCGCGGGCCTAAACCACGAATGGGAGCGAACTTGCTTTTTAAGAGATGACTCGTAAATTTAGTTTGTTTTAAACGGAGCAGGTTGACTTGAAAACCTAGGATCTGAAGTAGGTTGCCAGTCCAACGTGGGGTAAACCCACTGATTCAAGAGGGTTTGCATGAATGTTGATTCCCTATGAAGTAATTCAATGGATTTGCTCCAGATGGAACTACCTGTTGAACTCAGGCTCAAGGATTTAGTCCTCAGGGTTGTGCAACTCTTACTGTTGCATCTAATTTATCAGTGTTTTTCACTGATGATTAAAACCCTCACTCCTGGTAAGCTGGAGATGGGATATTTGAAGTACTAGTAGTCACAGTTTGTTACACAGAATTTTGATTGTTGCTCACCTGATCAGAATTGGCAGGAACAAGGACAAGTCTCTCTTTCATTGTTCCTTTGGCTAAGCTGAGCACTGGTGGGTTGTGTGTCTTTCATTCAGAGCTCCTACCTTTCTGTCTCTTTCCTCTTCCACAAATGGGCTTAAAAAGTACATGACACACACATTACCTTTTTCTTCCTTGCTATAATACTTCTGGAGTTGGTTGTCCCAAATTTCAAATTAAAAGTATTGGTGTTCACATTTTGCATTTAACCAGCTCAGGCTGAGATACTTATATTTGACTAGTTAGTCAACAAACTCAAGAAGTGAGCGTTAATTTCTAGGTACAAGTCAGGCTTGCTATTTCCTTGCTTTTTTAGACTCAGAGTTGGTAGGGATCATGAAGCTTATCCAGAAATCCTCTTGTTCCACAGAGGATCTGCAACATTGATGTGCAGCCACTGAGTCCTCAAAAGAAGTCTCAAATCTTTAAGTAAATATGTCCAGATAAGAAGAGCTCATCCCTGCCTTCTGAGGCAGTCAGTTCTGCTGGAAATTTCTTCAAAAATGTCAAAAATTGACTTCCTCTCTTCCCACTCATAGATTCTAAACTTGCTCTTTGCAGCGACAGAGAACCAGTTTATTCTCTTTCACATAACATATTTAGTAACCTTTCTCTTTTTCATCTTCCTTCTGGTAGGATAAGGATCACCACTTCCAAGCATTTCTTCATAAGACTTTGATGCTTAACTGTTCTGGTCACTTTCCAGTTGGAGATAATATCTTTGTTAAAAAGTTACTCTGGCTCCAGGGTCCTGCCTTAAACACTTTATTTATTTTATTTATTTATTTTTGTATTTATATCCCGCTTATCTACTACATCAAGTACTCTTAGCGGCTAACAAGGGCAATTAATGCCAAATCAAATACAATAAAATACATGGAAAACATCACATAAAAAGCAAAAATAACATATAACAATAGGACAACATACCATGTAAAAACCTACTGCATCCCAGCATGCAGAGGAACAAATCCTAACAAATAAAATTAAAATTAAACGCTCCTTAAAACAGTCAAAGCTTAATAACAATAATGATAACGATGGCGGGAGGGGAAAAAAACTAAGAATCGCCAAAGGCCTCTCGAAACAGAGAGGTTTTTAAAGCTTTCCGAAAGGCCTGCAGGGACTCTGCAGAGCGCACTTCGCTGGGGATGGAATTCCATAAGGAAGGGGCTGCCACTGAGAAGGCCCGGTTCCGAGTAGTCGTCTTCCGGGCCTCTCGTGGGGTGGCAACCCGCAACGAATGCGCTCGCACCTGCCGAACAGGACGGGCCGAGGTGGATCGCTGGACGATACGCTCTGTCAGGTAGTCCGGTCCCAAGCCATGGAGGGTTTTATAAACTAAAACCAAGACCTTGAATCTAATCCGGGCTGCAACGGGCAACCAGTGCAGGCGGGCCAGAACTGGGGTGATGTGGTCATAACGACGCGCACCAACCACCAGTCTGGCCGCCGCATTCTGTACCCACTGCAGGCGCCGGAGAAGAGTCAAGGGCAACCCCATGTAGAGCGCGTTGCAGTAGTCCAGTCTCGAGATCACCAGTGCTTGGACCACTGTTCTCAGAGAGTCAACATCCAGGTACGGGCGGATCTGGGTGATCTGGCGGAGATGGTAATAGGCGGCCCTGGTCGCCGACGCCACCTGCGCCTCCATGGTCAGCGCCGGGTCCAGGACCACGCCCAGATTCCGCACCCTCTCCACTGGCCGGAGGGAGACCCCCCCCCCAGACAGGGAAGAGGGCCACCGTACCCAGATGGTGAGCTCCCAAAGAACATAACCTCCGTCTTCTCAGGGTTGAGCTTAAGCCTGTTCGCCCCGGTCCAAGCCAGCACGGCGTCCAGGCACTCATCAAGGATCCTCACAGCTTCCACTGCAGAGGTGGAGAAGGAGAGATAGAGCTGCGTGTCATCAGCGTACTGATGTATCATACTTGTATGATACTTGTACTTGTATCAAACTGCTGACTCATTTTCAGCTTCAGCTTTAGCAAGATACCTTGACTCTTTTTACAGGTACTGCTTGCTGAGATACAGTAAATGCAGGATGCTATGCATATGTAAACATATGGAGTTTTATCCAAACAGCACAGTCCATTCAGCATTATTCCATCAGTCTCAGTTTCCCCCAAAATATCTGCCCCTTTTGCTTTAGTTGCTGAAAGTCCATGTGTGGAAGCTTGTGTTTTCAAGAAGGTTTTTTTTTTAAAACATGTTTTAAATTGCAAATCCAAAACAGTGAGGAAGGAGAGAATACGTGGGATATAGAGTAGACACACACTCCTGTGTCTGGATCTATAACTCTGCAGTATTTCTATTCCTATATAGTTGCTAATTGTATATCTAAAATGTTTAAGGTTAACATCTATAAGGATGCATATATTCTACACATGAACTCCTGGTCTGATTAAGATATGGGTTAAGTCAGTCATGAATGTAATGATATGTATGATGACTCAAATGTACTATATTTTCCATGTATATAAAGCCTCAAATTTATAAATTTATTGTCACTAAGCATGGCGGAAATGTCTTCTCTTCAGGTTGTAACAACATATTGCCCTGCCAATAATCAGCCGATAGCCAGAGTTCGTCAGGTAAGGATTTTCTTCTGTCTTTTTAGTCAAATACTTCTCTAGGAAAACTGCACCACATTCCTAAATAGCTGTAGGCTAAGCTGGGAAGGTTAAAAACAGATAAGGAGGAGGAAAAATACAGAAACTGCTTGAATCCAATAACAGAAGTTGGAAACTCTCCCCCGCCCCTGTTTCAAAATGGGGCTGTTTTGATTATTACAGCAATGAAATCGATCGTTGTATGCCTTTTAATAATCTATTCCAGGTATACCATTTTAAAAACCTCTCAGATTTTTTTCCCAACTGGAATAAAGTTAGATGCTTTATTTTTAATTTTTAATTTTTATTTTTAAAAATTTTTAAATCCAGAAAGTTAGATTTTTTATTTTTTTTAGGAAGAAAGGCCAGTTGAAACATTTAACAAGCAACTCAGTCCTCGGCAACCCACTGCAGAGATACTTGTGTTGGCCATGTGGAAAAACCCCATACCAGAGCAACACTATAATTGAGCCAACTCAGAGGTCACAAAACATTGTGGAAACCTTTGAGATCTTCTGGGACTCAAAACATATTAATTATGCACTTTTTGTCTACGAATAGTTTTCAGTTTGAAAGAATAGGTAAGAGTGTAAATCCATTGTTTCTAATGGTTCATCTACAAAAAAATCTTAGGTATTTGTGGTAGGATCTGGTAGAATCAAAACCCAAGCCATCTTGATAAGAAAATGTAAGAAGATGATGTATGTGGAATGAAACCATTGGTTCATCTTGTTCACTATTCTTTTGGACAAGCATCTTCTCCATCCTTTCCTGGAGATGTTAGGAATTTGACATGTCTTGGATGCAGTGCTTGCCTTTCTTTATTTGGAAAACAGCTGATCTCCAGAAAGGAAGAAGATTATTGTTAATTTGTCAATTAGCCCATATGAGATGTATCTGTCAAAAAAAGTTGGAAATACTTAGAAGAGCATATGCATTAGTTTAATTTTGACTTGCTCTTATACATTGTGGTAAAAATAATAATGAACAAAGTGAATTTTAACAACGACATACTGTATTTTTCTTTTAGGCCAGTTTGGAAGATTATGAAGAAACAGTAAAGAAAGCGAAAGAGGCTTGGCAAATATGGGCAGAGGTGAGTAAAATCACATTGTGGTTTTCTGAAATGTTACTTCTGAAGGGTAGTCAGGAGTGAAGAACAAGTAGCCCTCCAGATGCTGTTGGACATTTTTCCTGGATTAGTAGCTTCCCCTTATGCTTTCTTAGAACCAAGTGGCCTCATGCAACCTTGTTTGTCTGAAACCCAACTTTACCGCATTCATATACAGTACAAAGGTCTGTGATCATGAACCACTGCCATTTGCGTACCTTGCTGAAGTCATCAATCTTGTAACTCCCATAGTCAACCATTAGATTTTTACCCAGATTTTATCGCAGTTTGGTTCAGGTTCCCAGAGCTGATAAGTGTCTAAGTGACTTTATAGATTTTTATGGTATCATGCAGAGGTTACTTGTGTGTTGTCTCATCCTTTGTTGATGTGGTGTCTGTTGCATGCAAAATTCCAGTTGTCTGTATGCTGTGTGAAGCATTTAGGCCTAGGGTGATAAATATTTAAGTATAGTAGTTAAAGCGCTTACAAATCCTATAAAGCACTATGTAGTAGACATGGGCACGACTCGGCAGAATCCTCATTTCCGTTTCCGTTCCTCGTTTCCGTTACGTAACGAAACGAAGAACGACAGTTACTCCGCCAGAACTCGAACTCGAACCAACTAAAGAAAAATTGGGTCTGATTTGTCATGGTCGTTCCTGGCGGCATCGCAGCGATCGCGCGATGCCAAGCGGCACAGGAAAAAAGTTTTAAAAATAAAAAAAACCAATTCCCGGCCAAAAAAGCAGGCGAAAATATGCCTGCCTGAGGGCACCTACCACAGGGGTGGTTTCTGGGGGGGGGGTCCCCGGCCTCCCCCCCCCTCTCCTGGGCTGCACATCCTCGTCGTCTCGCCAACTCACCAAGTGGCACGGCACAGAAAAAAAGTTTTAAAAATAAAAAAATAACCCCGATTCCCGGCCAAAAAAGCAGGCGAAAATATGCCTGCCTGAGGGCACCTACTAGAGGGGTGCTTTGTGTGTGGGGGGTCCCCGGCCTCCCCCCCTCCTGGGCTGCGCATCCTCGTCATCTCGCCAACTCGCCAAGTGGCGCAGCACAGAAAAAAAGTTTTAAAAATAAAAAAAACCGATTCCCGGCCAAAAAACCAGGCAAAAATATGCCTGCCTGAGTGAGGGCACCTACCAGAGGGGTGGTTTCTGGGGGGGGGGTCCCCGGCCTCCCCCCCTCTCCTGTCCTGGGCTGCTCTGGTGGGGGGCATCCTCGTCGTCTCGCCAACTCACTCGCCATGCCATGCGGTGCGGGCGGGGGATCCAAAATGGGGCGACCGCAATATTTATTTTGAAATTGTGGTCCAAAAACACACCAAAGCACCACAGAAACATGCGAAAATAGCTATTTTAAAACTGCCTGAATTTTTACAATAGCAGCAGTGGGTTTTTCTTGCAACAAAACGTCTCCATTGATTTTTTTTTATTTTTATTTTTATTTTTATTTTTTTACACCTGCGCAATGATGGGCTGGCCATGGGAGTGGACCATGCAATTTTTTGGAGCCATTCCACCAATTGCATGGCCACTTGGCCAGGTTTTGACCGAGACTTCTGGGATGTGCCAGTCGGGCATAAAAAGCCCACTAACCCAGCCCGAACCCGAACCCGAACCCGAACCCTAAGCCTAACCCATACGCCAGTACACTGTCCTTCTTAGTGGGTCAGAGAGGTACCCAGAGGTGCACCCCAGTAACTCACCCTAACCTTACCCATAACCCTAAGCCTAGCCCTTGCGCTAACCCTAACCCTAAGCCAGATCTGTGTACTCACTTTGTTCCTCCTCCCCATCCCCAGCCCAAGTGCACCGTATGCCAGGCAGTGAGTCACAGAGGCACCCGAAAGAGAGGTGCCTCTGCCTGCCACTGCAACTTGGTATGCATATCCAATTGGCTATGCATGCCATTTTGTAGTGGGCCAGAGGAGGCATCCACCCCAGAGAGGTGCCTCCAGGAGCCCGCTTTCCCTTCATAGTGGGCCAGAGGAGGCACCCACCCCAGAGAGGTGCCTCCAGGAGCCCGCTACCCCCCCAAAACCAGTACTAACGACAGACGAAAAAACGACAAACGAAACGACAAATTTTTGAAAAATTTCGCGACAAATGGAAACAAGCCGAAACGGGCCAGCTCTGACACACAACAACTTGAAACGTAATTTTTCCTGGTCGTGCCCATCTCTACTATGTAGCAAAGATGTACCATTTCATCTCTTGCGCTTGACTCCAACTTTGGGTTCATGACAAGAAACCAATGGCATATCACCACTGAATTCTACTGTTCCTGCCATGTAATTCCCATTGCAGCTGTGCAACTGATCTCTAATTCATGGTTGTGCGATTGATCATGAGGTTCATAACTACATAATTGATCTCAGGGTTCATGTTACAGCTGGTGTGTTACCATGTTTCCCCCAAAAATATGACACTGTTTTATATTTATTTTTTTCTCAAGAAGACACACTAGGGCTTACTTTCAGGGGATGTCTTATTAAGTACAATATGCTTGAATGTCAGCCCTGCATACAACCAAAGCCTTTGCTCTCCTGTCAGCAATCCATTCACAGATTATGTTTTCCAGCTCAGAAAATAAAGGTTGCCGACCTGAACCACACTTGCGCTTCTTAGTATTTCCTCTGTCCACATGCAGACTGTGGTTATCATATTTGCCCGCCATTTTTTGGACCATTTGGATATTCAACTTCTCTTTGCAGAAAGCCGTAAGATTCTTGCCCTGGGAGTCCTCGACAATTCCTTTCTTGTACTCAACAGAATAGCTCTTTCTTTTTGCACTCACCTTGTCTGGGGGTACAGATACTCAGGAAAAGCAGTCCCACAGACTGTTGCTGGTCGGTGGGGCTGTTATTAGTGATGGTGAACTCCTTTCCCCTAGCCGTTCGCATTTGCGCAATAGGTTGCCTGCAACCGTGGTTACCACATGTGCACCCACGCATGTGCGAACGGCTAGGAGAAAGGAGCTGTGGCAGAGAAAAGGTATTCCAGTCTTCCTTACCGCTCCATGCCAAAATGCATGGCACGGCTATGCAACGTATCTGCATAGCCACACCCATCACTAGGTCTTATTATCAGGGTAAGGCTTATATTTAACAAATGCATAGAAATCCTGCTAGGGCTTATTTTGGGAGAGGTCTTATTTTTGGGGAAACAGGGTACATACCTGCAGAAGTTCTTTGTGGATATTGCTTCTGCCCTGCCCTGTCACAAGTTTTCTACCATTTCTGCTGTGTTGCATATGTAACTGGAGAACAGTATTCCTGTCAGTGAGTTCCTACTAGGATTTTCAGGTGTGTTCAACCCTCTGAATTGGCACATACCTGAAAATCCAAGTAGGGACTTTAACAAGCAAGAAGTTGCTGTGAGTTATGCCATTGGCTTTCCGCAGGCATAATTATGCAACAGGATCTTGACAGCAGTCATTCAAGTGTCTGATCCTGTTGGCTACATAACTGTAGTATTCTTTGACTGTTGGGTTATTATTTGGATGCAAGTTCAAGTACAAACTGGGCAAAGCACCAAATATATTCTGTATGATTTGGTGACGAGTGCTTATTCTTAAAAGAAGATTTGGTTAAAAATTAATCTCTCCCATCTCTTATATCTTTGCACAGGTTCCTGCACCTAAGCGAGGAGAGATCATGAGGCAGATTGGTGATGCCTTGAGAAAGAAGATGAACGTTCTAGCAAATTTGGTAAGTTTTGCCCCTGAAATGGCCCCCATCCGTACTAAAAATTATGGTTTCTTCTAACTTGCACAATCTTTCTTAAATATGACTTGGCTCATTTTCATTATGTTACCAGCAGGGATTGAAAATCAATTTGAAAATGTTTTAAAGAGAGTTTTCTAATTAAATTTAGTTAAGACCATCCTTTTAATGGCGAGTCCTTGTACAAACTGCACAAAGCAAAGGTGATTTGAAGGACTCCCTTCAGTGTGTGAGAAAAGAAAGAATGAAAATATGCCGCCTTCTTTAGGACAATTGTTTTTTCTCATATCTAGTTTTATGCAAATATAGATTTCAGTTCTGTATGCCACAGATGTACAAATGGCAGGCTCGGGGTGAGAGATCTAATTCATTTTTTGGATAGAATTCTGAGATTCAGTAGTAGATCCAGTGTAAAGATAAGCTCCTAATTGCAAAATGTTGAATATAGGAGTTTGCTTACCCCAGGTTTTCTTACTTTCAGAAGTACAGTTTCAAGTTAGAAGAGAGCAATCCTTTTGTTGTGGTGGTTTAAATGCCCCATAATTGGAAATCTCTGGGTCTATTGTGTATCATTGAAAAATCTACTTGTGGATTCCCATCGACCTTCTGCCCATTTCTGTTATGCATCACATGTGGCTGCTGTAACAACAGTATAGCAATAGCAATAACAACAATAAACCTTAGAACTGCAGAGCTGAAGGAGACCCTAAGCCTCTGTGAGGGAGGGACAGTGACAAATCGAACTCCCACCCTCTGCCCCGGCAGCCAGATATATAAACACCACTGAGCTATATAGTAGTTCTGTATGTTAGGCTAAATGTTTAAAATGCCTAGAGTAGTGTCCAAAGGCTATAAAATCAAAGCAAAAATATTTGATATCAGTGGCCAAAATCCTGTTGATTAGTGTAGTAAATTGCACTAGAGAAGGTTCATTGGATCAGTATGATTGTTGTGCGTTGGCAATTTCAGAAGGTCCATTGAATTACATGGGGCAACTCTGATGGCAACCTACACTAAGCAACAGGATTTGGGCTAGTATGCCAAAAGAAGAATAGAATAGCAATTTATTGTCATTATACACATACACAACATGTACAATGAAATTAGGTGCTGTTCACAGTACTCTACAATTTTTTTAAAAAAACACCTCATACAATCCCACTCAACATTTCACCTAGCTACTGCTCCAGGATAGAAAGTAAGCTGTTCGTTTTTGTCCTAAATGTCCTGTATTTCCTGCCTGATGGCAATAGTTCAAAAATCTGATGTCCAGTCAATCGGGATTTTAGAGGTCTTCCTTGAACATCTGGAGCTATAAAGAAGGGAAAGGTAGCAAGAAATACTGAGGGAAAATTACGGTATTCCTAATTCAGTTGTTCTGGCATCTTCATACCCAACACACGCCAAGTGAAACCAGGGCCCTCATTGATACTGTTTCTGTTGTTTTATAAAAGCCTTTTGCTTGTGCCAGTGTTTTCATAATATTTACATTTTCTGCGTATAATTTTACAATTGCACATTTGCTTTGTTTTTCATTTGTGTATATGCATTATATACATTTTCTATATAATTGAGTTAATTAGTTTTTATTGTTATGTTTGCAACATTTAGGCAATTTGATTCAGAATGTTAATGTGATACTTCTGCTGGATGGTATTACATTATTCTACTGTACTGTAAACCACTTTTAGTAGTGTTTTATGGAAGAATAGCATATTAATAAATAAAATTCCCTGGGCATGTTGGAAGTATCTCTTATGTATACTGTATTATTTTATTTCATATAACACAACTAGCTACTGTTCACTTCCTTTTTTTCCCTTTGACCTACTAGAAGACATTTTAGCAAAGTCTTGTAGATCTTCACCAATGCTTAGTGAAATTTCCAAAAATTCTCAATAGTACAAGACTAATACATATCCTCAATACCTGTAGGTTTCTTTAGAGGTTGGGAAAATCAATGTTGAGAGTGTCGGTGAAATACAGGAATATGTGGATATCTGTGACTATGCTGTTGGCTTATCCAGAATGATTGGTGGACCTGTCCTGCCTTCTGAAAGTAAGTTTCAGTCTGTTTTCATAGGAATCGATACAGGTTGCTATTGAAGTAGTACAGTGCAAATATCCAAATTGCATCCAGATTGAACAGAAGGTAGCATGAGTGTTGGAAGTGGATTTCCCTGGTACTTCCTTGCCTCTGTAGGGTTCTTACCTTCCCAAAAATGCAGTGACAGAGGACCGCACACACATTGAACTGGAAGTGAGAGAGTGAGTGTCTCCTGCTGTCAGGAAGAGACATGGGCTGACTTTTCAGCCATTACTCTTTCCCTGGTACATTAGAACCCGTTGCGTTCAGCAGCCCTGCATCTGATCCTCTGGGTAGCAGGGGACTGGAGGGTCTGCTGTGGGGAAGATAAAGATGAGTAAGTCCATCTCTATCAACCTCATCACATTATCTCAGTCTGGATGTGATCTCTGCTTTTTTGGGCAAGGCAGATAATTCAGATTAGAAAGGTTTGCAGGCTTATATTCTAGTTTGGATCTGCATTCACTGAAAAAGCCAAAACTCTGTTAATTGCCTTGTGTAACTTTGCCCCTTCAAAATATAAAATGCCTAACATCCTGCTGGGAATTAATGCCAGTATAAGTGCAATTGTATAAACTGTAGTGGCAAATTGTTTGTAATTAACAAGTTGCTGATTGAATTCCTCTCTGAATGCCAGTTGTGTTACTTGGCTCGTGAGAAAGAATCAAATTAGAATGCCATGTATTAGTGGTAATTCATTGCTCTAATTTCTTCAGTTTACACTACTGCCTGTCTAAATCCCCCGTAGGACCTTGGCCATTAAATGTTGAGCAGTCAAGTACTGTATATGCTTCCTCATAAATAAGTGCTACTGAATTCAAGTGTATATGAGGTTACAGTCCTGTGAACTTTAAAATCTTTCTTTCAGGTTACATAAATGTGTCTATGAGTGTGTTTTTTAATCAAAAGCAAACCTAAATCAAAAATGGTACATTGGATGCTTCTCATTTACTTCTTAAACAAACTAGGCACAAGTGTTACCGCTGTATTAGGCTTTCTCTCTGTGTTTGATATTAGAGTCCCAAATTTTTGCTGAGTAAAATAAACTCCCTGAAGGTCAAACCACACAACTTTCTTAGCATGAATTTAGAAATGGTAGTCCCTTAAGTGGGGAAAGATGTCTGTCTGTTGGTGCTTTTCCCTTTCTCCATGGTTTGCATTGAAGTGTGCATTGCTTTGCGATGGATTATTGCAAGTTAAACCTATGCTTTTTTGTGGCAGGAAAAACGGGCTTGTAGCAGGGACAGCAGAATCTTCTTAAGATTTGCTTTTGTCATGCATTAGTTGAGGACTCGGCTTAATTTATTGTACAAAATAGCTGTAAGAATGCTGCATAAGCTACATGAGTTCATTGAACAATGGGAAAGGTAAATGGCAATGGGTTTTTAGTTTTGCCAAACCAAAATGGCTCCAATTTCACCTTTTGTTTCAGGACCCGGGCATGCCTTAATAGAGCAGTGGAACCCTTTGGGATTAGTGGGAATCATTTCAGCTTTCAACTTCCCGGTAGCCGTCTATGGCTGGAACAATGCCGTTGCAATGGTCTGTGGCAATGTCTGTCTCTGGTAAGATAATCTATCTATCTTCATGATTAATGTTTTAAATGATGGCCAATAAATGATGAATGCTATAAGCAACTTTTACCTTTAATTTCCAAGGTGACTGTACAGATGGGTATTACTTGCCTTATTCAGTTCTGTTAAACTCAAGAGTTCACTTTGATTATGTGCGGCAATCTTTGATCACACGTAACAATGTGTCCTGTGTTACTATTCCTGTGATTAGTCTGTTGTAATTCATTAACTTCTCACAGGCACTATTTACAAGCTTTTCAGAGAGAGCTCTCAGGCAAGTAGTCTGCTGCTAAGCGTTCCAAGTTCCCACTATTTCCATTTTAGCTACAGCTATGGTTATTTCTGTTTATTTAAAATGTGGGTAGTAAAGGCACGGGTAGGGATAGCATCCTTCCCCTATTTACTAATGGTTGACTGGGACTACTGAGTAATCTTCTTTCGGTTCAAATTGTTTCATCTCACTCGTTAGTTACTTAAAGCCCGATTTTCTGAGTGGAAGCGACCTGGTCCATCAGAGCTTCAGGTTGTACGGAGTTCTTTGTGACTTCGGTATACACTTTTAGATTTTTTTTCTGCTTTAGTAGTTTTAGCTGTCTAATAGTTGTAACTCGGTCATTTGAAAGGTTATGCAATGTTTGTTTTGAAGTAGATGATTAGAAATGCAAACGCCCCTCCTTCTCCTCTTCCCTTATCTCTCTAAAGGAAAGGTGCGCCCACGACATCCCTCACTAGTGTTGCTGTTACAAAGTAAGTTGACATCGATCCTTATCACCAGAGCTTGTCTGCCCCTTCTCGTTTTTTTGTTCATGCTTCCATTTTGTCGTAAAAAAGCAACTGGGATAACATGTGCCCCTTTGCCCTTTTTCAAGGATTTGATTTGTGTTACTTGAGTGTTGTGAGTTCATACTGAGTTGTGTGTGTTATGAGCCTGCTCTTCCAAGTCTCCCCCCCCCTCCCTGAAGTTGCCATCAACTCCACCAGCCTCTGGTGAAGAGTTGTGGAAGTTACAGACTGAGTCGTACCGGTTTCCCACCCTAGGGTGAAGTAACTAATGAATGATGACAGCAGTATTGCGTGAACAACACATGTAAGGAGTGTGTATATTGACTCCAGCCCTTGTGTACTTCTGGTCTTTCCCAAGCCTCTGTGCATGTGCTGACTGTGCTCTTTCAGCTCCCGCTTCCTCGTGGGAAGCCAGGAGTCCTGAAGACCTCCCGCTTATTTGTAGAAACTCAGACTTTAAAAGGGTCTTGGATTGTACAGAAAATACTTTTCATATACGAGCAAATAGGATTAGGCTTCATTGTTCAGACCTTGTCCTCCTTATTTCTACACTGTTCAGAGCTAAACATTGCTTGGAGGTACACTTTAATGTGCTATGAAGCTGAGAAAACTGCCAGACTTCATTACAAGCCTGAATGCTTGAGAGTTACTCCTAGTGAAATAGTTACAGCTGATACTCCAGACTAAGATGCATCTACCATCTTCAAGGGTAGCAGCTGCTGAAGAGAATGCATAGCCCCAGTTTTTTTAATGGCGGCATTAATTACTGGGCAACAGCAGTACCTGAAGGTGATTCTGAAAGATGAGGCAACAGCAGTGTCATTCAAGCTAAGTTTTGTTAGTGCTGTGGATCAACTACTGACAATCTTTTCTTAGCTTGAAAGCAGAAAGTAATGGTAAACCACTGCTGAACTTTTTTTGACTTTGAAAACCCTGTGGTGAGACAGTCCAGAATGAAATGAGATAGTGCTGAAAGATGAGACTCCCAGATCAGAAAGCACTCAGTCAACTATTGGTGAAGAGCAAAAAGCAAGTACAAATAGTGCTGTTGCTAATGAGGCAACTAGATTAAAGCTGGAAGGACATCCAATGGCTTACCTGTACAAAAATGAAAAGAAAGTCAGATTCTGCACAATGTATAAACTTGGAACAGGAAGTGTAAGAACTATGGATCAAGGTAAACTGGAAACTGTAAAGCAAGAAATGTAGCATATAAACATTGCAGTCCTTAGTGTCCGTGAACTAAAGTGGACTGGAAAGGGATATTTTCAGTCAGACAACTATAAAGTGTTCTACTCTGGAAAGGACAAATTCAGAGGAAATGGAGTGACACTAATACTGAGGTAAGATGTAGTATAAGCAGTTGAGGGATAACATGTGAGATCTGACTGAATAATATCAAGCAGACACCAGGGCAAACGTATCAACATAGCCATAATTCAGGTTTATGTTCCTAGCTACTGACACTGAAGAATATGAAATTAAAAGTATATATTTATGCACACATCCAAGAGGAAATTGATTATACACAATAGACCTGCTGGAATGCAAAAGTAAAAGACAAAGTAGAACCAAATGTTTTGGGGAAAATTGGTCTAGAGATCAAAATTGAAGCAGGAGAATAACTCATAGAGTTCTGTGAAGGCTGCAATCTGTTTACTATAAAGACATGGTTAAAGAAACCAAAAATACTATATACATAGATATCACCAAAGGGTAAATATAGAAATCAGGTAGTTTACATAGTTAGTAAAGCAGTATTCTCTTTGCCAAAACAAGACCAGGACCAGATTGTGGTACTGGTTATTATGAGTGATTAATGTCTATGTCTAACATTAGAGTAAAGCTGAAAAACACTTAAAATCCTAATGCTAAAATATAATTTAAGCAACATGATGGATTTGAAGTCCACAGAAGGAAGAAATTTACATTTCTAAACCCATTTGACCATGAACCAGAAGAACTGTGGACTGAAACCAGATATCACATTAGAGAAACATAAAAAGACAATTCCTGTAGTAAAAAGAAAAGAAAAACTTAACATGGATGACAGAAACACAAATGCATTTTTCTGCATTGTCATGTGGAGATAATGAGAACTATTACCATAACCAATACTATGCAAAGAAATAGAGGAGAACAACAAAAGGGGAAACAAGCAAGATATCTTTTCTGGAACATCTAAGAAATCAAAGGAAAATCTAAGATTCAAGTAGGAATGCGGACAGACCAAGAGGGAAAGATCATGATCTGATCAGGATCTGTACTCAATCATCCCAGAGTGCAGGACACATGGTAATGGACCCAAGTTACAGGAAGCCAGATTTTCAGTTGACCGTCAAGAAAATCTTCCTAAGATGTTAAAGCAGTAAAACAATCAAATCAGATTAGGAGCTGGTGAGCGCTCTAATAAGGGCAACATTCAAGAGAAACTTAGATAACCATCTGTCAGATATATCTTAACTTAGATTCCTTCATTGAGCAGGAGGTGGGACTTGTGAGGCCTTAGAGGCCCATTCACTTACAAGGTGAATCCACCAAAGGAAGAATCTCACAAGTTGTGCATCTCTGTATATTTCCCCCCAGCCAAAGATAGAAGTCACTTCTTTCTAAAGAATCTTTTGTTTTGTTGTACTTCTAGAATTATTGCACAAGTTTTGGAGGCCAACAAACTACCTGGCGCCATATGCTCTCTGACATGTGGTGGAGCAGAGATTGGGTATGTACAGTGTCTTCGGTGTTACATTGAATTCAGAAGTGTGGTAAACCACGGCTTTATTTGTTCATCCCTCAGTAATGCTTTTGATCAGCTTCTGCCCATGTTCCACAATGTGACAAGTGCCAAATGTTAAAACATGAAGAATTGTAATACTCTGTCATTTAAAAGCACTGAGTTCCTTTGTTAGAAGAAAATCTATTCTGTTGGTAAGCACAGATTGCCAGCCTAGTCCTAGATTGGCTTGGGAGAAGGTCTTGTGGAGTATAGGGAAGCTTACTCCCAGGTATAGAATTGTAGTCTATATCCACCAACACAGTAATATAGTAAGGGAGAGAGGCTATATAGACCACTTCTATCTCCAATACAGTGGAACCTTGACTTATGTCATTAATCCGTTCCAGTGGTCTAGACTTAAGTTAAACATGACTTAAGTCAAATGAACGTTTCCCATAGAAAGTAATGGGAAAGCGGATTAATCCGTTCCAGATGATGAAAAAGACCCTCGAAAACAGCAATTTAACACAAATTTGACTGGGATAGGAGATTCCTTCTGGGGATGTAAATGAAATGTCTCTTCAAAGAGAGGAGGAGGCAGTGGAATTATAGTCCACAAGTTATATGCCTCCACTTTTTAATGTTCATAGCAACAATGTCTAACATTTAAGTTTTACTGATTTTTAACCTGACGTTCCAAGTTCTGAACAACTCTATGCTTACCGTTAGAGTCCCACAACTTTACAGCTCCCCAACTAAAATGCTTCCATTGTGGACCAGACTTCTGCAGCCAGATTTTTTTACAAGACTGAGCTGACTGTCTAACCAGCGAGGCCAGCCCCGAGCTCCCGGCCCTTCTTCTCCTCCGGCAGCAGCGGCGGCTTCGGTGAGGCCGAGGGTGGGAGCTGGCCTCGCCGAAGCCGCCGCTGCCAGAGGAGGGGAAGAAGGCAGGAGCAGTTTGGAGGCGGCAGCCGCGATGCTGGGTTGTGGCTGCCGCCCGATTCCGGTGCCTTGCGCCGGGGCTCTGAGATGTAAGTCAAAGCCTGTGACTCAAGTCAAACAGGCCCCTTCTTGCTGCAAGTCAAATATGATGCAAGTCAAGCAGCATGTAAGTCAAGGTTCCACTGTATGTTGTTATCATAATAGGACCATGCTACCCATGTGGGATTGGTTCCAAGCTCAACCTCCCACCCCTGGGTGCTGAAAAATGCAGAAGCCAAGCTCCCTCTAGTGGACCAGTTCTGGTAAATACACAGTGGAAATACAATATGTGTAAATACAGTGACACCCCCCCTCCTATTGCGGAGGTTAGGGACCTGACCTGACCTGTGATAATTGAAAATCCACAGTATGTGGATGCAGGTCAGGTCAGGCCTGGGGCGCCTAGGTGGGGGCTCTTGTACTTACCCCCAGCCTGGCGCTGCCTGAATGGGCCTGTGAGGGCCTTCCCGGGCCTTCTGGAGGCCCCAAAAAGGCCTCCCTGCAAACTGGAACTGACTTCCAGTAAAAGGCAGTAAACTGGAAGTCACCTCCGGGTTGCCAAAAATCATTTCTGAGGCCTCCAAGGGCCTTTCTAGGCCTTTCTGTCAGAGGCCTCAGAAGTGATTTTCGGCGACTGGTTCGCAGGGAGGCCCTTTGGGGGCCTCCAGAAGGCCCGGGAAGGCCCTTGCAGGCCTGTTCGGGGCAGTGCCAGTACTGGGATAAGTAAGGGAGTCCTGAAACACGCCTTTCCCCCCTTACCCCAGGGGGCCTTTTTTCATATACTGCGGTCATGCAATTTTCAGGCAGCAGATAAATGAATCCATGGATGCTGATTTAGCAGATAGAGGGGTCCTACTAGATATCTATTCTGAATATTTAGACATAGATTCAGTTTTGCTTGCATAAACAAAAGCATTTGTGTTCTAGCAACTTTGGTGCAATCCTAATTTATATAGGCACTTTTAAATACATATCACATGCACTTGTATCTTGGTAGAGGAGAACTCCAACCAAGTTGGCCTTCTCTTAATGTTGTCAAAATAAAAGGAGCTTTTTGTGTGTACAAGCAAGTTTCAAAATGGCAAATGATGAGTGGAGGGTTAGATATTCACCCGTTGCAAAGCTGATGGATTTCTAATGTTAAAGTATGGACCCATTTTCTCTCCATTCTATTTGACAACTGTCTGAGTGGAGGTATTTCTCTCTTTTCTTGTGTAGCACTGCTATGGCAAGAGATGAAAGAATTGATCTCCTCTCCTTCACAGGCAGCACAAATGTGGGCAAGCAGGTGGCGCTCATGGTTCAGGAGAGATTTGGTAAGGGAACTGCGACGGCCCAGTCTTTCTCGTTTCCTTGTCCCTCCCCTTCACTGCCTTTTAGAAATAGAAAGTCAGAAGAGCGCCAGAATGGCACTAGTTTGCACATGTGCACATCTCAGCAAATGCTGGATTGGCTTATTGCTTAAACCCTTTCCTTGTATTAGCACCTGTCCCTCCCTATATCCGTGCAGGACATTTTTACACACCACAGCTTACTGTAAGGATTTGTTTCCGCTCCTGCCTCCTTGTGTATATGTGTGTATCTGCAAAGTGTGAAAACATTTCTAGAAATATTATGGAAAGAACTGAGGGCAAAAGGAATGGTAGTGTTTCACAGTTGGGAGCACTTGCCTATAAAAATAAGGCAAGTAGGTTTCTTGGACTCTATTCCTTGCATGTGTGTGTATGGAAGAGAGAGAGAGAGAAAAAAGAAAGAATGAAAATGGGCTCACACAGGCATGCATGTTCTTCGTGTAGGTCCGGTCCATAGGTAATGTTTTAAAATATACATGCTTACTCTGGTGCATTGTGGTAACTTTAGAAAAACCCTTACTTGTCTCAGCAAGCTAGCACAAGAAGCCTGAGGGTCTGTATACACTTCCTGCCTTATTGTGTGCTGATGGTTCAGGGTGGTCTCACCTCACCTTGCTATTCCCCTGGTGCAGTATTCTCTCTATGTTTGTGTGTGCGTGTAGAGCTCCATCAGGACTGTGCACTGGCATTCAGAGTGGGCACCAGATTTTGGCTGGAACACTGCTCCTGCATGCATGCGTGGGGTGAGACTCCCATGCAGCGGGGCTCAAAATTAGAGGGAACGTTGCCCTGATGAGATTGAGATGATGAAAGAGAGTCAACACAAGACACAGTTTGTATTTATACGGCTTAACTGCTTCTTTATTTTAATAGGACGGAGCCTTCTGGAACTTGGTGGAAACAATGCTATCATTGGTAATGAGCCTTTTTATTTAAAAAGCTAAATCCAGTGCTAATATTTGCTAATCTTTGGTGGCTTTTCCCAGTCTTTGGGAAAGTTACTATTTAACTTCTGTTATTTATAGAATCCACTCCTCTTTTTTGAAGAACAAAAGCTAGGGTGTATTCTGCGGGCTGTAGTAGCTTCTTCTGAAATCTTTTGGTCCAAAATTGTGTTGGTGTAGCTTTGAGCTAATTTGAAGCTATACACGCTCCTTCAGCTTTTAATTTATTTATTGTCTGGATAGTTCCCCCCCACCTGTCCAAATCACAGTGTAGTGAGCCTCGTGGCACAGTGGTTAAACTGATGGACCACAGCAAAACTGTGCTAACAGCCCGGGATTCAATCCCAGGTAGCTGGCTCCAGGTTGACTCACCCTTCCTTCCTTCCTTCCTTCCTTATGAGGATGGAAGGCTGCTATGGGGGGGGGAGGCAACTTGTAGCCTGCATATTTATATTGTAAACCACCCAGAGAATGCTTTAAGTGCTGGCTGAGCTTGATTCGAAACCAACTTTTGTTGCTTGCCAAATTTTGTCCTCAGGAGCCTGGGCAGATGCCTTGTCCCGGACCTTAAATGCCATCTGATCTATTTAGAGTTAAAACTATTGTTAATTTCATTCTTCCCAAATGCAGTGATTTTTGATTGATTCTATAAGTGTTTCAACTGATTCTTTTTTGTTTCCAAGTTGTCTCTCTGGCACTGCTTACCTGCTTCTGCTGAATTCCTTGTAGTGTTTGAAGATGCAGACCTTAACCTGGTCATCCCATCTGCCCTCTTTGCGGCCATGGGGACAGCAGGCCAGAGGTGCACTAGTACTAGGAGGCTGGTAAGTCAGTGTTAAGATTTTTCCTTCATAAGTGTCAGATGAGAATTAGTCCCCCTATCCATCACCTTTGGTATCTGGTACTTTCTGTGGCAGTGGAACAAGTGTTTGGTTGGTACACCTATCCTGCTTCCCTCTCCATCCAAAACAGAATGCAATACCTGCTGTGGGAAATTTTGCATGCCGTCTATCCCTTCTTCTTAGTCATTTTTAGCAGCCGCTATCAACAGGGAGGCCTATGGCCCCTCGGGTGGCCCTGGCGTGTTTGAGGGGGGCACAGACTGGAAACAATTCTCCACACACCACCTTATAAAGTTTATTATGTGACAAATACAATTTTGGTTTGGCCTATATTTCTTTCATATTGTGTTCAAGGCCATGGCTAAAAAAGACTGAGATGACTGATGTAGAGAGAATATGTGTCTTATTTTATATTGAGTAATCAGACACCATGTCTACCTATAACATGGGCTTGATCTGTCTCATTGGGCTGAAGTTTGAGGGGAAAATGTGGTATGAACAAATTAAAATGGACTCATTGGCAGAACAATTTTTACTCCTAGAGCTTTTCATTGTACTACATAACAGCAAAACAGATACAGTAATACCTTGGTTTATGAGCACCATTTGTTCCAGAAACATCCTTGTAAACCAAAGCACTTGTATATCAAAGCAAATTTCCCCTGAAGAAATAATGGAAACGCAGGTGATTCATTCTGGGGGCCCATAGACCACATACTTTACAAACAAAATGCCAAAATTCACGAAAGAAGTTGGCTAGAAATCCACAACCACACCGTGGCTGTGGAATCTGCTCAGCTTGGGAATAACAACTGGATTTTACTCTGTATTTTTAATGTGACAATAATAAAGTGCAATTTGTAGCCCTATACACACTTGACTAGCTGCCCCATGTCTAGAAATAGTTTAGAAAAATAAGAAAGTTGAAAACAAATTAAATAAAAATATAAAGAAAAATAAAATCCTGACCTGCACTCTCCTTTGAAAACCTTCGTGGCTGGCACAAGGAAGACCTCCCATCCGTTTTCCTCCCTCTACTTTTGAGAGAGAGAGAGAGAGAGAGAGAGAGAGAGAGAGAGAGAGAGAGAGAGAGAGAGAATTGGCTCACTTGTGATCAAGTAACCTGTTCCAATGTTCGTATTACAAGGCATTGCTTGTTGATCAAGGCAAAATTGATCAGAAATGTTTGCTCATCTTTCAAAACTCTTGTAGACCAAGGTACTTGCAAACCAAGGTATGACTGTATAACATGCAAGAACCTGACTGGCTGGAAATACTTCACATCATAGTGATATCAGTCTTTGTTTTTTACATGGCACATGTATATTCCACTTAGGAAGATACATGGTGTCCTCTAAGCTTTTATTTTGAGGAAGACTATTAGTAGTCTCTGCCTCCAGTTGTACCATCACAAATCTGGAAGATGCTGGTGTTCTCTTTTCAGTCGTGAATAGTTATAATTGTCCACCTGACATGATGTTCGTGACATTCTTCCTAGTTTTTACATGAAAGCATCCATGATGAAGTTGTGGAAAAACTTGCCAAAGCCTATGCACAAGTCCGTATTGGAGATCCATGGGATGGTAAGAGAAGCGGGAGTGTTTACAGTGGAATTTTGGTAGCTGTAATCCAAAAATTTTTCTTTCTTTCTTTCTTTCTTTCTTTCTTTCTTTCTTTCTTTCTTTCTTTCTTTCTTTCTTTCTTTCTTTCTGTCTGTCTGTCTGTCTGTCTGTCTGTCTCTCTCTCTCTTTCTTCTCTCTCTTCTCTTCTTTTCTGTCTGTCTGTCTGTCTGTCTGTCTGTCTGTCTGTCCATATTTAACTCCTGTGCCCCCAAAATTGAGCAGGAACAGAGCATGAACAGCTGATTAACAAACACACCAGAGAGAACACACACAATATGAATTTACTGTATTAACTTTGTGTACTGATGAGACCTCCCCTGGCTAGGCATGCCCTCGCACCCTCCTCAGCCACCACGTGAAGCTGCCACGCCAGGAGAGGGGGCTGGCAAAGCCACTGCCATTGGATGGGGGCTGTCACACTGCCAGCTGTCACACTGTTGTCACACTGCTGGCCACTTCCTGGAGAGGAATAAGAGCACAGGGTTTGTTTGAAAACAAAACATTGCTGCACAAACTTTCCAATTCGAGGGGGAAGTATATTTGTACCTCACTGTACAGTCAGAAAGGCTCCCAGAGCATCCTGCAGTATGATTGGGAAGGGGTGCGTTTGATGAGGGATAGGTTCAGGGCCTAACAGTTGAGAAGAGGAGCATGATGGACAGAGATGATCTGGCCCTTTTCTTCCAAAGCATGGCATTTGGAATCCGGAGGGAGGGACATTTCTCCTTCTACATAGTATTCAAATCCAAGGAAGTGACTGTGGCATACCAGAGAGAAAATCTTGCAGACACCTCTCCCTTCTTTGGCTGTTGAAAGAAAGAAAATAAAAAAGTAATGATGACGTTGGTAACGATTTTGCTGTTATGATACCCCTGCTTTTTTGACGTCCCATTCGGACATGCATTTTTCTTTGCAGCTCAGACCCTGTATGGTCCTGTCCACTCAAAGCATACAGTGCAGATGTTTGTTGATGCAGTGGGACAGGCCAAGCAGCAAGGTGGCTCGGTGATCTATGGCGGAAAGGTGATTATTTGTATACGTGTGTTGATCAGTCTGTAAAAGGTAAAACTGGGAACTTCGAGTAAAGGAAGAACAATTTTGTTTCTTAAATGAGGGTGAGAAAAAGGCATTTTTAGTGGCTCATGTAAACTGCTGGGGCTGCAGCATCCTATAGCAGGATGCGCTTTGCTTTTAATCTTGATTTCACATATACAGGTAGACCCAGGAAGGCTCTCTGAACAAGGCAGAGAGGAACCAATTTATTTTGACAGTAGTAAACCAGGTGATTTCCAGAATAGCTTTTACATAAGGCATTCAAGAGAAAGTCGGTCAGCCATCTTTCAGAGCAGCTTTGATTGGGATTCCTGCATCGATCAGGGAGTCGGACCCAATAGGCCCCGTCCAACTCAGTTCTTCTATGATTCTACAATAATATGAACCATCTGCTGCAAGTCTATTCTGACACATGGCAACCCTTTTCAGAGTTTTCCAGGTGGAGAATACGCAACAGTTTATCATTCCCTTCTTCTGGGAGAATCCATGGACTATGCGGGTTGCCCATGGCCGTACAGTCTGAAGGCTCAGCAAGGAATAGACCGGCTGAGCAGGTTGCCCAAGGCTACACAGGCTGGATCTTCTGGGATGCACAGGGTGGAATCGAACTTTTCAACCTCTGGCTCTGCGGCCAGATGCCTAACTCATTGAGCTAGCATACAATAAAGAAATTGAGCCATGCAATAAAGGTTCTTCACATTAAATGTTTATTTATTTATATATTTATTTATATACCACCCGTCTTCCCATAGGAACTTTGGGAGGTTAACAAGAAGAACAACAACAAATAAACCTACGAACCTAATTTACTTAATATGCTTCATCAGTATATTAATTAACGCAGAAGAGCAAACAACATATGTGTCACCAGTAGAACAATGCCCGCCAATGATGTGTGACTCAGTGTGCAACAGATAATATCTGTGGAGATCTCTTAACTTGAGGCAATTGCAGAACTAGACCGAAAGGACTCGGAAGTGGTTCACTACAATAATCCCCGGTTTATCGCGGGGGTTAGGGATCCAACCCAACCCGCGATAAATGAAAATCTGCGATATGCAAATGCTGGGTCGGTTTGGGACTGGGGGGGCTGTTTGGGGCCTCCTGCCCTTACCCCAGGCCTGGTGCTGCCCCGAATGGGCCTCTGATGGGCTTCCCAGGCCTGTCAGAGGCCCCAGAAGTGGGTTTGGGTGATCCTGAAGGGTCTTCTGTTTTTTTGGAAGTCACTTCCAATTCACTGGAAACCACTTCTGGGGCCTCCGAGAGGCCCAGGAAGTCCATCGGAGGCCCACTCAGGGCAGCACCAGGCCTGGGGTAAGTGCAGGAGGCCCCATAGAGGCCCACACAGCTTGCCCCAGGAGCCCTTGCTTTCATATTCTGCGGTCCCACGATATACCAGGACCACAGTATATGAACCACAATATAGCAGGGGATGACTGTACTACCTCCTTGAGATGGCACTCGGAGACCATGCAGCTTGCCCAAAGCTACTCAGCTGGCAGGTCATGTAACCCCACCAACCATACTCACTGTGGATGTTCTACAGAAACATCATAATATGTTGCAGCACTTTAAGATCTGCAGGGAGGCAGAGTGGGAAAATTGAACTCCTGGCCACTTGGTCTGCAGCCAGGCCTCCTACACACTGAGCTATATGAGCCTGGTTGTTTCTGGGGTTGGGGCAGGAATAAAATGAAACGTGCCATTGTTGCCCTGATGCAATGCACATTTTATTTGGTAGTAAGCCCACTTTTGATTCTGGGAAAGGATAATATATTTTAAAATATGAAGTGATAAAATGAACATTTGGAACGACACGGATGCCTGGCCCGCCATCCCTAACAATAACAAGGCTTTAAAATTAAAAGAGTGCACGCCGTCCCATCCTGCTGGGGCTTGGCATGCCTTTTGCAGCCCTTGTGCTCAAACACACTTCATTTGCTGCCTCCCCATCTCCTGTTGTTCTTTGGCTAATCAGTTGTAGGGTTTGAATGCCTGCTCCAAACTCCAGCCCTGAGTGAACCATGGGAAGTAATGTTACTGCTTTGTGTGTTTTGTCACAGATTCATTGGCTGAGCCGAACCCTTTAAGGCATTTCTGTTTTTAAGATAAAACTTTCAAGAAGTAGTCTTGAGTTGTATAAAGCTGCTTTTTCACTAGGCTAAAAAATGTTAGGGGTTTTAGTGGAATCATGATGGAAATGTGAAAAGATTAAACAGATAGGACAATCATCTCTGAGGGTTTTGACTGATAGGTTTGGCAGGATTATAGCTGCTTTATCGTATCTGTAGTGATAGTACAGAAGGCAGAAGTACAAATATACCATTTATATAAGGGTTATTATTATCTTGGGGGATTACTTTTTCTCCAGACAGCCATGGGAGACGCTATCATAACTAGTCCGTCAAAAAGACCGCAAATGATGCGAACTCTTAAAATTCTATTAGGAGTAGGGGTGAGATGTATTGCACAAGGTTTACTCCAAAAATGGAGTAAACTACAGATGCCTTATCAGTTGTATAGGATGTGTCATCTGCTGTTGGGTTGTTGCAGTTTTTTTCAAGAACCTTGTGTTTTCTCCTTTAATTCAGGGCAGTATCTTAGACCTTTCTAAACACTTGAGAGTTTAATAGTGCCAAACCCTCAGGGGATATTTTGCCAGGAAAGGAAAGACCTGTGTTAACAGTGGAGATCCTTCTATATATAAGACTGACTTGCTTAAAACTGATAGGTGCTGTTTTCCCCCCTTTTCTCATTCAAGGTTATAGATCGTCCTGGAAACTTTGTTGAACCAACTATTGTGACTGGCCTTCCACATACGGCACCTATTGTGCAGACGGAGACATTTGCTCCTATTCTGTATGTGATAAAATTTAAGGTAAGCCTGTCAGTTCTTTGATATGTGTAGAAAATATAACGGCCAGTTTTTTATTCAAGTGCTAAAGATTTCTTTTTGCATTTTAAATAGCAAAGTATAATAGGAGGAACAGGAAAGCTATTTGAATAATGAATTGGTCAGTCACAATGGTGCTAAATTACAGGTGAAAAGCCAGTGTCATTCCATGAGCGGATTCCTACATGGAAACAAAACTTGAGAGTTTTGAGTTTAAAAGCCTCTAAATTTTTGATGAGGAGAACATTCTGGGATTTTGTTTTTTTGAGTGGCCTTTGTAGCCTTTGTTTGACAGCAGCTGGGACTGTAGAATATACTGCTTTATGAAGTTAGACCAGTGTTTCTCAGAATTCTGGTGCATAGAATACTGTTTTTGTGTTTTCTGTCAATTAAAGTTTTTAACACACTGCTCAACACAACTCTGAGGAGACAAACAACTTGACAACAACCTTTCAGCTGGTAACAAGCCAGTTACTACTGACTTATTGAGGCAGGTCTCACTCTTCAAAGGGGTTGTTTCTTTTTTCAAAATAGTCACAATTTGCTGTCTTCTGTTCTCAGCAAACCCATGGGGTGTTCAGGTTGAAATGTAATAACCCAGTGATCCTAATATGAGAATCTGCAGAACTTTCCTTGACATGACAGGTTGAAATAAAATGCAGACCATATGGCTACATTTGGCATACACACCTCCTGTTGGTTGGTCTCTCTCTCTCTCTCTCTCTCTCTCTCTCTCTCTCTCTCTCTCTCTCTCTCTCTGTGTGTGTGTGTGTGTGTGTGTGTGTGTGTGTGTGTGTGTGTGTGTGTGTGTGTGAGAGAGAGAGAGAGAGAGAGAGAGAGAGAGAGAGAGAGAGAGAGACATTGTGCCTGATAAAGAAATCTGGAGATCCTCAAAAGCTTGTGCAGATTTTGTTTCTCTAATAAAGATAGTGCCACAATGGACTAAAGTTTAAGGATATGACATGATATTTTGGATAAGGATCACTTTAGAAAAGGCAGTTCCAGTGCCTGATAGTTTAGGGCAGTGATGGCAAGAGACCGAGTGACCAAACTGTGATTCAAGACCCACTATTTTTTTTTTTGCAACGTGCCAATACAGCCATTTAACCTGAATACAGGAGGCTGTGAAGAGGTGATGTTGGGTGCCCACAGAAAGGGCTCCGAGTGCTACCTTTGGCACCCATGCCATTGATTCTCCAACATTGGTTTAGGGAATCGTGGCACATCCTTCATTTTGTCCTTTGTAACAGGCTTTCTGAGAAAACCTGTTCACTGTAACTTGACAAATGCATTTTTGAAGAGATATCGGCAGGACATTGTGCTGGCTGGAGAAAAATGTTTATGCACGGGTCTCTCGTGGATCTGTCAGTGTCCTTCTCAGCCTTGCTGTCTGAATGTCAGTATTTTAAATGCATACCAAACTGGTCTGTGAGCCCAGCCCCCCTGTTCTCCTAAATACATATCTGGTTTCATATCTGGATAAAGGAATTCATTGGCTTCATTTCTTGTTGGTTTTACAAATTACTCTTTGTCCTCTTTTTTTATGCTGCGTTGATGAATGGTTAGTGACAGACGAAAGCAAAAATGTGAAGATGATGACTTAAAGCCTGTCATACTGTTGGGTGTAATCTGCCTTTGATATTGCTGTGCCACAAACCCCTTAATAATCTGCCTACCATCTCATTCGGTAAGGCCTCTGTCCAGACCCTGACAAACGTGACTACAGGTGGAAAAGCCACACGTAGACATTTCAGACTTTTTGATGGTACAAAGGTTGAGGGTTAAAACTAGAACATGGTGAATAAGGGTTCCAGTAGGAAAGTTGCCAAAAAGAGAAAAAAGTGCTCATGATAAGTCTTGCTATGACAAAGGTGACATGGAAGCCTGTCATCTACTATGATTGTGTGGTTACTTTGGTAATAATTATTATGTGCTATCAAGTTAATTCAGACCGTATGCGACTCTTTCCAGGGTTTTCTGGATAGAGAGGACACAGAAGTGGTTTACTATCCCCTTCTTTGGGGGGGGGGGAATCCTGGTTTACTCACAGGAGACACCGTTGGGAAACAGACCCCCCAAGCTATGGCTCCGTATCCAGACACATTAACCAGCTTTAGCCACTGTCTAATTAACATTTTAACTTCTAACTTTTGTGTTTTCATTCCCAGACAGAAGAAGAAGTCTTTGCCTGGAACAATGAAGTAAAACAGGGCCTCTCCAGCAGCATCTTTACCAAGGATTTGGGGAGAATATTTCGATGGCTTGGGTATGGCCCTTATTTTGTGTGTGTGAAGAGATATGCTATTTGGGGGCCCATTTCATGAGAAAAGGCAGTATATAAGTCATTTATAAGATATTCCAGACTGCCTCAGTCTGGAATATCTTATAAATGGGGCACATTTCTACTTTTGTGTCCCAGCTGATCAGTGAGGCTACAAAATAAAACAGGCTGAACTTTGCTTTCATCATTGTAAGGCTAATTACACTGGTGACAATGAGGCCTGTAATAAGACTTCCTGGGGTAGGAACTGGCAAGCCACCCCGGTATCCCTGCCAAGAACATCCCATGGTCAGAAACAAAAGGCTAAAAGATATGACACTGGAAGATGAGCCCCTCAGGTCGGAAGGTGTCCAACATGCTACTGAGGAAGAGTGGAGGACAAGTACAAGTAGCTCCAGAGCTAATGAAGTGGCTGGGCCAAAGCCGAAAGGACGCTCAGCTGCAGACGTGCCTGGAAGAGAAAGGAAAGTCCAATGCTGCAAAGAGATATACTGCATAGGAACCTGGAATGTGAGATCTATGAACCAGGGTAAGCTGGATGTGGTCAAACGTGAGATGGAAAGAATAAACATTGACATCCTGGGCATCAGTGAATTAAATGGACAGGAATGGGTGAATTCAGTTCAGATGACTATCACATCTACTACTGTGGGCAAGAATCCCATAGAAGAAATGGAGTAGCCTTCATAGTCAACAATAGAGTGAGAAAAGCAGTGCTGGGATACAACCTAAAAAATGATAGAATGATCTCGGTACGATTCCAAGGCAGTCCTTTGAACATCACAGTAATCCAAGTTTATGCTCCAACTACCGGTGCTGAAGAGTCTGAGATTGACCAATTTTATGAAGACTTACAAGAACTTCTAGAACTGACACCAAAGAAAGATGTTCTTCTCATCATAGGGGATTGGAATGCTAAAGTAGGGAGTCAAGTGATAAAAGGAATAACTGGCAAGTTTGGCCTTGGAGTTCCAAATGAAGCAGGGCAAAGGCTAATTGAGTTTTGTCAATAGAACAAGCTGGTCATTGCAAACACTCTTTTCCAACAACACAAAAGGCGACTCTACACATGGACATCACCAGATGGACAATACCGGAATCAGATTGACTATGTTATCTGCAGCCAAAGATGGAGGAGCTCTATACAGTCAGCAAAAACAAGACCTGGTGCTGACTGTGGCTCAGATCATCAGCTTCTTATTTCAAAATTCAAACTAAAACTGAAGAAAGTAGGGAAGATCACTGGGCCAGTCAGGTATAACCTAAGTCAAATCCCATATGAATACACAGTGGAAGTGAAGAATAGATTCAAGGAACTAGATTTGGTGGACAGAACACCTGAAGAACTATGGATGGAGGCTTGTAACATTGTACAGGAGGCTGCAATGAAAAATATTCCAAAGAAAAGAAAATGCAAGAAAGCAAAGTGGTTGTCCAACGAGGCCCTACAAATAGCGGAGGAGAGAAGGGACGCAAAATGCAAGGGAGAAAGGGAAAGATACAGAAAATTGAATGCAGACTTCCAAAGAATAGCAAGAAGAGACAGGGCGGCCTTCTTGAATGAACAGTGCAAAGAAATAGAGGAAAACAATAGAAAAGGAAAAACCAGAGATCTGTTCAAGAAAATTGGAGATATTAAAGGGGCATTTCGTGCAAAGATGGATATGATAAAGGACAAAAATGGTAGGGACCTAACTGAAGCAGAAGAGATCAAGAAGAGATGGCAAGAATATACAGAAGAATTATATCAGAAAGATCTGGACGTCCCTGATAACCAAGATAGCGTAATTGCTGACCTGGAGCCAGACATCCTGGAAAGTGAAGTCAAGTGGGCCTTAGAAAGCATTGCAAACAACAAGGCCAGTGGAGGTGATGGCATTCCAATTGAACTCTTTAAAATCTTAAAAGAGGATGCTGTAAAGGTGCTGCATAAGATATGCCAGCAAATTTGGAAAACCCAGCAGTGGCCAGAGGACTGGAAAAGATCGGTCTACATTCCAATCCCAAAGAAAGGAAACGCCAAAGAATGCTCCAACTATCGCACAATTGCACTCATTTCACATGCTAGCAAGGTTATGCTCAAAATTCTACAAGGCAGGCTTCAGCAGTATGTGGAAAGAGAACTTCCAGAACTACAAGCTGGATTTCGAAGGGGCAGAGGAACTAGAGACCAAATCGCCAACATGCGCTGGATTATGGAGAAAGCCAGAGAGTTCCAGAAAAACATCTACTTCTGCTTCATTGACTATGCCAAAGCCTTCAACTGTGTAGACCACAACAAACTATGGCAAGTCCTTAAAGGAATGGGAGTGCCTGAACACCTTATCTGTCTCCTAAGAAATCTATATGTGGGACAAGCAGCAACCGTCAGAACTGGATATGGAACAACTGACTGGTTTAGAATCGGGAAAGGAGTACGACAAGGCTGTATACTGTCACCTTGCCTATTTAACTTATATGCAGAGTACATCATGAGAAAGGCCGGTCTGGATGAATCTCAAGCCGGAATTAAGATTGCCGGAAGAAATATCAACAACCTCAGATACGCAGATGATACTACTCTAATAGCAGAGAGTGAGGAAGAATTAAAGAACCTCTTAATGAGGGTGAAAGAGGAGAGTGAAAAAAATGGGCTGAAGCTCAACATCAAAAAAACTAAGATCATGGCCACTGGTCCCATCACCTCCTGGCAAATAGAAGGGGAAGAAATGGAGGCAATGACAGAGTTTATTTTCTTGGGCTCCTTGATCACTGCAGATGGCGACTGCAGCAACGAAATAAAAAGACGCCTGCTTCTTGGGAGGAAAGCAATGGCAAACCTAGATAGCATCCTAAAGAGCAGAGACATCACTTTGCCAACTAAGGTCAGGATGGTTAAAGCTATGGTTTTTCCAGTAGTGATGTATGGAAGTGAGAGCTGGACTATAAAGAAGACTGATCGCCGCAGAATTGATGCTTTTGAGCTGTGGTGCTGGAGGAGAGTCTTGAGAGTCCCCTGGACTGCAAGGAGATCAAACCTATCCATTCTGAAAGAAATCAACCCCGAATGCTCACTGGAAGGACAGATTTTGAAGCTGAGGCTCCAGTACTTTGGCCACTTCATGAGAAGAGAAGACTCCCTGGAAAAGTCCCTGATGCTGGGAAAAATCGAAGGCAAAAGGAAAAGAGGACGACAGAGAATGAGATGGTTGGACGGTGTCATCGATGCAACCAAAATGAATTTGACAAAACTCCGGGAGGCAGTGGAGGATAGGAAGGCCTGGCAAGCTCTGGTCCATGGGGTCACGAAGAGTCGGACACGACTGAACGACTGAACAACAACAACAAGTCATTTAACTTATAACAAACTAAAAGAGGCAACACACATCTACTTATCATAGATGTCTATTTACTTTTCAAGTCAATTGTTGGGATACGTCTTTTTTCCTAACCTTTCAAAGTAATCCATATTGACGTATGATTTGGTAATCTTTTTTTCTTTTCTTCCTAGACCGAAGGGATCAGACTGTGGCATTGTGAATGTGAATATTCCAACTAACGGTGCTGAAATTGGAGGTGCCTTTGGTATGTTGATTTCCTGTACTGATTGCCACCATCGGTGCCATAAATATCCCTAGGTCGACAAAGTATCAGTAAACCTGACACTTCATAGCTTGAGAAGGATCGGTTTTTGTATGCCGTGGGACCAGCCCACATTGTAAATAATAGTCTAGAGGCAGAAATGTATTCTGCTGTCACATATAGAATCCCTACTGTATTGTCTGCTCCCCTCACAGTGTGGTCAGGCTCTGGGATAAACCTAGCATGACCTCGAACATGACTGAGGAGCTTGTAGCTGAGGACGTTATATGTATGTGCTTCCCAGCATCCTCTCAAAACTTGGAAAAAATAGCTTTGACTTCCTGCAGGGAGTTGTTTTTGCTCAAAATAATTTCTTGTGCCATCTAGGGAGTGGGGGGGGGGAACAGGACGACTTTATCACGTTAGAGGCCCCACGACAATGCAAAAGAATATCAAAGCAATGCTATTTTGACCACTAGAGGGTGCAAGTTAGGACTTTTGAACAAGAACCTATTTAAGAATTTTGGAAGGTAGAGATCTCAAGAGCCAGTAGTTTCAGAGGAGTGGGCCTGTAAGGTTCCGGGACCTCTAGAACTTGCCCATCTTGACTCAGAAATAGAACTTTACCGTTACAGAGACGTGTGCTTAGGCATTTATTTTTTTAAAAAAGGTATTTACAAAACTGCCCATTAGATTCAAGTTTGGAACAGCTGGTTTCTACATACCTTCATATCATACTGCCACTAAGGAAATTGGCTTTATGCCATTTGTAACTACACACCAATAGGATGATTTTACAAGAGCAGTAGACAGCGTGTGGCTCAGAGGCTGAATGTCACCATTCAGGGCTGTTTTCATGGCCTCCAACACCGTGACACAGTGTCTGCACCTTCAACAGTATTTTTTTTTAATTTATGAAAGAGTCTCCTGTACCATCGAGGGAGCATGGGGAAAGTTTGCCTTGTTTTATGGGGCTGCTGTATCCTTGGTGCCCCCAACATTTTTCATAATATTTACAATGAGAAACCCCCCTTCCCCCCCCCCCCAACGCAAACATTATTTATTTTTGGTCTCTATAGGATGTAAGCAGATTTCTACAGTCTCCTTTCTTTTCTTTTTGTTAAACGTTTTCAGCTAACAAGGATTCGTTGTGGTAACACTTTATTGCGCATGATCACTGCATCCAACAGTTTCTTAAAATTAAGAAATTTAATAGGCAAATTAGACGTTTTCACCACACTCCTATTCCTTAATGCTACATCTTTGGGCTACTGGCAGATCTGAAACACGGCCCTGCAGAGATGGCCAACCTGTGCTCTAGACCCTTAGTATATTTATAGCATGGTGTTGTCGAGTGGTGTCTGTCTGCAGTTGTCCAGGTTCTGCAGTTGTACAATGGGCTGTTTCAGAGAGAGAGTTGGAACCATATTTCAGTGTTATGAAAATGATCATTCAAGTCCTCTCTCTCTCTCTCTCTCTCTCTCTCTCTCTCTCTCTCTCTCTTTTTTTTTTTTTTTAAAGGCAGGGCCATGAAAGGGAGTTACAAAAACTCATCAATTTTAACTGACTGCAGATCATGGTAGCATTTGAATCTGACAAACTATAGCTTATGAAACTGGCTTATTTGAACAAGGTGTAGCTTAGGGTTTAAGCTACACAGTGAGGTGTGGTTAGTCTCAAATAGACGCAGAAGCTTTCCAGATGTGTCAGAGAAGGGGTGGGCTGTCCTCATAATTTTAAATATGGGTTAGCAGCATCTGCAAATTGACTCAGCATAACAGCAAGACTATAAGCAACCTATCTGCCCACAGTTTTTATTCCTTTCTGTTTCATTAACCCAATCTTGAGTTGAAAAAATACAGAGAGAAAATTGATTTTTATTAAGAAAAGCTATTATGGAAGCTATCATGAAACGTGTACGTTTTCAGAAAAGGAGGATTTTAAGATTGCTCTCTTCAGAGGAGAGGAATTTCATATCGTGTCCTTTTGAATAGCTGCTCTAATTTAAAGCTGCTTTGAGAAATACATGACAGCATATTTTTGCTTTAGACTTTTAACATCTGTTTAATACTTCTAGGTGGTAATAAGCATACTGGCGGTGGAAGGGAATCTGGTAGTGATTCATGGAAGCAATATATGAGACGATCAACTTGGTAAGGAATGAAGGATTAGGCATGTGTAAATTTTCTCTGAATTGTTCTTGTGGTGAACTACCTTTGAGATATGAAGAACAGTTGGATCCCAGCTGTGTTTTCCAAAACCTCTCTAAGGTTCTAGGTTGGGAAAGGCTGCAACATTTCCAAACATGATTTTTGACACTAATAGGAAAGAAAACAGCAACAAATGTTGAATATGGTGGACTACTTTAATTATTTGGAACTAGAATGGGAAGAGTTTAGCTGAGAAGCATTTACTGAGCATCAACTTGAAAGTGAGCGTCTTTCTTAATCTAGCTTTGAATAAAATACGGAAAAGGTATACGGTAAATCCGTCTCAATGTGGGAGGTGTGATTACACTACAGAAGACTGATGTGCAAATCTGGCATCAGAGTGAGAGGATTTTGAAAGAATCAGAAATAATCCTGTGGAAGTTTGCCTTGTGCGATCCAGGCATCTCTCTTTTAGGTGATGTGATATTGGTGCCTCTGCGCTGCTTTAAAAGAATTGTAAAATGCATCATGGTCGTTTTTGCACCAACACTTGAACACTGCATTTCCTGGAACAGGTTTTCATAAATATGAATGATGGCTATTGCAGTATATGGGATGCAGTAATAATATAAAATTTATATATCCACCATTGTTTAGATTGGTAAAGTGTAATCCTGGAGCCAAGCTAAATTGTGAGTGGTGTCTTATCTTATATGGAGCCCTACTGATGTAATGGGAATGACATAATTGGCAGCCAATTAAAGAGTTTCTTTTCAGTTTGGAGGCATGCTTGATTCATATACACACACCCTAAAATTGCAAAAGGAACTCTTTAATTAGTGGCAATCTGATGCGGCTGTCATTTCCACGGTACCAGCAGAAGTGCCACAAGAGTCTGTTGGCCGATATGTCACATTGGTCCATGTGCATCAACTATCTTTTATTTATTATTTATTTATTTAATATTTCTCCTTGGAAAAGGACCCAAGGTAGCTTACAATAATGAGGGTCAATATACAGCCCGGAACATTTAAGACATAATTCAAGTTAAGAACAAGGAATTGGAAGAGGCATCTTAGAACATTAAAAGGTAACACCAAAGTTACAAAGACCACGCAAAAAGAAAAGAAAAATCCATTATGAGGGAGGGAAACATACATGGAAAACACTGGTCTTATGAAATCAGTCAGTGCAATCATGCAGGTTAATCCATATAAAAGTCACATAGTAGGAAGTCCCTCATTCAGGGAAAGCTTGCCTGAAGAGGAAGGCCTTTGCCTGCTTCTGGAAAGACAGCAGAGATGGGGCAGTCCTGGCCTCCAGCGGGAGGGAGTTCCAAAGTCTGGGAGCAGCAACAGAGAAGGCCCTTTCATGTGTTCTGAGACACACTTGTGAGGGTGGTGGGATGGAGAGCAAGGCCTCTTCTGATGACCTTAGCACCCGAGCTGGTTCATACTGCAAGATTCAGTTTTTGAGGTAGCTTGGACCCACGCTGTTTTGTGCTTTGTAAATAACAGCCACAGGAACAACAGTAAGGCTTTGGCACACAACGTGTTTAAGGTGGGGGGTTGACTCCTTCCCCAGGGTCCCTAGGGAAGTCCCCTCCAATCTGCTATTTGTCTCAGGGGAAAGTTGCCAGGTTTCCATTTGATAAACATTAGTACATTCAATGCATCTACAGCATATGTCTTTTGAGTTGGCTCAAGAGTTTTATTTTTTGAGAACTGGGCTTCATTCATATCTTTTGCGATGTCATTTGCTATTAACATGCACATTACTTCCACTCTGATTTCCCCACCATCATGTGAAAAGTCAGTCCTCTCCTTGTGTGAAATTCTAGACCAGGCATATCCAAACTTTGGCCCTCCTGATGTTTTGGACCACAACTCCCAGAATGTGTAGCTTAGATTGCCAATGACAAAGGACTGTGGGAGTTGTGGTCCAAAACATCTGGAGGGCCGAAGTTTGGACATGCCTGTTCTAGACACGGTACAAACGATTTGATATGTGACTTTTTCTGCAGTATGATGCCAAAACAGTAGAGGGAGCTCTTCATGCATCGTTTCCTCATTTGTTACCGAAATTCCTTCATTGTATGTTTTGGACCCATTTTCGGTCTCTTCATTTCCGTGTTGTATCTTGTCATGCCCCCATCCTCTTTTTTTGCTTTGGGACACAGATACGAATCAGCACTGTTAGTTTGTGCTATATTGTTTTTGCCATATAGCAGCTTAATGTTCTGGGGAGGGATACAAGTTTTACTTCATCTGCTTCTGCATAAGATTCTGTCTTCCTGACTAGCCCAGGAAGTGATTTGGCCCAGAGGTCCACCAAAATCTGAGATTCACCTACTCCCCCACCCACTGACCTACCTCGGTCATGTCACTCAAGGTCTATTGGAGGCCACCTAAAACACACTTGCGGCTAAAAGGCCTTCACAGTCAGACAGCACTGCCATTGCAGCATTATAAAGGCAGTTACAGTAATACCTTGGTTTGCGTGCATAATCATAAGCAAGTTGGCTAGAAGTCCACGTCCACACTGTGGTTTAGGTACCTGTCTGTGAAATCTGCTCTGCTTGGGAATAACAACTGGATTTTACGTTGTGTTTTTAATGTGACAGTAATAAAGAGCCCTATACACACTTGGCTAGCTGCCCCGTGACAGGAAATGGTTTGAAAAAATAAGAATAAGTTGAAAACAAATTAAATAAAACAGTAATAAAGAAAAATAAAACCCTAACCTGCACTCCCCACAGTAATAAAGAGCCCTATACACACTTGGCTAGCTGCCCCGTGACAGGAAATGGTTTGAAAAAATAAGAATAAGTTGAAAACAAATTAAATAAAAATATAAATATAAAGAAAAATAAAACCCTAACCTGCACTCCCCTTTGAAAACGTGACAGTAATAAAGAGCCCTATACACACTTGGCTAGCTGCCCCGTGACAGGAAATGGTTTGAAAAAATAAGAATAAGTTGAAAACAAATTAAATTAAAATATAAATATAAAGAAAAATAAAACCCTAACCTGCACTCCCCTTTGAAAATGTTCCTGACTGGTGCAAGAGAAACCTCTATTCCTCTCTCCTCCCTCTGCTTTGGAGGCTGCCTGAGATGGAAGGTTCCAAACAATAACCCACAATCCAGCAGGGGGGAAGAAGAGCCACCATTAGCTCACTTGTGATCATATGACTTGCTCCAGTGCTTGTATATCAAGATGTTGCTTGTTGATCAAGGCAAAAAATTAGATTTTTTTGCTTGTCTTGCAAAATGCTCTTAAACCATGTTACTCTTAAACCAAGGTATTACTGTATGATGAAAGCACTTGCTTTTGAAAACAGCTTTTGCTTGCTCATCGTACAGTATTTGGTACTTTGCAAAGCTCCTGATTCTATGTGGATACCTGTATTCATGCTTTACTTTCCCTACCTATGGATTCCGCATAGTCTGCTTTACCAAATGAGACGAAGAAATACACATTGGTGACTGAAACGGTGCATCAGACATTCTCTCCAGTAGTTTGGAACTAGCTTGATGGGCTTGCAATGTAACACAAAGCCCCTCATCTTGCTGAGAACATTTTTAGATGTGATTGGGTACCATAGAAATGGGATACTAGAATAAGCAGGACTTTAAAATGGTGAAAATGGCAGAGCTGAAAAATACACCACCATTATCTTTAGCTTAATCCAGCAGGCTCTGTCTGACCAGTTTATCTATTTTTTCTGTTTTATCTTTCAGTACAATCAATTACAGCAAGGATTTGCCTCTGGCTCAAGGGATCAAGTTTCAGTAACTACTTTGTGAATGTAGTACCTTGGATGATTTGTGCCTACAAAAAAGTCAGACTGCTGTTAGCTTGAACCTGCAGACTTAATATCTGGAATCATCTAACATTGAGGATACTTGTAATGGTTGGAGTGTGCTTTCAGAAAACTCAATTGTATTGATCTTGCAAGCATTTCAATAATGCACGTTGTCTTTGATGCAGTATTTTCAGCATACAGGTCAAGCATCTGATGAGAAAGAGGGCTTTTTAATATCTCACCTTGTATTATGACCTGCAGAATCCTATAATATATCTTGTACCTAATAAACAGTGCCAAATGCATGTGAGACAAGTACATACAGGATGCAATGCAGAAATAAAACTAGAAGTTCTTGCTATTATGGTGTACCTGCTTGGATTCTAATACAATTCCTGGCTTACTGAAAAGTAAAACATCTGTTCACCCAGCCCTTATGTGGACTTAGGTGGGATGAATATAGCAAGAATACAGTATTGCTTCTGATGAAGTTAAGCTTTCTTCCTCTGCCTTTCAGCTGAATGTTTGAAGGGAGCAGAGCTGTATATATAGCACATTTTTTTTTTAAAAAAAGCAACCAATAAGAATACTGCTTAGGGCTTAGCTGAATCAATCAATGCAGTTTGGCTTTGTTCTTGTTATACGAACATCTCTTTGGTCTTCTCTAGCTTTTCGCAGTGCCTCCAAGCATTTGTTGTTATTCATCCAGGTGTGAGAATTGATTGAAGCACCGAGTCTAGGGAGGTATGACCCGAGGATGGTGGCAGAGGCCAAGTTGGTTTCCATCAAAATTGGAAGTAGACAAAATCCTGGACTAGCAGTAAGCTACAAATCCTAAGCAAAACTGAATAAATCAGTGCAGCACCAGCAGTTACTATTGTATCATGCAGCTCTGCCCTCACTATCAGCATCTTTATCTAAAATACAGTGGTATCTTGGATAACATTTAATTCATTCTGTGAGTCAAATCACTAACTGAAAATTTTGTTATTCGAAAAGCGATTTCCCATTGAAATGAATGGGAAACCCATTAATCCGTTCTGGAGGTCCGAAAAAAGGCAAAAAGCTGGGTCCCCCCCCCCAGACCCCTTTATAAAGTGCAGTTTAAAGGCATAAAGTGCTGGAACACACACCGCCCCCCCAGAACACCCCCCCCCGCAATGCAATGCAAACAGGAACAAAAGAAAGCAGCAAGACTACCCCAGCCTGTTCCCACCAAAATACAATGGGAAAAATACAAACAGATAAACATAAGCAGCAAAAGAAACCCAGTCTGTTGTTGCCTGCAGAGGAATGGGAAAGATTACAAACATAACAAAAAAAGCAGCAAGCCTACCCCCAGCCTGCTCCAGCCCAAAGTGCAATGAAAAGCAGTGCAAAAATGAATAAAAGCTAACTCCAAAACAAACACCAAGTCATTCTTACCAAAAGTGCAATTGAAACCAATGCAAAAACAAAAAAGAAAGCAAGGAAACCTCAGCTCCCTTCTTTTCCAAGTCCGAAAGGTCCAAAACCCTCAGCAAAAATATGTCCAGAGTGGCTCCAAAACACCACGAAAAAAGGCTCTAACTCCTCCCACCCCTCTACAAACTATGGGGGGCACAATGCATCCTGGTACACTTTTTTGTTACCACAGGAAGCCCATAGGAAAAATTTGTTATCTGAGGCAGCCCTGTTCCCAGAAATTGCAATTTGCTATCTGAATTATTCATTAACAGAGGCATTTGTTATCTGAGGTATTACTGTAGTTTTTCACCAGCAGTAATTAGCCAAAACCATTTCCCAAAGGGAATGAAACACATGCACACACACTCAACGAAGAGTAGGCAGAGTATGGCCTGTGTACTGCAGATGCCCTGCCTAGTTCTCTATACCTCTCTTTTTTAAGGATTAGGGAGGGATATAAACAGACTATAAATGATTGTACAATAAAGTTGTATTGTGCCCAGATTTGAAAGAATATTTGTCTGGTTTGCATAACCACTTACAGAATGGCCTGAAGTTAACCCCTCCCCCAAAGAAATGGGCTCGTGAGTGGGGGAAATGACTTTACATTTCCTTGCTTCAAGCACACCCACCAGCCCACACCAGTTTACCAGTAAAGGTGCTTGTTTGTGTGGTAGAGAAAGAAAAGAAGTTTTGGCGTCTTATTCCAGCAGCCATTTGTTGTCACTGACATGTGGGCTCTGTGCTGTCAGGCTGGAACCAAATTATAGCAACACGAAGAGGGCTTTCAAAGGAAGGAAGATATTTGAGTAGTTTTACTATTTCTTAGTACCACTACCTTGGTAAGTTTAATGAGATTTAAACTCAGATCACCTGAGTCCTGATCCATCACTGTATCCACTAGACCAGTGGTTCTCAAACTTGGATTCCCCAGATGTTCTTGGACTGGTGAATATCTGGGGAATCCAGATGTTGTTGTAAAAGTTTCTGGGAGATGCAATCCAAGAACACCTGGGGGAACCCAAGTTTGAGAACAAGGGCACTAGACCACAATGGACGTCTGTTGCCAACAATACCCCTCTTTCATTATGGATGTGAAGAACCTACAGTACCAATGTTTAGTTGGGTTCTCTTATGAACATGATAGAATTGGTACTCCTTTAAGAAAATGGCTTTTGCTTTATCAAATAGCTATAAAATTCAAGAGAAAATGGCTTTTGCTTTATCAAATAGCTATAAAATTCAAATTGTGCCTGACGGAATCCCAGTCAGAGGTGGTCTCCTCATTCCCACTAGAGATTTGGTTTCAGCATCCTTAGATGGTGGGCATCTTGTGTATAGAAATGTTGGCTCAGCAGAGCTTTGCAAGGGCAAGGACTCTCTTGTGTATTCAGTCACAGAAGTAATTTGTTTTTCCTGTGTGGGGGGTGTCTGAAAACATCTGGGAACATGAGTTCATGCCAAGGAGCAATTAGCCTGTCAGTGGCTGAAAGCTTGCTGGCGTGCTATACATAAGATGTAACATTTAGAGTCAAATTGTGGTAAGATAATAAATCTTCACAGATCTTACCTGTTGCACAATAAGTTGCTTGACTCCTCATGTGGCAGATCACGTCTACAGAGGTTCCTTAATTTTGGGCAGTTTGCTTCCACAAACGTTGCACCATTTATGTAACTGTACAACAGGGTTTCAGCCACTGAGTGCTTGCTGATGACCAGAGCGGCTTCCGCTATTCTTGATGCATAGCAGCGAGCGGCAGCTCCAGAACCTCCTCATTGGCTTCATTCTGAATGTCCTCTGGTCATCTGAAAGATGACGTGTAATTCTATCTAGAAAGGAATGTCTCATCCTTTCAAACTGAAAGTTCAGTGGTCTCCACTGTAAAGCACTGGTCCAGCTTGTTTTTGAAAATCTGGTGTGAATGTTGACATCTTGAGCAGCCTTCCCCAAGCTGGGAAGGCCTATCCGCTGTTTTGGACAACAACTCCCATCTGCATCAGCTAGGTAAGACAAAGGTCAACAATGCTGGGGGTTGTCATCCAAAACATTGGGAGGGTGCCAGGGCTAGGGAAAGATACGGGGGAACGGTCATTTTCCTGAGCTCCTGGGCTACTATTCTTGTAGTCCTTGAACAATGGAGACAAAGCCATCTGAAGGGACGGATGGGATCCTCAACAGGGGAGTTCTCAGGGTTAAAAAACCAAAACCAGCGTCTGACTTAGGACTAGATTAGAAGCTACCATTTCCAACCACTCCAAGGGGAAGAACCGCTTCAAACCATTGCCTTTGACCTTTACTAAACATTCTTGGCATGAATGCCAGTGCTGGAGATAGGCTTTGCAGAACAGCAGTACCCGTATTTATGAGACACTAATAAAACAAAGACAAGTTTAGTGATACTGTAAACAAGTTGATGTTCCTTAATTTCTAGTTTAATTATCAAATGCTATTGAGTAGATTATAAACTGCAGTTGCTGCTAGTTGATTATTGTTCCCTGAGGAACCCCATCTGAGGAGCTGTAAAATATATCCTGGAGCTGTGACTGTGTTAGGCGGTGCAAAAAGCTGCTTGCAATTTAATTCAGCTGCTGCTTGTAGCTTCTGCTGTTGCATACATTTAATTACCATTGAATGTGTAACATCAGTGAATCCTGAATCTTAAATTATGTGGCTGGTCAATAATTCATTTGTTAGCAGTGTATTATTTTGCCACAGAATGACCTTGAAAGAATATAAGGAATGAAATTTAAAGTCTCCCCTTATTGGCATCTTTAGAGATTGGTCAGTGGAAACAAACACTCTAAAAGGTTAAGTTTACCTGCTCTATGCTTGTGAATGTCTTATACATGTAAATGCTACTCTTGATAGAACATAATTAATTGTGTGTCTAAATGAACCAGTTCATTCAACTAATTGTTTCCTTCTGCCCTTGTCTGAAGAGAGGATCATCTGGAAAACAAACCATTGCTATGAATAGTGTTGCATGTTGCATATTGGTTTCATGGAGGAAACTTAAATACACAGCATCTTCTGTGACTATGTGTGACTTCTCCCAAAACTATGGGCTAAATGGGTTTGATCAATTATGTACCAAAATGCTTGTGATCCCTGGATATATGACATTACTGGAATAAGGGGAAAAACATGAACCTATTATTTTGTCCAATGCATTTTTGTCCTATTTTTGCTTTTGTTTGCCCCATAGTTACTCTGTATTTGGTCATAACCATGGTGGAGGGAGGGCCTGGTACCATGTCACTGTATCACATCCAAGTGTGTAGTGTAGCCAGTGTGGGATGGTAGTTAGAGTGATGGGCTGGAACTTGGGAGGAACTTGGAACTTGGGAGGAGGTTCTATGGAACTCAGCCATGGAATCCCCTGGGTGACCTTGAGCTGGCCACTCTCAAGATGACCTAACCTCACAGGATGAGGAAAGAGAAAGAGGACTTCATTGGGCGTATACATATACCTCTCCCCAATCCCCACCAGCCTCTTCTTCTTGCCCATACTTGGGGGAAATAGGCGGGACTCCTCCCTTAACTTCGGATCTTGCGCAGTCAGGGGTCTGAATCACAGGGAGAGACTATGCACATATGGATCCATTGGACAACGTCATTTTATCAAGTCAGTCCACTAGCAACAGTCCTCCGGGGTTTCTGACAAGTTTTTCTTCTAAACTTACATGAAGGTTCCTTATATTGCACGGCGGTCTTCCAGGCAAGTAATAATTACTACCGAGTGTGTTCTTCCACTGACCCTGGAGGTTAGTAGATCCTGACCAAGAGGATGACCCAAACAGCACTGGTTAAACACCCTTGATAACGACATGAAGTTGTCACGAGTTCACCTGGACCAACCCCGTGCCTGTGTAAAATGAAGGACAAAAACCAGAATAGCAGACCCCACCTCCAAGTGGGACAGACTCTTAAAAAAAAAAAGAAGTGTGTTCTTTCATATTTTTGGACTGCAGCTCTCAAAATCCTCCAGAAGTTCCCCAGGCACAATTCTAAGAGTACAACTCAGAAATGCAAATTTATATACCCACGTTCTGGTTATTTACCTCTGTTGCTGCTTTGTTTGGCCTGTTTCTGCTTTCAAAAACTACTGCGGTGCAACTTGGGATTTGCATGTTTTTCTGTGATCCATAGAAGGCACCTTCTTCAGGAGATGTCCTCCATTTGGCAGGAAGCATCCTTTGTGCCCAGGAAGGCCTGCCCCCACTCGTTGGTTACCCGCCCCACCACCCCATGACCAGCCTTTCCTGGGAGCAGAGGATGCTCGAGGTTGTGGTCTTTCTGCCTTGCCATCTATTCTTCCTGATGAAGCATCACTCCCAGGAATATCTATGACTCCCAATTAGAAATGTGATGGCTTCCTTGTTTTTGAAACAAGAACTAAAAGCTACCATATGTATATAACTGGAAAGCTGGTCTGCAGACTTCTATTTCTGGGCATCACCTCACAGAATTGTGCCACGAAGTTCTGTGGGTTACAGTATAAAACTACAAAAGATCACACTCTCGGCTGCTCAGCTTTAAAAAATCAGATAAAATCATATGTGCTCAGGTTCATATCGTGATATAAGCACATACAACGTTTCTGCATACATGCCCCCCCAATATTGCATAACCACCACTATAACAATAATGATGTCTCCTCTGCTTTTCCCACGTCCTTCATAGAGTCTGAAGAGGTAAACATGCCTCCACTTTTGTTCTGATAAGATCGCCCTCATAACTACATTTGCACACATGAAGCTGAACTGGTTTGGTCAGGTTTGCCCTTGCAGTGCCCATCCTTCCAAGCCTTTCAGCATGTCACAGCCACATGGATGAATTTAAAGCAAATATCAATGTTAACACATTCCCTTTTCAGTAATTGCGGCAATGTTTCAAAAGCAACCCAGATTGCCTCAGCTCTGCAACAGCATTACACCGTCGATTTTAACTTGGGCGTAATTGCTCCCTGAACCCCTCCTTTAACACCAACCTTGCCTATGCTTGTGGGTCAATTATTCAAGGCAGCTTTTCCTTAAGGGCCCTTCATTCTATGCTTCAGGGTCAAACTATACAAAGCAGAGGGCACATCATTAGAGGCAGAGAGGGGAATGTTTTTTTTTAAGCTATACTTCCTAGAATCTTACGACCAGCATCATCATACAAGATGTGGGATTTTGGGAGTTGTAGTCCAAAAACAAGCATTGCCCATTTCTGGGTAGCAGTAGGAAACTCTTTCAGAGTGATGAATGCCTTGTTGTCTCACTTATTCTCACTTTCATGTCTACCAATCGAGTTTGCTTTATTTAGCTTTTGGTTATTCAGCAGCTAGTAAGTGATTGTAGGGGTTGCAGCCCAATATGTTTGAACTGCTTCAGAGGGCTGCAATTTTGGGAAAGGCTGATGTTAACATTCAAGATTTTAAAGAAAAGAGCAACAACGAAAAGACCTACTATGTGTATGGAAGCGAAGCTTGGAGAGAGAGAAGCATCAGCGTGTATATAGTGTCTGTGTCTAATTTTCTTTACTGTTATTATTGTGTAGCCTTTAGGTGTCACTGTTGGTCAAAGGGAACATCTTATCTGTCTCCTTACTTAAGCTGGAAGAGTGTGCTTTTCCCAGTTCTCTCTTTTTCCTCGTGAGGTCAAAATAGATCAGCCTTTGCATTCATTAAGGCAGATGTGTGAAATGCAAACCTCCATTTCTATGAGCTCCTTTAGGTTCCAGCACAGCTGGGGACATTACTTTTTTTTAGCTGATAATTACATCTACTTCCGCTCAGCTTAAGTCTCAGTTGATTAATATCATTCTACATACACACAGCTCCAAGAACTGAGATGAAAATAGAGTTTCAGTTTAATTGCAGTTGAGCAACTAATAGCTTTCTATGGTGAAACATACAGTATATTATTTAACCAGTCTGAACATCTCTGTGCCATATTAGTTAGTGAAACTATGTATTAGACAGGTGTATAAATAAATGGTCTGTATGTATTCAATTGATTTCTAAGATGGAGTCTGCAAATGTGCAAAGTCACAGTGATTCAGTCTAAAGTTTTTTGTTTTTTTGTTAGACTGCAGGTGAAAAGAATGGGCCTAAATGGGTTTGGCTGATGCAAGGACATGATGCAATAGACATGATGCAATGTGTTACCTGATTGGGTGGACAAATGTATATAAGTGCTCCGTTAATTAGTGTTCAATGGGCCTTTGTGAGTAAGGCACCCACCATTTTGTCTCTCTATGCTATCTACTTATTATGTATGCCATGTATGATGAAATGATGTTATGCTGTTGTTTTGTCTCCATGTCACTTATCTGTGTATATATGTAATATACCTGTTTGCTGTTTTTAAGTAAGCTCTGACTTTGTCTGATTCTGATTCTCTCTATGTAATTATTCAATAAGTATTTGCTTCCACTGGCAGAACAAATTGCAAAATATTTGAAAGGGTTATGGGCCAAGTTATGTGGAAGGAAGATTAATTACCAGGTTGGAGGGTCTGATGACGGATGGTGGAAAAGTCAAGAGACCGGGAGCTGGTGGATCGTGAACGCTGGAAAACACATTGAAAGTGTGTGAGGTGTCGTTTGCCATGAGTTTGAAGCTAACAGTTTAAGTGTATATTAAGAGCCTTTCAAAAACAACAACTGTGTTATATGAAAGCAAGTGATTATGAAGAGGAGTAAAAGGAGTCTTCAGATAAGGAAGAAGACTTGGTAAAACGCCTGGGATTCTCTAATCTTCAAGAACAACAGATGGCAGCAAGTATGGCTGTAGATATGAATAATCCTATGGCATTTATTCATCTTTGTGACATTAATTACAATCGTGGTTTATGAAGATTAAATGTATTTTAATTTATCAAGGTTTATTTGAAATTATGGAAAATGCTCCTGATCCTGAACAAATGGATGAAGAACAGAAGGTTATGGATCAGAAAGATGTGGAAACAATAATTCTTGGTCTGGAGGGCTCTCCATTTAAGTAAGAGGAAAACAAACTAGTGCAGCGTGTTGGCAATTTTTGAGTGATGTTTACCTGAGAGATAACGCCGGATCTAAATTGTCTTTGGTGCGACAGCTTTTCAGAACAAGGTTAAAGGATGGTGATTCTGTTAAAAATCATATCAGATCCATGAAGGATATTTTCCAGCAGTTGGAGCAAGTTGGTGTGGAACATAAGTGAAGAATTTAAATGTCTGGTTATTCTCTCTAGTTTAAATTCAATCTTTGACTCACTGGTAATGGGGATGGAAGTGATGAAAAGTGAAGACATAACTCTTTAATTCCCCTTGGGGAGAGGGGCGGCATAAAAACATAAAAATAAAGATGATGATTACTACTACTACTACTACTACTACTACTACTACTACTACTACTACTACTACTACTACTACCAGATTACTTCAAGAGGACCAGCACAGAATGGAAACAATCTGAGTAAAATGTTGGTGTCTAAATAGCAAAGCTCAGAAACTATTCAAGTTGTCCAGAAATGTTTTCATTGTGGGAGTTCTCAACATCTTAAAAGGAATTGTGATAAATTGCAGAAAGTTTTAAAAGGTCCAAAACTTAAGGAATTCACAGCCAAGAAGAAAAAGGGAGGTTTTCAAGCGTCTGTTATTAAAGTAGAGTGTAGTAAATGTTTTTCTAGTAGTGATCAGTATATAATCGACTCGGGCTTCTATTCACTGTTTTAAAGATAAGAAAATGTTTTCAAAACGAACACAGTTTAATTCACAGAATTTTTTGTTGGCTGATGGTACTGATGCTCAAATTAAAGGGGAAGGTTATTTTTCAAGCCTTTGAATTGTTTGTTTGAAAAAGCACTGTATGTACCTTCTCTAAAACGGAATTTCAAGCATATTGTTTGCTCACTTCACACAAAAGATGCCTTCCCAGGCTAAGCCACTGATAATGTCATTGTGACATGCATCTTTGTTCTTAGTCTGTGAAATGTGGTTACAGGTGTTTCTCTCCCCACCTCCCACACGCAGAAAGTATTGCCTCCTTTTACCCAGGACTATAACACAAATTAATGCAGAATTTTATACATATTTTTAAAAAGTGACTTAGATACATCCAACATCTTGGAGGCCATAATGAGAAACAATAACTTTTGGGAAAATATGGGCTTGGAGTAGAACCTAAAAGAAGAGAGTGGAAAGAGACTCACATGAACATAGTTCCTTTTTCTTATATGAAATGTGTAATAATATTAAAATATCATTAAACTTAAAATAATTCTGAAACAAAAAGACTAAAGAAATACATTGCCATTGTATACATCTCCCCACCTGATGGTCAGGGAATCATCCTCAGCAACATAACCTGCAGCCAGCCAGGATTACATATAGCACATTGATTTTTGTCTGTGCTGTAATGAGTGAAATATATCTCAGGTTAGAGCAACCTCCAGAATTGTTCATTTCGATTTTTATTCCACCTTTCTCCCAATTTGAATCCCAAAGGTAGCTTTCAGAATGGTGTGTAGACAAACATGACAGATACAGAAATTAAAACATTAAAAATATCTGTGAGACATTATTATAATATTAAATCAAAATTAAACTTAAAGCAATGTAAAAACAAAAAGAGCAAGAGGGAAAAGACAAAGACATGCACAAATATAAATGAATTTTCAAGAAGAAAAGTGCCCAATCGCCTTGAAAACTTACTTCCAAGACATTCTTCATTACACTTACTGTTCCAACTGAGGTGCCCCAAAACAGTATGGTACGGTTGCATTTACAATCCTCATTAGCAAACACAGAGTGGAAAGGTATTCATGCAAATATCTTTCCCCTGTGTTCAGCCTTCTGTTGTGTGAATTGGTCACAAAACTGGCTGCAAAACTAGGCACATTATTCCTCATTTTCAAAAGTGGTGGTGGGTGTGAGGTAGGCTCTGTGTAGACCTATAAGTTAGATCTCTCTCTGTGTGTGTCTGTCTGTCTCTCTCTCTGTCTGTCTGTCTGTCTGTCTGTCTGTCTGTCTGTCTGTCTGTCTGTCTCTCTCTCTCTCTCTCTCTCTCTCTCTCTCTCTCTGTCTGTGTGTGTGTGTGTGTTTTGCCACAGCACACCATTTAAAGAAAGGAAGCACCTTACATTTGCCTCATTTCCTTAATGGAGCAGCAATACTCTGCTAGAAAAGCATCATCATCATCATCATCATCATCATCATCATCATCATCATCATCATCATCATCATCATCATCATCATCTGTCTGCATTTGCTATAGGCCATGGTGTATTCAATCCTTTTAATGATTCTGCTTTCTTCTCTTTTACTATTTTAACAACATTTTAAAATGGATCTTGTAATATAGCAGAACAAACTGGGGGCTGGGTAGCCCTTTTGTAATGAAGACAGGAGGAAGATGTATATCACTTTTCCTAAAAAATATTCATTTTACCCCTGCTGTTACTGTTTCAAAAGGAAGGATCATCTGAATGGCGGCAGGAAAAAATGTGTGTGTGTGCACTTGACAATAGACCTCTAGCTACCTGAACATTCTACTTGCACTTGTTTAGACTAGAATTGCACCTCATTCAGCTCTCCTGAAAGAATAGTGGGCTGAAAAGTTATAGTCTATAGTACAGATATAGTCTAGAAGATATAGTCTAAAGTAAACTCGTTTGCAGTTGAAGCAAGCCTATTTGAATCAGTCAAACTTATGGAAGAGCTGGCTTACCAAATCCCCATGGAATCAATGGGCCTTCTCTAGTGCAAGGTTCATTGTTGATGGCACAGTACCTTTTGGAACTGTCCAATTGAGAAGAAGGAAAGTCTTTTATTAGATCACTGTGAGGGATTGTATACCATTTGCTCAAATGTTTTTCTTCCAGACCGGGTGGGTGCATAATGTGCAGTTATATTGCCATTATTTCATGTACAATTCACACAACAGTTAAAAATAAATATTAATTTACTTGTTGCCCTTACCTAATAGGTTTCTGAAGGTCAGATGATGTATTTCAGTTAGGTCTAATATAAATTCTTGGAAGGTTTTGAATTCTGATTTATTGCCTCCGACCACCACACATTTCAGTTTAAGTCTAGAGGCCCACTTCACTTTCTCCTAGTTTCTCTTCTAGTTGCCCCTCTATGTTTCCTCCATCTTTCTGGATTTGAACTATGGTAATTAGAGATGGGCACGACTCAAAAAAATAATTTTTCGTTTTTCATTTTTCGTTTAGGGGTCTGTTTCAGTTCGTTTTCGTTTTTCGGGGGGGTGCACATTTTTTGTTTTCGTTTTCGTTAGCATTCTTTTCAATGCAACGTTTCCGTTGTCGTTTTGCTTCTGAAACGAAACGAAAAAACGAAAACGAAAACAAAAATTTCACTGAGTCGTGCCCATCTCTAATGGTAATAGAAGTAAGTTATCCGGGGATTCAGAAGCTGTGGCCTTTTGTAATCAACAAGAGAAAGTTTAATAAAATGTAAATAAAGACATTGTGCCAATGCTAGACTCTTTCCCTTTACACAATCCTTCTGTTTCTGTGTGTTGTGCCATAGGATGTTGCTAGGCAATTTCATTCTTCTGACTGACACAGAGATTAATACTGGGGAAAGAAGGGTGTGAAATCAGGCGCGTGATTTGTGGCTTATCATTCTGTCTTCAACTCTACTGTTTTGGCCAGACTTAACAGAATTGCACATGCTCACTCCTGCACACTTTTTTTGAGGTCACTGTGATTCTTAGATCTGAATTCCCACCTCTCTGGTTTTCATATTGTAAGCACAATTTTTCTAGGTATCTGTGACTTAGTACAAAGAGGGGTAATTTTTAATTTTTCACTTGGCAGCACATTCAAATTATTGCCTTCTAATATCCTGCTAAGCATTGGCAAAATGCCTTCTCAATGGAAAATTACCTCATCAAATCGTATTAGTTAAGAGAACAGGAGTTGATAATTGCTTCCATGTTCTTGACCTGCACCTGTGCTAATCTGTATTGTCAAAGATCAACACACTTGTTTACAAAGAGCTGATTCAGTTCTGAAAATAAACTTGTTCAAAATCACTTGTTACTTTTTTGCTATTCTGCATATCTATTAGAAAATAATCAAGGCAGCTAACACTGTAAATAATAAACAACAACATGGCAAGCTAAAAAAAACCTTGTTCTCTATTTTCTTCAGAACAAATCAGTTACCTTTATTGTGTGCAATCAAGTCACTTCACATTTATGGGTGACCAATAAATGAGTAATCTTTAGAATGCCCCGTTTTCAACAGTCCTGCTCTGTTCTTGCAAATTCAAGGCTGTAGTTTCCTTTATTACTTCAACACTTCTCCTATTTGGGCTTCTTTTTTGCCTGCTGCTTTCCCAACATTATTGTCTTTTCTGAAGGGTCCCGCCAATAATATGGTGTCATCTGCATATCTTCAATTGCTTATGTTTCATCTACTAAAGTTCATTCTTTCATCTGCATCTTGGAGATTTATGTTCAGAATTACGACCCTATTTCTGTCATGTTTTATTTTCCCCTTTCTCCTGTCATCAACAATTTTAATTGTTTGCTTAGCCATTCATCTAGGCCTTTTCCCTTCTGAGCAAAGGAATAGTCTTTTCGCATTATTTCTTCATAATATTTTTGGTTTCCATCTACAATTATTCTGGTTCATGGTCGATTGAGTTTAGTAATGCAAATAGCTTCTTTGTATGAGCTTCAAATTCATCAGAACTGTTACTGAAAATTTATTTTGGCACTGTGTTCCTTTTAGTGTTCTTTTTCAGCTTTAGTCCAAGTGTTGATATTAATTGTTCATTGTCAGTACAGTAACCCCCCACCTATCGCGGGGGTTAGGGACCCACCTGGCCCGCGATGACTGAAAATCCATGATATGCGGATGCAGGTCGGGAGGGGGGGTGCGTCACCACTGCTTCCCAGGCTGCTGGAAGACTTTTGTAAAAGCCTTCCAGCAGCCCATGCAAGGGTGGTGGATGATCTGATCCACCGCGCTTGCTGCAGGGCTATTCTACCCCCAGCCAGCACCAATCAGCTGTTTGGCGCTGGCTTGGGGCCAGCACTCCCCAGCAATCTCCATTGAAATGCATTTGGGGGAAGCGGCACACCCATTTTAAAATTATTTCCAGTCACGGAGGGGGCCGCCCGAGCTCGCTGCCGGGAGACTTCTCGCAGCGGCATGCTCAGGCGGCCTTGGGGGATCCGAGCCCCTGCTGCCGCCTGACTGCACCGCTGCGAGAAGCCTCTTGGCGGCGCACTCGGGCGGCATTGGGGGATCTGAGCCCCCGCAGCCGCCCAACCGCGTGCTCCCCGAGACTTCTCTCCCAGGCAGGTACTGCAACCCTGCGATATAGTGGGACCGCAGTACCTGAACCGCGAAATGGCAGGGGGTGACTGTACTATAGTCTGCTTCTGGTTCTGTTTTGGAAAACAGAATACTCCCAGGCCACATTGTCCAAAATATTTAGTTCTGCTTTGATTCTTATTTTTGTGTTCCTGTCACAGATGATTAGCAAATCTTTTCATGTGTATTTTCCTCCTGGATACTTACATATATACTTTTGATTTCTTCTTCAGCATCTCTTATTGGAGCACAGATTTGAGTGGTCGGTATGGTAACAGGTTTTCCAAGAAGTTGGGCTGATATTATTTGGTCGTACTTTACCTTATGGCTGCCAGCTGCTTCTGCTGCAGCTAGTTTCAGTATTACAGTCACACTTTTTCTGATTGTGTAATTATATAGATAGTAGAATACATATTTTATTTATTTATTTATTTATTTATTTATTTATTTATTTATTTCTATACTGCGGCGATTTTCCCAAAGGAACACACACACACACGCACACTTTTTTTTAGCTCAGCACACAGTTAAGGGGCAGTGGCCAACAACATGTTGTGGAAAAAGACAGCAGAGATGGAGAAATGGTTGGAAAGACATAAATACAAACTGTATTTAACACATGATTAGATGATGTGGAATGGGTCATCCACATCAGTTACTACGGTTACTGTAGTAACAAGGTGGGGATTGAAACTGATGATTTTTTAAAACAAAATTCTACCAAACTGATGAGGAATATTGAAATTCTCATTGGAAATAGCTTTTGGTGCTACAGTAACTGATAAGTCATTCTGTATAAAGATCTTGTAAGTATAAACTAGGCAGTGTTTACACAGTGGTAGTCAGATAACTGTCTCTGTACAACATTTTGACTGAGAATTTTTATACCATATAAAGCTGTTCCAAGTTATTGCTGCTCTTGTTGGCTCCTTTGCCCATGTTCCGATTGAGCTGCTCAACTGGAATGGACAGCCACATGAGCTGCAGAGCTTAAGCAATTACAATATGCAATACCAATTACTCACATAATTTCAGTGGGTGCAGTCAATTTGGCAGTCAAACCCAATTTAATTTGGGTTTAATTTGGCGGTCAAACCCAATACTGGAATCAGGAGTTTCATCAGGAAAGGTGTTATCTGTATCATATGTATGTGACAGTGAAGGTGCATCTTCTGGATCGTGCACCACAAAAAAAAAAACACAGTTTATGTGAGATATCTGAATCAAGGTGATGGCGTAACAAGTTTACATCACTATTCTTGCATCAGTTCCTCAAATTACATTCAGAACTGTTTACCTAAGAGAAAGGCATATAAAAATAATCTTGTGTCCACTCTCTCCTGCATAGCAGCTGTTGCAGGGCAACATGACCAGGACAATTAAAGCAAGACTCAGAACCAAGACTCATCCAGCAAGATGGCGGTCGGCAGTAGCTTCTGCTCTTATTGCACCCTCGCGATTTTGTATTTTTTTCGTCTAGCACTGCCGGTAGCGATGTTTTTTATTTAATTTTTTGAGCCTGGCCAGGGCTGACGACCGGGGGTCCTAGAGGGGGTTTTAAAGGGGCTTACGGGCTCGCTGAAGCCTCCGAACGGCTGAAAGCGAACGGCTGAAAGCGGGCGGCTTAACATCTGCCTGAGACGCAAACATCTGGCCCGCTACCGCTATCGCCGAGCTGCCGAGGACCGAGGGCTGAGCCCCGCTGAGCGTCCCTTCCCCTCTTGCACCACCTTCCACCTTGAGTGCTGGCTCCTTCCTTGACCATCTGCCTATGCCCCGAGGGAGACCTGAGGGAGACCTGGAGCGTGCTGTGACCTACCTACCCGGCTGTCTTCGAAGACCCGAGATATTGCGGCTCGCGACCGCCATCTTGGCTCCCTTCCAGCTCTTTTGTGCGCCGGAGCCATGGTCCTCTGCTGCTCGCCGGGACCTTTCCAGTTCCATCTGGCCCTGGATGGCCCTGCTCTCCCCGGCGGGCCGCTCCGAGGGGCGGTGGGGCGCAGCCGTCGGACCCCAACGGCGAGCGGCCACCGCGTTCATCCGTTATGTCGGCGGCTTGTCTTTTGCCGTGTCAGTCGGCTTCCTCGATCCGGCCGATTCTTGGAGCCCGGACCTCGGGCGGTCGTGTGGTCCTGGAGCTCGGGCGGCAGATCGGCCGTCGCCCGTTTGTTGGACTGGGAGGCTCGGGCGGCGGTTCGGCTGCCGGTGAATTGCTGGCAGTCCCCGGGATCGTTCCATCTGCTCCCCGCCGCCGGCATCCTTGATCCATGTCGCCGGCCGTCCCATGGACTTGTATGCCCATCTGCCACCGGCTCTCCTCCCCTTCCCCCGGCTTTGAGTCCTGCGCGAAGACTCTTTCCATCTGCGCCCGCGTCTCACGGACTCATCCCCGTGTCTCAAGCATTTTGCTTCTCAGAGACTCCATGCACACGGGGGATAAGGCTGGGGTTGGGAGGGAAATCTGATGTAACCTCTATGTAATTTCCATCTTTTCACGACCCCCCGCCCAATTCCATCTTTAATATGCTGCATTTCCATCTCTGCCCCCCGGGGGTTTTCCCCTATGTATCCATCTGCTCCCCCTCCTTTCTCCCCCGATGTCCTGTTTACCAGCGCCCTGGCCATGCCTTTGCTTTCCCCTATTTTATTCATTTTACCTTATTTTTTATTTTATTCGTTTATTTAATTTAGCCTTATTGTTATTGTTATTTATTATTATTGCTACTTTGTTGTCTGTTTCATTTACTTGCCTATGTTTGACTTAGCTTTGGTTTAGGTTTTGTTAGTCTCCTGCCAGGCTGCAGCTAATTCATGTGACCTTGGCATTAATTGGCTCAGCCTAGGACCACCTGGTTGCTTTCCTCCCAGGTGTGTTACATCTTCCTTGGTGGTAGATATTAATGTTATGTTAATCTATTGTATTATTTGTAATCTGGTTGCTTTGAGTTTAGTTTGAGTTAAGTTTTTTTTTTTTTCTCTCTCTCTCTTTCTTCCTCTCCGCTAGGTCACCATGCACGCAGGGACTCATATACCAACCGTGTTGGGTCGTGGACGTTACGCTAGGAGTCAGTGGGTTAGTCGGATAAGAAGAACTAGGGTCAGGCATCTCGCGCCTGTCCCGCGTTCTGACCCTCTGACTCACCGCCACGTGCCTGGGAGCCATTCCACCAGAGCCTCCAACCTGTCCTGCCTCCTTCTTAATGCCAGGTCGGTCCATAATAAGACCGCTGTCATCTTTGATACCATCACTGACAGCAGGGCCGACCTGGCTTGTATAACGGAGACCTGGGTGGGCTCAGAGGGGGGGCTTCGCTCACCCAGCTGTGCCCTCCTGGGTTCCTGGTTCACGGAGCGGGCAGGTTGGAGGGCCAGAAGGGGGGAGGAGTCGCCATTGTATACAGGGAATCGCTTCAAGTGACCAGGGCCTCGACATTGGTGACTCCGGGGCTTGAATGCCTCCACCTGTTGGTAGGTCAGCGGGATAGGTTTGGCATTGTGCTGGGCTACCGTGCTCCCCGCAACCCAGCACAATCCCTGCCAGTGCTCGCGGAGTTCATCGCCGCTGCTCTGTTGAAGTCCCCCCGGCTCCTGGTCGTTGGGGACTTTAACGTGCATGCTGACGGTGAGCTTGCCGGCGCAGCCCTGGAATTCATGGAAACCATGACGTCCATGAGCCTATCCCAGCATGTTTCTTGCCCTACCCACAGGAGTGGGCATACCCTGGATCTGGTACTTACCTCCATGTCGGGGGATTCTCATCTGGAGGTGCGGGACATTGTTCCCACACCTGTGTCATGGTCAGATCATTACCTGTTGTCTTTTTCCCTGGCAATGGCGGCCCCTCCTCGCGGGGACCAACGGCCCCTTGTTTGGGGCCCGCCCCCGAAGGCTTCTTGATCCAGCGCGGTTTCGGGAAGCCTTCGGGGAGCTTCCTGGTGGTCTGGCTGACGATCCGGTCGAGGCCTTGGCCAACCTATGGTTTGAGTCAGCTGCCGATGCCGTCGACCGAATCGCCCCCAAGCGTCTCCTCCGTGGCAGAGCTCGCACTTCGCCGTGGTTCACGGCGGAGCTAAGAGTGATGAAGCAGGAACGGAGGAGACTGGAGAGCATCTGGAGACAAAGCCGGACGGCGAATAACAAGACTGCCGTTGTGATCCAGACTAGGCGCTACTCCCGAGCGATCAGGGAGGCCAGAAGATCTTTTTACTCCCTGAGAATTGGTGAGGCCTCGAACCGTCAGGCAGAACTCTTCCGGGTGGTTCGGGACCTCACCAATCCTAGTCTGGCTAGGCCTCCTCCTACTGATTTCAGTAGTGAGAATTTTGCAGTCTTTTTTAGATCCAAAATAGAGGCCATCCGTGCCGACTTTGAATCCAGTAGCACTAGCCCTCCCTCGCCATCCCCAGCTCCTGCACCCCCCCGCTCTCCTCAACTGGTTGAGTTTGGGCTGTCTCTCCTTTAGACGCCTCCAGGGCTATTGCCCACTGCCGCCCCGCGACCACCCCCTTCGATCCTTGCCCATCTTGGCTCATTAAATCCGCCGGAGGGAGCATGCCCGAGTGGGCCGCAGCCATCGCCACCGCCTCCTTCAGCGAGGGGGTTTTTCCCTCTCGTCTGAAGGAGACGGTGATTAAGCCCATTTTGAAAAAACCGGGACTGACGTCGGACCAACTGTCCAACTATCGGCCGATCGCCAATGTTCCCTTCATGGGCAAGGTTATCGAGAGGGTGGCCGCGGTGCGGATTCAATCATTCTTGGAGGAACAGCGGTGCCTTGATCCTAGCCAGTCCGGCTTCAGGCCTGGCCGGGGTACCGAGACAGCTCTGGTCGCGCTGCAAGATGACCTAATCCGGGCGGCCGACAGGGGTTGCTCTACCCTGTTGGTTCTCCTGGATTTGTCAGCGGCCTTCGATACCGTCGACCACGGTATCCTACTGGACCGGCTCCTGGAGGTAGGGATCGGGGGCACTGTTCTCAGTTGGCTCCGGTCCTTCCTTCAGGGCCGGTCCCAGTATGTGCAGCATGGGGGAGAGTTGTCGGCCCCGTGGACACTCCCTTGCGGGGTTCCGCAGGGCTCGTCTCTCTCCCCCATGCTGTTTAACATCTATGTAAGGCCGCTGGCTGGGGTCATCAGGAGATTTGGGCTGCGTTGTCATCAGTACGCTGATGACACGCAGCTCTATCTCTGTTTTTCCACCTCTGCAGTGGAAGCTGTCCGGTCCCTTGACCAGTGTCTGGAGGCGGTTATGGCTTGGACCAGGGCCAACAGGCTCAAACTCAACCCTGAGAAGACCGAGGTGATGTTCTTCGGGAGTTCCCCGTCTGGGTATGGGGGCCCCCTCCCCAGTTTGGAGGGTGTTTCCCTCCAGCTGGCGGAGAGGGTTCGCAATCTGGGCGTGATCCTGGACCCGGCCTTGTCCCTGGACGCCCAGGTGGCGGCCGTGGCCAGGACCGCATTTTTTCCATCTTCGCCAGATCGCCCAGATTCGCCCCTATCTAGACGGGGACTCCCTGAGGACAGTGGTCCAGGCGCTGGTGATCTCGAGGCTGGACTACTGTAATGCTCTCTACATGGGGTTGCCCTTGACTCTCCTCCGGCGATTGCAGCGGGTGCAAAATGCAGCGGCCAGACTGGTGGCGGGTGCGCGTCGCTACGACCGCATCACCCCGGTTCTGGCCCAGCTGCATTGGCTACCCGTTGCCTCCCGGATCAGATTCAAGGTCTTGGTTTTAGTTTATAAAGCCCTCCATGGCCTGGGCCCGGACTACCTGGCGGAGCGGATCGCCCAGCGGTCAACTTCGGCCCGACCGGTTCGGCAGTCGCGGGCGCACTCGCTTCAAGTTCCATCTCTCCGAGAAGCCAGGCGGTCCCGTACTCGGAACCGGGCTTTCTCGGTGGCTGCTCCTTCTATATGGAACAGCCTCCCTAGCGAAGTGCGCTCTGCAGAGTCCCTGCTGGCCTTCCGTAAAGCGGTGAAGACCATCCTATTCCGCGAGGCCTTTGGTGACCTAGCTTAGCCCTCTCTTAGCTTTTTTTTTTTTTCCCCGCCATCAATAATTAATAATCAGGTTGTATCTCACATAGCAGCGGTGAGGTCTAAATTAAAGGGTGCGCCCCTGCTGCAGTTGTTTATTTGTTTTATTAATTTATGCTGATTTTGTGATTATCTTTCCCTATTGTGTTTTATTTTACCCAATTGTGTGTATCTTCTGATTTACTCTGTCATGTTCGCCGCCCAGAGTTCCCGTAGGGAAGATGGGCGGGATATAAATTCAATAATAAATAAATAAATAATAAATAAACCATCTCCCTACCCACTCCATGTCTAAAGCCTTCTCTGCAGAGAAACTTTTTGAAAAATAAATGACATTGGACAATCCAATCCCAGAGCTCTATCCTAGGATGTCGTGCCCCCACATATTTGCCTTGTTTTGCTTTTTCACAGTAGGATCTGTTGTCAAGTTGATAAGAATAGTGGCCACTTAAGGTAACAGATGTTTCAGATTGTTGGAAATCTACAGTAAAATGGAAGGGTTTGCTTCTAACTTGCATCAGTGAGATAAAATTCAGGCCAATGATAGGCATGCTGGGTTTCTGGGCTGAAGATGAGAAGAAACAGTGTGCAAGGAAATGGAGGCCCAAATCAAATCCTATAGCTTCTCTGTTCAACTCAACCAATTCAAAAAATTAAGCTTTAAATGCGTGTTTGGAAAAACTAAATTCTACAATCTGTACACAAGTAATCAAATGAAGAAGAATTGTTTCTATTTGGCATGATTTGTGTTGGTATGGCTAGTTTACAGGAAATTCTGCTCAGTTCACTTGCACCAAACCTCAGTGATTTTATGAGGCACTGCCAGCATAAAACTGGTCTAGACCAGCATTGAGTTATGTGTTGTTTTTACTTTTTAAAATAAAAAAAGTGCTCATATATTTCCATGTTTTTCTGTCAATGCCACACCCCAAAGCTGCTCTGAACTGTGTAGAATCTGAAGGCATACAGCCTCACATGTGGAGAATTGTTTCAACATCTATCCTGGAAACAGATTTAAATGTCTAAATCTCTCACTACAGGGAGGCTGTCCTGTTCCAAGCTAATTATTTACACATAGAATGTGGTGGCACAGTATTGAAGCACTCTGTGTTCCTGTTGAAATACTCTGTTCCATCTCTGGTCCCTCTTGGTCTTCCAGCTGTCCATGGCCACTGAATAAAATCAGTTCCTTTTCTAGCTGATACTTGGACAGCCCACCCCACCCCACCCCACCCCAATCTAGGGGGAAAGAAATAAAAAATTGTTTTTTGTACTTCTGAAAACCCAGAGGGACTAGCATGCTTCATGTCCTCATACAGTCCACTGGTACAATTATGTGCAGAATATAGCCTCTGTACAGATACATAGAAAGAACAGTCATAGAAGCAGTTTCAGTAATGGTTTATTTTAAAAACTAATAAGTTACATTTCACAGAAATGATAAGATATAACTCTGCTATGTAAACAAACACAGATCAAAGGTATTTTAAATAATATTAGTGTCAATTAACTCATCCAGCAAACAAACAACAAGAATCACCAGGTTTTTCATTTGTTAGGCATTTCAAAGACATTAGCATACAGGAGAAGATGGGCTATGGATGGATATTGTAGTGGCAAAAACAATGGTTGCACAATTAAAATGTCACTAAGAGCATGTCCAGACAGGCATTTGTCCCTCTGTTTGGTGTGTTGATCTGGTGGATCAGTCCACTCTTTTTAATTATTATTTTTGCTGTCTACAAAGTGAGTGAAATAATTTGTCCCTGTGGCACCCTAACCTTTATTCTTGGAGCCCTGGTCAGGGGCTCTTTTCTTTTCATTTCATTTTTTTTCTTTTTCTTTTGGTGCGGGCTGCAGCACTCTAGTTGAGTCATTTCCCAGCATGTAAGATTGCTGGGAATGAACTAAAATTAAACCTTCCAGCTGTCAATGCTGACAAGGCTTCTTCCTATTTTAATTTCCAGTATTGGTAAGTGCTCAATAAAAGTTGCTCCGCACACTAAGAAAGTGAAGAAAGACTTGTCTTTTCTCCCCCCACCCCTTTCCTCTTTTTGTGTGGAGAGGTTTGTCTGTTGCATGCAAGAGAGACAGAAAAGGCTAGTGCAGCTGGAAGGCAAAATGTGAATGGAGAGGTAGATCCACAGCTGAGTGTTAAGAGCCTCTTATTTTTAAACAGATACAGATAGCCTGCTGGAAAGGTCTCCTGTTGAGATGCAAACCTCCATTTCCTTTTGGTCTGCTTTATACCCTCCAAGGAATCCATATCTTCTTGTGTATGTACTCCTCTCTCTCTCTCTCTCTCTCTCTCTCTCTCTCTCTCTCTCTCTCTCTCTCTCTCTCTCTGTGTGTGTGTGTGTGTGTGTAATATAAGGTGCAAAAGAGGAGGATTCGTTCCTTTTGTTTCCTCTGGTGTGATGAGGGGGCAGTGGGAGGTTGATCATACTCATTCTCATTCTCTTCTGCTCGTTTCTCTCTGCTTTCCCCTCCCTTCTCCCCTCTCCAAACTCAGTATAGGCAAAGGGACTGTCAAGGGCATACAGGTGTATTGTCTGGCTTCTTTTGACTGGTTGCTTTTCCCCTTCTTGCACCACTACACATAGCTTGCCTTTCTATTTTTATTGCATTTGGCTGTGAGGGTTACACTAAATGGCATATACTCCCCCACCCCAAATTTCAATATTTAGAGTACAGTGTCCCGAGTCTAAAGAGCCAGTCTGGACATGCGCTGAGTTACTGGTACCCATCACATCATTGCATCATCCAAGAATTTCCCTGTATCAATCAACCACTTTCCTTGCATGCTGAATGGAAACAAACATTTAAAATCCCAAGGAAACTATGCCAGAGTTGCAAGATATGTTTAAAAATGTACGTAAAACTGGGAAAGATAAGGGCTTTAAAAACGGCATTTGGGAATAAACTGGTTTAAACTGATTTAACTAGCCCATGAGTTTCACTGCCTTGCAGTCACGTGCATACTCCTGTCTTATTTAAAGTGTACACCAGGTTTAATGGTTTGAACCTCTGCTCTAGGTTTCTATAGATATCCATTTAATGAACAACTCTACAGCAACCTGTGCTCTTTTATTTAAAGTATCTCCCTCTCTGGAAAACATGGAGTGTATTTTCAAAAATATTGATGATAGGTGTCAGAGGCCTTGTTGAATAAGCTAATCACCATTATGCACCTAATTTCTATATCTGCAGACCATTTCATGGCATTTCAGCTCCAGTAAATTTGATGTGTTGGCTCTAGACCAGTGATGGTGGTGAACCTTTTAGACACCGAGTGCCCAAACTGTGATTCAAAACCCACTTATTTTCCGCAAAGTGCCAATACAGCAATTTAACCTGAATACAGTGGTACTTTGAGTTACAAATGCTTCAGGTGTTACCCTTCAGGAAAGCAAGGATCGAAGTATAGGCTTTTGAATTTCCTGTGGCCACAGCACCCTTGAGACTGGCAAAATGGCTCCGTGCAAAGAGCTGGGCGAAGGGGAGTCAGTGGTTTGTTGGCTCCTTCATAGCCCCAGTTTACTCTCCAGCCATGCCGCTTTTGGGATGTAAACTGGGGCTATGAACAAGCCCATATGCCACTGCCTCCTCTTTGTCCGGCTCTATGCACGGAACACAATGGTGTGCTCTGAGAGGGGAGGGAAGTGCCGTGGCTGTGATGGAGCGATGTGGCGTGCCCACAGAAAGGGCTCTGTGTGCCACCTTTGGCACCCACGCCATAGCTTTGCCAACGCTGGTCTAGACCAATTTAATTTTTTTGTTTGTTTCTACTAAACTCAATATACAAAGTTCGACTTAACTAACATAGACATTATACGTTCACTAGCCTTCAAGATGTCTGAAAACTTTGCTGTTTTTGCGACAGACTTTTCCAGCTATACCTATGGAAACTAATTTCAGTGGGAGCCATATGTAATTAATTTTATTTGTATCCAGTTCTATGGAATGATGGCCATACAGTTTTTAATTAGATCTTGTGACATGCCTTTAACAGCATCCCAAGATGGAAAACAGCTTTTGCCAAAACAACACACACACACCAAACAAGTCAATTGGCCAGAATCCTATTCGTGTTTGTGAAAGATTTACCTAAGTGGCTTTGGTGAACTGTGGCTAATTGACAAGTCACTGGGGTTCATCTTGGTTGTGTGTCTGGTTATACACTTGGTTGCACTCTGCCACCATGCTAGCTAGCCTCAATTTGTTGTAGCAAGTTATCCAAACCTCATGAAAAATGCCAAAAGGATTCTGACCTATAAGCTTCAACAGATGCACTTCTTTACCATACAGAATGGACCAATTTTGGCAGCTATTTATAAAATACGCCATCTCCCACTAATATGATCAAAGGGAAACAGAGCACCTGACACATGACAGTCTACGGGTCCAACTGAGCACAAGTGGGACTTGCGCCCAGCACATCTGCCCACCAGCTTCTGTGTCTGAATAACAACAAGGGTAAAACAAACTGTAGTGTGCATTCAGATATAAAACATAAAGATGACACAAAGCTTTAGAGCTCAGTGATACTGTATATTGCACTTCCAAGGCTAAGGACTAGTCTTACCCACTTAAGTTAAAATCTGAAAGTTACACACTCAAATAAAATGGAATTACAGTACAGTAGATTTGAACAATATAATAAAGTGTCAAGGTCTGTCTTTCCAGTTATTCACATGTCATTATAGATAGCATTAAGGCATCATCATAATCGTCTGAATAGATGCACTTTATTGCACTGATATGTACTTCTGCAACTGCCAACTATAGGAGTTGCAAAAGAGTTAAAGGGCATATGCACCCTGGCCGGCAGAGCCTGATGCCACCTGTTGAGTCACCTTATCAACTAGGAATTGAGGTATCAATGAAGTCTTCGATTCATTCACTGTCTTCAAGTAGCTTTTGTAAGTTGCTCTGTATCTGGAAAGAAAGGGGGGGAAAAAGTATTTAGGGATTTTTTTAAAAAAAAAAATTAAAACAAAAATCCCTGACGAAAGAAGAAAATATTGTGGACCTTGAAGAGAAAATAAAGAAAACAGTGTGAATGAAATGTTCCTCCACTTGCACAACGAGGTGAAGACCAGAGCCACAACCCGCCTAAGGTCCAAACTAAAGGACACATTTAGCTCGTTACTATAAGCAGAACTCTTGAAATAATAAAAGAACTACAATGAACTTGCAAAATTATTTTTTGATTGATCATTGGGAGATGAACACTGACTTCATTTGCAAGTCTGATTCTGCTTTGAAGGATCTATGTGCCTGGCTAATTTTAGACTAGAATCTCACTTTTAAAAGTCTGCAAGTACATCTAATGTTTTCAATTAGTAAATGAACTAGAACTGACAGCATCTGCAGGGAGTAGAAAGCTAAACAAAAATGCTTTAGTTAATAAACAGAGAGTTCAAACCCCATCCAATGGAATTTCAAGAGCGCTTGGGAAATGGAGTGAATGATTAATATTTGATATTTTTAAAGGTAGACTTTATTGTCTGTTGTAAGAACATAAACAGCTGGTTCATCCTTTACAAAAGGCTTACCATATTTTTGCTCTATAAAACGTACCTGATCATAAGAAGCACCTAGTTTTTAGAGGAGGAAACAAGAAAAAATGTTTAGCCTAAGGTTTCATGGCCAGGAAATCCTGGCTGCAAAAGGGGAAGGTTGCAAACAAGGTGATTTGAACTGTAGAATGCAAGCTGCAAAAGGGGAGGCTTGTAAAGTCATGAGGTGATTGGGACTGGGGAATCCCGGCTTCAGAAGGGGAGGGTAGAGGCTACGTGGTGGAGACCTCTTTGCAAATGAGGTAATTAAAACAGTGCAATCCAGGCTGCAGCAGGGGAGGAAGAGGTTTCATGCAGGTAAGGTTTTTTTTTTTTTAAAGAAAATCTGTGGGACTACTATAGTCACTCTGTAAGATGCATGGACATTTCCCCTTATTTTGGGGGGTGGGAAAAGTGTGTCTTATAGAGCAAACAATATGGTAACTTGCTTTGTTCCCAAAGGTCGCCTTTTCTTGAAAAGCTGCAGTATTTGAGATGAGTCTTCATTAGAGATGGGCATGACTTAGCGGTATTCCTGTTTCCGTTACTCGTATCCGTTACTCTACGGAAACGGTAACGGGAATTACTCCGTCAGAATTTGAGCTCGAACCGACGAACGAACAATTTGGTCTGATTTGTCGTGCTCGTTACTTGCATCGCGGCGATCGCGCAATGCCAAGCGGCACAGAAAAAAAGTTTTTAAAAGTTAAAAAAAAAATGATTCCCGGCCCTAAAAGTAGGTGAAAACTGTCTGAGGGCACCTATCAGGCCAGAAGGGTGTTTTATTTGGGGGGGGTTTCCCCGCCCCCCTCTCCTTGGCTATTGCTGCTGCGCTGCTGGTACCAGGCTGGGAGGGCGCATCCATTTGCCATGCAGTGCGGGGGATCCAAAATGGCGACCGCAATATTTTTTTTGAAATCGTTGCCCAAAACCCCACCAAAGCACCACAGAAACATGCGAAAATTAGCTATTTTAAATGCTTGAATTTTTACAGTAGCAGCAGTGGGTTTTTCTTGCAAAAAAAAGTCTCCGTTGATTTTATTTTATTTTATTTTATTTTATTTTTTTACACCTGCGCATTCGCAATGATGGGCTCGCCCATGGGAGTGGACCATGCAAAGTTTTGGAGCCATTCCACCAATCGCATGGCCAGGTTTTGCTGACTGTACCAGGCTGGGAGGGCGCATCCATTTGCCATGCAGTGCGGGGGATCCAAAATGGCGACCGCAATATTTTTTTTGAAATCGTTGCCCAAAACCCCACCAAAACACCACAGAAACATGCGAAAATTAGCTATTTTAAATGCTTGAATTTTTACAGTAGCAGCAGTGGGTTTTTCTTGCAAAAAAGTCTCCGTTGATTTTATTTTTTTTATTTTATTTTTTTTACACCTGCACATTTGCAATGATGGGCTCTCCCATGGGAGTAGACCATGCAAATTTTCCACCAATCGCATGGCCACTTGGCCAGGTTGACCACAGAGACTTCTGGGATGTGCCAATCGGGCATAAACAGCCCACTAATCGTAGCCCAAACCCGAACCCTAAGCCTAACCCATACGCCAGTACACTGTCCTTCTAAGTGGGTCAGAGAGGCACCCAGAGGTGCACCCCAATACTCACCCTAACCTCACCCGTAACTAGCCTAACCCTAGCCCTTGCGCTAACCCGTCTTAACCCTAAGCCAGATCTACTTGCATTGCACTACATGCAAGTATGTGAGACACAGCGGGTGCAAAGAGTCTGCCAGTCCGTCACTTGTGGCTCTGGCTGACTCCTGCAGCTCCCTCCAGGAGCCCGCTACCCCCCCCAAACCAGTACTAACGACAACCAAAAAACGAAAATACGAACTGACTAATTTTTGCGAAATTTCGCAAAAAAGGAAACGAGCCGAAACGGACTGCCTCCGACACACGACAACTCAAAAACGTCATTTTCCCTAGTCGTACCCATCTCTAGTCTTCATAGATGTCTCATTTTCCCAGTATTAAACCCGTTATGGTTTAGAAATTGGCTTGAATCGCCAGTTGGGCAGTTTGTGCTGGTTCATTTATTGGCTAATTAGGTGTTTGGCATTGCCTGAAGGAATCAGGGCAGGAAGGCTGGGGGCAGCCTCTGAATGGTTGCCTGCCAGAGAAGGCAGGTATGGGAAGTGCTAAACACCTGTTCAGCCAATAAATGATCTGGCACAAACTGCTGAACCAGCAGCTCATGCCCATCTCTAGTAACAGAAAAAGCGGTTTTATAACCGTAAGCTGTGCCCATATCTGCAAGAGCTCTGATTCATAAGATACCACATTCTATGTAAAATCATTTCCAAACTATTTGGTGGATTTGTAGAGTTCGGGCTAAGAACCTGAAGGCACTAAGAAAGAGAAAATGACAGCCTTCATTTGTTATTATTCACTGCTGCTCTGTCATGTGGGCATGCTCCAATTTTCTGGTAAGAATTTATTTATAACAAATTCCAACAAGTTACTACTACTAGAACTTCTTTACACATGCCTGGGCTCTTTTAAAGGAGCCTTGTGGCGCAGTGGTTAAATGCCTGTACTGCAGGTAAAACTGTGCTCATGACCTGGGGTTCAATCCCAGGTAGCAGGCTCATGGTTGACTCAGCCTTCCATCCTTCCGAGGTCAGTAAATTGAATACCCAGCTTGCTGGGGGGGGGCAATGTGCAGAGAGTGCTTGAAGTGCTATGGGTCAGTATATAATAAGAACATTTTTTTTTCTTTTTAAACCTGGTGAACCTGACAAAATGGTGATTTTAGGTCATTAGCTCTATATTTTGTAAATAAAAACAGTGATAACTATTTTTGTACGATTTACAAAGTTGGCTATATTTGACAATGTTTTAGAACTTAATTATTTCTCTTTTACAAGTTCTCTATATTTACCTTTTCTAGTTTTACTAAATTAGCTGTTAGCTCCTCACAGAAACTGTCAACATTAAGATGTAGAGGATGTCTGAAATGAAAGACAGAAATAGGTATATATAAGTTAAAAAAAAAGAGATGGAAAGCAGAAGTAATGGTGAATAAATCACATTCATTTTGATTAGTCTGCTCTGGCTGGGACAAAAATAAATAAATAAATGTAGCTCATGGAAGCCAGTTTTGAGTCCAGCAATGAAAGCATAAAACAACCCAATAATTAAAATCAGGTAACACCATATATAGGAGCTTTTATAACTCAGAAGGTTAGAGTACCTGGTGAGGGGGCCAGGATATGAAATCCCTATTGAGGGTTCATTAGCAAGCACCTTAACGGGCCCATTTGTTTAGTTTATGAGAGAGGGCATTCTCTGTCACTGCTCCTACACTCTTGAACTCTCTCCCATGCAAAAACAGGCTGGCCCCATCAAACTGGATGATATTTACTGATATTCATACTCATACCTTGATATTGCTTACATGAAGGTGCCATTCATAAGAATAGATATCTCCATATAGGAGAGACTGTCTCCATATAGGGGTTGCTGTCATAACTAACCATATGAACCTACCTGGCAATTAAGATCCAGCCAGGGGGCTCTCCTGAAAGAACCATCCCTCAAGGAGGTGAAAGGGATGGCTTGCAGGTATAGGGCCTTTTTGGCAGCTGCCCCCGGGCTATGGAACGCCCTCCCAAGTGAGATCTGCCTGGCACTGACATTGGATGCCCTTTTGGCGCCAGACAAAAACCTTCCTGTTCCTGAAGTTTTTAAACTGATATAACATAGGTTGTGGGTCCTGGTGGCAATTTTACTGTACTATATTTGTATTTAAATGTTTTTATCATTTTAATTATTTATTGGTATTTTAACATTTTAATTGTTTTAATTGTTTTGACTGTGAGCCACCCAGAGACCTTTGGGTAGTGGGTGGCATATAATTTGTAGAAATAAATAAATAAATAAATAAATAAATAAATAAATAAATAAATAAATAAATAAATAAACATGATTATAGCAGCCTAAAAAAGCCTTTACCTTTTATTTATCTCATACGTTGTAATATGGAGACTAATAGGTACAGGATAGAACCACTGCTTCTCAGTAAGATCATCAGTGTGTACAATGTAATCCTTTGGGTTGTTTTTTAAATCACCACAATCTTTGTTTTGCAAAGTTCACCTATAATCTTCAAACTGAAATTGGGTGTTCTATGCAGTTCTTAAAAAGCTTTAACAGTAGCCTGGCATATACAAATTTAGGATACAGGGAGGTTCCTGTCATTCAGTCTTCATGCCAGAAAACAATTCCCCTTCTAAATTTCAGCATGCCAACCTTCTTGTAAAAGATACAGGAGGCCAGGCAGTAAAAATATGGCAAATATATTTTTACTCAAGAGTTTCATTAGTAAGCAATGGGTGGTCATGGTCCTACAGATTACTAATTCTAGATGTGGTTTTCTCTGTAGTGATAGAACTCTTATTTTCTCCTTGTTAACCTGCAGACTTCTTATGAGGGAAAATGCTAACTGCAGCTAAATGAAGACGAAATCTCATCTTTGTTTACAACTTCCTTCTGCTTTTTTTCTCCTTTCAATGTTTTTTAAATACGTCCACATGTAATTTTCCTCAATGAAAAACTCTTTCATTTAAGAACTATTAACCAAAGTTGTGTGTGTGTGTGTAGTGAGAGGTGGGTTGGGGTTTTGGTCCTTCAGGAACTTAGATCTTGATTTCTTGTGAACTGGAGGCTCCTCACTTCCCTGCTGTAAGGTTTTCAAAATGGGAATAGCTATGAATGAATACTATATAAGGTGTTGTTTTGAAGACAGAATGGGGAGCAGGAGGCGTATAACAATGGAAAGCTACAGAAGATTCCAGTCAGGAAAATGCAAACTTACTCATTGATTTGTGAATCCATCAAGGAAGCCATGGCTCCAAGCTGCTCTTCAAGGGTGTGTATCTTATATCGCATGTAGAATGTGGAGAAAATGAGCATGCAAACACTGCAGGGAAGGTTTGGTGGGAAACAGACAAAGAAATAGATGTGACCATCTCTGATATCATACTACTGCATTTGATGACACCAGAAACATACTGAGATACTGAAGCTGCTGTTGTATTAAATTGACCAGGGAAGGGCACCATACGAAAAATGACACACTGTTTCATCATTTCGTAGGGTTTCGTAATATTTTGAAATGAAATGAAATGACTGATAGCGTGTCATGAAGAACTGAAATGAAATGATGTTTTTGGTTTGGAGGAACCGAACTGGGGAGCTGCCACTAGATCTCACTTCAGGCAAGGGGCTGTAGCGAGATCCAGTTCTTGCCACTGCAATCCAGCTGGCTTTACATCTCGAGCTGTCAAAACCGCCTTGGTGGTGGTGGGGAGAACTGGAGAGTGGAGGAGGGAGGCTTTTGAATTCCCCACCCGAAATGCCTCCCTATTCTGTGTTCAGTTCACAGCAGGTCTGAGAGGGCAAGCGCTGATGTCAGTGCTCGCCCTCTCAGATGGCTCCTGCTGTGTCAGAAGCCCAGGGGGGAAGATAAGGCATAACTCTGCTATGTAAACAAAACACAGATCTGCGAAAGGCAGAAGGGAGCAGGGTTTTTTTAACGCTACCTGCTCGCTTCTGCTTTTTTTTTAAATCCCAGCTGGGCCTTCCCCCCTCCCCATACCCCGACCTGTCAAAAAGCCCCAGCTGGGAGGGAGTTGCAAAGGAGAATGGAGGCAGCAGCGGGAAATTGTGGAGTGCCTTGCTGCCTGCCTCCCAGCTGTTTTTTTTTTTTGACAGGTCAGGAGGTGGGGAAACAATTCGGAAGATGCCCCCACCAAAGTGGGTTTTTTTGACAAGTGGGGCTGTCCCCCAACTGTCAAAAAACCCACCTGGGTGGGGGTAGCTTCCGAATTATTTTGCTACTCATTTTGTTTCATTACAAAACTTCTTTTAAAAAGTTGTTTAGTAATGAAACAAAATGCAATGAGTATGGAAATGAAAAGAAACAGAACACTAATTTTCTGTTCCGAGCCCATCTCTAAATTTGACTATTAAGTCTCAGATCTCCATCTGAATCTTCCTGTTGGCACATGCCTAGCCAGCAGTAATTTTACCTGTTGCTGCATGTAACCTCTGGAAGTTTCAAGACATTTTGGTTCTAGAACTGAAAATGCTATTCTGTCTCTCTTTTAATAGGTAGTATAGTAAGCCTTCCCTCATCCTACAATTAAGGAGTACAAATCCATGTGCTAGTTTTCCTCTGAACATATAATCCCCTCCAGAGTCTGAGTCTTTAGTAGTATCCATATGAGAATCTTCCCTCTGACTTCTGTAACCAGGGGACTGATCAACACAGCAAGTTTTACTTGGTGACATTCCAGTGCTACCTGCATCACCAATCCATTTAGCTACAGCTTGGAAGTTGCCAGTGCTGCTGGCAGTTCCACTTGACCCATAATCCTTGAAAATATCTATCAATCTTCTTTCAGTTGGCCTCCAGGAGTTTGGCAAAGTGATTTTAGAGAACCACATAAGCCTATTAGCCTTACAGGGCAACACCTGAGCAATTTAGTAAAGGTCACATTTTTCTTCCTCCTTTCATCCCTCTCTCCCCTTCCCCCACTTTGTGGAAACTTTTATTGCTGAAGGTATTACAATCTTGATGGGTGTGCAGTAAATAAGGGGTGTGTCGAAAGAAGAAGAAAAAGAATGTGTAAGCCATTTATTTTGCCACAGGAAACCAAGCTTCTGAATATAAGATTTATATCAACCCAGTCCCCAAAGGAGATGCCCTGAGTCTTTTCCCTCCCTTTCAGTCAGGGGAAGAACACATACTTACAGAATTGCATAGAGAACAAGTATGCGGTTCAGAGTCAAAAACCTCTGGTAATTCAGTCTGTAGAAGAATCCAACAATATTGGGAGGAACTGTCAAGTGAACAAGATATTTATTACCACCAATCTAGGCCTTAATACATCTAAAAAGATTACACTAAACACATTGTGGGAGACCATAACTGCCAAATAACTGCAATAATGTACTTTACTGTTAAAAAAAAGAAAAAAAGAAAAACAGAACATAATGTATTAATGTAGATAATATTCTGATGCCACTTAAGGAAGGCTAACTGGCTTTGTCTAGTACACTGTATAAATAAAATATTCTAACTCAATTGCAGGAAAAATTCTTGAAAAGACTAACACGGCTACCCTCTCTGAAAATTCTAACTCAATGGAGCCCATTGCTTACATTAATGTCATCAAGCACTTGATGCTTTTATGCCCAAGGAAAGCTTGATTAAATTCCATCATTTAATTATGTGATTAATAGATTGGCAAGCTCATCTTCTCAGCCATACAGGAGATAAAATGCAAACTGAAAAGATGGAAGAATTCTAGAACACTGCATGCCTGTGTCAGGATATGGGGTGTAGAATCTGCATGCACACAATCATATGGCATTACGTGTGTGAAGATTCTCAGTCATCCTTTTAAGCTTCTCCGACACTCCCGCCATGTAGGGAATGACCAGGTTCTTCCGTCGGGTCTGGGTCTCAGACTGATCCCTTGTTCTTCTGGGATGGCCCACTGCTTTGTTGAAGGCCCACCTTGGATATCCACAGGCCTTAAGTGCTGTCTTCAATAGGATTTTTGGCAAACACCACATCCCTGTTTATTTCAAACCCATGAACACACTAAGGCAGAGACTTGTCCACCCAAAGGATCCGATACCAAACCATAAAAGGAGCAATATAGTATATGCAGTCCAATGCAGTGAAGAGTGTTCAGACCTCTACATTGGAGAAACTAAACAGCCATTAAATAGAAGAATGGCCCAACATAGGAGAGGTAACAGCTCAGGACCAGAATCAGCAGTACACCTCCATTTGAAGGAAAAAGGCCACTCTTTCAAAGATGAGGATGTACACATATTAGACAAAGAAGAGAGGTGGTTTGAGAGAGGAGTAAGGGAAGCCATTCATGTTAGCATTGAAAATCCCTCCCTCAACAGAGGTGGTGGGCTCCGGCATAGTCTATCTGCTACTTATCAGGCGGTACTTTCCAAAGTACCCAGGCAAATCAAGGAGCCTTCACCACCAGGTCACAGCTAACGACCCATTCTTGATGGGTTTCAGCACCTTAGGCCATTGTTTACCTTAAGGCCTTGGACACTAATGTCTCTCTAACGAGCCTATTCAGGCTTTGTTCATCTTATGAGCCAATCAAGACCAGGGGACAAGAGGTCAAGCTGACTATAAGAAGGTCTCTTGCACTAGCTGTATTCAGACCGATGAAGCTGTTTGGATGAACAGCGAAACGTTTCTATCTCTCAAAAAAGAAGTCCAGTAGCCATGACTCAACTCCCAGTTAATCATATGGCATATACAGCTATAAACCAAAGGCAGGTGAAGTTGGGGAAAATGTTTACAATTCTTGGAAATGTCAGCTAAAAAGAAGCAGCACTCTGAGTACATCCACAAATCCTTTCCTCGTTTCTTCTGCTCATAAAAATTAGTTGTGATTGCTGATTAATTCTTGCCCTTCTATTTTATCTCCTCAGAGAGGAAATCAATTTTACAGATAACTACAAGAGGAAATTCTTCAATGAAAAGTATGTGAGTGTTAGAGCAGGTGGTTGTCTCATCCTCCAAATTACCTTTCTTGTTTTTGTGACTGGCTTTCTAGGAAAAAAGCATAAGATTCCCTTCAAGTCTAATTTCTTATCCAAGTCTCCCTGACTCATGTGTCTTCAACACTAATATGCTTTCAACTCTACTGACAAATTATCTATTCAGTAATCTCTTTCACACTCAGGCCCCATTAGAAACATCTGCATATGCTACAAAGTCTCTCATCCTTGCAGAGTTCTACTTCAAAAAGGAAATTATAAGAAATCAAACCATACATGTAGGCATAGTCATTTTTTTAAAATCAAGTGTTAGGTTCTATTTACAGATGGAGCCACTGATATGTGAGGTGAAGGAAGATAATATGTTAGTTTCCTCACAAAATTATCACATAGGAATGAGTGATGTAATGGGCAAATTTTGTATTACTTTTCAGGCTGGAGTTCTTAGCCAAGGAGAAAAGCACATTTGAACTGAATTTTCCTTCTCATACCATGAGTGGAAGGCCCCCCCCCCACATGGAAGATATTCTACCTATAGTTTTCTCACTCCCACAACTCTATTTATTTACATGAAAGAGATGGCCTTACCACTAGACACAGTTACTGCCTCAGGCAGAAGATCAGGGATGTCATGAAAAGGCAACAAACAGTCAAATCATTTCTATTAATCAATTGTTACTGTATTTTTACTGGTAGGGATGGAATATCGTGGGATTTTCTGCTTCAGGTAACAAAATAACACAGCTACCTTTGGCTAGTATGTCCTTTAGCTCGTAGGGACACAAAGATACTTTTGATGCTCTGCTTCAGATAGCGAAATAGCTTGAGGTGGTCCTGCTGTTTGACTATATGACCTGGGCTGTAACACCTTTGCCCCACTGCCATCACAAAATTGGAATTTTGTTTATTTACCATTTCTTGAAACATTCCTGCTTTTATCATCACACAAGTATTTAGACTGTCCATCTGTACAGAGTGGCTTTGTCTCCACCTTGGCAGTTTTCAGATGAGCTTCGGTCTCGACTATATGATAATCTGTTGAAGAAGAATTTTTATATCTTATACTGTATCTAAGAGTTGGGAGAATGTTATGCACAATTTAAGAAACAATCAACAATCAGCTTCAGCTACAGTACTTGAAAAATGCATTTGCAGCTTCTAGATGAAATCAACCCCGAATGTTCACTGGAAGGACAGATTTTGAAGCTGAGGCTCCAGTACTTTGGCCATCTCATGAGGAGAGAGGACTCCTTGGAAAAGTCCCTGATGTTGGGAAAGATTGAAGGCAAAAGGAAAAGAGGATGGCAGAGAATGAGATGGTTTTACGGTGTCATTGATGCAACCAATATGGATTTGACTAAACTCCGGGAGGCAGTGGAAGACAGGAAGGCCTGGCGAGCTCTGGTCCATGGGGTCACGAAGAGTCGGACATGACTGAACGACTGAACAACAAGATGAGATTTGACGCAATAGTATTTTCTTACTGCTAAGAAATTTGCTTTTAAAAATAATTAGTTGCAGATACATTTCTGGGGCCCTCCAAATAGTCAATTGACATTATAGGCAACTATTTATTTTCCTGTTACATTTTAATCACTTAAAAATAATTGAATGCTACAAGCTGCTTGCCTGTGATACAAAATATATTTGCCTCTAGTCCAACTGGTATGAACAGTACTACTTCTTTTTCTTAACATTTGTCCCACTTAGTAGCGGGTCCACTGTTATGTTTCTTGGCTTCCACTATGCACAGTCCTGGGCGAGGTCCAGGTGAATCTGGGACTTCATGTTGTTGTCAAGGGTGTTCATCCAGCACAGTTATGGTCGTCCCCTTGATCAGGATCTGCTGATCTCCAGGGTCAGAGTTTCCTCATTGGCATGTAAGATGTCTCCTGTGTCTTAATCTGCCACTCTATCCACTACACAACAATGGCTCTTGGATGTTTTAGAAACAGTATAGTATCCAAACCTTGGAAACGTTCCAGTTCTGAAGTCTGAGAACCAGTGCTACTAGTTTCTTCCATCCCCTGCCTCTGTTGGTGGAGGATGCCATCCAGTTCAGAAAAATCTTCACTAAAATCCTAAAAAAGGTTGATGTTAGTTAAAAATTAAATATCCATTAGTAAATTGCCCCCTGCCTCATTGTTTCAATAACTTTGGTTAACATCACACAACTGTAATAGACATTCACAGTGTAATCCAACGTATGTTTGCTCAGAAATACATGTCATTGACCTTGGCAAAGCCTATTTCTGAGTCCATGCATATAGGACTGAAGGGGATAGGACACTGGGAGGTGTAGGTTTTTGGTTCTGTGAATGTCAACAGATGACCTTCATCAACTCAAATTCTCTCAGCCTACCTTGTTTTGTAGACATATCTAAGTCACTTCAAATTCTTCAAACACAGGCTGAAATCCTGTTTTGTAACTCATGTTGCATAAGGCTAATAATGCCAATTAGCTGTGGCAATGTTTTTGAAATATTTCAGTTCCCCTCCCAAAAGGTGCTAAAGTTTTTTGGGGAACTATTTCAATCATTGGAATTTTACTGGCGGTAGTGATTTTTGGAAATGAAAGATTTCATTTCGGCTCCTCCATAATAAAAGGGGTCCTCAAGAACTTACTATATTTTTCATCTATAAGATGCCCCCATGTATAAGATAACCCCCACATTTCCAACCCAAAACTAGTTCAGCAACCATGCGGTTCTCTCCTTGGCTTACTTCCATGTATAAGACAACCTTCATTTTTTTAGTCTAATATTTTTTAGGCAGAAATATAGTCTTAAACATCGAAAGTACTATATTTAAAAAAAATTACCGCTGATGACATAAACAGCCTTATGCAGCGTAACTCTGTGAACAGGATTTCAGCCATGGTTTTGAAGAATACAGCTGTGTGACCTGATGTTACTGGTAGTGCTAATATACTGAAAAGGAAGTGCCAATTAATTCACATTATTACTATGAAGCCCCACTGGGACATTTGGTTCTTTTTGATTTAAGTAGCTACACAGGCAGAGGAGAAAAATCCCCTCTAATTGCTGTTATATTTGAAGTACCTACAGGTGACACAGTTCAAAGGAACTGCCTGAAGAATTTTCTTACCTCAGTGATTATTTCCACATCTTATCTTGCTAAAGGTAAAGCTTGTTAGCTAAAAGACAGACAGACAGACAGACAGACAGATACAGTAGGACCCCTGTATCTGCGGGGGATTGGTTCTGGTGTGGCAGTGGTGATGAGGAGGGAAGTGGAAGGAGGTGGCAGTGGTGGCCAAGGAGGGTGTAAAAGTGAAGTCTCCCCCCTCCTGGCCCGCATCCCTTGTCCACCCCTGACCTTACGTCCAGGCCAAGAGTCATCTTTGCAGGGAGGAGGGAACCTCCTCAGCAGTGGTAGTGGCGGCGGCTGAAGAGGTACCCACACCAAATCGCTCGCCCAGAACATCGGGGGTGGTGCGGAAGAAGTGCCACTTGCCCAGAACATTGGGGGTGGCAGAAGAGGCACCTGTGCCGCTCGCTGACAACATTGAGGGTGGTGGCAGAAGAGGCACCCACACTGCGCTGCTCACCTGGAACATCGGTAGTGACGACAGAAGAGGTGCCCACGTGGACCTGCAGATGCCTGCAGGGGCTATGGTCGCTTCTTCTGCCATTGCCCCAATGTTCCAGGTGAGCGGTGCGGCACCTCTTCTGCTGCCGCCCTTGGTGTTCTGGGTGAGCAGTGTGGGTGCCTCTTTTGCCAGACGCCTCTAAAGTGGGCTGGTCACTTTAAGGACCCGCATGGCCAACCGGCCATTGAATTTCCTCCTTGGGTCCCAAGTGATGGACCGTAAGTTTGAGTGGGAAGTTCAAAACTCCCGATCCACAGGGACCCAAGTGGGAAGTTCAAAGGCTGGCTGGCCAGGCAGGTCCTCCACTCCTCTGGAGGGTGCCTGGCTGGCCCATGGTGGCAGTGAAGAGGAAGGCAGATGGTATTGGCAAAAGTAAGTTTTCTTTTTATTTTTTCCCCTCCTTGCCGCCCCCTGCCCCCGCTGATCACCAACCAGTGAGTGAATCAGCGAATAAGGGGGGGGGTCATACTATAGATAGATAGATAGATAGATAGATAGATAGATAGATAGATAGATAGATAGATAGATAGATAGATAGATAGATAGATAGATAGATAGATAGATAGATAGATAGATAGATAGATAGATAGACAGATGATCTGCCCACCCAAAAGAAAGAAAGAAAGAAAGAAAGAAAGAAAGAAAGAAAGAAAGAAAGAAAGAAAGAAAGAAAGAAAGAAAGAAAAGAAAGAAAAAGTCTTGGAAGAGAGGATTTGCAGAGTGAGGTGAGTGCTGGCACGGTTTGTGTATTCTCAGTAGACTACTACCTTAGTTTATGGAAATACCACATTATCTTCTTGTAGTGTGTAACTACCTATGTTCTTATTTCTCTATTTATTAAGGAAACAAGCTTACCAAAGGCAAAGTTGGAGAATGATCAGCTCTGAAACTGTTTTCTGAAGAAGAAGGATTAGGACTGTTGCCAACACTCACATCCTGAAAACATAGTTTTAAGATGATACAGTTGGATCAACTAATAATGTTAAAAACATCCACAAAAATCTGAATGGAATGTAACTTACCTCTAGATGTTTACAAACAGATTTTAAAAGTTTGTAAGCTGTGTCTCTGGACAGAAAAGAGACGAATATGTACTGGAAAAAAGTTATCAACAATTACTGCTTACAACTAGAAGAGATTGCCAATGTTTTATTTTGTTAGTGTTTCTAATTTATATATTCTAATACACACACACACCTATCTATCTATCTATCTATCTATCTATCTATCTATCTATCTATCTATCTATCTATCTATCTATCTATCTATCTATCTATCTATCTATCTATCCTGGTTTAACAATGTATTTGAAGATACGAGGTACCAGGTACTAAAAGGGAGCAGCTGGCACTATGACAATTTGCTTTCCAATGTCTGGAATGATATTATATTATATAGGACTCTAAACTGGATTTCTTGTGTCAAGCATTCTCTCATGTTAGCATTTTCCCAAGGAAACCAGGGAATGCTCACTTGCTCAGTTGCTTGAGCTATTACAGATGTTTTACTGAACCTATTCTCAAATAATCTCCAGTGCAATTTGCATGCATGATTGCTCCTTTCTTTTTTTCTTTTTTCTGCCAGGAAGATCCTTCAGAACAGGTAGAAAATAGGGCACAAGTCAAGGTCTTACATTTTCATGATTGGGTCAATGTTTTCCTATTTTTTCTGTTATACAGCTGTTACAAGCAAATTCTTCTACCTGTGCATAACCAACTTCAACAAGAAATGCCAGGAAGCCTTATTACTGTTCTTTCTATTTAGGCCCAAATACTTTTTAACACTACCAAGATGTTAAAATTAAATTTTTTTAAAAAGTAGAACCAACATATAATCTTAGACAGATGGTTGGAATCAGAGCACCAATGCAAAACATGGAGGAGGGTTTAATAGGCAATCCAATGCTTGCCTTTTCAGAATTCATGTGTCTCTTTTAGTGAATCACTCTTCACATGCCAGGACTGAGATATCATCAAAAGGTCTTTTCAATTTCAGTTTATTGTCATTGTAAATCTATACTGTACATAGTAAACACATGCAACAAATTTCGCAAAAACGCCGAGAGACCAGAACAAAAACATTCTTATAGCAATCTCTAAAATACACCCACCCACCAAAATGTCCACCAAGGCACACAGATATCCACACACAGACCAAGTAATGCAGTTCAACAACTCACTACTAATGTTTCTTGAGTTCATTATTAAGTGCTATTATGGCTCTGGGATAAAAGCTTCTCAAAAAGCATGTGGTCCGAGTTTTAGTTACTCTATATCTTCTGCCAGAAGGCAACAGTTCAAAGAAATTATAATGAGGATGGGAAGGATCTCTGAGAATATTAAGTGACTTCCTCAGACAAGGAGGTGCAAAGATGGCATTCAGGTTTGGTAGCTGAACCCTGATGATATTTTGGACAATTTTAATAGAACCATTTTTATCCACTTCAGAGCTGCACCTATACCATGCAAGGATGCCATATGTAGGGACACTCTCTATGGTACTGCGATAGTAAGACTGAGATAGATTTATCTTCCTGAGCATTCTCAGGAAGTACAGCCTCTTCTGCGCCTTCTTCATAAGCATGTTGGGATTTATAGACCATAAGCGGTCCTCTGAAATATAAATACCCAGAAATTTAAAACTACCAACTCTCTTAACCTCATCTCCATTTATGTACAGTAGTAAGTGTATATCACTCTTCCTCCTAAATACCTACAAACAATTAAATTAGAATGCAATAAACAATTAATTGAAGAAATGTTAAAATAAGATAATATGGACATGAGAGGAAGAAGCAAAACAAATGAGAAATGAAAGGTGCCTATATTCAAACTTCAAAATGTGAACTCACCCTATCAGAGGCAGTTGCTATAACCAGAGCATTTGGCACAAGAAGGGCTGTTTTCGTTTTCTTTATTAGTGTCACAGAATGCACAGGTATACTAATCTGAAATGAGACCATATCTGTAACTGAGTGTTAAAATAATAAACTTTTGCACAAATGTTTTACAGTGCAAAATCCTAGTAGGTAAACAGTTCTTTGCTATCAGTTAACCAGTTTAGCATTTACTAAAGCATATAGTATTAAAGAGGATTTTTTAACACATGATATTCAAAGTCATAAATACTGTATACTTAGCATTGCAGCAATCATTTCACTAAGTATAGGAAAACTAATTATAAGAAAAATATTAGAAACATCTTCAAGTACGTTCTGAACATGTAAAATATTCAGTTGTATCCTTCTTGAGCTATAAGGACTTCTTGGCATAAAGAAAGTGACAAGTCTGTCAATCTGGATCTTCTGTTTTTATTTTGTCCTGATTAGGGACCTGTAACAGTTAATAAGAGTTGGATGTTTAGCAAATTTTAAGACTCTAGTCATAAAGCATTCTTATCACTGAGCCTCGTGGCACAGTGGTTAAACTGCGGTACTGCAGCTATAACTGTGCTCAGACTAGAGTTTCATTCCCAGGTAGCTGGCCCGTGGTTGACTTAGCTTTCCATCCTTCTGAGGTTGGTAAAATGAGTACCCAGCCTGATGGGGGGAGGGGGGCAATGTGTAGGTTGCATAATTAAATTGTAAACCTCCCAGAGAGTGCTTTAAGAACTATGGGGTGATATCTGGAAGTTGAGTCATGGCTACTGGACTTCTTTTTTGAGAGATAGAAACGTTTTGCTGTTCATCCAAACAGCTTCATCGGTCATCTGTTTGGATGAACAGCAAAACGTTTCTTTCTCTCAAAAGAGAAGTCCAGTAGCCATGACTCAACTTCCAGATAAACTCACCTGGATGACTGAGAATCTTCACAGACATATGGGGTGATATATAAGCAGAACACTTTGCTTTGCCTTGCTTTTTTTAAAATCCGAGTGCAAGTCCATTAAACACTACAGGATTTGCTTCTGAGTAAATATACATAGTTTTACATTATTGGTGGCTACAATCCTAGGCCTCACATCCAGAATAATCCTTACTGAATTCATTGGAACACATATGACTAAGGACATGCATTTGAGTGGCAATGTCTGTCATTTTTTGCGGGTCCTGCTGCCCTTCCTGGCTGCTGTGACACTACTTCACACTGCCAGCACAATTTGTGGGCAGTGTTGGCAACCCTCCTCATTGTCCCAGGCTTTAATGTAGAGTTGGCTTTAATGTAGAGTTTAGAACTTTGCCTCGCTCCACAAAAATATGGAGTTGTCAGAACCATCTTGTACAGTACCGTATGGAACACAGCTATGTAGACCAAGTATTGTATCAAACTACTATGATGTACAGACCATGACCTAGACATGAAACTTTAGGATCAAATAGAAGAGCCCCAGGGCCTTTTCACACGACCCCTAAGATCCGCTGGCCACAGAGATCTTAGGGGTTTGTCGCTGTTCCTGCGTTCCCACCCCCTCCGCACTCCTGGCTGCTGGTTGCGTGAGGGAAGGGAGAAAAAAAGAAAGAAAAGAATGCCGCTCACCTCCGTTCTGCCATCTCGCTTTGCTCCCGGCACTGTATTCAGATCTCTAAAAGGGGTGGGGGGCAAAAAAAGAACAAACAGAAGCAAGGAGAGCCCGGCAGTCACTACTGTTATATCCGCATCAGGGATTTTCACCCTCCGAGAGCAGGTACATGAAAAGTGTGCTGGGACGCGCTTAGGTGGGCGTGGTTGCACTTAATTATCTGTAAACCCCGGAGCTGGTGGGGAAATAATTTTAAGCTCCGGAGCTGGGAGCCATTTGCCGCGGAGTTTAGGGATCGTGTGAAAAGGCCCCCACTGAATCAATGGAACCATGATAAGCCAGCACATATGTAAGTTCCACTTATTTAAGCGGTTTCTTCCAGCTAGGTCTAATAATTAGAGGTATGTTCCAGTTCTGAGATAACATAATTCACCTCCCTTAAGCAGCCAACACTGTGGAAGTTGAGACAAGGTTATTTTTCTATATTTTCTATTTCTGTTGTTCATATTGTTTCTGAATAGCCACATTTGCTTAACCAGTTCCATCCACAGATAATAAGAATTAGGCATGACTGACAGAATGTAACACAGAAGACACAACTTTACTTACCTTAATGTCTTTGCCAAAGACCTTAGAAAAGAAGCAAATCCAGTTTTCTGAAATGAAGAGCTTGCCTTGGTACACAATTTCTTTCTGTAAGGCGCAAGTGAAATCTAAAAAGGTCACATGTGCCATGTTATCCAACTGTTGCATTTCCATTGCTGCAAGTAATATATTTAATGTGATAATGCATTGAGGGTCTCAATAATCTATATAATCAATACATGTGATACATTCCTAGCACAGTACTGCCAGTGTGAAGGAGGTTATTTGTTGAGGAAAAGTCAAATTCCTTGGCTCACATTTTTGTACTCTTGTAACCTGCTTTTTAGAAAAAGCTACTTGATACTAAAATAGCCATTAAAGTCTATGTGGAAAAGCAAATTTGCATTTAAAAATTGTGATTTTAGGCCATGAACTAGACCAGCCTATAAAAAAGAAGAATAAAAAGGAACATCTAAATTCACGAATAGATGAAAAAATTCACTAACATTATAGCAAGTAACAGAGTACTAGCTGTGGCAGATGCATAAAATAGAAGATAATGTGAAGAGAAATATAATTTATTAAAATGTAACATAAAATGACAGGATTCAACTTACTCTGCCTTAAAGGCTCATCAATTGGGACATCTAGAAACAGCTTGTGAAAGTGTGCATTTGCCTTAAACTGTGGTAAAAACAATAACAAAGGAATTCATTTTGATTGTTGTTCTATCCATTATATTGTCTGCACTCCTGTTTCTACTTCTAATCCAGTATTCCCCCATCTTGTATTTGGCCTTTCCCCCCTAGGTGTAGAACTCTGCGCTTATCCCTGTTAAAGTTCATTTTTAAGAAAAGAGGGGTCACATAAAGACTTCATAAATAATATTATCAAGGAGAAGGAGTTTGAGGCAATGGACCCAATAAATGAGAAGTCCATCTTGTGTGTCCATTCTGGAGAGTTAATTTGATCCTTCACTCAGATTGTGAAAATGCCAAAGGCTAGTCCTCATGTTAATAATCTTATAAATTCTTCTTTGCATGATAGTAATACAGATGCTACACAGTGTATATTTCTTCAAGTGCGTGATTAGTCTTAGAAACAGAAATGCTTGCTCGTCTTTTGTTAGTAGTAAACTACATGTGGATGGGCCAATTGGCATAATTTTCACAATTCTAGGAGGAGGATGTCATTGTATTGTTTATTCCCTGAGTGCTGTTCGGCTTATCTGGTAGAGTCAAGTACTTCTAGATACTTTTCTATTCTTGTTGAAGAGCCAGTGATATTATAAAACCTAGCTTCTTTACTAGTTTATCCAATGCATGACATTTGAAAAGGTGAGATAGGCTCTGCTCACCCACTCCTAGGGTTATTTTAAAAATTGGGGGCTATTTGCATTTTATTACTGTCTTATTGTTCTAGACTAATATTTTAGAAAGTATTTATCCTTCAGCCATAACTGGAGCCTAGAACCAATTAGATTCTGAACAACTGTATCTCCCCTGTACCTGATTAGATACATGCTTCTTCCTTTCAGACTTTGAGTTATTCTTGCCTTCTGTTACCAAGAGAGTATTAGCCACAATTGTCTTTGACCTACAACAAGGAAATAGTCCACACTTAGTACAGTTTTGTTATTTTTTTATGCAAATGAATATTCTTTCATTCTCTTCTGGGTGAGTTCAAGCATATACAATGATGGCAGAGAAAAATGATTTTCCCCTCAAAGGCAGTGCCACTGTGGAATAGTTCTTCTGATAAGCACTAGCTTGTGTTCAACCAGATTCACCCAGAGTTCACCAACCTTGTTGCTCTAGTCTTCATCCCAATCATTTCATCTGTTGATTCCCAGTAAAATAAGAGGCTAATTTGGTTCCATTCTGTGGGCAGGGGTACGTATGAGAAAATGTGTCTACCACCCTAGCCATATCTCCATTTGAGAGGTCAACCAGGCAAATTGCTATGGCAGGTAATTCTGTCAAATTTTGTCAAAATTCCCTGCCACAGCAACATGAAACTCCTCAGGAGCCATCAGGAAACCATTAGGATCTGCCCTTCTGGGTCGGATCATCATAACTGGTCATGCTTCTATAACAGTGGCTGAATCTTTGGCACACCAGATGTTTTAGACCACAACTCCCAACAGCCCTTTGTCATTGGCAATATAGGCTTGGAATTTTGGGAGTTGTGGTCTAAAACATCTGGCGTGCTGAAGGTCTGACACCACTGCTCTATAATAAAGGTCAGATCAAGTCTTGAAAAGCTGTTGGCATTCCCTTTACTGACCTAGCATTTAAGTGCAGCTGTTTTAGGTCAGGAGGACTTGCTGGAGCTAAATGTGGAAACTTGCCCATGAAGAGGCTGTGATGATCAGAAATACTCAAACAGACTAATTGTCTGTAGATAGGACAGGTGTTTTTGTGGCCACACACTATTACACAGGTCTAATATAGGATCATGGGGCAGTTTATGACAAGACAAACAAAAGATCTTTCTCTCTCTCAGATTTCCATCCAAGACTGCCATAAAGCTGCTGCTGATGTTGTTAATTGAAAGCAGCACCAAACTAATTTCTCAGTTTGCATGGCACTGGACAATTTTCATTTACTAAGTAGCCCCTTTTGCTTCTCTAGTCTTCTGTAGAGGAATGTGATAATTTATATGTCATAGTTATTCACATGACTCTAGAGCAGTGATGGCGAACCTTTTAGAGACTGATTGCCCAAACTGTGATTCAAAACTCGCTAATATTTCACAAAGTGCCAATACAGCCATTTAACCTGAATACAGGTGGCTGTGAAAGGACAATGTTGGGTACCCACAGAAAGGACTCCGAGTGCCACCTTTGGCATCCATGCCATAGGTTGGCCAACACTACTCTAGACTTTATGTGATCAGAAGATTTAAAACCAGGTATCTGAAAAACAACAGAGAACCTACTCTTTCAAGAAATATCTAACCAGCATAGTAAAGGAACATCACAAAATAGCAAGAAAAGGTTTATGATGCAAATTTTAAGTTGCTATTTTGATTCAAACCAGGGGTGCATGCTTACATACATAAGAACATAAGAAGAGCCATGCTGGATCAGTCCAAAGGCCCATCTAGTCCAGCTTCCTGTATCTCATGGCCCCACCAGATGCGTTTGGGAGCGCATGAGACTAGATATCTGTCTCCTGATACCACTCCCCTACATCTGGCCCTTGAAGTACCCTGGTTTTAAGCCTGGAGATTACACATCTCCATCATGGTTTGTAACCTGTGATGGACTTTTCCTCCAGGAATCTGTCCAATCCCCTTTTGAAGGCATCCAAGCCAGATGCCATGACCACATCCTGTGGCAGGGAGTTCCACAGACTAACAACGCGCTGGGTGAAAAAATATTTTCTTTTGTCTGTTCTTACTCTCCCAGCCCTCAATTTGAGTGTATGTCCCCTAGTTCTGGTATTTTGTGAGAGGGAGAAGAGCTTCCCTCTATCAACTTTACTCATGCCCTGCATTATTTTGTACGTCTCAATCATATCCCCCCTCAGGCGCCTTTTTTCCAGACTAAAGAGCCTCAAATGTTTTAGCCTGTCCTCATAAGGGAGGTGCCCCAGCCCAGTAATCATTTTAGTCGCTCTCTTCTGCACCTTTTCCAGTTCCACTATGTCTTTCTTGAGATGCGGTGACCAGAATTGTACACAATACTCCAGGTGCGGCCTTACTATTGTTTTTGCTTACATGGATAAACTATTTATGTACATTATTCAGGTACTATGGAAAGTTGCTTCTAAAAATTTTGTGTAGAAGAGTGAAATATGTTTATAATTCTGAAAAGTTTGAGATGTTTAGATTCTTTTATTACCATGAAGTTACAATTTTCTTCTGGTCTTCAGAATATTCCATATCAATAGATGGTATCTGCGACAATGGAGGAGATGGTTTTCCAGATTTCCTTCTTTCTTCTGTCCCATTTTCACTCTCTGAACTATAAAAAAGTAACACCTCTTTTTAGTGCTACCAGACAAAATAACAGTTTCAAAGTATCAATTTAGTTAAGGGACAAAATACTGTACCTATTTAACTGCTTCAGTACCTATTTAACTGCTTGTGTGTGTGTGTGTGTGTGTGTGTGTGTGTGTGTGTGTGTGTGTGTGTGTGTGTGTGTGTGTGTGTGTGTGTGTGTGTACAGTATAGGAAGCTAGTATTGTTAGTTTCATTTCTCCGTGTTTGCAGTCTTTTTTCATTGCTCTGCAGGCAAAAATGGGCTGGAGTTTTCTTCCTGCTTATGTTTGTTTGTTTGCATTTTTTCCCATTGTACTTTGGGTGGGAACAGGCTGAGGTAGTCTTGCTGGTTTCTCTTGTCCACGTTTGGATTGCACTGCAGGGGGATGTTCTGGAGGGGGTGTTCCAGCACTGCAAGCCTTTAAAGTGCCTTTTATAAAGAGGTCTGGACCCCCCCCCTTCCCCCAGCTTTTTTGCCTTATTACGGCCAGCAGAGCAAAACCAGTTCCTAGGGTTAAAGTTGCTTTGTGTTTTATCTCATGGATGGGGAACTGGGAGCACCTCTGATTTCTACTACCTAAGTTTCTGAAATACTCAACACAGAACATGTTTTCACATTTCATCATGCGATGGAGTAGAAGTTAAGAGCATGAGCAAAACGTAGCAGGGAGTGGTCATGTTTGTTGTCTCAATTGCATTGTGCTTAATTAGTTTCATTAGGCCCATTAATGTTTCTTTTCTCATTTATGGCCATAATTTGAGGGGAGGCACAATTCTACTGCATTTATTTATTTGTACCAACTTCTGCATTTACAGGTGGGAAGCCACTCTGTTTCGCTACTCCTTTGCTGACTATTGGCAAGCTTGATGAAAACACCTTGTTGACAGGCAAATAATGGAAGATACAGTGTATGTTGAAATAAGACTGCAGTATTTTGCTAGTCCAGTGAACAAATATTGTATCTGTTCTGCACCACATGAGCTGCCAGTAGCAACTCCCAACAAATGTCAGAGAAGATACTGTCTCAGTAGGCCTGCAGCCCATATACTCTCTTTACTTGTTCTGGAGGAATGGGGTACAACAAGGGGTGATGTAGAAGGTAAAGTTAGTAAATAACCTCTGAGCAGCAAAATGCATACCACACTATGTCGACTCCAAAAATCATGTATTAAAAGACTCCAATGATTACAGTGGAAGTTGATTCCAAAGAACCATGGTTACAATAGCATTCTTAAAGATGTAAGCTGAGGGCCCTAGATATGTGCTTTAGGAGCCATTGGAAGAAAATGACAGCTCGTCTAGAAAAACTGGCAATACTGAATGAAGCTCTGATCTCAAAGTGGCAGATGCAAACCTGGATTCCCTTTCCTTTTCAACCATACCTTGTGTACAGATTTTGACAGTGACCTACCCTGTCCCCTAAATCTAAACTCACATGGGGGGGGGGGAAGAGGAGTGGCAAGGGTATGTCAGCGGGCAAGAAGGCAGAGGACTTCTACCAACTGGTCTTAATGCCCTCTCGATTCTGACACAAATATTGCATGCCTTAGCATATCTCTAAACCAATGGAAGGACTCTCACTCAAAACAAGGTTGTTTCATGACCCACAAAAGGGGAAAGGAACAGAAAAATGGCCCTGATGGTATTTTCCCTTGTAAGCTTTGGACAGTTCAGAGCCTTAGAGTTTGGTAGACCCCCATCTTCTGCCTCTTCCCTCCTTTTGGGGAGAAGGACTTGCAGCTACACAGACTAGCAGATATCCAATATAAAATGAAATGGATCTAATGGGAAAATACACTGTTCTTCTCCCACCTCCTGCAGATATGCATTTTATTTCATAATTGTTCAGTTGAGTTCCTTTTAATAAACAATGCTAAAGATCAAAAAATTCTCATGCCTCAATGAAGTGACAATGACAAGAAAGAATGCTTGACAGCTTGCCTAGCTTTTTCATGAACAGAAATTGATTCAGAGATTTTCATTCTAAAGGAATAAAAACCTAATACATCAGAATGAAAGTTTTCACTGAAAATCAGTTTTTTTCCTTCCCCTTTTGATCTTTTCAGATAGAATAGATTCTGCAGTAGCTTTGATACATAGTATTTTCGCTACGGAATTAAAAACATGAGTTGCATATGTCAAAGAGAATATAAAACACCAAAGCAAAACTGTGTAAATGTTCATAATGCTATTGCCACAGTCTCAGAGAAGACAGGTTTTCTACAAGGAAGATGTGTTGCAGTATACATATTTAAACTAGAACCTGTGGCTCAACATACAGCTAAACATCACTTGATTAATAATGCAGTGCATGGTTAGATATTGTCATATTTTAATGCTAAAGTAAAATTTTATTCATTGAATCCAGAGTGGCATAATCGCACAAATGGGAGATGGTTTAAGATTTCCTAACCTGTTTTTCAATTTCAAAGTGTGCACTGTGTGTTTTTTTAAAGGTCTAATGGAGCCCCACATTTTTTAATCCTCCAACAAGATTTTATTTAATTTTGAAATAAAAATTAAATGAATAAGATAGGAAGGGTAACCCTCCCTCTACACGCAGGATGATTCAAATCCACATCTTTATTTCAATGCAGAAAAGAGAATTTACACTGCATGCTACATATTTAACACAGTGTGTCATTTGCCCCTTACTGTGTTTGTAAAGCATTCGTGCCTTCTTACAATGGAGGGTTGGCTTCAGGCATGCTGGATCCAGTTTGGTTATACTGTACAAAAATGTAGAAATTCTCTCTCTCTTTCTGACAATAATTCCCAGCACAACATAGCCCCTTAAGACAACATCTCTAACACAACATCTCTAGATCATGGGTCATAAGGACCTTTAAGGCTTATTACTCATGGGACTGTATGGAAAAGATTGTCACTGCTTTGAAACCTAATAGAGAGAACTGCTCTCTCTCTCTCTCTCTCTCTCTCTCTCTCTCTCTCTCTCTCTCTCTCTCTCTAGCAACATTGGGGGGGGATAATTATACAGTACAGTGGTACCTCAACTTAACGAGTTTAATCTGTTCTGAATCATGCTCTTAAGTTGAACAACTTTTAAGTAAAGCAGCCCTATCTAAAAAATCAAAATATAAAAATAAAATAAAAATATTGTAAGTAGAGCAGACCACATCTAAAATTTGTAAGGCAGCAGTTAAAACACCAATGGTTTTTCACTCTTAAGTCAAACTGCTCTTAACTTGGGCTGCTCGTAAGCAGAGGTGCCACTGTATATGGATTTTGAACTACATGGGTATCCAGCACCCCTAACCCTAGTGCTGTTGAAGCGAGATGTGTACCTTTAGCAACCAGCTCCATTTCTACTTCTGATCTTCCTGCCAATATATTAGAGATTATATAAAGATCCACCAGTAAGTCTTTATCTACCAACCTCTATTGGGGTAGGTACATAGGGTAAGAACTGTATGAATTGTTTATAGAAATTAATAAACCAAGAGCAAAGTTATTAAGAAAGAAAGAAAGAAAGAAAGAAAGAAAGAAAGAAAGAAAGAAAGAAAGAAAGAAAGAAAGAAAGAAAGAAAGAAAGAAAGAAAGAAAAGAATTCCTTTGGAAGAATTATACAACTCCAGATGCTCAAGGAAGACTTCTAGAATTTTGAGAGACCCTTCGCATCCTGGCTACCAATTTTTTGAACTGTTGCCATCTGGCAGGAGATACAGGACTCTTAGGTCAAGGACAAATAGACTAAAGAACAGTTTTTTTAAATCACAGAGCGGTATCCAAGTTAAATGCGACAGTTTTAGCACCATCTTAATCAGTTTTTAAGTAGTGTTTTAAATTTTGTAAGCAATTTTAAGAGTTTTTAATATTTTGTATGGTGTTTTATGTGTTTTATGTGTTTTATGTGTTTTGTATGTTTAGAGTGTGTAGTGGAACAGCACTCTAATTTCGTTGTGCATATCTTGTGTATGCATAATGACAATAAAACTCTATTCTAAAGAAAGAAAGAAAGAAAGAAAGAAAGAAAGAAAGAAAGAAAGAAAGAAAGAAAGAAAGAAAGATGATACGACTATATTGTATATCAGAAATATTTCTAGAAATGTAGTGAAGGAGGGTGGGGAATAGAGGCAAATCCATAAATTTGATATTCAAACGTATGATATATTAAAAATTTCAAAACAAACAAAGCTTAAGGCCAACAACACTCATTTTACTGCTTTGATTCATAATGTTTGTATCCTGTGGCAGCTCATTCTGTCTGAAGATCTGCCTTACTGTGTTCTCTCTCTTTGATCCAATTCACTTTAAGAACATAAGAAGAGCCATGCTGGATCAGACCAAAGGCCCATCTAGTGCAGCTTCCTGTATCTCACAGTGGCCCCAGCAGATGCGTCTGGGAACACACGAGACTAGATATTTGTCTCCTGCTTTGACACAATGACTACTTGACTTTCTTAAGACTGCTGTAGTCAGAACACATGATTACAAAATAAGATACTTCAAATGGAATAATTGGAGATGCAAAATACATTATTACAATAAGTTCCAACTAAAGAAGACCAATTTAAACCCGTAGAACTTAGGCAGGAGATGACTCACCAAATCACCACTGATTCAATGGGATGACTGCATCTTTCCCCTCCTTGACTATATAAAACCAGAAGTTTGAGTACTTGGTGGGTACACCTGCTGTGTACTGAAACTAACTTACTGTTTGATTGAGATTAGGGTTTACCTACACAGTATTTAGACTTATATTAACAAGCTACCAAGTTGCCATGAGAAATAAGAGATTCTAGTGAATAGATAGGCAGATAAGAGAAACATGGCTCCATACCTGGTTAGTGCTCTTCGTTCTTGTATTGGCCATGAAGGAAACAGGGAAACACAATGGAAACACAAATAAAAAAATAAAAAATACTTCACACCACCACCAAGGCCATAGCTAACGACCCATACTTTATGGGTTTCAGCACATCAGGCTATTGCTCACCTAATGGCCTATTGAGACTATTGTTCACCTAACAAGCCTATTCAGGCCATTGCTCATCTTATGAGCCTATTTCAGACCAGGGTGACAAGAGGTCATAGTGAGCTATAAAATGGAGGACTCGCAACTAGCTTTTTTCAGACTGACGAAGCTGTTTGGATGAGCAGCGAAACGTTTCAATCTCTCAAGAAAAAGAATTCCAGTTGCCATGACTCAACCTCCAGATAAACTCACCTGGATGACTGAGAATCTTCACAGACTTGTCCGATCCTTTTATTAAGCAGTTGTTCTTAAGCTCTCTGAAGGATCTTGTTTGCCCGATGACTTCTTACTGTATATTGTAGGCAAAGGCTTGTTTGGGTTGAGGCTCTGTTCTTGTAGTCTGCTACTTTTCCTGCTGTTCTGTCATAGTCTCGCAACAGCTTCAGGGCACCTGCCCCAAATTGCATAGCAATATGTCCGTGAAGATTATGAGGTGAGTTTATCTGGAAGTTGAGTCATGGCAACTGGACTTCGTTTCTTGGGAGATTGAAACATTTTGCTGCTCATCCAAACAGCTTCGTCAGTCTGAGGAAAGCTAGTTGCAAGTCAATGGTGTTTCTTATTGATCAGTTTTCTTAGTGAAAGGCATTCTATTTCAGTATTATCTAAAGAACTGAGAAGAATATACTTTTCATATTGGTCAGAATGGTGGGGCCTTTCTTTGCCACTGCTAATATCAAAGTACTTATCCTCTTATCAGCTGATTAAAAAAATGACTCAACTTTTGCGAAGTATTTTAGAAAACCAGAAGAAACTAGAGTCTACTGAAATATGACCATAAAAATCTATTTCAAATGCTTTTTTTTGTTCTAGGAATACATGTGAAGTGTCTCATTGTTATTATTCTTGATTGTTTCCAGCATCTTTCTGTCTTAAAGCCACTGAAGATGCCCATGTCCAGAATGATATATTTTCATAGGCCAACCCAATGACACTGTACTGGCCTATGCAAATATATCATTCTGGACACTGAAAAAGCTATCCCCGAAATCTTAAAGCTATGTTGAAAAAGAGAACTGTTATACATTTAAGACTCAGGAAAATATCACCATGGAGTCCCCTATTATTTACCACACTGCCTTTGTTATGGTGAGGCAATACTTAAACCTGCTGTCTCCTTGCTTTAAGTATTCGATCAAATTAACACAATAATGAGTTCATTTTTGCAGATGAGAAAGTGCTACAGCACATAATTGCTTAATCTGTGCTTACAGCTGAAAACTTACCTTAACATTGCTTGTAAATAATAAATGTATCTTCTCCTGTTCTGTGTAGTTTAGCAAGCACATGATTAAGACAAAGTCTAGAACAAACTCTACCATATTCTCCTCTATAACCATGTAGAAGGCAGATCCTTTCATTTTGTGCACAGGAAATGTCTTTATTGTTTTCTCAAAGCAAGCACTTAAGGGTGAGGCACATTACTGTAATTAACTTACACATGGAAGAAACATAGCGTCTGCACTTGTGTTAGTAGCTGAAATTCATACAGCTTCCCTCTATGCAGAGTTTTGACCTATGTGCAACTGCCAGCTGTTAGAATGGAGGTTCCCCCCTCTCAAATGTGTGTGATTAAAAGTAAAAATGCTGCTCCTAGGTGACATCTTTTAGCTTTTGTTGAAAGTGGTTTTGCTACCAATTTGCTTCAGCAAACTATTATTATTTATTTATTTATTTATTTATTTATTTTTATTTAATATACAGCACCATCTAGCCCAATTAGGCTACTCTGGGCGGTACTAAAGCAGTAAAGAAGTAAATCAAAGTAGAACGTAACATTTGTTTGTTTAATTATTTTTTGATTTACAATATTCTTGTTTGTATGCTTTGCTGTAAACTGCTCAGAGTATTTGGTACAATGGGGCACTACAGTCACCCCCCGCCATTTTGTGGTTCAGGTACTGCGGTCCCACTACATCGCGGGATTGCAGTACCTGCACGGGGGGGGGGGGGCGATCGGGGTGCTCCGCGCCACCCCCCCTCCGAGAAGCCTCGGAACCGTGCAGGGGGGAGGCGGGGGGCGATCGGGTCGCTCCGCGCCACCCCCGGGCCCCTCCGAGAAGTCTCAGGGCCGTGCGGAGGGCAGCGGGGGGGCACAATCTCCATTGAAATGCATTGAGTCAATGGATTTCAATGGGCAAATTTTCCCCTTTGGAAAGCATTGAGCCAATATTTTCCAATGGGGAAAATTTTCTCCATTGAAATGCATTGGCAATGCATTTCAATGGACGCGGCCCGGACAAGAAGTCTCGGATGGCGGGGGCGGGGGGTGGCGGGAGGTCAGATACGTCTGCCGCCGGTGGCGCGCACCACCCCAAGACTTCTCGGACAGGTGCGCGATCGGCCCTCCCCCCGCTTCTGCATATCACAGATTTTTATGGATCGCGGGTGGGGTGGGTCCCTAACCCCTGCGATCGGAGGGGGGTTACTTTATATAAGCTGAAATAATGAATGGATGGATGGATGGATGGATGGATGGATGGATGGATGGATGGATGGATGAATGAATGAATGAATGAATGAATGAGATAGAATTAAAAGGAGCATACTTTTGAATATATATTGAGAACAGGACTAATTTTCTGCCAGAGAGTCTGAGTGAACTCCTATGAACCACAACTGAGGAAGTTAAATATCTCACTAAATTATAGATCCCAGGACTCAATAAAATAAAACCAGGGAAGTTAAATTGGAATTTATCTGCTATAGCAGAAGTAAATATACACTCCAGGATGTTTCAGTGCTGAAGTGAGTTTACACAAATACCACTCCAAAATTCCTCGGGTTTTCTTCATTTTTGTAGCATATTTTCCTGAGATAGAGGAAGCCTCGTTGTGACTGTTGTGAATGTGCTGCTCACTCACAAAACACCCAGAGAACTGCCAGTATATGCCATCTTTTTTCTGCCTATCCCATGCTACCAGACTGAAAGCCTATTAGCCAGGCTTCATTAAGCCATCACCAAAGGCCAAATAATACAACAATCATATAGTTATATACAGTGGACCCTTGTATAACAAACAGCTTGTATAACATAAAATTTGTACAACATAAAAAAATCCGGTGATAGGGGAAATTTGCTTAACATAATCGCCTATGGGGAGACTCCATACAACATAAAAATGGGATCACTCCGTTTTCAATGCATTCCTATGAGAATTTGTATAAAGGAAATTTTGCTTTACATAATTTCATTTGGAATGAATTAATTCCTTTATACAAGGTGCCACTGTACTGTACTATCATTTTGCATAACCAGATTCAGTCCCAGCCACAGCCACACTTATGGAACAAACTTCAAAGGTAAAGTTGCTAGCTCATTAACATATGTCGTTTTTGCTATTATTTCTACAGACTGTGGTTTCTGTAGCCACTAATAATTGTTGCTGTTTAGAGAACAAAGTTGAAAGGGTTGGCATGCCTTTTTATGGGATGAAAGCTCACACCGAAGTATAGCAGTTAGACTTTAAGTGTCACAGTGTCATTGTCTTCTCTATATTTTTGTTTTTCTCTTATTTTTTGTTTTTTTATTGATGCTTGCTTAGCAGGGTGGATAAAAATCAATATATTTTTTTAAAATATAAATTTGAATAATACTTCATATATTATTAAAATTTAAATCATGATTTAAATCATGGTTTAGATTAGATTTAAATCAAATCCACTCTGCTGCTTAGGCTGTGTGTGTGTGTGTGTGTGTGTGTGTGTGTGCGTGCGTGCGCACGCGCGCACGCATGCACATGTGTGTGTGCACATGCATTTGTGAGAAGAATACATACCAAGCAGTCCGATGAAATTTCACTGCTTCTCCTGTACAACTTACCCAATGTACTATGGATGACTGAGGAGTGTTTGCAAATTGCAACAAAGAAAGCAACACTTTCATTTATATAAGGTTAGAGCAAATTAAATTTAGTATCTGTATTGGATGTTATATAAACTGATTATTTAAAACAGGCATAAGCATGTCTTCTTTCTACATAATGTAAACACACAGCAATTTCAAGTATGTCTTTGTGGAGGTAGTTTGGCCAGATGCTTATTACATGTATATTTTATTGACATAATTACAGAGACAAAATTATAGGCAACCAGATTATGTTGCAATTCCTAACCAGAGACTAGATGTCTGTAAATGCAAACATCAGTAGGAAAAATAATTTAAAAATTCATATCAGTCTATAAATACTATCCAGTAGATGTTTACTTACATCTAAATTCCACTGGTATTGACTAAAACTGCTCCATAATTCTGTTTAGGATTACAGTCCAGAAGGTGCATGTTTTATATCACTATTCAGTTGAAAAGGCTCACAAAACACCTCAGAATTACTGGAAGTAAGAAATACTATTTCCTAGCTTGTTACAAGTAAGCAGTCAAACTACTTAGATCAGTGATGGCAAACCTATGGCACGGGTGCCAAAGGTGGCACTCGGAGCCCTTTCTGTGGGCACCCGACATCGCCCCTTCATAGTCACCTGTATACAGGTTAAATTACTGTATTGGCACTTTGCAAAAAAATTAGTGGGTTTTGAATTACAGTTTGGGCACTCGGTCTCTGAAAGGTTCGCTATCACTGACTTAGATGATATCTTGAAATGTACAGAGACACGAGGATGCACAAATACCCTCACAATGAAAGATTTTAAAAACCACTCAACGGCCAGAAATATTAAGGAGCTATCCAGAAAAATGAGACTATTAGAACTAGAGTGCATTCTTAAAATAAGAAACAGTAGCTAGCAGTGGGAGAATCTGACACATTTCCTTCTCTCCTTATTCAGTTAAAGAAACAAATAAAAATGGTTTCTTTCTATCATGTACATGCAGTATTCATCAAAAGCACATTAGAATGAACCTCTTTCAAAGTTCCACTGAACAAATTCAATAGATAGAGGGATCCTTAGCATGGAGATAACTTCACTGTATCAGCTTGGCACATATTGTACTTATTAAATCTAGGGGAGCCTTGTGGAAGAAGCAAGGAAGTGCTAATCCCTCATTAGTATGACTGAATACAAAGACTTCAAATCTACACAATTATACACATTGGATGGAGGTGCCATTTTGTAGTGTTTCTCTTATAGTTTTAAAAAAAATCTTATGCTCTTTTATTTCCATGTAGTGAAGCCTTGATGTAAAATATCAATGCATAATGGAGTAAAGAGCTATAAATTAGAACTAACAGTATAATGAGATTTACAAACATTTTTATAGAATTGGTCTAAAATGGTTGTATTCAAAAGCAAAAGAGAACGAGATACTAAAAATCATTATGAAGGATGGGAACTAACATGGAAAACACTGGCGTTCTTAAGAAATCAGTCAATGCAATCACACATGACTCAACTTCCAGATACAACAGAGGATCTACCTACTGCAAAAGCTAGAATCAGTGCTATCAACAATTCATTAATTATTGATTTATTAGATTTTTTTACCACTCCATTAGTGCAGAAGCCACCCTCACCAAACATAACTGTCCCTCTAAAACCATTTTTAGAGAATAAATATACAGTAAATTAATCATCTATCTATCTATCTATCTATCTATCTATCTATCAAACAAACAAACAAACAAACAAACAAACAGAGAAATAAACAAACAAACAGAGAAATAAACCGGGAGGGCATCCCACTCCTTTGGGAGGGAGAGCAAGACATATATAACTTTCTTCCCCAAAAAAAGTGAGCAAATAAAGGCTAAACAATACTGTACCATCAAAGACTTAACTGAACCAATATCTAGAGATTTCTCTCTCCCTACCAACCACCTGATGCCTTCTCTTCTCTTCTCGAGTTCAGGAGGCAGGACTGACAGGCAGCAAAAATAATTCAAGAAAGGAAAAGACCAAAGAAAGGGGCAGGGGATATTCAAAGACACCAGGAGAGGGGGCAATGATTCCACCCATAAAAGGAACGAGACAAAAAGAACTCTTCTCACTTGGTTCCAGTGCCTTCTGCAGATACAAAACACTGTTACCCTTGGATGTGCTGTTCAGTTTCTGACATACAAATGGTTAAAAAATTACTTTAAAAAAGGAACATAACCATTATTTCGTTATTCTGAATCATCCTTGTTCTAGAGGCTCTCTTTCAGGAATCAATGAAACAATATGAACATAAAAAAGAAAAAAAAAGAAAAACACCTTTGTGTGTGTTTTTAATTGCATAAACATGGAAGTCCAATTTTGCATCATACTGGATATAAGTATCCTTGGGCACAACCATTCTAATTGCAAAATTAGCAAATTACAGTCATAACTTATATAAAGGAATTAATTCGTTCCAAATAAAATTATGTTAAGCAAATTTTCCTTTATACAAATTTCCCATAGGAATGCATTGTGATCCCTAATCGCAACCATTTTTATGTTGTATGGATTCTCCCCATAGATGATTCTGTTAAGCAAATTTCCCCTATCTCCAGAATTTTTATGTTGTACAGATTTTATGTTATACAAACCAATTGTTATACGAGGGTCCACTGTAGTTAAATTCAATTGAGAGATAATACAGTTAACTCCATGTAGTTCAAATCAGAATTAAGCCTAGTTGAGTTCAGTGGGACATAATTCCAAGTAAGAGGGTACTGAATTACAGCTGTAATATTCCCAAGTAATTACAGTTGTCGTTATCTTGAAAATATACCTATCAGATACTGTATAAAGTTTTCTCAGATTTTTTTTTAAAAAAAGTGTCTGGAATGTCAGTGAAGAATCACCCGCTGATCAAACACATATAAATCAATAAGGGCATGCTCAAAACTGGGGGTGTTTTGCTCTAAGGTGACATAAACATTTACTTGTGGGTATAATTCTCTGTGCAACCTGCCAGGAAAAAGTTAACAGAAATAACACAGGCCCATCCCATTTAAAATGACACCTAAAATTAAACTGGGAATCTCCAGAGCAGAAGGCATAATTTGTTGTATTTAGTGTTTAAAATACAGTGTCATTCTACTGGAAGCTGAAAACTCTTTTGGGCTGGATACAGGGGTGATAAATATACATGGTTGACCTTAGGTTACACAACAGGACAAGTTACAAAAAATTATAAGAAGTTCCGCACATTCACAGAGAGAAAATTACCTACAGATGACAGCCTTTTGATAAATATGTTAGGCATTCTTATATTTAGAGCCATTTGCAAGTTAGTTAAATTGCATTTGCAGACCAGCAGGGATTTTATTGAGATAGGATAAACATGACCAAAGCTAGAGTTAAAACAACTTCAAGATACAGTAGTATTGCAATAAATATTCTAGCTCTTCTGCCAGTACCTAAGACCATGTATGTTCTTGAGTTAGTTCAAAGAAGACTGAAAATTGGGCAGAACTCCAGAGCAGAAATAGCTTTAGAAGAGGTAGCCTTGTTAGTGTGTGCAAGCATATAAGGCAAAATGCAAAGAAACAAAACAAAACAAGAACATGTGGCACTTTAAAGACTATTCTGTTTTAATGTGAGCTTTTGTGGACAAGTCCCTTTTGTTAGACATATGGGGAAAATGAAATACTCCATGAAATGCCAATTACACAAGCACTAAATATTCATTGGCTAAATATTAATACTAAATATTCATAGGCTTTAAGAGCCTTGGGCATTTGGTTACATATCACATGCAGTGATTTCTTGTCTATGCTAGGTGTTAGGTTGGAAATGGTCTTACAGGAGACAGAAAACAGATGACAGGCATGAGCAAAACAGAGTGGGGGAAAAACAGATGACAGGCATGAGCAAAATGGAGTGGGGAAAAGAGGTGGGAGGGTGAAAACTGATAAAAACTCAATGGGGGGTGGGAAAGAAGGTATAAAAGTAAAAGATGATAGCAGAGGAACCATGTGTGTTATTGTAGGGAATATTGACAGTTTTCCCTTTGAGTTTCATGATAAGAGATGGGCCTGGTAGTTACGAAGAAAATAACATTTGCAGTTAACAGCAAAAGGATTACATTTGGGGATGACTTAAGAAGCCTCCCCCCTTCGATATTCAAACAATTTACTGATTTGTCGTGCTCGTACTTGCATCGCGAGATCGCGCGATGACCGTCACAGAAAAAAAGTTTTATAAAAAAATTTTATGCCTTTAGCTGTTGTTTCTGGATCTGTATCCCCCGTCCTCGGATCTGGTTCGCCGTTAGCCAGCAAAAAGCCCAGTTCTGTTAAAGCGCAAAAGCGGCACTGACCTTCAAATCCTTAGTGTCTGCTTGACTAGGTTGAAATGGTTTTGGAGGGGGGGTTTCTGGGTGCGGAAAGGAGTCGCCTCGCCATGTCGGGGGATCCAAAATGGGGCGGCGAACGCAATATTGTTTTTGAAATCGTGGTCCAAAAACACCAAGCACAACAGAAACTGAAAATTTATAAACTGCCAGATTTTTTCACGTTTTTTCTTGCAACAAAATGTCTCTCCTCTCCTCCTCTGGTCCATTGATTTTATTTTATTTTATTTCCGTTTCTGCGCAGTGCGCAATGATGGGCTTTCATGTGGGAGTTTCATGCTTTTTTGGAGCAAAACCAGTCGCATGGCCACTTGGCCATTTCTGGGATGTCGTTACCTGCCCTAGCCCTAAACCTAACCCTTGACTCCGTATGAAAAAATAGTGGGTCAGAGAGGCACCCAGAGGTGCAACCCACTAGCCCACGTAACCTTACCCGTCACTAGCCTAACCCTAGCTCTTGCACTAAGCCACCTTAAAGCCAGATCTACTTTTGCATTGCACTACACGCAGCAATACAATTCCCTTCTGTGTGAGACATGGTGGTGCGGGAGCCTTGTGCAGGGAAGGCTTGACCCTATCACTCTCACACTGGTCTCACTGTCTGCACATTATGTTATGCAAATCCATATGGCTATTGCATAAAGCAGGTGAAAAACCCCATGTAGAGGGGTGTCTTTGGAGCCTGCTTCCCCTTCGTTTTCATTTTCCCTTTTGTTTAACCCAACAATGCCTCGCTTTCGTACTAATGACAACGAAAAAAACGAAAAAAAACCGACTAAAATTCTGAAAACGAAACGACCCGAAAAACTAACGACAACTCGAAATTTTTTTTTTTAAGTCGTGCCCATCTCTATTTGCAGTAGGTAACAGCAAAAGGATTACATTTGGGGATGACTTAAGAAGCCAACCCTTATATTCAAACAATTTACAAATATGAGTGACCGTCACATGTATATATTTTATTTTAGCTGTTTCTATCTGTATTCTTGATTTGTTATGATTCTGTTCTAAAATACTGACTTTCAAATCCTTTAGTGTCCTAGTAGGTTGAAATGGTTGGAGACAGGTTTCTGTGTGCAAAGGCTTCTGATGTCAGATTTGTGACTGGAGATGGGCACGACTGTTTGGTGTTTCGTTTGTCGTTTGGTCGTTTAGGGGTCCGTTTCGGTTCGTTTTCGTTTTCATGACTTTTTTGCAAAAAATTTCATTTTCGTTTCGTTAGGTAACGAAATGAAAAAATGAAAACGAAAATGAAAAATTGCTGTTTCGTTAGCATTCTTTTTTAGTTCAATGCATCTGCTGCAACGAAAACAAAAAACACAGCAAATTTGGTCGTTTCGTTTTCATTTTCGTTTTGTTTAAAAAAATTTCGTTTTGTTTTTGTTGCGTAACGAAACGAAAAAATGAAAACGAAAACGAAAAATCGCTCATTTTGTGCCCATCTCTATTTGTGACTATTGATCTGTTTGTGTAAAGACTGTCCTGTTTGCCCAAGTAGGGTGCAGAGGGGCATTGTGGGCAAAAGATGGCATATATCACATTAACTGAGGAACAAGTGAAGATGCCTTTGATATTGTGTGTGAGATTGTTAGGTCCTGTAATTGTGATGCCAGAATAAATGTGTGGGAAGAGTTGGCATCTGGCTGTGTGGCAGGATGGCCTGGAGATCAGCTGTGAGTGGTCTCAGTTGTGGTCTGTAAATGACAACTAGCAGTGTTCTGTCCTTTAGTTTTCTGGGTTTGTCTTGCAGAAATTTACTTCTGGGTATGTATCTTATTTTGTTGATTTGTTCTTTAATTATATGGGGTGGGTACTGTAGTCAGAGGAATGCATCTTGAAGATCCTTTACTTGGGAGTCTCTATCTTGAGGGTCAGAGCAGATGACATTGTATCTTAGGGCTTGTACTTGATGAATTTTGTTATGTGTTCAGGAAATAAACATATGTGATCATTTTCGCCAGACACATCTATCTTAGATGAGGCAGGAAGCAACAAGGCTGTTGTAACCCACATTTTTTTTTGCCAAATTTGGACTTGTGGTACAGTAGCACCACTGTATCCACTGATTCACCAACCACAGATTCAATTATCTGTGGTTGGTGATCGGGGGGGGGGGTGAAAGCTGCGCCTTACAGCCCAGCCCTTTTGCCCATGGCAAGCCACCATACAGCTGGACAGAGTGCAGATCTGCCCCAGAAGTTTTGAACTTCCTGCTCGGTGTGCTGCTTGAGTGGAAAGTTCGATTCTCCCCAGACCTCCCTCCCCAGTCGCCACCTCTGACTCCTTCTAGCAGGTTCCTGTAGAGCTCCCAGCCCTTAGCTGGCAGGGTGGCAGTGCCAGGGGGTTGCCTCTGCCCAACGGCCCCTGGCTCCCCGGCAGGGAGTTGAATCCTGCATCGCTGCTGCCACCCGCCTCCTACAACCATCCAAGATTTTCAGCTCTGAGCCAAGGTGGACTGGAGGAGAGCGGCTACCAACCTGCATGGCTGGTCTGCCCCCAATCCATGATCCAGTCCATCTTAAAAAGCTCTACCCAGACCATGATTGGATCTGCCACAGCTCAGAGCTGGAAATCTCGGATGGATGGAGGAGGTGGGCGGTAGTGCTGATGTGAGCTTTGACTCTCTGCTGGGGAGCCAGGGGCCGTTGGGCAGAGGCAAGCCCCTGGCGCAGCTGCCCCACCAGCCAAGGGCAGTGAGCTCTACAGGAACTCACCAGAAGGAGTTAGATGTGGCGACTGGGGAGAGGGTCTGGGGGGTGTTGAACTTCCTCCTGGGGTGGCAGACCAAGCAAGGAAGTTCAAAACTTCTGGGGCAGCGGACGTGATCCACTGCTCTGCCCAGCCTCATGGCAGGGCAGAACAGCAGATCGGGTGCTGCAATGCTGGGTCTGCCACCTGGGAAATTTGAAGAGCTGAGGATGTACCCAGCCATTTGAGCTTCCTGGCAGCAGATTTACCAGTGCAGCACCCCATCTCCTGTTCTGCCCAGCTGCAGCGGATGGTGGGATATCCGGGACAAAAGCTTCACCCTGGGCACCCCCATCACCACTGTCACCATCATCGCCCCAAATAAGAGCATTTGCTTTTATCCGCTGTTTTCATTATCCGTGGGCAAGCCTGGAACCGATCCCCCATGGATATGGGGGTCCTATTATAATTGCTTTGAAGAAGTGCGTATTATACACAAAAGATTGCAATGTTTTTTTCTTATTATTCATAGCCTATAAAGATATTGCCTATAGCCTAGCCTTGCATTTGTTTTTTCTAATGGCCACATGGCTCCCCCTTTTTCTTTCAATCCTCCATAGCTGGCATTGTTAGAAGGTAGGGGGGATAGTGTGGTTAACATGGGAAGAAGTGAAGGCTGAAGCATGTGGATTTCATCAACTGCCTGCAGTTTCTGACATAATTTGAGTTCTGGAAGAGGAAGCTAAGGGTAACAATTATATGGGCAATTTTGTTAGCAGAAGTGTTGAACTGTATAGCTCTTAGGGTCTAGTCATTTTCTGTCTGAATTCACATATAGACTTTATATTTGTATGTCTACATTCTGAGCCACCATAAGTCACAAACATTTGTGTTTGACACAGGTAGAGAAGTAAAGAAGGGAGAAAATGCTTATTACAAAATAATTGTTTGATTCTTAATATACTGGTGCTAAACACCAAACGTGTTAATTTCTTGTCCCAAGCTTTAGCCAATCAGATTAATCATTTATCATTTTTGTTTAATTTCAAGACCCTCTGGAACAGGATGCAAATACATATCTGAATTACCTTTATATAGTACAGTATTTCAGATCTTCTATTAAATGAAGAGCTGGTATGGCTGAGTATCTTGGAGCCCTTGAGGACACAATGGTTGGGAGTTTAAAGTTTTCTTGTGACTACTAGAACAAAGGTCAGCCACAAGGTCAGTGTGGTTAATGGTGTGCATGCCCTGGCACTTGTTCCTCAGGCAAGCTGCATGGTCCCATAGCATCAGAGGGAGGTACAGTACCAGGGAAAGTACATCTATAAAATTTTGGAACAATCACCAAGGATAAATTCTGTGTCTGGCCCAGCTCATCACAAACATACAACAGCTAGACACATCACTAAATGTCAAATTTCTAGGACTAGTACAAAGAAAACATTTGGCCCCCTTCCTCCCCTAAGAGAGGGAATTATGCTTCCAGTGCTGTTGGAAGCTGCTCATCCCTAACAGCACAAGCAAAATTCAAGGAGTGTTTCTCTCTCCAGGCAATGTTCTGCTAAATCCCCTTGAAGTGCACCCTGAAGACTATTTTTATATTTCTATTAATGCTCACACGGGCATGTGCCACCTGTGAGATGCAGCAAAGGGAATGCCTTTTGAGATTACTAGCAAATCCATTAGAAGTGTGCAATTTCAAGTTCCCTTCATGTGTTTTGAGCTGTCACTCCCATAATCCTTTACCATTAGTCATGCTGTATGAGGCTTCTGGGAAGTGAAGTCCCAAATGAGTGGAAGCCCACAATATCTCTACTCTTTCTGTATCTGGAAGTTGGGTCATGGCAACTGGACTTCTTTTTCTTGAGAGTTTGAAACGTTTTGCTGCTCATCCAAACAGCTTCATCAGTCTGAAGAAAGCTAGTTGTGAGTCCTCCATTTTATAGCTCACTTTGTCCTCTTGTCACCCTGGTCTGAAATAGGCTCATAAGATGAACAATGGCCTGAATAGGCTTGTTAGGTAGACAACAGTCTCCATTGCCTTAAGGTGAACAATGGCCTAAGGTGCTGAAAACCCCTCTCTCAACAGAGGTGGGGGGCTCAGGCACAGTTTATCTGCTACTTATCAGGCTCTGATTTCAACACTAACTAGACAAATAAAAAATACCTCATGTCTTCACCACCAAGGCTGTAGCTATCAACCTATACTTTATGGGTTTCAGCATCTTAGGCCATTTTTCACCTTTAAGGCGATTGAGACTGTTGTCTACCTAATGAGCCTATTCAGGCCATTGTTCATCTGGGTGACAAGAGGTCCAAGTGAGCTATAAAATGAAGGACTCACAACTAGCTTTCTTCAGCTTGATGAAGCTGTTTGGATGAACAGCAATACATTTCAATCTTTCAAGAAAAACCAGTACAGTTGCCATGACTCAACTTCCAGATAAACTCACCTGGATGACTGGGACTCTTCATAGACATACTCTTTCTGTAGCAGGTTTCTATCAAGAATTTAAGCAAAAAATATAATATTTAAATGTGTTTGGCACAGAGCAGTGCAGCAGTAGCGTGCAGATAAAATGTCAGTATTGATATAAAGTATTGCAGAGTTAGGTTAACGGAAGACAATGACAATGGGTAGAGTAAAAACTCATATATTAATATATACATCAAAATTATATACACAGCATAACATCCAAGCAATATATTCAAACAACAGAGTGTGGGGTTCTGTCTCTCACCATAGACAGGCCCACCTAACATATGGCAAGCTAGTGCTTTTATACAGTTCAGCACCCATCAGATATGAGTCATCACTAATTACAATCAAATGCAATCTGATGTAACCATGATGATATAAATTCTTCCACCTGTGCTTCATGTAACATGCCTGTGATTACTTTTCTCTTACACTTGTGGATTAACATCATGAGACTGCAGAATCTAACTGCCTCCATTTTACAACTCTCTTTCCACTATCTGTTAAATATACATAACATATATTTTATCAACTTTTACATATCTTGACAGTTTCATGTCTCTGTCCAGGAGAAACTAGGCAAAACGTAGAACCTGCTTTCAGTGATGGAACCAGGAAGGAAAAAGTAAAACGATCAAGTGCCTCAGTAGAGGAAGGAACTACTAAGGCTGAGGATGTGGCTTCCCTGCAAGCTTGAACCTATTGTCATCTCATACATGAAGCTGGCACTGATCTAGATTCAGATCTAGACTCTCCATAAATACCACTGGACTGGGAACTGGTAATAACAATTGTAACGCAGGTCACATCTACATGCGTCATAAGGGTCAGAATGAGACACCATATATCATCTTTTAAATTTATGCTATCCAAGATATATGAAAGGAATGCTTCCAAAATTACTAATTTGTTATAAACTGGGTTGTCTTGAGGGCATGAGACAGCCTGCTGAGATACAGCTGACCAGAACAAGCTTTCTCATCTCTGATGTGAAAAGGGAAAAAGACTATAGGGGCTTTGTTAATGCTTCAGCAATTTCCACAGCATGTTTCTGTGCGGAACTATTAACATACACCCTGTTGTTAGCCAAAAAAAGAGTATATTCATTAAATCAATGGGGCTTTGTTAAATGAACATCCCATTGATTCAGTGGATATACTCTAGCTGAGACTAATAATTAGATTTGAGATATTAATCTACCTTTTGTGAAACAAAGCACTCACACCCCACAATCACACTATATTACTGACTGATCAAAGAGATACAAAGATCCCACTGACTGCTCCTGGTTTTTGAAAGTTTACCTTGGAGACAGTAGCTGTTGTGATTTTGTGCAATTGTTCAAATTACAGAAAAACTATTTTCACAAGTTTGAGAACTCTCAAAGCTATTGACAGAAAATATTTACCCATCTCACTGGGGTATGAGGAGAAATGTGCATTTTCTTATGTTAACACATGAGAATAAGACAAGGGAGAATTTACAGCCCTACTAACCAGGGTGTGTGTATGTGTGTGCGCGCGTGTGTATTGTGTTGTTACAGTCATGACCAACTCTTTGTGACTCCATGTCCATGGAGTTTTCTTGGCAGGAATACTGGAGCTAGTTCCTACTCCAGGCGCCTACAGCACCTGGTATTCCCTGGTGGTCTCCCCATCCAAGTACTAACCAGGGCCGACCCTGCTTAGCTTCCGAAATCAGGCAAGATCGGATGTGTTTAGGGCATCTAGGCAGCAATATTAACCAGGGTAGACCACAACATAACCTTCTAACCAAAACCAGTTCAAACTTTGCTAGTTTGTAACCACACACATTGCTGTAACTCCACAGTGAGGTATACCATCCACTTTAATCCAAATCTCTTGGTCTGTATGGCCACGGTCTACAGATTAAGAAAATGGGTATAGGTGTTCAGTTGCAAAGTCAGGTGAGGACCTGCAAGTGTAAAGCAGAAACTACAAATCACATTTTCTTCAGCTTTCCTGCTGTCTGCTATCCCCTCTGACACAAGGATGTTAATAAAACTATTAAAGGGAAAGATGCCAATTTCTAAACACACGTGTGAGAAGGAGACGGAACCAAACTAGGCAGAATGGAAGCTGTACATCATTCCTATGAGACACCAATACCGCTGTCATCCTTATAGGGCTCACACCATTTAATTCAGGGTTATTCTTCTCTTTCAGCGCAGCCCAATTCATTACATGATATTATTGGAAGACAAGAAGACCCCTGTCTCTCTAACCCTTGACTGTCACCGATGCCAATGACCAGACTGGAGGGCAAGGCGAAGAAGGGCGTCCCGTGACCACCTCAAGCCCTTCGCACAACCTGCCTGCAACCAAACGATGCGTCCCAACAGCGCCGGGGTTCGGGGGGCGGGGAATCGAACGAAGCGCGGACACGATTCTCACGTGCAAAGCCGGCGAGAGAAAAGCACGGGAGCGCTCCCTTTCCCGGCTGGTCTCCTTCACGCAGCGCGGACTTCTTCCCCGGGGCTGAGTTGACCCACCGGCACCAGGGCGGGCTCCTGCGCACCGGGCAGCGCCGGGCAGGGTACTTACTGGAGGAAGGCACTTTTCCCCTTTCTGCTGGCCACTCGGACAGGCTTCGGTTCTTCCCCCTCAAGTTGTAGTTCAGTCATGAGCACGGTCGGAAGCGAAGTTAAAAAAATATAAAAATCAAAAGCCCTCCAGACAGAGTGCCCGGCGCTGCCGACTCCTTTCTGCCTTCCCTTCCCACTCCGAGCAAGCTTTGCCCGGGACTCCCTCCCAGCTTTCCCAGCCTCCCCCCCCCCCCCCCCCGCCTTGCTTCTTGTCACAGGACCCGGCGCTGCAACCTTAGAGCACAGGGCGGCGGCGGCGGCAGCTTCCTTCTGTTTTACTTTTTCTTTTCTACACTCGCCCCTCGGCGTGGTCTCTAACAACTCACCTAAGCAAGTTTAAACTGGAGGTGTTGCCTAGCGTTTCACGTGGCTGAGGCGGATGAGGGGACGGGAGGGGGGAAAACCCGGGGAGGAAGAGGCATTCTTTTTCTCAAGCCACTTACTGGGAACGGGGGGGGGGAGAGAGAGAGAGAGAAACACCTTTGAAAACCTGTTCAGCGAGCTCCTCCGAGAGAAAACGGATTACACAAGCACGTGAAAATGCTCCAACAATAGCTGCTTTTGAAAGCGGGGGAGCACGCTGGAAAAACAAAATTATAGCCATCAAGGAAGCTATTGTAGTCCGATTTAGGCCTGATTCGTTCAGGAAGGGCCAGCTGGTTTCATATGACACCAAGGGGCTAGCCTGTTACACGGCTTTGATTATTCATACAGGATGTTGCCTCCTTGGGTATTTTCTTTGGGTTGCCTGAATGCTTGATATGGGAATAAGAAAGTGGCAAGAAAAAAAAACATAGCATCAAGTATAAGACACACAAGTTGGTACTCTAGGAAGAAACATTTTAAAGCTGAAATGCATCACTTTAAGACAACAAGTGCATGGATATTGCTCTGATGAACTATTGTTACACTCCTGACAGCATGTGTGGTTTTCTTTTTTGTTACTCCCCTGAACAATTGGTCAATCAATCAATCAATCAATCAATCAATCAATCAATCATATTGGAATTATAGATCAAAAGGTGAATATGAGCCAACAGTGTGATGTAGCTGCAAAAAATGTGATTTAGGATGTAGTATGTAACAGTAGTTTCCAAATCATATGAAGCACTTATTAGTCCCTTCTCTATTTGGCACTGGTTAGGCCTCATCTAGAGTACTGTGTCTGTTTCTAGACACCACACATTAAGAAAGATTACAATAAATTTGGACAAAGTTCAGAGCAGGTCAACAAGGATGATCAGAGGATGGAAAACTGGGCTGTATGAGAAAAAAAACAAAGAACTGGGGATGTTTAGCCTTGAGAAAAGGACTGAGGGGAGATCTGATAGCATTTTTCAAATATTTAAAATGTAGTCATACAGAGGAGGGGTAGCATCTGTTCTCTGTAATCCTAGAGTGCAAGACACATTATTAATGGGCTCAGACTGCAGGAAGTCAGCTTTAAGATGAATATCAGGAAAAACCATCTTCCTTGTTAGAGCAGTATGGCAGTATCACCAATTGCTTCGAGAGGTGATGACTGCTCCAGAGCTGGAAGCATTCAAGAGAAAAATCAGACAACCATCAGTCAGATCTGCTTTGATGCAGATTCCTGCCTTGACAAGAGGTTGAACTCAATGGCCTTATAGGCCCCTTCCAAATCAATTATTCTACGCATCTATGATTCTATAGCTCAGACTTGCGACTGGAGGAAAATGTGTTTTCAAACTTCTGTGCAAGGAAAATAGTTGTTTGCTTCAAAGCGAGCACTGGGAGCTTTGTCTTTTCATGAGAAAAGGGGTGCTCAACTGGTCCTCCAAACACATAAAGCAACAAATAAATAGGAAAATGATTTAGCCACAGAACCATTCATGTAACTTAGTACATCAAGAAGAAAGTTAAAAGTTAGTACCAGACATACTTGAATGTTTAAATAATCACCATATGGCTTTCCAGAGGAATTCATCACAAGACTGCACTTTTCGGTGGGAGTCCACCCCTTTGGATAACTATCATGTTGCTTACCTTTGGATCTTTTAACCTGAAACTGCTATCACAACACTGCTTTCAATTTCATTAACACTATGAAATTCCTTCCTATCAATAGATGCCTCACCCCTCAGTGTAAATGTGGAACAAAACAAATAAACACATTTCAAGCAGCTTTCATCTGAATTTATAATTGAATCTCATGTTCAAGCGATATCACAAAGTATCCTCTCTGCTTGCTGCTATAACTGCCCAGGATTATCTGATTATGTTTGTATGCTACTTTGGGAAGACTTTGTTTGGAAAACAATTACAGTGAACCCTAGTATAACAAACTGCTTGTAGAACATAAAATCTGTACAACATAAAAAAATTCCAGAGATAGGAGAAATTTGCTTAACAGAATTGTCTATGGAGCGAATCCGTACAAGATAATTAGGGATTACTCTGTTTTCAATGCATTCCTATGGGAAATTTGTATAAAGGAAAATTTTCTTAACATAATTTCATTTGGAACAAATTAATTCCTTTATACAAGGTGCCACTGTACATTCAATAATTAAATACAGATGTTTGAGGAATTTGATCATTGTAATTTATTGGATGAATTGACCTGATTCATGCCTCTTGAACTACAGCATGGAGCCACCAGCTTTCACAGTTTTCAGTTGTTCAAGCTTAAAATGAGTATATAAAAAGCATGCATTTTGAGAAGAAATACACTTTTCAAATGCAAATTTCTGTGGATTTTTTTTAAAAAAAATGAAGATTAATGTAGATATAGAATAAAATTGATGGATGAACACAAGATAAACTGATGGGAAATAAACCAGAATGATCTTCATTTTTTACTCATATTCATTTGTTTTCAATGCAACAATCCTAGTCTGCACAACTGCAAGCCAGAGATACCACAGAACACTACACCACATGGTATTATACCTGTACTCTTCATATCTCACGCATTAGAGTTAATATAAATGTTGAAGTGAATGCAACTTCCTATGGAATAACTTGTTTTCTTTCCAACAGTAAAAATTTCTTCATAAGTACACCTGAGCAATCAGATCTACAAATTAAGTCCATGTTTAACTTCCAATAGCCCCTTATAATAATAAAGCATACTAAATTCAAGATTCAGAGACACAGAACTTATTCATTTATTTATTTGTTCAATTTATATACCCCAACCATTAGTTCTAGTACACTACTCTGGGTGGCTCACATTAAAATACAGTCATAAAAACAATATGCTAAAACCATATCATGAACCATCCACATGGGGACTAAAGGCACTGAAGCAAAACTAAAACTAAAACAAATAAATAAATCATGAAAATAAAGAGATCAATAATTGAACAGAGATGTGAGATCAACCTTGCCTCAACCAGGGTTTGTGTGGAAATCCTCCCTGACGAATCAGGTCTTCAATTGCCTCTTGAATGTTGAAAGGAAGGGAGCCAAGTGCAGGTCCTCCGGGAACTGGTTCCACAAGAATGGAGCCACTGCGAAGAAGACTCTACCTCTTGTAGAGGACTTATGGGACTCTCTGAGTGTGGCTACCTAGAGGAGCCTCATCTCTGATTATCTGGTGAGTTGGCCAGTTTACATTAGGAAGAGATGCTTCAACAAGTAATGTAGGTCCAAACCGTGGAGAGCTTTATATAGAGTATAAGACTCAGCACTTTTGAACATGATCTGGGACTCAATGCGTAACCAGTGGAGGTTAAACAGAACTGTGATGATGCAATCAAATCTGCTTGTACCAGCCACCGGTCTGGCCACTGCATCCTGGACCCACTGAAGTCACTGGGACAGTTTCAAGGAGAGGCCCAGTTAGAGAGCATTGGGTCAATCTAGGAAATGACCTGTCAGTTATCTTTGCTGTCACATCCATATACAGCAATCAGGAAAACCACAATATGCATGGATGACCTTGACCTAGTTTTCATTGACATAGCCTATCATTTGATCCCCAGCCAACCCAGTTCCATCCATGCTGCCCTTCTAAAACTCAGCATTATTCTGAATGAATTGGCTGCATACAGATTAAATTGACTGAAGCTAGGTCCCCTCTAAGGCACACACACCTCAGCGCCACTGCACCTGGCTTTTCCTTCACTGTGAATCCTCCACACCCATTTTTGTTTGGGTCAATATGATCCATGTAGGGGATGGTTGAATGGAAGGCAGTGCACATGTGCACACAGGGGAGTAACAAAGGCTTCTTCTAGAAAGTATATGCTGAGCAACAGGAAAATGCTGATTGTGGCGCAGTGCTTAAACTGCTATATGGCAGCCAAAACTGTGCTCATGATGACCTGGGGTTTAATCTCAGGCTGCTGGCTCATGGTTAACTTGGCCTTCTATCCTTCTGAGGTCAGAAAAATGAGTGCTTAGCTCACTGGGGTGGTAAGGTACAGCTTGCATAATTAAATTGTAAACTGCCCAGAGAGTGCTTTAAACACAATGGGGTAGTATATAAGCAGCATCCTTTGCTTTGCTTTTGCTGTTGCTGCAGGCCTATTTCTTTTAGAAGATCTTCCCCTGAATTGTTTTTATTGTGCTTCATTTGCCAGCATATATCTCTTGTGCCTGAATCTAGCTTGAACATCTGACATTCCTCACTTTCTACATGGCAAATCTCTTTAATTTTATATTTTAAACATGGCTTTGCTTCCATGGGAAATTACTATAGTCATTGCTGTCACCTTTCTTTGGGACCAGAATAAATACTGAAGGTTTCCAGTATGTCATTGTTTTGCTCCATATTTGTTGGTGAATTATTGCTAGGAATTTGACAGATTTAGTCTCTGTAGCCTGACACAAGTCTATGGGAATCTCATCTGCTCTTGGGGATTTATTTGTTCCATGACCCGGGGTTCATTCTTTGAGTAAAGCTTTTACTTGGCTTTCTAAAATTCCAGGCTGTTCATCAAAAGACTCTCCTTGGGGGAATTTGTTGCCTTTCATTCATTTCTTGTGTATTGTTCTGTATACTGATTTCAACCTCTTTCAATTTTTCCTGACTGGATAATATAGTTCCCATTTGTAATGTTGGTTCTAATTTCTCTTTGATGTCTTTCTTATGGAGGAAGTCAGTTTTTTCCACCTTTGTTTTTCTCTATTTTTTGTTTGTTCATGATTATTACAGTAGTTCTCTTTGTCCCTGTGTGCAAGAATCTACATATTTCTGTCACTTTGTACTTTTGCTTTTTGCCTGTGTTTAACAGTTTGATGTTTTGTCAGCCATCCATTCTTTCTTTTGACTAAAGACATAATCTTTTCCATTCATACATGCCAATATCTCTGTTTTCAATCTTCGGTCCTTTTGGCTCATGGTCAGTTGAATTTAATAGTGCAAACTACAAATGCATTGTTTGTGTTTAAATTATTTAGGAATGCTATTTCAGTTATAATTTGGCATCACACTTGTATTAATCTTTTTCAGCTTTACTCTGTTTAAAAAATTTCGACATGTCATGTTCTTTCTGCTTCTGAGCTTTCTACGACCATATATTTGGTTGCCCAAAGCATGCATTTGCAACAAATCCTTGGCTTTACAGAATTCTAGGCATTCCTCTCCTCCTTCATTTCTGATTCTTAGACCAAATTCTCTGACATTATTTGGTTCCACGTTATTCCCTACCTTTGCATTCCAGTCATCTATGGTTAACAGCACATTCTGTTTTAGTGTGATCAATTTCCTGCTAGATGCATACAGAAGAACTTTCTATTTATTATTCTTCACAATCTACCGTTGGAGCGTAGATTTAAACAATAGTGGTGCTGATAGATTTTCCATGACACCTGAGTGATAATGTTTGGTTAGACCTTACCCAAATTGCTTCTTACTGTTAGAGCCATACTGTTTCTTCTTTTAATTCCCAGAGTGATTCATAGCGTTTAATTAGTAATTCATTGTCTGAATGAGAATGTCAAATTCTAGCTCCATTCACTCACATCAAATACTACATTTAAGTGCTCCAGTTCTTGTTTTACAATTTCACATATACTGCGTCAGTATTTTCACATCTATACAGTCATACCCCACATAATAAAACTAATCAATTCTATGGGATGCTTCATTTTGTGGATTCTTCATTATGCCAGGGCTGTTCAACTTTGAAGAGGCCGAGGTCTAGTTTTTCCAACCCAAAGTGTCTGAGGGCTACTACACTAAAACCTCTACTTGTGAATGTTATCTGTTCTGAGTACATGCTCATAAAGTAAAAAAAAAATTGTAGGTAGAGCAGCAGTTTCCCATAGGAATACATTGAAAACCAATTAATCCATTCTGAAAGGAACAGATTTCAATGCACCATGGCCCTTGAACTGACCCTCTCAGCTGAGACAGTGGGCTGGAACACCCAGAACTTTGCTGGGACAGTGGTGGTCCTTGGGATGGGGGAGGGAGGGGTGGATAACTTATCCCCTCACTTTTTTATTGATGGCTGGTGGGCTACTTTTGAACCCTTTGCGGGCTACCGGTAGCCCATGGGCTGGCTACCTGTTGTGCAGGCCTGCATTATGCAAAGCATGGCTTCCCATAGGAATGCATGGAAAGCTAATTCATCAGTTCTGGAGGTTTTAAAAAAGTAAAAAAATAACCCACCATTTTTGTTGTTCAAACCTCTTTATAAAGTGCACTTTAAAGGCATGCAGAGCAGGACCCCCCCCCCCCGAATGCAATGGAAAGCAATGGAAAAAGGCACAGAAGCACAGAGGGCCTTTTCACACGACCCCTAAGATCCACTGGCCACTTAAATTCAGACCAGAGATCTTAGGGGTTTGTCGCTGTTCCTGCGTTCCCACTCCCTCCGCACTCCTGGCTGCTGTCTGCGTGAGGGGAGGGAGAAAAAAAGGAAGAAAAGAATGCCGCTCACCTCCGTTCTGCCATCTCGCTTTGCTCCCGGCACCGCATTCAGATCTCTTAAAGGGGCGGGGGGGGGGGCAAAAAAAGAACAAACAGAAGCAAGGAGAGCCCGGCAGTCACTACTGTTATATCCGCATCAGGGATTTTCACCCTCTGAGAGCAGGTACATGAAAAGTGCGCTGGGACGCGCTTAGGTGGGCGTGGTCGCACTTAATTATCTGTAAACCCCGGAGCTGGTGGGGAAATAATTTTAAGCTCTGGAGCTGGGAGCCATTTGCGGCGGAGTTTAGGGGTTGTGTGAAAAGGCCCAGAAACGACAAACCCCAGCTTGCTCCTGCCTTCAATGAAATAGAAAGCAATGCAAAAAGGCACAGAAGAAAGCAAGGAAACCTCAACTCACTACCTTTCCAAATTCAAAAAGTCCAAAAACCGCTGCAGAAAAAATGTCCAGATTGGCTCCAAAACTCGATGAAAAAACTTCTCCAACAGCTCCTAAACCTAAGCAAACTACAGGGGGCACAATGAATCCTGGGTACACTTTTTTCACAATGCCTTAGGAAAACATTGTAAAGCAAGGGACTCCATTGAAAATTTTCTTAAAGCAGTACATCCCCATTTCCCAGAATTTCTTTTCCTTGTGTCTACACAGTGAGGAAGATGTGGATTCGCATTCTTTCACTGTGAATTACAAATGTCACACCAGGACATTTGGTTCTCTTCAGTATAAGCGGCAGAGGAGGAAAAAGCCTTCTAAGTCTAGTTCCACTTGAAGCCACTGTTCATGGCATAGTTCAAAGTGTCAAAGCCTTAAGAAAGCTTTCCTTCCTCAGCCACTCATCTCTTCATTATCTTGCTGCCTAGTAGAGCTTGCAATGCTGTAAATTCATTCGTTCCTTTGTCCATCCTTCATTCGTTCCTTTGTACATTCACTTTTTTAGCCTGCCTATTTAATGGCCAGGCCACTACTCTGGATGGTTTACAAGAAGAGTATCAACAACATAAACTAAACTTCAATAATGAACAATAATAAACACTAAATAAGAGAGCAAACAAACAAACAAATGAACAAACAAAAAGGAGCTTCATCTGAAAAGAAACTGCTTAAAAGAAGAAGCTTTAGACCAAAGCAAAAGGATCTGAGATTTTTTTTAAAAAAACAGAAGGGTTTCTTGTGGGGACAAAAACTACAGAATGGAACTATGATATTCCAGCCTGATTTACATTGCAAGTTGCATCATGTGGTCAATTGGAAAAATATAAATCACCCACTTTGTCACATTTCCCCCCATATAGTCAGGCTCTAATCAGCCTTATTTGGCATGAGTTTGACTATCATACTTCATCCATAGAGATGGGCAAAGAACAGAAAACAATTTGCAAAATTCCTTAAAATTGGCTCATCTATTGAGTTGTATTTTTATGAATTCATGCCTCCTGACAAATACAAATTGATGATTTGTTTTTCAATGTTTGATTTGCTGGGCTATAAAACTCCCCCTAGCACCTAGAGATACCAAAACTGCAGAGAAGCTTCCCCCGACTCTCATCTACAATCTTTCCAAGCTTGACACAGATTGGTTTTTTCCAAATCAGTTGCTAAAAGGCATTTTTATAGGGAAGCCCACTCTGTGGTTGTATAACTCAAATGTCTGAAACCAGTCTTCTCCAAACTTGGTGGAATTGTAGAAATGAAGTTGGGAAGTTGGGTTCTCTGCAATTTTGGTGTCTCTAGGTGCTTGAGGGAGCATTTTATAAGATTTTAAATGCAAAAATGAATTGACAACTAGATTCATCAATTTGTCAGAGAAAATAATAATTTTGTTATTTGTGATTCATCTACCCGGAAAAAAATCATAAATTGAAATTAATCACAATATGTAAGCAAAATAAAATTGGATAAAATTTAAGCTACTATTTTGCTCTTTATTTGTTTTGATTTGATAGCTGCCCTCTAGAGATTCTTCATTCTGCAATCTGATCCTTCATTATATTTTTTTCATTAACAAAATGTAAAGTATTTATTCTTGCAGTAATACTGGGAAATTCCAAGGCATAAAAATCTGGATAGAAGGAAAAGAAATGTATGATGCAGCTGAGAAGCGTGTCGATACACACACTGCGAATTCAAGCTTCTGCTATAAAAATGAAATTTCTCCAATTTACTCTCCAGGCCTGCTAATTCTGGGCCTTCTATTTTGTTTCTTAATGAGAAAGAATGTAGCGTTGGTTTCATTCTGAACTATTATTAAAAGACATAAAGGAGCCCTTAAAATCTTGGATTGGCAACTCAACATAGGATTGTGCCACCAGTACAATCAATGGGGGTAGGGTTTTTTAAAAAAATCTTTTTTTCACTATAATCAAGCTATTTGTGGTGTGAACCAAACTTCTTAACATTTAACCATTAATGTTTTAAGGTGACCTCATGCTCCAAACCCAGAGAGTCTTATAAAAGATAAATAGGAAACTGAGCAGTTGTCAGTGTGGATGGAAAATCTTCTCAAACTGTTCAGCTTTTATTGTGTGGCAAGATCTTGTTACACAAGTATGAAGCTCAATAGTAGCTGCATTATTATGTAGCCTTAATAGCCTATGTATTATGGATGCAGTAAAACCTCTCTTTGAAAAGCAAACGCAATACAGTTCAACTACATTATTCAGTCTAGCAATCCACACCATAAAAATCCATCTAGATGATTAACAAAATTGCATTTCCCCCCTTTATGTGACATTCTAACCATGATCGACCACCAGTGGCTCTCTAGTGATGAGCAAATCCATTGGTTCCATTCTGTTACTCTACCATACTTTTTCCTTGTCCATTTTATTTCCCCCCCTCTTTGCTTCCCACTGGCTATACTGAAACCCCAAGTAATTTCAGAACTTGAGAGGCAGAATCTTACCTTGTGTTTTTTAAACTTTTGAGAATGTTAGAAATGACAGACGACAATAAACCCCAGCCTCTCCTTCATACTTTCTGATGCACATGGGAGCACACTTTGTATTAAAGAACAGTATCTTTTATAAGAATACTTGAAGAATTAAAATAACAGTTGATTTTGATGTGAACTAGCTACATTCATATCTCTAAACCTATAGCACCAACTGAGGCAAAATAAAATTAAAAAGCAGCTTTTTGATTTTGCATATTTGAGAGTTTGTATGTAGTTTTTAGTTAAAATACATTGATGGACCTGTCTATGTAAAGTCATACACCAAATGCATTCTATAATGTTTATTTTAGTGTAAAATATGATGATACGAATCATCTACATTGTGGTAAAATATTTTATCTATCTGCATTTTTTACAATGGCAACACCACAAAAGGAACAAAGCATATTTCTAGGTGAGCAAGCTGGATAATGAAAGAAGTTGACAGGGGGGGAAATTCTCATTTGAAATATGGTGGGGGATGGGAGTTTTGCAGATATGTTGAACATGGTTCCTGCATGGCAGGGGGTTGGACTAGATGGCCCTTGAGGTCTCTTCCAACTCTATGATTCTATGATTCCATAACAGCCAGAAAAACAAATAAGTAGATTTTAGACATACTTCAACCTGAACTCTTTTAGTATCTAAAGTAAATAAATAGAGGCTGCTATATTTTGGATATATTATGAAAACACAAGATACATTGTAAAAGATAATAATGCTGGGAAGACAGCAAGAAACAAGGAAGTCCAACGGATTTGACTCCAAAAAGGAAGTTGTACCCTTTAATTAGCACAAACCTGATCAGAGCAGTTATTGATAAGGACCATTTGGAACTTATTAACTCATAACATGGAAAATATGTGATGCTACACAGCAACAGTGAAACTTCACAGAAAGTCTGACTTCTTCAAAGGAATAATAATATTGCGCAACATGGTAACACTGTTGTACTCAATATAGCATGTTTTGACCAAAAAGAAATTAGAGTAAGAAAAAAGGCTAGCAAATAAGTCAGAGACACCAAAAAATAGATAAAAGCCAGAAGGGAATGTCATGGTCTAGAATGGGCATTCTTCATTCACAAAGAGACCCCAATCACAGAACTGAACTATTTTTTTATCAGTGAATCATCTCTCTCTCAAATACAAAGCAATTGTCAGAGCTGGTTTTTTCAGCTAGTTCTCTATGTATCTATTGCTTGAAGCCATATAGTAATCAAAATGCCCAGAAGATATTGTAGTATGCGCATGTGAGTATCCTGTAGAGCAGTGGTTCTCAACCTGTGGGTCCCCAGATGTTCCTGGACTGCAACTTCCAGAAATCCCTTTCAGCATAGTGAGTGGTAGAGGCTTCTGGGAGTTGCAGTTCAGGAACATCTGGGACCCACAGGTTGAGAACCACTGCTGTAGAGTGTAGACCATCTTGACTGTTGTCATGGGTGTTGGCAACATTCAGACTGCCCTTTGCTATCTAATGTTCCATGTCCTTATATATGTGTGTGATGTTATCTTGTTCAGAGATTGGTACTCCAGCCTATTTTACACAAGGTGAATTTTCTACTAGGACCTGGTACTAGAATTCTGTTCCCAGGGGTGTTTTGTAGCTTGCAGTCTCATCTAGTGTGTCATGAATTTGATTAGTTTATCTTCTTGGAAGTAGGTGTTCTGGACCACTCTGTTCTGTTCCAGATGGTTTGGGGACATTAAAGTGTACTATTCAATAGGTTTTCTGAAATAGTGTTCTGAATTGTGCCCGTCATGTCTCGCTAATTTTGGGATCAGTTTTTATTAACGAGCGCTAGACCATTCTGTTCCATTCCATTTTCTACCTGGTCCTAAGCCAAACATTTCCATAACAGGTGAACTAGACAAAGAAGCATTTCCTTGGAAAACCAGTTACTTTTTGAAACAGTTTGTCAGTTCAGTGACTGCTCCGTAAAGAATGATTGATTTACTTTAAAATCAGTGCAGGGTAAAGATGGGCAAGACACGAAAAGTTGTTACAGCATGTGCCATCATGAAATGAAACTTTCAAATGAAACGTTTCATTCTATATAATCTACTCTTTATCAGGGGGGTCCATTCTGCCTTCATACCTGAGGCCAGATACCTCCCTTGGGCCAAGAGTCAGACCTCCCTCATATATCTCACAGTATGAACCGACTCGGGTGTTAAGATCATCAGGAGAGGCTCTTCTCTCCATCCTGCCACCCTCACAGGTATGTCACGTGGGAACCCATGAAAGGGTCTTCTCAACTGCTGCACCCAGACTCTGGAACTCCCTCCCACTACAGAGCAGGACTGCCTCATCTCTGTTGTCCTTCCAGAAACAGGCAACGACCTTTCTCTTCAGGAAAGCTTTCCCTGAATGATGGACTACCATGTGTAGTTTATATGAATCTATAGGTTCTCATAGACTTTGTGTTTTGAACTACTTATAACCTTGTAGCTTTAATGTAATGTTGTCTATTAATGCTGTAAGATGTCCCTCAATTCCTTTTTCTCAAATACTTGAACATGTCTTAATTGTACTGGACTCTATATTATCCCTCATTACTGTAAGCCACCTTGGGTCCTTTTCCAAGGAGAAAGGCGGGGTAAAATTACTCTAAAATGAATGAATGAATGAATGAATAAACCAGGAAAGTCCACTAATAAATAAAAAAGCACAGTAAACATCTTGTTTATATATCTTGTCAGAAAGAACAATACTGTCACTGTGCCATCCCAGGGAATCAGGACAGCAGGCTGCAAATTGCAATCTGTGTGCACTGGACAGAGATGGGGCCACCTAGGATGATGATGTACCAGTGAGACATTGTGCTCCAGTTTGTGGGGCAAGGTAGATCAGTGTGGAGGATTTGGGAAAGATCATCCCATGCAAAAATAATATCTGAAATCAAGAAGATCTGGTAAGATCTGGCTTTTACCCATATACCACTTTTATTTAAATTTAGAGAGAGATGATTGGCTGCTGCTGGTGGTGGGTAGTTTCTTCATGCCCTGCCCCCTCTGGGGGAAAGAGAAACCATAGCAACCTCTCTTTATAAAAGCAAATTGCTCATAGTTTCTCCTTTTCTGACTAATTGCTCTGCTCCTGCCTTATTGACTTCCCTGGGTGTGTGAGTGTCTTTTATTCTGCCCCCCCCACTGTCTTTCTTTCCATTAATTGGTGGAAATATCTCCCCAAATGGTCTTGCTAGTCATTTTGGCCATGTCCATACCCGTCAACTTTTTCCTGGTGCCAACTGGGACGGGAGAAGAAAGGAGCACACACACACACACACAGAGAGAGAGAGAGAGAGAGAGAGAGAGAGAGAGAGCTTCCTTTGTCCTTCCAACCCTGCAGAGCCACAGCTGCACCAGTTTGCTCCCCCTCCTAGCCAAAGCTGCCTGAGCCGGGGAGCACTGTCGGGTGGGCGCGCCACCTTCTTGACCATGAAGGAACTGCGGGAGAGCCACACAGAGAGGGCAGCATCTCAGTGTCGGTAGCCTCGTTCCCCTTTCCACTCCACCTCCCGCCTGCTGCGTCTCTTCCACGCACCGCCCTCACCCGTGCCCCGCCAAGGCCGGCCTCCGCCACCCCAGCAAGCGGGAGAGCGGCCGCTTAACCCTTCACTGCCTGGCCCGGGAATATCAATGACCCGGGAAAACAACATTAAAGGGAATGAAATACGGGGTTTTCCTGGCCAAATCAGGAGAGTTGACAGCTATGGCCATGTCTCCTGTTACTTTGTTTTGCCCTCCACTTTGCTTGGGTGTCAAGGCTCCACTGGGTTCCTCTCCAAACTCCCCATATGAGTTGTAGTTTGTTTAACCTATTGCCTGCTGCCTGCTAGTAACACTGTGGCGTGGGCACGCACCAGTTGCTATGGTTTCTCTTTCCTTCTGGTGTGAGCAGTAGATGTGTTGAGCAGAGAAAATGGAGTCACAAGCAGTGCTTGAATCCCTCTCACGTTTTCTATGAACAAACATGTGTGTGTGTGTGTGTGTGTGTGTGTGTGTGTGTGTGTGAGAGAGAGAGAGAGAGAGAGAGAGAGAGAGAGAGAGAGAGAGAGAACCTTCTTTTTTCCATTCTACTGTCCTCTGCATGAACATTGACTGTTGGCTTACATATCAGTAAAAAGTTTCTTTCAAGGTCTTGGTACTTGTGGTCTCATATAACAACTCTACAATGCCCTTTTTGGTATTTGCCCTCAGTTCTTATCAAGCTGATATGGAAACAGCTTGAATGTATGGCTACCTGCAACCTTTGTCCCATTTTGTTCAAAACAGAGAACTTGACATTTTTAACCTTTTCAAGTCCACCCTACATGGCTCACCATATTTCTGCCTCTGCAAAGAAAAATAACCACCACCACCCCTCCAAAAATCCACATATATTCATTGTTCTAATATTTCTCTAATTTCCATTTAAACTGCTCTTCCAGTTTTCCTGCCTGGCCTTATGAGAAATACTGAAGATAATAACCAGACCTGGAATTCTTTGGCCTTCTGACTGTACAGAACAATCATTTGTACACACAGACAGACAGACAGACACACTTGGCAAACTTACTTCCTTTATTGTGTGCTGGGCCATTAGGCTGTTAGCCCAGGCTTTGTAATTGTTAAGTCACAAAAGTTTACCTGAACTACAGGAGATTTCATCTTCTAATGATGGGTTATGTGTAATGTATACTTTGGCTTTGAGTTATCCTTTGGGCCAGAACAAAAGGCTGAGTTTTATTTTACTTGCTGTGTAGGTGATGAGAGGGCGTTCATCTAAAAACAATACTCATGTGCACCACAATCATCAAATTATGCAGACCTGTGCACAGTCCTAGAATTCCCATCAAACCTGTCCCCATTAGTCAAGTATCCTGCCTTGCGCTCAGCAAATAACACAGACCGATACTCCTTTTGGTACAGCTCTTCTTAGCAACCTTTTCAGCTGCCCATGCCAACTCCTTAATTAGAGTATATTGGCTCTCCAGTTTTTTTTTTCTCTCACACAGAGGCCATTTGAAGAAAAAGCTCTTTTCTTACCTGCAACCAGAGTTCTCTGCAAGGTTGTCTGCATAGTCATACCACCCACCGGCATCCATGCCACCACAGGCACTGCGTTTCCTGATGTGGTTTACTTTTATGACAATTACGAAGGCACTGATCAGAAGATGTAAGAAGGGGCGGTATTCATCTTACCTCTCAAGGCATGCTTGAAAAGAAACCCCTCAATGCACCTTTCTTTTTGAGAGTAAGGGGCAGAGTAAGGGGTAGTACGAGACTAGAGATGGGCACGACTTAGCGGTATTCCCGTTTCCGTTTCCGTTACTCGTTTCCGTTACTCTACGGAAACGGTAACGGGAATCACTGCCCCAGACTTCGAGCTCGAACCGACGAACGAACAATTTGGTCTGATTTGTCGTGCTCGTTACTTGCATCGCGCAATGCCAAGCGGCACAGAAAAAAAGTTTTTAAAAGTTAAAAAAAAAAACCGATTCCCGGCCCTAAAAGTAGGCGAAAACTGTCTGAGGGCACCTACCAGGCCAGAAGGGTGTTTTATTTGGGGGGGGTTCCCCGCCCCCCTCTCCTTGGCTATTGCTACTGCTGCGCTGCTGGTACCAGGCTGGGAGGGCGCATCCATTTGCCATGTAGTGCGGGGGATCCAAAATGGCGACCGCAATATTTTTTTTGAAATCATTGCCCAAAACCCCACCAAAGCACCACAGAAACATGCGAAAATTAGCTTTTTTTTAAATGCTTGAATTTTACAGTAGCAGCAGTGGGTTTTTCTTGCAAAAAAAGTCTCCGTTGATTTTATTTTATTTTATTTTATTTTATTTTTTTACACCTGCGCATTCGCAATGATGGGCTCGCCCATGGGAGTGGACCATGCAAAGTTTTGGAGCCATTCCACCAATCGCATGGCCAGGTTTTGCTGACTGTACCAGGCTGGGAGGGCGCATCCATTTGCCATGCGGTGGGGGGGGGATCCAAAATGGCGACCGCAATATTTTTTTTGAAATCGTTGCCCAAAACCCCACCAAAGCACCACAGAAACATGTGAAAATTAGCTATTTTAAATGCTTGAATTTTTACAGTAGCAGCAGTGGGTTTTTCTTGCAAAAAAAAAGTCTCCGTTGATTTTATTTTATTTTATTTTTTTACACCTGCACATTTGCAATGATGGGCTCTCCCATGGGAGTAGACCATGCAAATTTTCCACCAATCGCATGGCCACTTGGCCAGGTTGACCACAGAGACTTCTGGGATGTGCCAATCGGGCATAAACAGCCCACTAATCGTAGCCCAAACCTGAACCCTAAGCCTAACCCATACGCCAGTACACTGTCCTTCTAAGTGGGTCAGAGAGGCACCCAGATGCACCCCAATACTCACCGTAACCTCACCCGTAACTAGCCTAACCCTAGCCGTTGCGCTAAGCCGTCTTAACCCTAAGCCAGATCTACTTGCATTGCACTACATGCAGGTACCTTGACACAGCGGGTGCAAAGAGTCTGCCAGTCCGTCACTTGTGGCTCTGGCTGACTCCTGCAGCTCCCTCCAGGAGCCCGCTACCCCACTCCCCAAACCATACTAACAACAACAAAAAACGAAAAAACGAACCGACTAATTTTTGCAAAATTTTCGCGAAAAACGGAAACGAGCCGAAACGGAACCGGCCCGACTAACGACAACTCGAAAATTTTTTTTTTCAAGTCGTGCCCATCTCTATTCGAGACCCTGGTCCTGGAAGACTTCAAAACATTACTCTAAGCTAGTCAAAGTGTACTACTGAGCATATACTACTTGAAGGCAACAATTACAATTGCTTTTACAACTTTTTTAGACATCAAGCTTGTCATAGAAGGAGAGCTGGATGATTCTTAACTTGGTTCACCGTCACTCATATCTCCTCAGTGTTACTAATCAAATATGTATGAGAAATGAATACATTCTCTTCCTCCTCTCCCCAGTTGGACTCCCAGTTGTTAGTTTTCAGCCCTTCATCTATCTACTGCCTCAGATTACTTATATAACACATCTAATAATGATATGGATATTATCCGCCCTGAAAGCCCCAGGGTAAGTTATTGAAAGATCATTTCCCCCCGAATATTATTGTGAAGAATACCCTTCTGAATAGCAGAAATAGACTTTTCCTTTTATTGCTTTCAGCAGTGCTTCAGAATAACTATGTGAAATGTTGTCATTAAATGGTGTCTGACTTGCAGCAACCACATGAATTAATAATCTTCAAAAGTCCTTATCACTAATAGCCCTGTTCAAGTGGTGCAAACAAAAGGCAGTAGTTTCCTTTATTGATTTAATCCATCTTTTCCTATTGCCTTTAACTTCTCCTAGCATCATTACCATTTCCGATAAGTCTTGTCTTCACATGATAAAATAACTTCAATTTGGTCATTTTAGTTTTGAGTGAGAGTGGGGGGTTGGTTTTGATCTAACACCCATTTATTTGTCTTTCTGGTGAGTCACGATGTTTGGAAATACCTCCTTCTACAATGCATTTTGAAGGAATCTTTTTTCATGCTGTATTGCCTTTTTATTATTTTTATTTTTATTTTTATTTTTATTTTTATTTTGGTCAGGGATGCTGCATTTTTATTAACTGTCTGACCTGGGGGAAAATAGCAAGTGGAATTACTTGTATTATGGAGTGCAAACAACTCTGGAAAGCTTCTGGAGCACTATATGTTAGAGCCCAAACTGAAAAGATACTACATGGGGGAGCCCGGGAGTGAACAAGTTAGTTATCAACATGTTTCCGGACTGTAATCCCAACCTCATTCATAAACTGGTTAGGAGCAAATGGCTTTACAGGCCAAAAAGCACTTGGAAAGTACTAGTTTCCTACTCCTGTTGGAGAAGGCTAATTTAGAAAACTGTACAATATATGTATTTGATATTTCTGTAAGAATGCAAAGAAGGGTCTTGATATTTTCAAAGATATTTTTTGCAAATTCATTCCTTTTCATGTTTTGGAACCAAAATCAAAATCCAAGTAATAAAGACAGGGAAGAGGCCACACACTCTGCCTCAAGCCTGTCAGAGAGAGAGAGAGAGAGAGAGAGAGAGAGAGAGAATGAGGGAGAGACTGAACCAATATCACCCCACGTGAACTTCAGTGGGGCACAACAACCAGATCTCTCAAATTCTCCTCGTTTGCCTCTGCTTCTTCTGTGGAAACAGCAGTAACATGATTCCTTGTTGCCTGAGCTTGGTAAAATATGGTGCCACGGAGTCTCCTTTGGAGGTTTTAAACAGGCTGGATGACCATCTGTCGGAAATATTGTGATGGGGTTCCTGCATGGCAGGGGGTTGGACTGGATGGCCCTTGAGGTCTCTTCCAACTCTATGATTCTATGATTCTATGATTCTAAGCCATTTGAATGACAACTTCCAGAATCTTCTCACAGGTTAATTGAGGAATTTGGGAGCTATAGTCCACAGTGTAAATCTATTTGGTAGACCAGTCTATTAAAGCAGCTGTTGAGTGGTTTAAATATATGTTAAATATATGTTTAAATATAGATCTATTCTACATTAGCAATTAGATTTAGTCCTTCCAAAATAATTTTTCAGCTTTTGCATAGGATAGGAAGCCTAGAATAATTCAATTGTAACAAACACAATAAAGTCACAAAGGAGTTTCTAGGAAGTCTCTCAATGCCGTCTTCAGCAGTAGACTTAAAATGACTTTATAGCAAGTACATCAAATTGTAGCACTATCCATTTTCATATAGCCATTTCTGTTACTCGGTACATAGGTCAGTGGGGCACAATCCAGACAAATCTTGCTTGTTACACCACAGTAATTTGAGATTGATTCCATCTACACCCACAAGTTACAGATACTTCATCATCATGGAGATGTGTCAAAGTGGGCACTTGTATAAATGATTGTTCCCTTGCACGAAATCTCCTTTGGTAAGGTCAAAACAGCCGTGTAAAATCTGTACTATATATTAGGAAGAAAAAAAATACAATTTGTGAACAAAACCTGATACAGTATTCTCTCTCATCTCCCGCATCGTTCTGATGTCGGCTACAACACGATCATTAAGTGTATGATTTCAGATGACACTCTGTGTGTAGTTTTCTAATCTTATGAGAAAAATTGAGCATGAATAAGACATATTCTGGAGTTTTATCTGTGTCTGCTTATCTCTGCTGGGGCAGGTTCCAGCCCTCATCCGTTATGGTACAGGTACCTTTGATGGGCCTAAAGGCCAATTTCCAGTCCCTGGGATCTGCTAGCAGGGCACACAGACCACAAAAATTACGAAAATCTGAAAAGAATGGGACCCAAAATAACTGGAAATCCATATTTTGTTTTGAAAAACAGATATTAAACTGAAGGAGGGGAGGGGACCTCTTTAAAAAGTAAATTCCACCTCCTGTAACTTTCCATCTATAGCAATATATGGATTTTTTGTGTGGGAGGGTTGGTTTTTTGGCTGGGGGACTTTAGAAATCTGTTGAGTTGTGAGCTACAGAAATTGCTTGGGGAAGACACTTGTGGTCCCACGACCACACTTTGGCACCCCTGCTGTCGTCCTAAGTCTGGCAAAAAGTCCCCAGTGCAAGAGATTCTCCATTCGCACTTTGCATAACATTCAAAAGGTCAGAAACAAGACAAAGGTGTCCTTGATGTCAGTGATTCATTCTTGTGGTTTAAGGGGACATTGCAAAAGGACTATGGTCAAGCATGCCCCCATCCCCAGTGATGGAGCTGCCCCTGTTAAGGAAGTACCAAATTAAATTTATTTTGTAAATTTACTATATATATTCAAATATATTTCACAGGCAGCACGTGTAGGAATGTATAGTAATTGTGCTAGCAAAAGGCAACAGGGGAGACAGGGGAGCTCATAGCTTTGAACTGGAAGTAATCAGTCAGGGTGGAAACACCTTCATGGCTAGCTTTGCATTGCAGAAGAAGAACAAAGAGCAAGACTTTTTCTTGAGCAGAGAAAGAAAGAAAGCTAAAGGAGAAGGGCAAAAACTCCTTTCAATTGTCCTTTACAGAGAACCAAGAGAGGCAAAAATCCCATTCGGCTATTTATCTATCAAATTCCAGTTGTTATTGAATTTATTTTACCATTCTGGACCCATTTCATCCTTGTCAGGGTGAAGTGTTGTGTAAGTCAATGCAAAGAACTTTGATAGCCTTGCATAATTCTCTCAGAATGCTGACCCCACATTTTGATGTTGCTTATGCAGCAAATATATGAAACTGTACAAACTTATTTGCTCTCCTTTACCAGATTCTTTAGGTGCCTATTTCAGCTGGCTATAGGATTTCAATGCCAATGATGCTATGAAACTGTGTCTGTGTACTTTGTTCAGAAAAAATAGGAAATAAATAAGCTGGGCTAGCATTACTGATCATACATGCATACTGGAGGTTGGAGGAGATAGCAAGATACAGCCTGTTGGATTCCCATGGGCCTCGTTTTTATTTTATGGGGTCCATGGCTGCTGACTTTTTGTTGGTGCATTACTGAACTAAAATAGGACATCGGTGGGAGGGGGGGAGGAAAGTAGCTGACTTGTTTATGTAGGGGTGAAATCAGAGTCTTAGAAACCATTGGAAGATTGTTGAGTTCCCAGAACCCTTCGGAAGCTTTTCATTGTACATCTGATTTTTCACAATGTGTGGAAGTACTGGTGATGCATTGGTGATTCAGCGCATGGGAGATTCAGATTGCATATGGAACTGATTCGCAGATCAGGCCAACTTGCCTGCTTTGGATTTAGACAATGATCATCTGGCTCTTCATGCCTGATTTCAAATCTTGTATTGCATATATTTATGGACACTCAATGTGATATATGAAAATATTGTAAAATTTTGCTAAAGGAGAGGCAGACTATACTGGTTTGAGGAATAAATTTATATGTTGATTTCCTGTCTATTTAACTATTTATTTGTATACCCATCATTTTGTTCTGTTATGATTTTGCATTTTCCCTATTTTTAAAATCTCTTTACATTTCTCTTATATTTGAATATTGCAACGTTTGATGAATTCTGATTAAAAGCACGCTGAAACATAGTCTCCAACCATGTCTTTTAGTGTCCCTTTTGGAAACTATAGATAGAAATCCAACATGTTGGAATGGGTGTGTGGGACCATTACACTGAAAATACTTAGGAAAAGATTAAAGGAAAAAGACACAATGAGCTAAGTTACATAACGTACCTTATAAACACTGATCCTGTACTTTCTGCAGGGCTGAGTGGAGATGGCTCTTCACTGGATTTGGGGAAGCTTGATGGACTTGGGGAAAAGACATCTGAGTCATCAGAAGAGCACCTTCTTTTCACCATGCTGGCAAAACAATCGGGTGCTTCTTACCTGCCTGTATGTATGTGTGTCTTCCCTCTAAGCATTTGCTGATGTCGGACGTGGATTCTTACTCTGGAACCAGTTTAAGCAGGAAGACTTTTTTTTAAAAAAAAGTTAATAAGTCACTTATTTGCATGATGTCACATACAGTTTACCTTTGCATGGGAAACCTTTTGTGTACCTGCATGAACATAGTCTTATTGACTTTGGTATTAAGGCTCTAGGTTAGTAAGGCTTCCTATGAAAGACCTTTAATTGTTAAAGTTTTCCTTTGGAAGTCAAACCAGTAACTGAAGCTATACTCTGCAAAGGATTGTCCTTCCGATTTGTTAAATGCCATAAAGTTTCTTCCAAAACCAGTGGCCCTAATAGGTTTTCTCAGGTTTGTGGAACGTTCAGGGAGTCATTTAGTATTGCCACTTGCTGCGGTGCATTTCCATGATCGCATGAGAATTGGAACCCAGGTCGTCTGTGTCTGAGTCCGATTCTCTTTCCATTATATCATACCAATTATCATAGGGATCACTAACCTCTCCATAAACCTAAGCTGCAGCAATAGACTCTAAATTGTTGCTATTGTACGGTGTTCTTAACTGAGACCTGACATTAATAGATTATACAAAAAACAGGCAGCTTTATAGTGACTGTAAGGCCCATTTAGCCCACTATTGTTGACACAAACTTGCAACACCTTACTATTACATTATAGATGCTAGGAATGGAACCTGAGATCTTCTACATGCAACACATGTGGCCAACCAATGAGATACAGCTCTTCTTTGGTTATGCATTTTTGATGTCATGTTCTGTCAAGCCACTTTGTGCTTATGGTGACCCTATTAGTGGTTTAGAAGACTTTGAGATATTCAAGGAGGAGTTTACCATTGGCAGCCCTCAATTAGTTTGTATAGCTAAGGAGGAATTTGCACCCAGGTCTCCTGAGAATGAACCTGATACTCTATCTACTACATCACACTGTGTCTTACATCACAAAGGCTCTCTCTGTGATTTCAAGCATTGACAAGCCATTTCTGAGATGGAACATGGCTGAACCCATTGATTTTCATGGAATATCTGACAGAATAATAGAGTGTATTTTTTCCTATATCAGAAGGTTGCTCCAGGATTGAGGAGTATTTTTTCCTGAAATTTTATAAAGCTGCCAGGATATTGGGCCAAACCTGATGAAGGATGAGAACTCTGTGATTGATACCTCTATCATTTCACTTCCCCCCCCCCCCCCCCGGGAAGAGGAGCTGCTGCCCTGTACTGGTATTGCGACTCTAGGTGAAAAGGTTTAAACACCCTTCCTCCTTTGGGAGAATTTGGCCAAATGTGTATGTATGTGTGTGTTTCAGGCACACAGCTCCTAGGATCTCCCCATGGCTGTGCTGACTGGGTGGTGGTGGCAGCTACTAGGGTGTAAATTGGACCTTTTGCTGAATTGGGCAGCTGGGAGGTGGGGCTGGTCCAGTTATTTCTGTTCCAGTTCCATGATGGCATATGGCCACCTATTTTAAAATAAATGGAGTCAGATTACCTTTCAGGGCAAGAAATTAAACGATCGGTTCTCCCACATTTCATTTCATTAAATTATCTGACCAGGGCAGAAGAAAACCTTCCTCCCAACAAGTTGGTCTAAGTACACAATTTGGTCCAGATCATTTGTCAAAGATAGCAGTGGCTCCCATTCTTGGGTCCCCAGATCTTCTTGGGTTGTAACTCCCAGAAATCCTGGCCATCACACCCAACCGAAATGTAGTATAAATGAAATGAAACAGAATACACCAGGAAGCTTGTTGGTTTTTAAAAAAAAAACATTTTATTAAAACATTTCTTAAATTAGATTGCACACTAATTTAAGAAAAGAAGTCCAGCTAGTAGAAGTAAGTGGAAGAAACATGAGACCACTTATTCTCTGTTTCAGTGGTTCCCAAACTTGGGTATACCAGGTATTCTTGAACTGCAACTCTCAGAAACCTTCATTACTAGTTGTGGTGGATGGCCTTTCTGGCAGTTGAAGTCCAAGAAGACCCGGGTTACTCAAGGTTAGGAGCTACTGCTCTATCATATATTAAGACCTGGCAGAAAAACAGCACTAATGGCTCTATTTTTTATGCACACATTTCTTTGGACCCAATCAAAAGTTGGCTGGCTTCAAAGCAATATATCAGTTATAAAAGTTATAAAAGTTCATGTGTAGTTGATGAGATGGGCAAATCTAACCAGGCCAAATGTTCCCCGGGACTTAATGAGACCCAGACTCCTCTTCAGTTATTCTACCTGGAGCTGTTCTGATATTGTTCCCTGCCTTGGAAACTTTATATTGAAAGATAGGATACAAGATTTTTTTTATAAGTGTAGCATTAAAATACATATTCTAGTTATTTAAATTAGACATAGATGACACAGCTGTTGTTCACCGTTTGCAAGTAATTCAATACTGCAAAAAGATGGCTATTGTGTATATTGTTTACAAGCAATTCAGTATCGTAGAATTCACATTTCAGTGCGGAACGAACATGACAGTACTCAAACAGAAAATGTACCAATATACTTGCGAGGACTCCAAGATCAAAGAACATTGAAGAAGAGTGCAAGGGTCTCCCATCAAAACTGCAGTGGAGTGGTTTGAAAAGGCTGCTTGTATCAATCTATCCAGGCAGCTTGAACACCGCTGAAGGGAAGGTGACATATAGCAGAGAATTTATCCATCAGATCTGACGGGTATGACATCCTAGAGTTTATTATCAAGGACTGTTTAGAGATGGATGTGTCTGAGGAAAAAATAATAGCAAATTTTCAAGAGATCTTGACAAATATCAAACAATTCACAGGCTGTTTAATATAGTGCAAGGCAATTTGTGGCTTTTGGTCCACATGCTGCTTGACTACATCTACCTTGGCCCCAATAATGGCGAGGAATGACAAAAGCTGCAGTTCAATAACATCCGGTAGGCCACCGTTGTTTGCTCATGGTTGAAAACCATATTTCAATTATTTATTTTGAAGGAGCAGGGGGAAGCATTGCTCTGCGGAAAAAGGGACTCTGTTTATTCAGGGTTCCTGGTTGCATGCGGAGATCTATAAGCTTTTGTTCCAACATAGGTATAATCACAGCTCAGGATGTAACGCTCCATAGAGGTTCTCAAAAGCAACATGGCAAAGCTGGAGAATGAGGGGCAGCAACAACCCACAATCAGGGCTGTGGGTGTGGAGCCAGTGTGTATGCCCTCACCCACAGATTTAGCTCTTGAACATTCCTGTCTGTGGGTTTTGCATCTGGGCAAACTTTGAAGGGGAAAATCCCTGCTCCCAACCTAAATGGACTCCATCCCTCAACTATAAACCAAATAATTAACTAACTAACTAACTAAATAATAACTTGAACATCAATTATTAATTTATTCTCTACATGTACATGTCCCTGCCCGCCTTCAAAAAGGCCCTGAAGACTCACCTTTTCAGGGAGGTGTTTGGCGACCTATCTACTTAGTTTTTCTTTTCTTTTCTTTTCTTTTCTTTTCTTTTCTTTTCTTTTCTTTTTTTTGCCCGTGCCATCTCTACTTGGACCATGCCTGTTTGTTTTGTTTGCTTACTGTATCTGTTTGTTTTATTTGGTTTTATTGTAAGCCACCCAGAGTTCCCTTCTGGGAAGATGGGTGGGATATAAGCTTAACAAACAAACAAACAAACAAACAAACAAACAAACAAATATGTATGTATGTATGTTTTGATTTTGTTTGTATCAGAAAAGGATGGGCTGATCCCCATAACTCAGCCAGAGCAATTTCATATGAGAGGTAGGAAAGAGCTCTTCCTAAGACTTTGGGGGGGGGGCTTCTACCAGTAGGAAAACACAGCAGCAATATTCCCATATTCTCCATGCAGGATAGCCTTAGAATTGCATACATATTTTGAAATTGTTCACATATATGTACATTAGGATATGCATTTGATGACTTCTCAGCAAATATGGGAAATATTATTTTTGGGTCTCTCAATCTAATTACTAATTGCATTTAGAATTAGATTTCTTATGTTTGGAAGAGTAGAGGACGGAAAACACTGCAGATGGAGCCAGGGGTGGGTTAAGGTGATTTGGATCCAAGCTACCTTGTATGACCACATACTTCTACCTACATCTGAAAGACCATGTTGGCATGCAGAAAACTGCCTGGAGTCTGATATCTGCCTTTCTATGGGTGCCACTGCTTTCAGAGGTGTATATGATGAAGACACAAGTAACCCCCCCCTTTCTGTTGATCATATAACTCTCTTCTGAGGTTGGGCATCTGACTGATGTTCTCCTAGCACACAAAGATTGCTTCAGTTACTGACTGGCAGCTAATAACAAGGACATTAAAGGATGTATTATATTTTTTATTGTTTTTGAACTGAGTTACAAATCAGATAAATTAAAACAAATAAAAATATTCTGGAGATCAACACTCACAGAAGCAGCCTTTCTAATGATGATCTTGCAGTGTGCTTCTTGCCCCTAAATTAACAGGTTTAGTGGAAAGGACAATAACATTGCACACATTGTTAAACTAGTTTAACTCCTGTTGATTTTTGGGATAGAATAATGCCTGTGTTTTGTTCTTTTTTCTTTAGAATCAATGGTGATTTAAAGTGCTTAGCTTTAAAATCATATCCTTGATCACACCTGCTATTCTATTCCAACTGAGATCAAGGAGTGTAGCTGAAGCATCTCTCAGCACCATAGTGTAATTATGCCATCTACTGTTCTACTTCAAGTATCACATTTAATGTAGCTGCTACATTTGTTTTGCTTTGACTCCATATAGGGACCAGCTTTAGATACTAAACCACAGATGCAAAAAACAATGTAGGTGGGTACAAATGTACAGGGTTAAAAAAGAAATCCACCCAGTGTAAAATAACTGGATTCTGTTTCATGCCAGATGGAACACAGATATATATTTCAAAAGGCTGCAGTCATGGTAATACAAATAATAAAATTATACGTTGCAAGGGATTTGGAGGCTGACCTCGTCCATCTTCGTTGCATTCTTTTCGGAGAGCTGTAACCTGCAATCCATGGAAATGCATCTGAAAACCATTCAAAGATGGGTTGAAAAGGCTGAAGACAATGAATGTTGGTTCTTAGAGTAAGATACAAAGAGCACAAAGACTTTGTTTCTTCTGCTACTCTTTTATTTCTGTGCCCAGGGCAAAGTTTTGATTCCTGTGATATCTGATATGGCTTTGGTTGCAAGTTGTCACATATACTGTATTCTCTCATCCAAGTCGGCTTAGGCTCAAATATCTTCTGGGGGGGGTGGGTGGGCTCTTGTTCCCACCTCTTTCAGAGGCACATTGGGTAGAGAGAAGGAGAAGCTGGCCCCTTCTGTGTTGTCCTTCTTCAGGAAAGCAAAGACCCAGCTGCAGAGAAAGCATGGAGATCTGACTCACCAGGGGGTTGCATTGTTTCTGGAATAGCAGCCAGGACCTTTAAAGCCAGCACTTCCTAAGGCTACCCAAATGGCAGAACATGTGCAGAGCTGGAGGGAGTGCATGGAGGAAGCAGGCAGGGGTGGATCATGCCAATCTCCTCTGGTTGAGTGGTGCGAACCTGTGAGATGGGAGCAGAGCAACAGACCAGAAGTGGAGGGCTCCGAAATCCTTAGTCTCAGCTCTGGTGGTGGTTTAGGGGCACTGGGGTGGATCCAGATTGTTAGTGGATGGCAGGTGGGGACCTGCATCTCCTGGCATGGTAAGGAATCCCTTGGTGGGGACCAGGGGTGAGGGGACCAGGGTATTTTATGTAGGATGAGGGTTGCCCCCCTTGACCCTGGGTTGGCAGGGAGCCACGTAGTAGCTTATGCAATAAGCCACCAATAAAAAAAGGGCAGGAAGCAGCAAAAAAGGACAGTGTAGCTTCACAAAAAGCTCAGGGAAGACCTGAAAAACAAAACCAAACCAAAAAGCAAACAAAACAAAACAAAAGACATGTACAGGAAGTAAAAGGAAGGCCAGGCCACCAAGGAAAAGTGCAGACAGGTAGTAAGGAATTGCAGGGATGGCATTAGGAGTGCAAAAAGCAGGAAAATGAGCTGGTATTAGCTAGATACACTAAAAATAATTTAAAAACATTCTTCAAATATATGTGAGGATAAAGACAAAGAAAAGAAATAGTGGCACAGCTCCTCAGAGGAAATGGTACATGGTAACATATGACCAAGAAAAGGCAGAGGTGCTCAGTTCCTATTTCATCTCAGGCTTTTCCCATAAAACAAACTTCAACCCTCCAGAAATAAGGAAAGTGTAAGTGGAGGAGATAAGATTGCAGATGAAAATTAATAAACAAGTAGTCAAGGAATAACGTATCGCCTTGAACATGTTCAAATCTACAGGGCTGGATGAAGTGCATCTGAAAATACAGAAGGAATTGGCTGAAGGACTCTCAGAACCAATGTTCATTATTTTCTTGAAATCAAGGGAAGCAGGTGAAGTGCCAGATGACTGGAGGAGAGCTAATGTTGTTCCTAGCTTAAAAAGGGGCAAAAAAGAGGAACATAGGAAATACATGTATGTGAACTTGACATAATTACCAGGAAAAATCCTGGAACCACTTATTCAGCAGTTGCTATGCAATCACTTAGAAAACAACATAATAAGAACTAGAAGCCAACATGGATTTGCCATGAACAAATCCTGCCAGATGTACCTGATCTCAGTTTTTGAACAGGTAACTTCCCTGGAAGACAGAGGGAATGTTGTAGACATAATATATCTCAACTTCAGAAAATGTTTTGACAAAGTTCCTCATGATTTCCTGATTAGCAAGCTAACTATTTGAGGGCTGGATAAATCAAGTATAAGGAGGATACACTAATGGCTACAGAATTATATTCAGAATGATGATTAATAGCTCCTTCTGTGGGAGAAGCCCTATGAGGAAAAACTGAAACAACTGGGTATGTTTCACCAGCTAGAGAAAAAAAGTCTGTGGGGTGATATGATAAGATTTTTCAACTATTTGAAGGTCATATAGGGGAGGGGCAGGATCTGCTCTTGATTATTTATTTTATTTATTTTAGAGTATTTTTTTACCCCACCAAGAGTGTAGGACACACAACAATGGGGTGAAGTTAAGAGAACCCAGCTTTCAGTTGAATATCAGGAAAAACTTCCTAACTACAGTGGTACCTCAACTTACGAATTTAATCCGTTCTGAATGCATGCTCTTAAGTCAAACTACTCTTAAGTCGGGGTACCTATCTAAATAATTGAAAAAATAAGTTAAAAAAATAAAAACAATTGAATGCATGCTTTGTACGTCGAAACCATACAATTTCTTAAGACAGGGGTACCTGCTATAAAAATGTTGATAGCTTAAAATTTATGTTAAAATACCAAACAATTAAAATTACCTCTTAAGTATTTTTTGTACTGCACCAGCATGGAACCAACAATATTGATTGGCCAATATCTTTTGAGCTTTGTGAACTACAGTGCCAAAAACAACCAATTCCGTTTTCAATACTTAAGTCAAATTGCTGTGCTCTTAAGTCGAGCTGCTCTTAAGTTCGGGGTACCACTGTATTAGAGTTTGTTCAGCAAATGGAACCGAACCTTCAAAGGTGGTGATTTTGTGCTCCAATCACTGCTAGAGAAATATCTTGTAAGACAGCATTGGCCAGCCATCAATTTTTCGCTATTAAGTCAAATTGCTCTTAAGTCGAGCTGCTCTTAAGTTGGGGTACCACTGTATTAGAGTTGTTCAGCAATGGAACCGATTACCTCAAGAGGTGGTGAGTGCTCCAATACTGAAAGCATTTAGGAGAAATATGGACAACCATTGGCCAGATATCTTTTGATTTGTGTTCCTACATGGTGCAGGGGCTTGGATTTGATAGCCTTCCAAAAGCACTATTCTATGATTCTGTGAGTCTACGCCTGCATGGGTCCAGAAGGCTGCTTTTCTGGTGAGTCTCAGGAGGACTGAAGTGATGGTGGTTTGAATCTTGGATCTTCTGATGAATTCTGTGACCCAAAGTCTTTGTAATCAATAATGTTGTGGCAGTTTCCCTCCGAATACCAATACTGTATCTGTTATTGTAATCAATAATGTTGTGGCAGTTTCCCTCCGAATAAACTGTATGTGTTTTAAATCAGAGTCCAACAAGAGTTTAACATATTGATGTTAAAACATGGAGTGCTTTTCCCTCACTGTAATCTGCATAAAATATTTCCATGCAAAAGTGCACCCACACACAGATAGGTACTCAACAAACTAGGACAGACTGGCCACTTGGTTAAAATGGCTTCTAATTTTAAAAGCCCACATGAAACAAAATAACTATTACCTTCATTGTACAATTGTATAATTTCTGAAAAACTTTCTGGCAAATCTGGAAACTCTGATCAACACAAGCAGACCACACCTTGTCTCTCAAGCAAGGATAATAATTTTATGCATGTTTCATTCTAACTCATGAGATTGAGTCGTGTAAAGAATTACATAACTTCTTCACTCATGTATTTACATATAAGCACATGATAAGAACTCATGGTTTGTTCCATTGCCCTGGAATATGGAAATGTGGAATAATCTAGACATAACTGTTCATTGGTTACATGAACACGCCATATTTTTATACATGAAGAAGAGCAATAAACTATATTAAGCAGTTCCTTGCACTTACATACTCCCAATTGCTTCCTCCATTTCTTTCTCAGCTTTCAAAACTAGTCCTTCCAGGCATAGCTTGCTCTGAAGATCAAGAGGCCATCCCAGAGTCAAAAGTGACTTTGATCCTGGAAATTGAGCATATTGTCTGAAGAGAATTCTCAGCATCTGCTGACCCGTGGGCAGGAGATCAAGAAACAGAGAATAAAAAGCTTTGCAAGAGATGTGACCTAGTAGGTCTGTTAGCATCGTTGACTAGGAATTATGAGAGCTTTTATGCTCTGCTTTGGACTTATTTGGTATAGGTGCTTAACCCAACTGCTTACACACTCTTGTAAAACTTCTTGAGAACTTTGTGCTGCTTTTTATTATCATGCTTACTGACAGACATGTTAGTGTTTCAGTGAATTTGACAGTTCTGAGGCTGTGAAATTGATAACTGAATGAATCACAGTGGGTGGAAAAAAATGAAAGCCTGTGAAAAGAGATGAAACAGCATCCGAGATGCCTCTGTGTATATAGGTATATATGTGTAGTGCATACCTATGCAGAAGCACATAGGTTCATCCAGATATACACAGGTATGTTCTAGCAAGCTATACCATAATGTGGATTTTGCTGACTGGCCTTCCATCATAAACTGACCGGAGGAAAAATGTGGAATGAGCACTGGATGAATGATGCAAGGAGGACAAAGGGACATAGCAATAGTCTGCATAGGGGAGTGCTCTGTTTTATTTTTAATCCCCAGTAGAGATGGGCACGAAACAGAAAAATGACGTTTCGATTTTTCGTTTGTCGTTGAGAGGTCTGTTTCGGTTTGTTTCCATTTGTTGGGAATTTTTTGAAAAATTTTGTTATCATTTTTTGTTTTTTTGTTTGTCGTTTCTACCCGCTTTTTGTGCGGTTTTTAAAGCATTTCTGTGCGCAGTCATCCCCCAACGCCCTAGACCAGAGAGAAAACACTAAAAAAATGGATGCTGGCAGAGACACAGTATAGACTAGGTATGCAGGGAGGCTGCAAAGGCAGCGGCGGGCGTTGCCCAGGGTGCAAGGCAGCCGCAGAGAGACTGCACTGCGGGGCAGGGGAGGGTACTCACCGAGAGGTACGCAGCACGCATGCACACAGGGAGGTTGCAGGACTGAAGCTAGAGTCGCAGAGACAGCAATCCCACCCTAACTCCCACCAGAGACTGCAAGGAGGACAGGGGCTGCCAGAGCTTTTTATGCCCTCTGTGGCTACAACCTGGGCATGCTATTTGTTGAACATGATCCCACATCACATGGCTTGCCTCCATTTTGTGGCTGGGGGCGACATCAATTTTAAAGGGAAAAAAAAATACATCACGATGGGAGAAGACAAAAACAAACATTTTAAAGACTCCAACCCCCCGGTAGGTATTATCAGACAATATAAATAATTATCGCTGCATTTTTACGGATGTCCAGGGCGTTTTTTAACATTTAAAACAGCTCATTTCATTGTGCGTCGCCATTAATGGAAACGAAACGTAACGACCACAATTTTTGTGGTTCTGTTCATTTCGTTGCATTTTCATCACAATTTTCATTTGTTGTTTCGTTACGTAACGGAAACGACAAACGGTAACGGAAACGAAAAAATGTTCATTCCGTGCCCATCTCTAATCCCCAGTCATCAGAAAAGGCCCCCAGCAGCTTCCTAACGGCATCACTGGGAAGGGAGTGAGTGGGAGATGCTGAAAGGATAATGGTTTTAGTCATTTTTGCTTTCTCTTTAAAAGGGCAGCACAATGTTTCCTCACTTTCTTTTCATATTCTGTAGCCCCACTCTCTTTTCCCCTGCATCTGAAAATTAGTTGGGCTCTGGCCATAAGACTCTGATGAGTTAATTAATTATTTTGCTGTGAGATAGGCCAGGAAGGTTCATGACTAAGGTGAAGAGTATACTTTTGTTACTATTTCTCTTTCCTCACTTCTAATTGTAATGCATGAATGCCAGATTTAACATGAAGGATCTGTCAGTGAGCTGCTCTAACCCTGTTAATGGTTACAGGCTCTTGGCTCCATTCCATGATTGTCTCTGAAATGCACATATACAACTTATTTGGTTCGTACTTACACATGTCAAAAGATATGCACAGCCATAAATGCACACCTTGGAGGGACAGATTTAAATCTATTAATAGTTTTGTAGTCAATCTTTCTTCCATCAGGAATACGTATCTAGGATTCTTAGATAATGTCCAACCTGTTCTGATCCTTTTTTTTTTGCGGGGCAGGAGAACCATCTCTGCTTGACAGAGATCGGGAAGAATGTTGTTGGATTGCACAACCGGAGCAAATTCTGATCTCCATGTACATTTTCTGTCTTGCATCTTCTATGACTTGTTGCAGGAAGAAAGGTTCCTCACTGTCTACAGATTTGCAAGGCACATGGGCATTTTAGAGAAGCAAATCGGGCAGAATTCACAAAACGCAAATAGCTAACAATATATATTATTTAAAAATGTGTACAGACATACTTGTGTGGCACAGTGGTTAAACTGCAGGGCTCGGGGTTGCCATCAACCACATCAGATGAAGGAAAGATGTGGGAGGAGGCCACCGATCACTGGGACCCTATCTTCTGTGTCCCTGCCGAGGTGCAAAGAGCGAGAGATGACAAGGGGAGCCACCTCCTTCCATCCAGACCTTAGACCAGCGGTGCTGAACCTTCACTCCAGATTAGGCCCCCAGTTTATACCCAGGTTGTCTTATACTTGGGTATGTATGGTAATTTTAGAGTTTCACATCTGCTATGAGTTTCCATACTTGAGCAGGGATTTGAACCCAATCCTTTTGAGCATGGCATAGCTAGAGTTTGAAGTGCCCAGGGACAAAGTCAGCTTTTGCACCCTTTTCTCCCCCCCCACCCCCAACCATATCTCACCCACCCAGCAAAGGGGGTCAGATCCTGGGGGAACAGTGGGGGAGGGGAAGAAGGGTCTCTCCTTCTCATGCTGTCTTTGTGGGTCTCTATTCCAGTTAAGGCTGTCCTGTGCAAACTGCACAGTGTGCGGATAGCGCCAAGCAGGCAGTGTTTTCCCCCAAGCATCACCTCTGTAGCACTCTTCCCCACCCTTCTTTCCCCTGGCTAAGGCTTGGCAATCGTTAGCCCAGGGAAAGGAGGAGAGGGAAGCAAGCGATGAGAATTTTTTTCCAAGCACCACCTCTGTCGCACACTTCCCTCTCCTCCTTTCCCTAGGCTAACTATTGCCAAGCTTTAGCGGGGGGGGGGGGGAGAGGGGGAGCAAACAATGGAGGTGCTGCTTGGGAAAAAATTGCCTGGTTTCCTCTCCTCCTTTCCCCCGACTAAGGATCACCAAGCCTTTGTGGGACAAAAGGAGGACAGCTGGCGGGATGGTGCATGGCTTCCACTTCCTACTTCCTCTTCCAGGCATGCTGCATGCCCCAGGGAAAATGCACTCTTCCGCTCCTTCCTAGTTATGCCAGTGCTGTTGAGTTCTAGACTGTTACTCCATCCACTGCACCACACTGTGTATATAACCATATCAGAGTTCTGGGAAATTGCAATGTATTGACCATGTAAAGGTGTTTTAGGGTTAGTTTATTTTCCCCACTTTTGGTCTATATTGTTAACTTTTCTAGCCTGCAGCAATTTTTATTGTATTTTCACTGACTGACTGGGTGGACTGCTAGTGAGGATGGAAGAGATGCAAAGCAGGCTCAGGTGAATATATCCAGTAGGTTCTTACCGTTTTAGCCAAAGATGTTTTTGCACTTAGATAAATGGAATTTTATGGATTTTTCTATGAGGAATAAAACAGCTAGTGCAAAAAAGAAGCTGGACAGTAGAGGCTCACCAAATCATGGATCTACATGAGAGAATATTTATTTGAGTGCAATCCAATTGCATTCAATGGAACAAAATGGCTTCCATAATCACCATTACTGCCAAAAGACACTGCCAAAAAAAGTTCTTGTACCTTCTTTTGCATCTTCTTGATCATATGTGGATTTCTTCTTCTCCAACCACACCATATCATCATCAGCATTAACAACAGCAGCAGCAGCAGCAACAACAACAACAATAGTGATTCAGTTCATTATACAACACACAGCGAATGGGATTTTAAAAAATCTAAACTACACTGTTAACAGGGATTTGAAACACAGTTAACACTTGAAACTAAGAATCCTAGGATTTGCTCCTGAGAAGTTAGAATCAAAAGACAAGTTGACATTTGCCCCACAAATCTCCAATCTTACGGCAGAACAAATGCGCACAACCCTCTGTGGATGTAGGACACACAGCAACAATCACCATATCATCAAAAGGTGGGGGGAGGGTTGGGAACTAAACCAGCCAACCTTCCCTACCCCCCCCATCCTGTTTATTGTGAAATCAACTCAAACATTGAAGTGGCTTTTGACAAGGTAGGGAATTGTTTCCAGGCAGCTGAACACAATTAGGCACCAGGGCTGTGTTAATGTTTGCTTTGAACAAATAGAATGCTGCTGGACAAGTCCAGCACATAATGCAGCATTCCTTCCCTCTGCTCTGTGATGTTCTTATTTATGGCAGCCTTAATTGATGCTGTGATTCTGGGAGATTGCCTCTGCAACCAACAGAATGATCCCAAGCAGAATGAATTGTAAATAACCAGATGTTAGTGGAATTTCAGGCAGAGGTCACTGTAGGAAAACACAAAACCCCTTGGCTTTTAAACTCTACTGTAACATTTTCTTCTCCTTTTTTCTCTTTTGTGCTGGCTGGTGTCCATTCTGTGTATAATTGACACCCAATGTTGGGATGCTGATTTAATATTTTCTTGTCATGAGACAAAGGCCAAGAAGTGCTTGTGGATTTATGTAAGGCATGTAGTTTATCTTTTTATGGGTAATATGGGGACAGAATACAGAAAATGTAATTTTTTTAAAGACTCGCAGCTAAAACAAAATTTGGAGTATTTTATAAATCTGAATGTTGGAAAGCTAAATACAACCTCATGGTCTGCTTTCAGCTTAAAATGAAACTCAGGTGTTTCAGACATCTGAAATCAACTGGCTTAAGCGGTCTCTTTCGGAGTATATTTATGCAACACCGATATAACTATGTGATATTGCTTTAACAGCAACCATGGTGTCAAGGTTACATATTTTGCATCTGTAAGATGAAATGTTAGTGTAAGAATAGAAAAGGTATGCCTGATTGGCCTGTGGTATGCAAAATGTGGCCATGTAACAATCCTGGGGAATGTCACAGAATCTGCTATTAAATGCTCATGGACCTTACTTTGAGCTACAACAATTTTAAATACTTCACAAAACTACAAATCCAACAATTCTAAAAAAACAATTTGGAACAGTGGCACTTAAAACTATTTCTAAACTGCTGTTAGTAGTGAAGTTTAAATAATTTCCTTTTCTCTCTCTGATGTATAATGGATTGGCTGGATGATGGTATCGTAGGAGCAAATGAAATTCTCACCAAAGGTGCATTCTCTTACTTCTGTTTTACATTCCATGGCTCAAACTGCCCTTGTTGACTCTTGTACCACACTTTGCTCTACAAAGATTGCAGGAAGACTCCTCTGGATGAAAAGCAACTAAATCGTAACATCTGAACGGGACTTCAGAGGATTGCTGGGATGATCAAAATATGATATTAGTTTCAATCCTAAAATTGAAAGCAATTTTTCTAGCAGACATACCATCAAATGGTTGAAATGGGGGGGGGACCAATTTCTCCCCATCTAGTAATTTCAAGAGCGAGTGTGATATAGTGGAAAAAGTAGTGAACTAGGATCCAGAAGCTCTGGATTCAAATCCTTGCTTGTCCTTGAAAGCTTGTTGGGGAGGAAATAGAATAATAAAAACCCACTACTACCTAAACATTTCACATACATTGCTTTGAAAACCTTGTTAAGATTGCCATAACTTGAATGCATCTTGATGGAACATAGCAACAGAAGCAATTCAAGAGGCAGAAATGGGAAATTTATGATAGCTGTTAAAATAGTCTGTTTTAATCAAACTGATGTGTGAAATCATATTCCTAAATGTAATTTATGACTCCTCAAATCTCATGAGGATCTCCATGGATGGCAGTAATAAAAAGTTGGAGCATTTAAAGCTGATGTTACTTTATCTTAAATTTATTAGATCAATACAGATTATTAGCAGTCAATTTGTACTCCATCTAAAACAGCCTGATGACCTGTGATTACTAGGATTTGAGTCCCATAATGTGACTTTACTTAACAAGATAATTAAATATTTAAAGTCACTTCATTTACAGGATAGAAGGGATTAATGTTCCACACATGCAGAGTTTTGTCCTCTCATTAGTATGCATCCCTGCACGCCCCTGATTTTTGTTATAGCTTGTCTTTCAAATCTCGTATCTCTGTCTGTGGCATAGCAATTAAGGCTGGAAAAAAAGCTTCTGTTGTCCTAGGAACGAAGTGAAAGGAGGGGGTGGGGAAATATGAACTGCTGAATAAGGCAAAATGGGTTTAGTCTGCAACATGGTAGAGGAAAAAGAGTTCAGAAAAGTTAATTAAGCTCAGGAAGCAGGCAGCAAGATAATTAAAAGGAGGCTTAATTTTATATGGTATGCATTCTTGGCATAACATAAAAAGACGAAAAGGGTGTTATGTAGAAAAAAGAGCTCCTTGCCTTTGATCAAATCCTCAGAATATCATGATGCCTGATGTTAACCAGCTTGAGGTGTGAATGTGGCAAGATAAATGCTTCCTTATATTTCTTAACCATGTTGCTAGAGCTGTCGACAAATGGGAGCGAACAATTCGTGTGGGCAGGCAACGCATTGCGTAAGTTGAACTCTTTGCAAAACAACACCCAAATGGTTTTAAGAGCTGCCTTGGAGTTCAAATGAAATATCTGCTCTATATGTGTTCTATTGAGCAAGCATTTGTACACAACTGAATCAGACTTAGGGTGCATTTACACAGCAAAATACTCTTGGGTTTGTGTCTGGTTTAGCATGCTTGAAATCAGATTAAAACATCTGTTTACAGGACATCCAGCCAAGAGTACTGTACATCTTTTTGGCCAGGAAATGTGGTTGTGGTGGGTTGTTCAGAAAGCAATGTATTATAAACAGCCTCAAGGGAGGTGTTTACTTGAACTTGATTGTGGATCTGATTTATGTTGAATAATTTGGGCATGCGAGCTCACCTTGGTCAGAGCAAATTGTGTCTGTGGGGGTTCTAAAATAATAGATGCCAGGATCATGAATTTCAGGCTGCAGGGAAAACTTGCAGTCCAATCTGTTGTTCATTTTTGTTCTGTTTGTAATACTGAAGTACAACAATATTGTCGCAGACTTGTGAACACACAGCAGAAGGGCTTGTGATGCAAAGTGTGGGCTTTAACAGCCAGACTAAATAAAGTGCTAAATAAAGACGCAAACACAGCAGTGACTTCCTTTACCAAAAACTGTATTTACAAAAATATGTACAAGTCCAGCAAACATAACAGAATCGGCAGCAATATACCTCGTTAGTAAGAAAACCAGTCTAGTCATCCAAACTTTCCAGGAATAACGTATCCAGTCTGGCAGAGTAACGAGCTGCTTTTCTTCATCAACACCCAACAACATACAGAGTAACTGTCTTGCTTTTATATATCTTTGAATGATGCAATCATTATTCAGCAGATTGAAGACTGAGCATGTGTGGAGCTGTCACCTGATTTGACTTGCTGCCAAAATATGATTGCCCAGGTGTGTGCCCACTCTGCTTTGTCTCTCGCATCATGCAACATGATTTGCAATAAGACAATTACATTTTGAACAATCCTTGTGTCTTTGGGGGTTCCAAAGATGCCAGAATCATGAATTCAAGGCTACAGGAAAAAAATTTCAGTCCAATCTGTTGCTTATTTTTGTTCTGTTTGTAATACTGAAGTACAATAATGTCTTGGTTTACAAGTACCTTGGTTTAAGAGTGTTTTGCAACATGAGCAACCATTTCTGATCAATTTTGCCTTGATCAACGTCGTCGTCGCCCCCCCCCCCCGGGCCAGGTGTAGAGCTTTGCACTTGTCCCCATTAAATTTCACTGTGTCCTTTTCACCCCAGTGCTTGAGCCTAACCAGATCTTTCTGAATTTTGTTTCTGTCTTACTAGTTATTAGTTATTTCACCCAATTGTGTGTCATTTGAAAAATTGAGCCGTATTCCCTGCACCTTCTCACCCAAGTCATTAGAAAATGTCGAAGAGGAACAGTCCCAGGACTGAGCATTGTGGTACATCACTTGTTACTTCCTACCAGTTTGAGAAGATGTCATTGATGACCACTCTTTGTGTATGATTCTGTAACCACTTGATAGTTGTTCTAGTCAATCCACACTTAGATGGCTAATCAGAATCGCACCAGGTATTTTCTGAAGTCAAGATATATTATGTTTATTTATTTATTTATTTATATAGCTTGTATGCCGCCCACTACCCAAAGGTCTCTGGGCGGGCTCACAATCAAAATAGACAATTAAAACATCAAAATTACAATAAAATTAGAACAATAAAAACACGTAAATGCAATAAATACAATACATTAAAAACACACTCCCACCAGGGAGGTTGCCTGATCAAAAAATGAGGTTAGATTAGTTTAGCAGGATTTGTTCTTGACAAATCTGTGTTGGTGTCTAGTTATTACGGCATTGTTTTCAAGATGCTTGCAGAGTGACCTCTGTGCTCCAAAAGTTTCCCAGGCTGACTGCTCTGTAGTTCCCAGCTTCCTCCTTTTTGTCCTTTGGGAAGTCAGGGCCTATTTTTATGTGCTCATGTTTAGAATCAGTTAAGAAGTAGAGTTTGGAGAGCAGTTCTCTTTCTCTACTAGCATCTACGATTTATTATCAGACATTGATTTTTTCTATTTTTCATTGTTTCAGTAATAAACAATTTCTTCACTCATTGCATTTCATGTATGAATGGGTGCTTGTCGTGAATTCTGCCTTGTCTTAAAAATTTTTGCTTTGAAGAGGAAATACCATCAACAGCTGACAGATTGTTTGCGTGTATTGATAGCATGATACACATTTTTCCTGCAAGCTCTGCTACACTTAGCAACAAGCATCCTGGGAGTTAAAAGTGTAAACACAATCTGTGCCACTTGGTTTATGTTCAGAGGCTTGAAATCAGGGCCTATTTTTTGTTTGCTCATGTTTACAGTCAATTAAATGCTGGAACCACTTGCTCGACAAGATAATGTCATTTCAATGGGATACCTTGACTAGTAATGATGATAGGATTCTTTGCAGATGGTTTCTCCTTTTCTGTGTTTAGGCAAGTATTTATTTATTTATTTATTTATTTATTTATTTATTGGACTTATGTCCTGCCCATCTTCCCGGAGGAACTCTGGGCGGCTTCCAGTGGACGGACCAAGCAGTGGTCGTCAGTACAAAATACAATAGGCAGATACAATAGAACAATGAATACAATAACAATCAAACAACAAGTTAAAAAACACTTATGGCACCCTTAGCATTCTAGCGAAAAAGGCTCGATAGCCATACAGCTAACTTTCCAAAGTAAGCAGAGATGGCGAATGGCGGGAACAAAAACAAACAAACCCTGACTAACTGCATAAATTAAACTTGGTCACCAAAGGCCTCTCGAAAGAGCAAGGTTTTAAGAGCTCTACGAAAGGCCATCAGGACTCTGCAGTAACCTTCACCTTGAAAATAAACAAACATTAAGGATGAGATAAAGCTGCAGGAAGACATTTCCATGTACAAATTTAACAAATTGGCCATCTTGGTGCACAAATATCCCATCCATCCCTTTCACTGGTTGTTTTGCTCATATGCAACTTTTGCTAAACTGAGTTATAAACTTCGTTCAACAGCTGCAGTTAATCCAACAACAACAACAACAACAACAACAACAACAACAACAACAACAACAACAACAACCACAAAAAAAAAAAAAAAAAAAAAAAAAAAAAAGAGAGAGAGAAAGACACTGTGGTGCCTTAGAGGGTAAAGGCTCTATTTTATTTTCATGGAATGTGTCCATTTTTTTTGACACAAGAGTTATAATAGAGCGTAGAGGTGGGCACGAACCAGAAAACCCATGGTTCGGGTTTGTCTGGTTTGGGCCCACCCTTGGTTCAGTTCGGGTTTGGGTTCATACGAATTAAAAAAAGATTCATATGAACCTGAACCGATCTGAACCAGTTCAGGTTCTTACCGGCGGCGGCTGCAGGGGCGAATCCTGGCCCTTGCAGTAGGGGCTTTTTGAGGCGATGGCATGGGACCAGCACCTCTTTTTGTTTGTTTGTTTTCAAGTGCCCACCGTGCGGCCCCTGGGGCAGGTGGGTGCTTCTTTTATTTTTGATTTTTTCCTTGATTTTAGAGCACCGACCAAGCCACCCCTGGGGCTGGTTCGGCACTCCTTCTTATTTTTTTTTTTAAAAAATTTTCAAGCGCTGACTGCATGGCCGCTGGAGCTGGGTCGGTGCTAGTATAAATTTTATTATTTTTTATTTATTTTAGGGTGCCGGGTCGGTGCTCCTTTGTTATTTTATTTTATTTTATTTTATTTTATTTCATTACTTCTGACCACGTGGTAGTGTGGGCCGGTTGGCTTTTTGTTTTCTGGTTGCTCCTCCCTGCAGCCAGGAAGACTGGACCAGGAAGATCAGCACCAGGTAGGAGACATCTCCGGCACCGCCATTAATGAGCCAAACCAAACCAAACCATTTTTTTTGTTCATTTCATTTCAGTCTAAATTCACTCTGGGATTCGTTATTTGTTTCGATAGGTAATGAAATTAGAGATGGGCACGAAATGATTTTTTATTTGTTTCATTATTCATTATTCATTTTGTTACATAACAAAATGAATAACAAACCTAGGAGTAAAATCTAAACGAAACAAAATGAACCGGGAAAAATTGGTTAGTTACATTTCATTTCGTTTTTAAATCCTTTAAATGGATGAGAAACACTTCAAAAATATTATAATTTTTTAATGCCTCATTATAGCTATTAAGTGATGTAAAACATCTAAAAATGCATTTTAAAAGATTTTTTAAAAGGGGACAAAATGGCTGCTGCATACTTTTGTTAATGGTGGTGAATCTGTGCAAAATGGCATTTTAAGGTATTAAAACATCCTGAATATACTTAAAAATCCAGCAAAAATATTTTTTCTGACTAATATTACCTAGTAGGGGGGTGATGAGTGCTTACAATGTCCATTTATGTGTTTTCGCAGATCACTTTTAAAAAAATGTTTTCTGTTTGGTCTGGGGCGTGGGGTGCTCATGCACGGTCAATGCATTAAATTGCGCAAAGTGGGTAAAATGAATAACAAATTAACAAACCAATGAAATGAATTTTTGACAAATTTCATTAAAAATGAAACAAAATGAAATGAAGCCTTAAACAAAATAAAACAAAACAAATCGCCATTTTTTCGGTTCATGCCCATCTCTAAACAAAATGAATAATGAATAACGAAATGAACTAAAAGTTCATTTTGTGCCCATCTCTAATAGAGAGTATGTGGTGAAACAGTCATGCAAGACTCTAAGACAGTGCTTCCCAACCTTAGGTCCCCAGGTGTTCTTGGACTACAACTCTCAGAAAACCTGGCTGGCAGAGCTAGCAATGAAGGCTTCTGGGAATGTTAGTCTAAGAACACCTGAGGAAACAAGGCTTGGGAATTAAGGCTTTAAGATAAAGGGACAATGGTGTTTGGTTGCATTTCACACCTAAGAATGAGTGCTAACCTAGTCCGTATCCCAGTTTCACTCCTAGACTCAATTTCCTTTGTACCTCTTGGCCAAGAATCTGTTTGTTACATAAACTCTAGACTTTGATTTTGATACCTGGTGTAAAAAGTGCACCAGGCTGGTGTAGAAAGTGGTGTAGAAAAAAATATTTTGTAATCTGTTGATAATGTCCCCAATAAATCAAATACACCATTTCCAATTAATTTTTTTCTTTCTATCATTTATATAATTATTTAATTATATTTAATTCAATTATATGCTATCTTTCATGCAAGGAAGTGAACCAAGATGACTGACAATTAATTAAATTAAATTAATGTAACTGTACATGACTAAAACATAGTATGATACTATATACATTTAAAAACATATTAGCCATTTACAAACACTTGTGTGAGTGAACAAAGAAGAATCCCCTGATAATACCAATGCCCATATCTGTTTAAAGCCTGCCCAAAAGGAAGGTTTTTGTCTGGCAGAAGGACAAGAGGGAGAGGACAGCCTGTGCCCTCTTGGAGGAGGAGGGCATCTCACAGTCTGGGAGCAGCTAGCATTGTTGTTGTGGAGGCTGTAGATCAAGGTGGAATAAGGACCTTGTCACTGTAGTAATCCTGGCAGGGTCATTCCATTTCATCTGTTCTTTTTCGTGAAAGACCACCAAAATTCCATGCCATTTGGCTGCAAAGGCACTTCTGGTTTGCTGGAAATCACTTCTGGGGACTCTGACAGGCCCGGGAAGCCTGTCGGAGGCCCGTTCGGGGCAACGCCAGGAGAAGGTAAGTCTAGGAAGCCCCCCCCCCCAGTCCTGACCTGACACACCATCCGCATATCGTGGATTTTCCATTATCGCTGATCGGGTCAGGACACTAACCCCTGCAATAAGTAGGGGGTTACTATAGTCGCTATCAGATATAACTTAGAGAGCCACTGAGAATTTCTTTAGAAAAGTTAAACACATACCATTAGTCATACCATTGGCCTATTTGGCTCAATTGATATAACTGATCACAATACATACTGGAAGCCACTATCCACTATGTAGGAGCTCTGCCGGACAACACTCAAGACCTGGGACATTATGCACACAAAGCAAGTGCTCTGGTACTGGGTTGCAGCCCACTCAACACATTATAACAACAGTGACAACAATATTTTTGGTTGGGGTTGAGGGTAGCTGCTCTCTTTCCTCTTCAATACAATCTGTCATTAGCACTGTTGGAACACATCTTGTGTAGAAAGATTTGTGGATCCCTCTGGATAAGGAATAAGCTTTGGATAAGAAAATGTACTATCAGCTGCCAATCATGAAGTTGCCATGCTGTCTACTTTGACACCTAGTCTTTGTGCAGATCAATGCTTTGCTTTTATTGTTTGTCAATTATCTTGAGTGCTACAAACTTACTAAATTGAAATGAAATCACCCATATGATACATGGGTGTGTATGTACACATGCAGGAATCCACTGTAAATCATACCAAGTTTTAACAGTCTGAGAAGAGAAAGAAGGGTAGTTTTTGAAAGCTGATGAACTGACATTGATTTACCAGAGATACACGAACAGATAATAAATTAAATCTTGTTTTATGTAAATCAAGTCCCCTGGTGAATCATTTTAATGATAACTGAAAACAACTTGCTCTCCTCAAGCAACACTTGTTTCCATGTGCAACACTCTCTAAAAACAAGCCTGGGTTTTGTATTAGACAAAAGAGAGGCTATCAGTGGGATCACTGAATCAAGCTGCCTACAAAGACATCACTCGAGTCTCCCAGGACACGTAGTCAAGTGTCAAACACTGTGTGATTTTTCATTTTCATGGATAAAGTGTTTTCTCTAGGAGAGCAGAGGGGAGAAAGCAAAAAGCACTGGATTTAAAAAAAACCAAGAACCTTGTAAGCCTATTTGCTAGACAGTTATGTATATCTTTTAAGTCATCCCTATAAGCATTTTAACATTTCATGGAAAAATGAAACCCACTCTGGAATTCTAAGATCATGATGATGATGATGATGATGATGATGATGATGATGATGATGATGATGATGATGATGATGATAACATAAAATTATGATTTTTCAAATAATCATACATGAGAATATCTGCACAACCATATCCCCAGTATGCACATACAGTACTTCCAAACTCTACCTACTTAGATATATTTGTATTCACACTTAAGATAATGTGTGTGTGTTTTCCTCCAGTTCTATATCCAGAGGCTGACGTAGGAATGGGGATTGTATACCCCACCATATATCGCTGGACCAACGTTGATCATCCCTCACAGTTCTGGCTAGGGCTCTTGGGAAGTGCAATACTAGAACTTTTGAAGGGCCATGTCCCTTGGCTAGGGAGTTGAAATTAGGACCATACAGGCACACAGGATATTTACAAAAGTTGCAAAATGGCAAGACCAATGGCAAGAGTTGGACAAAAGAAATTTGTGTACAGCATAGGGAAATCCATCTGTAGACCTCTCCAGTCAAGGATAAGAAATACAAAATTATATACATCCTAAATGTTATTGGACACACACCCCATCATCCCTTAACACATCATTTCAAATAAATTACAAATCATAACAGATCTCCAGTCTAAGGCAGAAATGTATTGACACAGTGACATTCCTTATCCTTGATAGGACAGATATGGATCCGGTCTCCCTCTTGTATTTCAGTTGTCAGGTAAATCATATTCAGGCAGGCTTTAAAGCAATAAGAGAGTATCTAAGGGAGTGTTGGTAAATCTGTGGCGTGGGTGCCAAAGGTGGCATGTGGAGACCACTCTGTGGGCAAGCGACATTGCCCCCTCACAGCCACAACACTTCCTCCTCTGCTCTGTGAAGAGAGCCGGGCAAAGGGGAGGCAGCAGTTTGTGGGCTCTTTCATAGCCACAGTTTACTCTACAGCCCAGAATGGCATAGCTGGAGAGTAAACTGGGGCTATGAACAAGCCCACAAGCCACCACCACTCTCCCCTGGCTTTCCCGACAGTGCAGCACCCCATCCGCCTCTCTGCCCAGGGCACAGAGGTGGATGGGGTGCTACTCTTTGAGAAAGCAAGGACCAAAGAGCAGGTTTTTGAATTTCTTGTGGCCACAGCGAGGGTGCTGTGGCTGTAGGAAATTGGAAAGCCCGCTCTTCGGTCCTCACCTTCCCGAAGGGTAGCACCCGAAGCATTTGTAACCCAGGGTACCACTGCATTCTGGTTAAATTGCCGTATTGGCACTTGGTTAAAAATAAGTGGGTTTTAAATCACAGTTTGGGTACTCAGTCTCTAAAAAAGTTCACCATGGAATGCTTCTCTATGGAATGCTTATTAAAGAAAATTAGATATTTTTAGATGGTTTTAAAATATTTATGATCTTGGTTTTAATCTCAATTAATGCTTACCTGTGTTTTAATATAACTTTGTATAGTTTTTATAAATCTTTTATTGTGTATTGTTTTAATTGTTGTGAGCCACTTTAGGTCCTGTTTGGGGAGAAAGGTGGTGTATTAAGTAATAAATAAATAAATAAATAAATAAATAAATAAATAAATAAATAAATAAATAAAATCCTCTGTAGGTTTTTTTTTAGCCATGATTAATGCTAGGAAAGAAGCTTAACCGTGATATGTCCTAACTTTGAGTACACAATTGTAGGAAGGGTTTTAAAAACTGATAGCTGTTGAGAACAGTGAAAATCTGAAAAGGAGTAGAGGAGAAATCAAGACCAGAAGCAAACAGGCTGTGTGTTTTGATGCAGAAACATAAGGGACTGTGAATTATACTGAGAAATTATTGTGATTTTGATGGGTTAACATTCTTCTTCTGAAATTCAGGAATCTTGTGAAATGTATTTATCTGCTGGTTTATCGCTCATGAATTCAGGTTTATCAATTCCATGTATTCAGTTCATTTGTTCATTCCATGGATCTGTCTTAATTAGCTTTATTGGGACTTCTGTGTTTACCTTTTTATGTCAACCAACATGTGAAAAATATAATATAACACAAGTGAAGCTGACTAGAGAGCCAAAGGTTGAGAGTTCTGTTGTTCACTGTGCATCCCATGAGAAGAGCCTGCATAACTCTTAGAAAGCTGTACAGTCCCAGGGTGCCTCCAGAAGAAGGGAATGGTAAATCACTTATGAATACTCATTATCTAGAAAATCCTGGAAAGAGTTCCCATATGACATGCTGATGATGATAATGATGGTGGTGGTGGTGGAGGAGGTGGTGATGATGTATGGCATTTCATGAGTACTGTAGATCACAAGTAAATTCACTGGATTCGACATTCATGTGCTACTTGTGACAATATAGATAGACTTTTAATGTTTATCTTTAATGTTTTATTATCTGACCTATGTGACAAATATCCTTTATAGTTTTATAGCTACCAGCTTGAAATTGCCTTTTCTGTGTACACTTGAAAGCTCACCCCCACATGTTTCTGTTGCATAGGAATGACTGTATGTAGAAGCTAATGGCACAGGATGCGCTTAGCCGCAAATACCACATAGTAGATAGTTTGCAAATAGTAACAGCTTGTTTGTACCTTGTGTAAGCAGTAACAGGAGTATGTAGGAGAAAGACAGGTATATTTCTCAGAAATTAAGCAGTTTATGATATTTAATCTTGCTCATATGAAACTTCCATTAACCTTTTAGATATGCTTGCATGCGTAAGTTAAACATAGCATACGCTTATGATGACAGCAAAATGTAACCAATCATGGATTTTTCTTTTGTGACTTTCCTCTAAATGGAACCACGTAAAAGGGGAAATCTTTCCAATAGGATTTGTCCCCACCTGCTTAGGCGGGAGGGCACCCTTTCATGCATGATAGTAGAAGAAAAGCTGTTCCACTATATATTCTTGCATATATTCTGTTCCACTATATATTCTTGCATGACGTTTAGGGCCCCAGTGAACCCTCTCAGTACACTGCAGTAATTAAAAGCTCATTTCACAGGAGCATATTATTTCTTGATTTACAATTGTAGTATCTTTGAAGAGCCTTAAGGACCTGGGTATTATGAAAACACAATGCTTCCTTTACTTGCACTATTTCTAGCAAATCTTCAAAAGCATTGTAGAACATTACTGAAGCATGCTGATAAGGATCATGAATTAAAAAAAGGATGATAGTTGCATTTTTGAGTGAAAATAATTGGGCCACAGTGGATGCTTCCAAAGATTGCCAAAGAGACATGCAAATTAGAGGAGGAAAAAATCTGTTAATTAATAAGACAAAATATTAGATATGAAAAGATTCCATGGTGCTCTCTCTCCTTGCCTTTTACAAAACATGCATTTTTTTCAGTCGTGTGGTTTCTACAAATATACCTAACCATAAGAATTTGGTGGATCTAGTATAATCTCAGTGTTTCTTAAAATAATTCCACCTCAGTTTGAAAATACTTTATGTACAGGGTTTAGAATCTGAGGGATATTTAGGATACAATCCTGTACCCACTTCATTAGAAGTATGCCTCCTCTGACATTTGATTGTAAGTGGCCATATACATAATCATGCACAGCACTGTAGTACTGCAAAATAGTCTTCCTTCAAATGATGATGACAACATTTTCATATCATAGACTACTAAAGGAAAAAAATCAGAATATGTCTCCGTAGTCCAGATTGCCTGGCCGAGACAGTTTAAAATCTCAGATAGCATAATTTGCATTTTTGCTGTGGCTTAGGAGTCATTTCCCACATTCCAGAACTGTATCTTAGAGCTGCATGATGAGCTAAAATTCATCTCCATAGCTGAAATTTTGGAGACAAATTTTCAAGCAAATCATCCAAACATAGAATTAGTAGTTTGATTATTTTATTCTTTGTTCAAATAGCAAAGTGTTATGATGGAGGTTGCACTGCCAAGATAAATGCAGTGGGATTCAGAAATCATATTGTGTTTTGTGGCCTTGTACCATTGCTTGTAGAGTTTTGAATATGTATGTATTAGGGATGGGCACAAAACAAAATGCGGTTTCGTCGTGTCGTTACATAACAAAACAAAACAAAACGAGGAGGCAGCATTTCATTACAGATGAAATGAAATTGTGTGGTTTTTTTAAATTGAAATGAACCATTTCGTTCCATCTGTAAACCAGTCCCTTACATTTATTTATTTATTTATTTATTGTTGCATTTATATCCTGCCCATCTTCAATTTTGAACTCTAGGCGGCTAACAACGAGGCGACATGCGCCAGCAAACAAATCAATAATCAACAATTAAGTGAAAAAATATAATAAGTAATAAATTAAACCATATAAAAACATATAAAAACACTATCACACCCCAGAATCGCCAAAAAAGGCGAAATACCTATAAATGAGCTACGAGCTGTAAACTATTAAACTGTTGAGCTGTTGATGGCGGGAAGAAAAAGGAAAAAAAGAATTAATTAATTAGGGCACGCCAAAGCCCTCCCAAAATAGGAATGTTTTTAATGCTTTACGAAAGGCCAGCAGGGAGTCTGCAGAGCGCACTTCGCTGGGGATGGAGTTCCACAAGGAGGGGGCTGCCACAGAGAAAGCCCGGTTCCGCGTAACCATCTTACGGGCTTCTCGCAGAGTGGCAACCCGAAGTGAGTGCGCTCGTGACTGCCGAACAGGTCGGGCCGAGGTGGATCGCTGGACGATACGCTCTGACAGGTAGTCCGGGCCCAAGCCATGGAGGGTTTTATAAACTAAAACCAACACCTTGAATCTAATCCGGGCTGCAACGGGCAACCAATGCAGGCGGGCCAGGACTGGGGAGATGTGGTCATAACGACGCACACCAGCCACCAGCCTGGCCGCCACATTCTGTACCCGCTGCAAGCGCTGGAGAAGAGTCAAGGGCAACCCCATGTAGAGGGCGTTGCAGTAGTCCAGCCTTGAGATCACCAGTGCTTGAACCACTGTTCTCAGAGAGTCAGCATCCAGGTACGGGCGGATCTGGGCTATCTGACGAAGACGATAATAGGTGGCCCTGGTCACCGACACCACCTGAGCCTCCATGGAAAGCGCCATGTCCAGGACCACACCCAGATTCCGCACCCTCTCTGCGAGTTGGAGGGAAACTCCCCCCAATCAGGGGAGAGGGCCTCCGTACCCAGATGGCGAGCTCCCAAAGAACATAACCTCCGTCTTCTCAGGGTTGAGCTTAAGCCTGTTCACCCTGGTCCAAGTCAGTATGGCATCCAGGCACCCATCAAGGATCCTCACAGCTTCCACTGCAGAGGTGGAAAAGGAGAGATAGAGCTGCGTGTCGTCAGTGTACTGGTGACAGCAGACTCCAAATCTCCTAATGACCCCAGCCAGCGGCCTTACATAGATGTTAAACAGCATGGGGGAGAGAGATGACCCCTGCGGAACTCCACAAGGGAGAATTCACAGGGCCGATAACTCCCCCCATGCTGAACCTACTGGGGATGGCCTTCCAGGAAGGATCGGAGCCAACTGCGAGCAGTGCCACCGATTCCCACCTCAGAGAGCCGATCCAGTAAGATACCGTGGTCGATGGTATCAAAGGCCGCTGACAAATCCAGGAGAACCAACAGGGTAGAGCAACCCCTGTTGGCCGCCTGGATAAGGTCATTTTGCAGCGCGACCAAAGCTGTTTCGGTCCCCCGACGGGGCCTGAACCCAGACTGGCATGGATCAAGGCACTGCCGATCCTCCAGGAATGACTGCAGCCGGACCGCCGCCACCCTCCCGATGACCTTGCCCATAAATGGGACGTTTGCAATTGGGCGATAGTTGGTGTCCAGCAGCCGCCACCGCTGAGACCAGGGTGAGAGCTGGCCTGGGTCTCCTCCATCAACGCCACTGCAGGCCCCAGCCGCCCAATGGAGGGCGTGGGCTTTTTAATGCCCCAGCACCAGTCAGCTGGTGTGCGGGGCTTCGGGGAGGGGGAAAAGTTTTTTAAAAGCCCCGGGCTTTCAAAAAATATTTTACCCCTCCACCAAGCCCCATGTGCCAGTTGATTGGCACTGGGGTAGGGAAAAAACTCCCCCCCAGTGCTGATCAGCTGGCAAGTGGGGCTTGGGGGAGGGGAAAATATTTAAGAAGCCCGGGAAGGAGCCTTGTCGGCTTCTGCGGCCACATTCCAGCCCCCCCCAACCTTTTTGTTAGTGTTTCATTTTGTATGAATGTTTTTGCAAAAATTCATATCAAATGAAATGAAAAAAGTTGCAGGGGAGACGAAATGAAACAAAATGAAACATAATTTTTCAATTTCGTGTCCATGCCTAGTATGTATGTATGTGTATGTATGTATGTATGTATGTATGTATGTATGTATGTATGTATGTATGTATGTATGTATGAATTCATTCGTTCATTCGTTCATTTGTTTGTTTGTTCATTCATTTTCTATACCACAAAACCATCTGGCCCAAAGGCCACTCTGCGCAGTATACAAAATCATTAAAATACAACGTAAATACAATATTAAAAATAAAATAATGAGGAAAGAGAAGAAAGAAAAAATCCTGAGCCAAATTAAGATTAGCATATACACTAAAATATAGACAAAGATGATGATCATCATCATCATCATCATCATCATCATCATCAACAACAACAACAGCAACAGCAACAGCAACAGCAACAGCAGCAGCAGCAGCAGCAGCAGCAGCAGCAGCAACAACAACAACAACAACAACAACAACAACAGGCAAAGACATGGAAACTGGAATAGTCACTAGTAACACCTTTACATCTCACACATCACTGCTGTGCCCTAGTACATGGAACTGAGAAACACTGCTGTCTTGGACTATAGCTCCCACCATCTATCAGGAGTGGCCAGTGAAGCATGATGAGATTTGGAGTCTGAAAACACCTGCAGTGTGGCCATGTTGATCCTTCCTTCTGTACAATGTGTTTATTTAGCAGAACATGGAAAAGTTACTTTTTGGGATGATAGCTTTGACAATCCCAGTTGGCAACATGGCCCATTTGTTGGAATTCCTATACTTATTCATACTCTCAATCTCTCTCTCCCCACCCCACCACCATTTTTTTCACATATTAACATCCGTGTCCGTGCAATCAACCTCATTGTGAGTAGGTCTATGAAGGCACTAGCAAGTGAGCAGCAAATAATAGGAATCCTTACAGAGACATAAACATCACTGAATAGCCTTGGGCATGCTGCTGTCCCTGAGCCTTATCTGCTGCACAGCAGGTTCAAGTCACTGAAGTGAGGCATTAAAATAATTGAACTAAACCGTGCAGTTGTGACCAGTCTGTGCTGCAAACATTTAATAAGACTGCTGTAGGGAGAGGATGTTCCCTGGTGTTGGGAAAGATTGAAGGCAAAAGGAAATGGGGACAGCAGAGAATGAGATGGTTGGATGGTGTCATCAGTGCAACCAGCACGGATTTGACCAAACTCCAAGAGGCGGTGGAAGACAGGAGGGCCTGGAGTGCTCTGGCCCATGGGGTCATGAAGAGTCTGACATGACTGAATGACTGAAGAACACCAAGGGAGAGGTTGAGGGGCGTTTGATTTACCTGCTCAGCTGACAGCAAGGGGGCATTTTGCTAAGCGATGTGCTTGCTTGTAATGAATATTAGAACCACGAGGAGGGGGGGGGGAATAAATCATCTGATAACTAGAGGTTTTCCTGAGAAATGATTTCATGTTGCAGTGGGCTTCCAGTTTGTGAGTGACAAAGTGTTAGAATTGAATGAAACTATCCTCAAGGTCTCCACAGATGCAAGACATGTGATAAACATGCTAATGTGAGAGTGTAGGGTTGGGACTGATGTGCATCCCAACAACATTATACCCAGTGACATGAATCTCCAGATCAAGACATCTCACCTGAAAAGTGTTTATATCCTTGCCACATTTGTTCCATTAATGATGCCAACTTATGGACCAAAACTTGGAGAGTGAAAAGGGTATAAAAGGTGATAAAAGCACACCTCCTTTTGAGGAACTAGCAACCTCTCAGTGTGTATTGAAAAAAACTAAATCCACCCCTTTCTAAGCATTGTTTATGTTTTAGTTCTGCTCTGAATACTAATATGAACAATTTCTATTTTTAAAAGTCATGTGGGCAACATTCTAAAAAGATGTTATTTTCAGCCAGTTCTGACAATGGCTATTTCAACATCGTTTCATTAAGGAGCAGATGCAGGATTCCCCGTCTTTTCCTTTCCTTTTAATCTCATTTCAAGATTATGCATTGAAGAAACTTTGGCCTGGCAAACGAGCCTCCAACAGGCTTCTTGGGCCTTTCAGAGGCCCCAGAAACCCAAAACCACTTTTGGGGCCTCCGATATGCCCGGGAAGCCAATCGGAGGCCTGAGGTAAGTGCAGGAGGCCCCAAACAGCTTGCCCTAGGAGCATTAGCCTTCACATGCTGCAGTCCCGCAATATAGTGGGGAACGATTGTACAACAGTGTATCTATTAGGACATGCTTTACATATAAGGGAAGAAATCTATTTACAAAAATAGAGTAGCAAAACTTGCATGCCAAACTAGTTATTCCTAAGAAAACATTGCACAAAATTTGCAAAAAATTATGCATTTTTGATAACAGAATGCAGAAATTGATTGAATCTTTGTAAAACTAACATTGCCCGAAGAGGAGCTGTCTTCCATTCACAAAGAGACACCAAGCAGGGGAAAATCCCAGAAGCTAACTCCTTTTTTCCCCATCAGTCAACTTCTTCTTACCCAACCACAAAGCAATTTTCAGAGCTCTTTTTCAAAAAGAGTGAACTGGTAGACATTTGTGTGGATCATCTTCCCTTTTATTGGTCTACATTGATGTGAGCACAACCCCCAAAAGGGAAAAAAAAATGTATATTTATATATTCTGAATAAAGTGCCTTCCTGCTTTTTAGACAAAATGACATCTATCTTTCATTTCTAGAAATGATAGAAAGGCTGAAGATTAGGAACGATTTGTACCTGGCCAGGGGGTTCTGGAAGTTGCGATCCAAAAATAATGTCTGGGAGAAGCTCACTTAGGCGATAAAAGGGCAGTAGCTTCCTAGTTGCATATTGCAGAAACGCTGTGGTTTACATTGCCTGATATTGAATTAAAAACCTTGACTGCATGGCTAATGCCGTGATAAGATTACAAAAAAGCAGTGTGGAAAATGCAGACGCCACATCCCGTTATATGATGTGCATGACAGGCAAAACCATGCATTTCCCCAGCCCCCCTCCCCCTTCCCCCCTGTACAGCTTAGAGGAACTATATTAACTGGGACAAAACAGTAAAGTGGAACCAAGCCTTTTGTCCTGGCTCCACATCACACAATGGAGTTCAGCAATCAATAATGAAAACCACATGCTCTTCTGCAACATCTCTCCACCTCAGTGAATGGATGCAGATAACACCTCCTTTCCTCCTTTTATTCAGTTCACAGAGGCCTCTTTGGAGCTCGGGTAACATTTGATGGAAGTAATGCAACACTGGATTGCTGCTACCAGCGGACCTGGGGAGGTCAGTGGGCAGGGCAATAGGACGTCTCAGCTGTAGGCAAACTAGGCATGCATGCAGAAAGCCCCAACATTAAAATGTAATTTACCATTCAGACAATCCACCAATGGGAAGGGGCTATGGGAATCATTGGGAGAGTGAATTGTATGGGAGGGTTGGGAATCATACAGTCCAAATTTGCAAATCCATTGTTATGTAAAGCGAATCTAAATTTGTCTTGGTGTTTAAATAAACAGCAGACTCTTTAGCTAAGGAGAGACAGCATCCTTTGTCTTTTCTGGCTATAATTCCATTCATTTTGTAGCCCCTTCTATTGTATGGGAGTGGAAGAGATTAAGAACCCCTCCGGGGAGCCTTCTTTCCAAACTGCTGATTTCCTTGTTTATTTTGAAAAGGCTTTCTCAATGAGAACAAGGACCACATTGGTCTTATGAATATCCCCCCTTTGCGCAGCAGCCCCCCATTTCCTCCTCCCCATCTCTCCTTCCCATCCTTTCCTCTGCTCTTCCTCCTCCTTCTCCCCCACTTGGCTTCTCTCTCTCTCTCTCTCTTTCTCCTTCCATTGTTTCGCAGAAACATTGAAGGATAAAGTGATGATTAAAAATGCTCATCATGACCATCTGCGGGGGTGCCCTGTACATTGTCAGTCTGCTGTTGGGTATCAAAGCTGTATCATCCGTGTTCTTTGAAGCCTAAGCAGGTTGGACATGCAATTTAGATGAAAAACAATTACGCGGCGCTCACTCGCTCGCTCGCTTTTGCAAGAGGAGTGGGGCTCATCTCCGAGACAGGAAACAAAAGCAGCACTTCATCTCCATAAATTTCAAATAAGTGGGGGGGGGAGAGAGAAGAGGAATGGGACAGCCTGCATTTGTTTGCCAGGAGGAGTCATCTGACATAACCTTCCTCTAACTAGCTCCTTTCTCAGAAGAATATGCTTAGCTTCTGCCACTGACTGCAAGGAAAGGAGCATTTATTTCATCTTTTGTCCGCTCTTCTTGAAGACAGCTAACACTAATCATGAGATCGCACAGATATCTTTCACGTCTCCCTTTGTTAGACTATTTACATTCTAAAAGGCAACCCCAGCTGGGGTGAAATTCATCGTTCAAAAGTAACCTGCTCGATGCCGCTTAAAAACACGAATGTTACACGCAGAGGCTGGTTTAGGGCAACCTGGCAGGTGCCTTGAGAAAGCCTTCCCTGTGGATATAAGGTTCTTGGTATGATTCCCTCCTTTCCCCCAGGTTACTCTCTTCCCCTCTGAGAAGCATTTGCCCTCCCTCCCTTGCTGCTGAACAACGACCTGCCGTGTTTCAAATAGATTTAGAAAATTCCTCATCTTGAATGATTTTGCATATAAAGACCTTCTCCTCAGGTTTCATCCGCTGCTGAAATTCTGCATACTGAGCAGCATTTCAATAAACACCATCCTGGTTCTTTAAAATGTGAGAGTATGGGCAGCTGTTGCTATGGAATTAAATTACTGCTTTCCTTCAGGAGTAGGGTGAATTGAGACCAAGCCCAAGGGGTAGGGTGGGGACATTCCCACATATTTGGGAAGTAGTTTGCTAGTTTCATGTTCAGGGACCATGCAGCTTATCCAAGGCCATACAAGTGGCAGGACATGCTCCAGGTGATCTCATTTGGACCCTAGAAGTGCAGTAGTGATCCAAATTCCAAGTCCCTGACTCTGTGACCATACCCTCTAACCCCCTAAGCTGTTGTTTATACTAGCTGAGTTTGTTGTTGTTGTTGTTGTTGTTGTTGTTGTTGTTGTGTGAGTTAGGCATTTATAAATTGGTCTGTGGTCTCAGTCATCCTGGAAGTTGGGTCATGGTAACTAGACTTCTTTTCTTGTGAGATATATTTTACTACTCACCCAAGTAGTTTTGTCAGTCTAAAGAAAGTTGGTGCAAGGCTTTCAATTCATAGTTCACCTTGGTTTCATGCTACCCTGGTCTGAACAGGCTCGTTAGGCCACTGAACAGGCCACTGTCCACCTCATCCTGTTTAGACAAAGGTGGCAGGAAACCAAGGCGAACAATAAATTGGAGGCCTTGTACCAACTTTCATTAGACTTGGATGAGCAGTGAAATGTTTCACTGTCACAAGAAACGAAGTCCAAGTGCCATCACTCAACTTCCGGAGAGCATTTATAAATCCACTGATTTCCATAGGCTTAAAGGATGCCCAGTTATTTTCTGGATTTAAATATGGATTTAGCATAGATATGGAGACATACTTGAGGACCTCAACAGGAGCAGATGTGGATTTCAGCTAGGAGGTCATGTCAGCACTGATGATCTTTCAGGAAGCCCCCAGTATAAATGCTTCTTGACCTAATCATGAGTTAGCCAGCCTCCTTTGAAGCATTACTGTAAAATTAAAAGGAAACCACAAGTTCCTGAATGTTTTAGCAAATGTATGGCAAGAGATAAAGACAGTTAAAATGCAGAGGAAGCAAGTTGAGTTTATTAGAGCAATTGGGAACTGGGCAAGATGTGTACAAGGACCAACCAAAATGTCACAAAGGAGTTGTGAGTCTGTAGCTGAGAAAGGTGCACTCTGCTCTCCAAACAAATCAACCAACGAGGGATCAGAAACACTGAAAAAGGAAATGGAAGGGATAAAAAGGGAGGAGCTAGGGGAAGACAGACAGTTAAAGATGGCGGGAACTGGAGAGAGGGAAGTAACCATGGCGGTTACTTCACGTACCTCTTGCAGCTGTTCGTGGCTCTGTTGCGGCTCCGTTCGACAGAACGGAGCCTCACGTACCTCCGGGGTGGGTGTGTGGTCGCTCTGACCACGCCCCCTGAAGAGTGCCCTAAGCGGGCTGAGAGATTCCCTTCCTCGACCTCGGGAATCTGGTCAATCCGCTTTTCGATCCGAATTGGCGGTACGTGTGGTTCCCTAGCATTCGCATTCTGAAACACTTTCTGCCATTTAAAAGTTCCTTTCTGCCTTTGCCGTGATTCAGAGGACAGGAACATCGATGTGTCGATATTTCGATTTTCCGTTCCCGCAATTTCTGCGCCTTTCCCCTTGCTTTATCTTTCAAAACTGTTTGAATGCTGTCACCCCAATTAACCCCAGTTCTTTCCTGCCAGATATCCAAGAAAGATTTCTCCTTTTCGATCTGCCATACGATGGCGATGTTGGGCGTTTTCCTACTGTGTTGTTACCTGGGTCTCTGTTGCAACCCCCCTATGACGGTGCTTCCTCCCCCCCGTCCTCTTACTTCAGCAGTCCACTCCACATTTTCAGAGTCACCATTCAGAATACATTATGTCACTCTTTGGGGAACCCTCCGCCCCCTTACCCTCTTCTCCTGCACCCGGTTTTCACAATTTTTCCCTACCTCACCGGAAGTTTGCAGAACAAATGTCCATTTATTAAACTGTGGTTGTGTACTCCTGTGCACGCCTCTACCACCACCAACATCTACACCCCATCGCCCTGCGCATGCATATAGTGGTGAAATGCGCACTCCGATACAGAACCTTGGAGCAAATGCTATATGTTCCTGGAAAAAAAAAGGTGAAGTCTCTCCTTCCTGCTTCTTCAAAATGAAAGACATAATGCATTATAAATCTGTTTCAAGCTCTGTCACTAACATAACTCCGTTATGATATTAAACATGCGGAGCATCCCTTCTCATGAACCACTAGCATTATAAGTTGGCTCACTTTTTTCTCAGCTGCTGCTGTCTGGATTGAAGTTTTGATTTCTGATATTCTCCTTCCGGCAAACACCTCTGTGCATGTGCCAACTTCAGTGCATGAAACAGACCACTCTGCATCCATAATTGCACGTTTGTAAGCACCCTGGTTTTACATTTCCCACTGGAGGTACTTCATCAGTTACAATTATCGATGCAGCTGAGTGGTCAGTTGCATGCGCTGCTCTCTGCACGTGCACAGAGGAAAGGTCCGGCAACAGGAGAAAGAATGGGATGGGACCCAAATGCTTGGTGATAGTGGGCGCTCAACAATTCTCGTTTATTCCCGCACATGGCAAACCCTTCGGCTCTGAAAAGGGGAATGATCTTGGAGTTCACCAGCAAGAAGGCAGAGCTGTGTTACCCTGCACAACATTGGTTGCCGCCCAGGTTTTAATATTGCCTCAGGAGGAACTTGGAATAGTTACATCTACCGATGCCCGATGCAGCAGAGTGATCACCTTCATGAGCTGCACTCTGCACGTGCAGAGAGGAAAGGTCCAGTGGCAGGAGAAAGGCGGGGACGGGACGCGGATGCTTGGTGATAGTGGGCGCTAAACAATTGCCGTTTATTCCTGCACACGGCAAACCCTTTGGCTCTGAAAAGGGGCATGATATTGGAGTTCACCAGCAAGAAGGCAGAGCTGTGTTACCCTGCACAACATTGGTTCCCGCCCTGGTTTTAACATTGCCGCAGGAGGAACTTGGAATAGTTACATCTATTGATGCCCGATGCAGCAGAGTGATCAGCTTCATGAGCTGCACTCTGCACGTGCACAGAGGAAAGGTCCAGCAGCAGGAGAAAGGTGGGGACGGGACGAGGATGCTTGGTGATAGCGGGCGCTCAACATTTCCCGTTTATTCCTGCACACGGCAAACTCTTTGGCTCTGAAAAGGGGCATGATCTTGGACTTCACCAGCAAGAAGGCAGAGCTGTGTTTAAGTCGTGGCGTTTTTCAATTACTCTGCGTGCTGCCAGTGCATTGCCTTTTTGCTGGTGAAATCCCACTGCTGGAACCTCCCCCCCCTACTGATTTGCTGTGTGGTTTTGTAAATGTTAATTTCTACATGCCCGCGATTGTTAGTCATTAGCCATCTCTCCTTTTCTCTGCTGATGAATCTTCCCTAATGGCTGATTAGGGTAAAACTTTACAGCCCTTCCATTCTTTCCCTTCCCCCCTGCCCACCAATTCCTGGGGATCGGCTCCTCAAACAGCGCTCTGCAGAAACAGGCAGCGGGCAGCATGATATTTTGAACTGCGCGCCAGTCTAACTACTGACAGCCGACGGGCGATGCTTCGATTTTCCCGTGAAAACTGTCGATATTTCGATTTTATGCATTTCGGAAAAAAAAATTCACGGATGGACTGAACCTAACTATCTCCGTTGAAAGATTTTTCTCCTTTCGGTCTGCCATACGATGGCAATCTTGCACATAACCTTTTTTTATGCCAACAGATAAAACTACGGGTTCTCCCCCCCGTCAGCTTCTTCAGCAGTCCACTCCACATTTTCAGAGTCACCATTCAGAATACAAATGTCCCTCTTTGGGGAACCCTTTGCCCCAAATGACCCTCTTCCCCTGACCTCAATTTTTCCCTAGCACCACAGGACAACAGCAAGGGATTTTCTGATCTTATCTTGCTGACCCTTTCTGCCTTGCCGGGTGGGGGGGGAAGCAATTAACACCTAGCTGAAACAATCTGCTAATTCTTTTCAGCCCCTTCAAAATTTCCCCTTCTTAGAACCAGGATCTCCTCTTGTAGAGAGTTGTACCATATGTAGAAAAATAAAGAAGCCCTTTGAAAGAGATCATTTCTGTGTTTTCCTTCTATGCAACATTTTATCAGACTGATATCACTGCATGCCTCCCAACACATTGAGCTGCAGTAGCAATTTGTTTAAGAAAAAGACATTCACATTTCTTGAGAAATCAGTAACTGAAACATTTAAAATACAGCTCTTCAAACTTTATGCAGAACTCTGGAGAAAGAAGAAAACAGAGACGAGATGTCTGCACACCTGCCACCTCACTAATTGACCATGCTCTCTAATTGGACAGGCAATCAACCTTTTCCAGGGGATCTGAACAGAACTTTTTCCTCACTCTGGAGCTGCAGGGCCATCGGAGAAGGGGCTTTTTCTTTGGCTAACCCTCAAAACCAAGGGAAAAAAACCCATCAGCTCTCCAGAATGGCTCAAAACCTATGGTGTTTCTGGCCTGCTCATGAAATCAGATCTTTTTTGCAGATATTAATTGATAACAATTATGGACCAGTGCTATTCGTTGCCAGCGCTTGCTGAAACGAACATGCTTTTGTTCGGGCCGCACAGGATCTGGCATTACTAGGGTACAATCGCGTAAGATGGCAATGTCAATCCAAATTTAAAGCCCTGAGGCAACAGTTCAATCTCACCCTGTTGAATTTTGGCCCCAATCCACCAGAGCAGCATCAATCTCCTTTTTGGGGAGAGATGAAGATCTTGTGGTGTCAAGCAAACAGGCCACACCCCGGGCATGCATTTCCAGCAGGTACCTACTTCCGTTCCTTTTGTTTACAAGTGTTCCTTTTGTTATAGTTGTACCCTTCTGTATCTAAGTTCTTACAAGCACTGTAAGAACATTAAAAGCACAATCAAACCTATGGTGCAAATAGCTCTGTATTTGGAATGCCCAGTTTTGCATTATTGAAGATACTTTGAATAAGTTTCAATTAGGGACAGTATTTTATATTTTTAAAATGAACCCTATACTAAAAAAATGAACTTGATCTGACAGTGCAGTGCATTTATAAGGTATTATTTTAAATGCAGAAGTAAGTTTAAGCAGCACTTTTTTGTTAAAAATTTTGCTATTTTTACACATATAATGTTAATTTAATTAAAAGACTGTTGCAACAGTGGAACAGTGGGAACTGATTTAACCAAAAGCAGGTAACATTTCAAAAGTTATAATACTGTCCTTATGCTACTTGTACAGTGCCCAATATGGATTTGAAAATGCACACACACAAGAGGCTCCAGTAGCTGTGTTCGCCAGTTAATTCACATTTCCCTTTATTTTCAAGTGTTTCTTTTTGGGCTTATGTTCTGTATATCATGGTTATAGGAATTTTTTCCTTTAAATTCCCCCACTTTTCCCTCTGTTTAATCTACTACCTAATGCATTCTTTAAATAATACTGCCTGTAAGAAAAAAAACCTAGCCTGGGCGCACGTTTAGTATCACTCTGTGTGCGTGTCTTCACTGTAATGTGAAAATTAACCAGTTTACATTAAATTACAGTACAGCCTGTATCTGGATCGTATGTGTTGATAGTACAAAAGCACCATTAACATTAATTGGGTTGGGTAGGGTACTGACATGCACCTACTTTACTGCTCTTTGCCAACAGAAACTTTCCACCAGCACGATTTCTTACAATACTGTTTTTACTTAAGGCACTGCTTTTCTTCTAGCCGCAGGACCTGCCCAGGATGTTGGCCTGCGGCACATGGTGAGAATAAGAGTTGTTCCTGGGGCGAATGCTCCTCTTCTGAATGCACCTGGACAACAGGATGTGGGAAATGGTGAAGAGGAGGGGAGAGAGGACGAGGAGGAGCTTGGAATGTCCAAGTGATTCCACATTATGAGATGGAAATTGCCGGGCTTGTGATTATTTATAGGAAGCAAAAAGGTGCACCTGAGCAATGCATATTCTCTTATGTGTCTGCTGTGGTTTTTAATCCAAATGGGTTTGGGAACTGTAACTTTTCAGTTAAGCTGTATTGTGCTGCTCATAGAATAAACATTTCTAAACACGCAGATGAACACGACCTGCGCTGCATTGAAATGCATACTTTTTTCAATGATTAACATACTTTTTGTGAAATTACAGATGTAGTTCCTGGAGTTGACGTGATGCAGCTTGGTGTCCGACACCATGAACTAGAACAAATAATTGTGATGCTGCAGGACCTTGCTCAAAGAGGTACGGATTTACAACCCCCAGTTGCACATTAAAGTACCTGCTTCTCCATTTGTATGATAAATTACCAACCCCTCAGAGTTCGCTGCTGCCACTGTCTGGCATCTGTTCTTTCCCCCCAATGTAGATCATGCTGTTTACCTTATGGGGCTTAAAAATTATAAGCACTTTGGCTAGAATTTTAAAGGCCTCTCCAACCCTCAAAAGGTGGGGCACAGAAGGAAATATGAACTGGTTTTGAAGGCAATAATGAACACCATGAAAGGGGTAGATTGGGATATGCTAACTGCAGTCTTCATTTCTTCCTCTGCAGTTGCAGCAATTGAGGAGGAACTCCAACAAATAAGGGGACAACTGAACCGTCACTGCCGTCGCCGTCGTTGATCTCCAGCAAACTGATATTTAAAGTTTGACTTCTCAAACAGGATGTTGATCTGTGGTCAGCAAAAGGTTTAATAAGATAGATGTTAACGTTTATATTTCCCTATCTCCCTATGCAAGGTGCTTTGGGGAAAAAAGTAATTTATTTTTATATTTATTCTTAACAAAAATAACAGCTGAGAGAAAGCCTTTATTTATGTTCTTTATCATTATTGTTTAATAAAATGCTGTTCCAAGTACAGTTCAATAAAAACACTATTGCTACAACACATAGACTTTTGAATGCGAGAGCAAAACAACAGAAAAACCGAGGGAAAACTTCTTTCTTTTCAACTTTACATTCAAGAACCACCCTACCTCATACTCAAATTTGTTTGTGTCATTCTTAATTCCTAAGGGGGGGAAATTGTCTTTTTTTTCTTAACCTTTTCACAGGAGTCCTCAGCAGATCTAAACCTCTCTCGTTATTCTCTTTTTTAACAATGAGATAAGGAGATGGTGCTTCCTGTTCTTCTCCGGTTGTAGCAGCCGTGCGTGGGGGGGGGGGAAAGCACCTCTGTACAACCAATATGAACCTGTGGACACTCTAATGCCTGTAATGGCTCCCCACTGGGTGTGCTATGGTGAACCTCTGAATTACTAACAGCATTGCTAGCCAGAGAGTCAGACTCCAAAAGAGACTGTGAGCAGCTTTCCTCCAAGTCACTGTCAGTATCATTAGCACTCTGCTGTTTATTGACAGAGTCAGAATCTGAATCACTGACTGTGGCATTGAAAGTTTGTTTCCTAGAGGCAGCCCCTGTTTCCCTTGATTTCACTAGTCTAGTTTTTTTTTAGGAACCCCCTTCCGTTTGAAATCCTCAGAATCAGGACTGTGGCAGTTTTCTTCCCAGTCACAGGAACTTGATGTAATGAACTCTGTGAGCTTCTTAAGAGAAGTAGATGCCACCCTTAGATTAGAAATAACCTCTGTTTGGAACCACTTCTCAGCCTCATATCTGGCATCCCTCCTGCTGTTATTACTTTCTGTATTCCTCTGAACCCAGTTCACAAAACCGGACAGCGTATTATCAAGACGAGCTGCTGCACTTGCTCTCTGCTTCCTCTTGCGTAGCATGGCGAGTCTTTTTGCAGGGTCCAAGGTTGCTTCATAATTTGTGCTTTTGGTAGGATCTTAATGAATAATAGGAAACAGAGCAAGTTATGGATGGGTAAATGCAAGTTTCATGCACACCTTTACATTTTGCATCAATATTAGTGTTGAATTGAATACTTCCCACCAATTTATCTACTGAGGTGTTATCAAGCATAGGGTCAGGTAACGGAAAACCAAGACAGGTAAAGAAACGTGACACTGAAGTGCTTTAGAGCAATTAAAAGGTGTAACAGGTATCTGATGGCAATTCTTTGTCCCTAACCCCAGATAAGCAGCACCAGGACGGATTACGATTCCCTTGTTGGTTGCTAGGTAGAACAAAGTACTCCCTATTTTTGTCATGGTCTAAAGAATCTGCATCTGGGTGCTGCTTCCTTGGATAGTACTTTTATGGGAGATGTACAGTGGATTGCATCCTGCCTATAATTTGTTGCACAGAGGACCCAACAGGGGCAAGCATTTGTGGCCAGGCAGGCCCTGTGGAAAGGGGCACAATCTGCCTTGTATCGCTCAGTTGGCATTGCTGTTTTAGGGGGGCAGAGAGTGGAGAGGCAGGCAGCCAGGCAGCAGTCGTGGTGACAGAAGAAGAAGAGGTGGAGGGAGTCAACTGAAAGGATGGAGCATGATTTGGAACTGATAGGGCAAGCAGGGGTTGGGAACCACTGATTACGATTATAGAGGGGGGGGGGAAAGTACCAATTATTCTGCCTTAGGAAGTTGAATGTTGCCTCCCACTGAATCCGCTGGTAAGCCCAATTTTAAACTTTTTAATTCCTGGCCTAATTTTGCTCCTCCAGGTATGTCCATGTCTGATGAAGTTATATGCAGATATTTACCTTAATGAAACTTATGAACACCATTCATGCACTCATATAGGGCATTGACTTTTGGTCAGATGGTGGCATGTGTACATTACAACTTTGTAGGTGGTTGGGGCAAATCAGGTTTTCGTGGAGTCTAGGAACTCACTACTGTCGTCATCCGTATCTTCCTCCCCCCCTCGTCACTGCAGAACCGAAATGCAGTTGAAAATGATGGTAACATTTTCAAAAACAGAAGCCAAAAGAGACTGCTTGCGTAGCAACAATTTCCAACAACACCAGTTCCACGAGGAAGGCATGGCGGCAACTGTAGGCAGTGCCGGAAATGATTCTCACCCTGGGCTACAGTCTAGATAAAACTTTCTGGTGACTTTGGAGGACCAACACGCCGGACATTGATCGGTGGCACCTGAAGCCACCTAGTGCCAGGAGGAGGAAGTGGCATTACAGGGAGTAGTGTCTATGGTGTTTTCCATGGAAGGCTTGCGGAAAAAATGGGACAAATAAAAAAAGCGCAGAACGCAAAAATGACGGGAGATCGTCGATTTATCGAAATACCGAAAAACAAAAACAAGTTAACGCTAAGTGAACCATCGGCAAGGTAAGGAAAGTTTCATTTCAAAGCGCATCAAAGACGTGAGGTTCGAATGGCTTCGGCTTCACCCAGTATGCACGTGAGTACACAAGAAAGAGGGGCGGCCCCGGTTTCAGATCATGTGACCGAAACCGAATTCAGATTGGAACCAAGCTCACCGCAGCACTACTAGGTACGTGAAGTAACCGCCATGGTGGTGGTGGAGGAAACAAAAGCTCCCGAAACAGAGGAGCTCTTTGAGGTGGAGAAGTAAAACCTCTGGACTGGAGAGTGGGTCAACTTCCATCTACCAAGAGAAGTGGCTGAATGAATGTGGCACAAAGCATATAAGGTACCCTTTTGGGGGCAGATGGCCGAGCAAGCGGCAAGGAAACAGGTGCTAGCTCTACAAGCGTGGGAGTGGCAAGAGAGGGAGAGAAGATGTCTCTGTACTCCTGGAAGTGCATTGAAGAGGTTGGTGTCGCTACCTCTGGGCCATTGGGTTCCTACTCCCCATCTTGGAGCCACCCCAAGGGAAGTACTAGCTAAGTTGTATATGCCCAGGCCTTTTACCCATCTTTCCAGAGGGTTTAAGCATGTTGCACCAGTTGTGCTCATACAGAATGTTAATGCGGGTCAGTCCGAGACTGTGTGGAGGGTGCACAGCTACGCCTAAGTTGCCCAGTGAAGACAGAGAATTGGAAGTCGGTTTAGCTGTTAAGCCAAAATGTTTTAATAAAGTTGAGTTGGAGCATTCAAATTCTCGTTCTTGTGGTTCTGACTTGGTGTCAGGAGGGGAGGGGGACAGCACCGAAACTCACAAGAGTAAACAAGTTATTTTAATTTGGGTTGCTTTTTAACATCACATAATGACAAAGACACTCTAGGCAACTTACTACATAGACCAGAAATTAAATTCATGCAATTATAGTGACAGAAGGCAACAAATAAACAAGATAACAATTTTGCCTTCACTACTCAAAGCATAGTACTATAAAATGTATGGAATTAAACCTCTTTAAAACAGAAGGAAATGATATAATAGATAGAGCTGGAACAATTCAGCATAATTGAAAGGTTCTGGAAAGTATAATAAGGCTTTTGGTCAGTACCCAAATGGTGTTGTGATGGGCTTCAAGTGCGCCTTTCTGGGGAGGGCATGCCATAGTCAAGGACCAATATCAAGAAGGCCCTTCCACCTTCTGTATTTTGTTTAGCTAGGGAACTTGTTGACGGGTCTCAGATGACAACCTTAAGAATTCGGTAGGTACCTAGGATATAAGGCTTTAAATTCTACGGATGATCAGGATGGATATCAACCAAAACAAGGAAGGCGGAGAGACGACTATGTCTTCCTAGTGTTGAAGCTTCTAAGATTTCATTTCATCACCATATTAGGATCTGTGGGTAAAGAAAAGTGTATCTAGAAATCACCACCATATTTGTACAAAGAAGCCTTGCTAAACAGATGGATTTCAGAAAAAAATCTGACCAGGGCCAGAAACAGGCATTGGAGATAGCCCTTGACTAAAAGAAGTAAATCCATAACTAATGAAGGTGTCTGAGTGTGCAATCAGATGGTAAGGAAGGGGGAAACCTGATCACACATATGATTTCCCTTAAAGTGACTCTTTTGTCTGGCAGGGAATTACTTCAGCCTAGTCTCCCCCCCCCCCCCAAAAAAAAGTAGGCCTACAGCTGGACCAGAAAGCTTGGACACAAGTTAGGGTTGGCCTAGAGCACAATTCCCCATATGTTGTATTATCAATGGGAAATAGATTGGACTGCACCACTCCAAAAGCAGTCCAAACTTCAATCTATTCCCGTGTGTGATCACACCCAAAATGTCACAGCCGGCCTTTTTGGCAGCTCTAGAGATTAAATTTTTTGAAGACTAATTTTAGAAAACAGAAAAACTTCCTTGGTCACTTCTCTTCAATATCAATGTACATTCAGTTCTTCTAATTATGGACTATTAGACAAATATAGATTGTGGCCTCACAGGTGTTACAGATGGCCTTTCCCTCCCCCTCCCCCAGCATTGACTCGTCCACCCACTGTTCACTTTGTGGTGATGGACTCCATTGTTGTCACCATTGTGCCAATAGTGGAAGAAGCCCAGTTGACCCTTCCTTACATCTCAGCACAACCAACCAATATGGTGAGAATTGGTTCTCCAGGGAGTCTCCCCACTCAGCTGGTAAGTGTTTATTTAAAACACCCATTAGGAGCTTATTATTTCAACTTGGTTATGAACACCATTTATTTTGAATCATTTTTGTATGTGTGTTTACGTGTGTTGGAGTAAATTGTGCCTGTGGGTTTTTTCAAGTATTGGATGCCAGGATCACAGGTTTTGGGCTGCAGAGTAACTTTGCAATCCAATCTATTATATATATATTTTCTGTCTGTAACACTGATCTACTGCTCTGGCAGTTTGAAATGAAAACAAATATAAATACAAATATAAATAACCACAGCCCACAAGAAAAACATTGTTCTTGCTGTCCAGGTCTCTTCTGGAAAGTGAGTTGGCGGTGGCAGTGACAGTGGGTGGCTGTGAGGGGCAGCCAGCATAAGGGAAAGTGAGCACAGGACAAAACCCTCAAAAGCAGTTCTAGGATAGTGTGCCAGGAAAAAGAGCATCTCCCAATCACTATGGCAGTACAAGATTTTCTTTTACTCTTTTTTGGTGCAGACATTTAAGTCCTGGAATGCATAGCTTCAGGTGGTCTCTTGACTTTCTAGTTTATAACTCTACCCACTACACTACACTACACTGGGAAGCATGTTTCACCTAGGAGACTGCAATAATTTCTGGAAAAATCAGAAACATCCTATCCATTGTTTTACTCTTACTGCTCTATCATCCTTATTGTAAGCTTTAGGTGGAAGGGAATGATTTTTTAAATAATCGATTTTGCCACCGCAGTTTGATTTCCAGCTTGCGTTTGCCTTTCATATCAGTATTTTATGCTCCTCTTTCATGAATCACTGGCCAGAATCCTGCTACTTAGTGTAGTAAGTTGCAATAAAGCAGGCCTACTGAATCAATGAGGATTCAGTAAGTCAACTCTTCCAGAATTTCCATAGACTCAAATGGGCCTACTCTAACTGCAACTGTGCAAGTTGCAGCTTGAGTAGGCCAATTAGAACCGACCAAATTTATGGAGGAGTTGACTGATTAAATTTCCATCGGGTCTGTTCTACTGTTTTTTGCTAGCTACAATAGCAGGATTTTAGACACTGATTCCCAAAGGATTCCCAGTCAAGATTCAATTTCCTGGAACAGATAAGGAAACTCTATGTGGCAGCTGTTTCAAACACAAGAGGGTCAGCATCTTAGTGCAAAATAGACCAACCCCCAATCCTTATTATCTGTTAGTTGAAACTAGAGGTTTGTGAACATCAACCACATTGATTTGATTTTAAATACTTATCTCACTAATTGCAAATATCGGTGCTTTGAGATTATTTATAGCCTATTTATCTATTGTTGTGAAGACATAAACACTGCCTCCTGTATGAGAAACTATATATACATACATTTGAATTCTCCACAGCTATGGTTGTAATAATACTGGTAGCAATAGCCAGACACTCTTTTATGCTTGATAGCTTGTAGCTTTCTTCCTTCTACCTCTTAAGTTTGCTTCTGACTCTTTCCCATGAGAGTTCAGAGCCATAAAGATTCCAGGGAGCATCAAATCTTCTTTTCCTTTAAAAGCACCACACAAATATATATGACAAAACCTAGCAGCATGCTGGAAAGAATCACAATAAGACATATAACATCATGCTGGATTTTCCAGCTTCCTGTTCTCACAGCGGCCCCACCAGATGCGTTTGGGAGCGCACACTAGATATCTGTCTCCTGATACCACTCCCCTGCATCTGGCCCTTGAAGTACCCTGGTTTAAAAGCCTAGAGATTACAATCTCCATCATGGTTTGCATGGACTTTTCCTCTAGGAAAAGAAATCCAAATCTTCACAATGTTCTTACTCTCTGGTATTTTGTGGATTATTTTGTATGTCTTTTCATTTTTCTTCAAATGTTATCTGTGGAAATTTTCATTTTTCTTTGTACTTCTTTTTATTTGTTTATTGCATACATCTGAGGAATAATAGTCTCATCTGAATGTATTCCCATATAAATTTTAATATTAAGCAATGAAAAATCCCTCCATTTAAGAAGTTCCGTAAATCGTGTTGTTCCTTATGGTAGCTAAAATGATAGTGTTTTGCCCAACAGGAATGCTTTATCTCTCTCCAGAGCAACTCAGTGAGAATTGAGCCTGCTCAGCAGTTATGGTGTACTGAAAATATACAGTGCACTTACAGCAATCTGGTTCCATTTAAATTGCCATGAAAAAATCTGGTAATTTTGTAAGGTACTTAGAATTCACTGTTGTAGTTCAGGGAGGATACTAAGATGCTATTTCAAAGCAGCATGTCAAATTCTCAATCCCAAGATTCCATAGGATGGAGTGTGGTATTAGAAGCAGAACCAAACTGCTCTAATTTTGTCCTAAAAGCACACCTTGACATCAGCTGGAACCAGTTCAGTGGAGGGCGACAAGGATGATCAGGGGCTGGAAACCAAGCCCTATAAGGAAAGACTGAAAGAACTGTGTGTGTTTAGCCTAGAGCAGTGATGGTGAACCTTTTAGAGACTGAGTGCCCAAACCATGAATCAAAACCCACTAATTTTTCACAAAGTGCCAATACAACAAGTTAACCTGAATACAGGTGGCTGTGAAGCGGTGATGTTGGGTGCCCACACAAAGGGCTCTGAGTGCCACTTTTGGTACCCATGCCATAGGTTTGCCAACACTGGCCTAGGGGAAAGAAGACTGAGTGGTGATATGATAGCACTTTTCAAATATTTGAAGGGCTGTCATACAGAGGAAGGCCAAAATCTGTTCTCGATCATCCTTGAGTGTGGGATGTGCAACAATGGGCTCAAGTTCAGAGAACCTGGCTTTTGGCTAAATATCACTATCTAACCATTAGAGCAATACGGCAATGGAACCCATTACCCCAGGGGGTGGTGAGTGCTCCAACACAGGAGGCATTCAGGAGAAATTTTGACAACCACTGGGCAGACATCCTTTGATTTGTGTTCCTGCATGGAGTGGGAGGTTGGATTTGATGGCCTTGTAGGCCCCTTCCAAATTCAGTATTCTATGATTGTATAAGATAGAAGATGGGTCAAAAGGGAAATGCAGACTCTGTTAGCTGGATGGAGACAGTCAGTGAAAAGGAGTGTGCAGTCAGTGCAAAAAGCTTCAAACAAAACAGGGGGCTAATGGTGCACGGTACCCATAGCCTCGAGAAATAATGATTTAGGAGAGCTGTGGAATAAATACTATTTTGATTGCTGTCGATGGGGTTCTGGATGGTTTACAGCAGCCCTGCAGTATTGCTGAGAGTGTGGAGTTTGGGGGTTAAACAAAATCTGAGACAGTAGCCCTGTCCACTGCTTTTATCTCCATAAAGCAGATAGGTGAAATCCTGAAATGTTGCTCGCCATTACACCTCTGAGGCAAATTAGATGGCTGGATTGAGAGAAGGCAACCTTACAGTACTACCCATGTTTCCCAGAAAATAAGACACTGTCTTATATTTATTTTTCTCAAGAAGGCACACTAGGGCTTATTTTCAGGGGATGTCTTATTTTAATTAAGTATAATTCCTTCTTCCCCCTGGGGACATACAATATGGTAAAAAAAAGTGGAGCGTCCTGATCCTCATTTCACTAAGGAGACTTTCACTGTGGAGACCTTCAGTCTCTATGTCTCTGTCTCCAGCAGAAGCCTCAGCGTACACAGGATGGCTGCAACCCGACTTTCTAGTCCCAAACTCGCAGGCTGAGAGAGAGAGAGAGGGGGGTGTGTTTTGTGTTGTCCTTGTGTTTGGGGCTATGGTTACTACAGCTGGCCAACCAGCAGAGTGTTTTCCCTGCACAAACTCATCTCTCACTTTCCAAAAGAGAAGGCCTTTTGCCTCCGGATCTCATTTGCTCCCCCCCCCCCACCCCACTCCCCATGCCCTTTTAAAGAAAAACCCACAGTCATGCAGCCTTGGAGGTAGAGAGAAGCATTGTACCTCTCCCCCTCCTCCTCCTGGAACAGACACACGGAACACACTCATGTGGGTTTTTTTCAAACAAAACATGAGGTGTGTGTGTGTGTGTGTGTGTGTGTGTGTGTGTGTGTGTGTGTGTGTGTGTGTGTGTGTGTGTGTGTGTGTGTGTGTGTGTGTGTGTAAGTATTAGAAGCAGAACCAAACTGCTCTAATTTTGTCCTATCACTAGGTCTTATTATCAGGGTAGGGGCTTATATTTAACAAATGTATAGAAATCCTGCTACGGCTTATTTTTTGGGTAGGTCTTATTTCTGGAAAACACGGCAGATGCCTAGATGCCCTGAGCACATCTGATCTTGGAAGCTAAGCAGAGTCAGGCCTGGCAAGTACTTGGATGGTAAACCACCAAGGAACACCAGGTGCTTTAGGCGCCTGGAATAGGAACTGGCAAACCACTCCAGTATTCCTGCCAAGAAAACTCCATGGACATGGGGTCACAAAGAGTCAGCCATGACTGGAACGACACAACAACAACCTTAAAGTACTGTACACACAAAATAGAAACCTGTCTTTTTGCATCCCCTCTTCTCCATAGTTTGGCTGTCAGACCCAAGTTTTCTAACAACTAAACACCAGGAATGCCCTGCCAATTTCTGCTTTAGAACCATGCTTGTTAATGTTATCCACTAGACATTCTTCAAGCATTAATATTTTTGTATGCCTGCCTTCCTTTAAATGTATGTTAGTCACCTGTGTCATTATAAGCAGCCTGAAAGCAAGGACAAAAGCATCATTCTGCTTGCCTAAAGCCAATTTTTCTGTGGCCGTTACTTCACGTCCCTCTCGTCGCTCTTTGCTGTCCCGCTTGGGACCAGTATGAAAAAAGGTTACTTCACATCCATAGTGTGACATCAGGAGTTCATCCTGACCACACCCCCTGACCAGGAACAGAGCATGATGAGACATACCTCCCCCTGGCCTCGGGAATTGTCTTGTCTTGGTTCTTGTTTCGCGACAAGTGCCCATGAAGTACTGCTTGTCACGCAACACACACATTCTCCTGTTCGCTGTGCCACCTCCCCCCCCCTTATTATGCAAATACCCCTTCATATGTGTTGTTCCATTTCCAATGCGTATTTCACTATCAGGTGGCACTTCATTTTTTAAGATTACTAAAAAAATAAAGTGTCCTTTGTGAGTCTCCATATGGTGGCGATGTTATCTGGCTTGTCAAGGGCTATTCCCTACTTTCATCTTCGTGTTCCTAATAACATATGTGTTGTGACGTTGCTTCCTTTGCTCCCGTCCACCAGAAATAAATAAATCAACCCCTGGTTTTTTTGCTGGTTTATTTCATTGACTGCTGCCGCTTCCCTTTTTCTGTTAGGGGGGGGGTCTATGGCGAGCAGCAGATTCTGCTTCATATTTTTTTTAAAATGCCAATCTTCTCCCCAGGAGCATTTAAAAATCGTGAGGTGGGCTGGTGACTTTCTGGGTGTTTGGCACACGACTCTCTGCAGAATGTTGTTGAGGGTTGGGGGGGACAACCAACACTCCCTTCCACGGGCAGGATCAACCATGGGATCGGGGGGGGGGGGGGGACGACGGGGACGGTTAGGGAGTGAAAAGAAAATGCATTTTGATGAATTCCTGTCAAATGCTTCTCCAAAATGCCTTAGACTGCTATTTAACAGGATTTGATTTGAAAGAAGGTAGTCAATACTGAAAAATAACTTTGGGCTGCTAATTACATTGCTCTTATTTTGTAACTACTCATGGGTTGAAATCCTGTTTCTTAAAAGAATAGGCTGTACTAGAGTAGTCCTGTTGAATCAATAAGAATTTGATAAGTTAACTACCCTGTAATTTCCACTGATTCAAACAGGCCTTCTTCAGTTGACCCATTTGATTAAATGGAAGCTATGGGAGAGTTGATTCTCCAAATCTTCATGAATTCAGTAGGCCTAATGTTGTGATACTTACTGCATGGAGTGACAGTACTTCAGCCATTATGTTATTCTTTACAAAGGAAGTAATGAATGACATGTACCATTGCAATTCAAATGTGCTGTATTGAACCGTAGGGTTAAGGGATGGGTTTCATGTGAACTTCTTGTATTTCCAGAATCCATTTGGAATTCCAAGGCCTTTCAATTATCTTCAAAGAGGCCTGATTACTACTAACAATGCTTCTTATTCTTGGCATCATAATGTACTGAAAAGAGATGCCAATATTTATCCTACACACTGTACATTATGTTGACTGGGATAAAAATGTACAACAGTGGCAAAAAGACATAGACTGATTGGCCAGAATCCTATTGGTTATTTATTGATACCATTGCTGAATACAATGGAATAAAATGGAGCAGTGAATTTCAAATACTTCAGGAGTTGCCACTCCTATTCTTTGTCATGTGCCTAATCATAAGAGTTGTATGCAGTGAGGAATGCAAGCATCAAGTCACTCAACCACTCAACCAGTGGCTATCTGCCACTGAGATTTATGCCACAAACCCGAACCGTGCCAAACTGGTTTGGGTCGACTTACTGGTTGGTGGCGGGCGATCCTGGCCCCTGCGGCAGGGGCTATTTGAGGCACTGGCTTGGGGCCAGCGCCTTGGGTTTTTTTGTTTGTTTTTTTTTTTCTTCAAGCGCCCACTGTGCGGCCCAGGAGCTGGTTTGGCACTTATTTTATTTTATTCTTGAATTTGGAGTGCTGACCCAGCCACCCCTGGGGCCGGGTTGGTGCTCATTTTTATTTTTATTTTTTGTTTTTAAAAGCACCGACCACACAGTTCCTGGGGCCAGTTCGGTGCTCCTTTTTTAAAATTTTAATTTAATTTAATTTTTTAATTTAATTTAATTTAATTTAATTTAATTTAATTTAATTTAATTTAATTTGGTTTTAAAAGTCCCCAGCCTGGGGCTTTTTGAGGCCCTGGCTTGGGGCCAGGGCCTCTACTGCTCTGAGTTCCAGTGGCGGACAAGGCAGGAGTGGGATTAGGAGGAAGGTAATGAAAAATGAAGCCAACGAAATGGAAATTTCCATTTCATTTTGTATCATTTTTATTTGATGGGTCCTTTTGTTATTTGTTTCATTAGCTAATGAAACAAATAATGAATAACAAGAATGAATTAAAAGTTCATTTCGTGCTCATCTCTAATTATATATATATATATATATATATATATATATATATATATATATATTATATATATTATATATATATATTATATATATATCTATATATGCATGTTAGGGTGGATTCGGGTGCATTCCCGTGTAGAAATCTGTTTTGGCGACGTTTCGACGATCTATCGTCATCTTCATGGTGTTCTGGCTTCTTTCTTCTTCTAGCAGAGCGTGATCTCAGTTGAAGTCCTTCTATAAATACTGCTGGGGGGTGTGGTTTGCTTGCTCTGTTGCTGATTGTAGGTTTGTTTGTTCTTTTGTGATTTGCTGTGTGGCTGAGGTGATCGTTAAGGGCAACTGCTGGTGGGTTAGATGGCTGTTTAGAGACATCATGTGTGGGTGAGGTGCTGATGTTGTCTATTAGCCTTTTGTTTCTTAACGACCTTGGTGATGGGTGTTCTGGCAGCATCCTGGGCTTTGGTAGAGTGGGGGTCTGTGTCTTGTGAATTCATTTTGGTCTGGCTGCGTGTCTGTGGTCTCCCCAATGTTTTTTTGGCGTGTGTAAGTGTGCTCCATGTGGTGGCTGGAGTGGGGAGTAGCGGTAGATGGTGCAGTCGTGGTTTTGTTATTGGATGGTGGTTTCGTTTCATCTGTGGGAAGGGTCTGGGTTTGTGTTTGGTGTGGATGGAAGGTGGTGGCATCTTGTGTCCTTTTGGACCTGGTGTCAGTCTTTGTGACAGAGGCTCGTCTGTTGACCAGGGCTAGTTTCCAGATGTCTGGCAAGCGGGAGGTGTCATCACGTTTATTCATGTTGTTTGGGTGTTTCTCTATTTCAATGGCTTCCATGATTATTCGACTGTTGAAGTGTTCAGTTTTGGAGATGAGTTTGGTTCTTTTAAAATCAATTTCATGACCTGTTGTTTTTATGTGCTGGAAGAGAGAGGAAGATTTTTCTTCTTTTTTGACTGCGTTCTTGTGTTCTGCGATGCGTGCGCTTATTCTCCTGTTTGTCTGTCCGATGTATGTGGCTGGGCAGACTTTGCATGGTATTTCTGTAGACTCCTTGGTTTTCTAGCTCAATCTTGTCTTTGGGGTTTCTTAAAATGCTGGCTATTTTTTGTTCGGTGCAAAAGGCTGTCTTGATATTGTGTTTGTGGAGAATTTTGCATTTTGTCTGTGGTGCCTTTGATGTAAGGGAGGAGGGCAGTGCCGTTGTTCTCTTCTGTTTCTTGGTTCTTGGGGGGTGTTTTTTTTGGATTAGTTTGGTGATGGTGTTTTTTTGGAATCCGTTCGCAATTAAAGCATTCGAGAGAGTGTGTAATTCAGTTTTTAGGTGGTCTTTGTCAGCGAGGCGTTTGGTTCTGGAGATGAGGGTTTTTGCTACGGAGTTGATCTGTGCAGGGTGGTGGTGTGATTGTGCATTTAAGTACGTACAAAACTCGTTCCACTTCATAGAAATTATAAAGAAACAAGACCTACAACCCAATGACCTACTCGTGAGCTTCGATGTTGTTTCGCTCTTCACACAAGTGCCCATTCAAGAAGCCTTGACAGCTATCCACAACAAAGTGCCCATTCAAGAAGCCTTGACAGCTATCCACAACAAATACAACCCCCCCAAGCACATCCTAGATCTGACCAACCACTGCCTAACCAACACATACTTCATCCACAATGGACAAAGATACAAACAGATAGAAGGAGCACCCATGGGATCACCCCTCTCACCGGTCATCGCAAAAATAAATGGAACACTTTGAAACCAACGCGTTACAGAAGTCCGAACATAAACCCAAACTTGCTCAGATATGTTGACGACACCTTTGTTATCTGGCCAAACGGGAAAGACAAACTGAAAGCATTTCCTCACACATCTCAACAGCCTACACCCCAAAATACAATTCACTATGGAAATAAGCCAACAACCAACTCCCCTTCCTGGACGTCCTAATCTACAAAAAACCCGACGGCTCCTTAGGACATACCATCTACCTGAAAAAAAACACATACAAACCGCTACTTAAATGCACAATCACACCACCACCCTGCACAGATCAACTCCATAGCAAAAACCCTCATCTCCAGAACCAAACGCCTCGCTGACAAAGACCACCTAAAAACTGAATTACACACTCTCTCGAATGCTTTAATTGCGAACGGATTCCCAAAAAAACACCATCACCAAACTAATCCAAAAAGAAACACCCCCCAAGAACCAAGAAACAGAAGAGAACAACGGCACTGCCCTCCTCCCTTACATCAAAGGCACCACAGACAAAATCAGCAAAATTCTCCACAAACACAATATCAAGACAGCCTTTTGCACCGAACAAAAAATAGCCAACATTTTAAGAAACCCCAAAGACAAGATTGAGCTAGAAAACCAAGGAGTCTACGAAATACCATGCAAAGTCTGCCCAGCCACATACATCGGACAGACAAACAGGAGAATAAGCGCACGCATCGCAGAACACAAGAACGCAGTCAAAAAAGAAGAAAAATCTTCCTCTCTCTTCCAGCACATAAAAACAACAGGTCATGAAATTGATTTTAAAAGAACCAAACTCATCTCCAAAACTGAACACTTCAACAGTCGAATAATCATGGAAGCCATTGAAATAGAGAAACACCCAAACAACATGAATAAACGTGATGACACCTCCCGCTTGCCAGACATCTGGAAACTAGCCCTGGTCAACAGACGAGCCTCTGTCACAAAGACTGACACCAGGTCAAAAGGACACAAGATGCCACCACCTTCCATCCACACCAAACACAAACCCAGACCCTTCCCACAGATGAAACGAAACCACCATCCAATAACAAAACCACGACTGCACCATCTACCGCTACTCCCCACTCCAGCCACCACATGGAGCACACTTACACACGCCAAAAAAACATTGGGAGACCACAGACACGCAGCCAGACCAAAATGAATTCACAAGACACAGGACCCCACTCTACCAAAGCCCAGGATGCTGCCAGAACACCCATCACCAAGGTCGTTAAGAAACAAAAGGCTAATAGACACACATCCAGCACCTCACCCACACATGATGTCTCTAAACAGCCATCTAACCCACCAGCAGTTAAGCCCTTAACGATCACCTCAGCCACACAGCAAATCACAAAAGAACAAACAAACCTACAATCAGCAACAGAGCAAGCAAACCACACCCCCCAGCAGTATTTATAGAAGGACTTCAACTGAGATCACGCTCTGCTTCAAGAAGAAAGAAGCCAGAACACCAGCCTGAAGATGACGAGTGAGACCTCGTCGAAACGTCGCCAAAACAACCAGATTTCTACACGGGAAGAAACCCGAATCCACCCTAACATGCATACCTATACCCGTGAAAATCTACGAAAACAAATATCCGACCTCTACGGGGAGGAAACCTTCCAGCTGACCAGAACCTACGAGAAACTAGAAGTCCGAAGAGCCACCATCTTATGTGACATTGCATTCCTACGCAACTGCCGAGATAAAAATGTGATCCCCACAAGCTTCCAACTGAAATTCCACTCAAAAAACCCCATCCAGCGAAAGGATCCTGAAAAGAACAGAACTAGCCCTAATCAGAAACGAACTACACAAGAAAAGATACCTACTAGATCAAACCAACAGAGACCTACTCACTCTCCACCTCAAACTCAGCAACAAAATCCACCCAACACTCTGGAACAAATCCAAGCAACTCGCCGCCTGGAGAGCTGAAACAGAGACCTCCCACAAGACAGACACACACACCAACAAACTCCACAAACTGGAAAAACGCCAGAAGCCCAACCCCCCACAGCAGCCCATGAAACAAACAGTTCACAACATATCAGACAGGACACTCACCATCGCAGAGACCAAAGTCCTGTCCAAAGGATTCAACTTTGCAGTCGCCCCCAGACACATCCCCACTGAAAACATCATATGTGGAGTGGAAGCCAGCCTAACCAAAATCAACCCAGATGAAGCCAACAAAATCAGACTCGAAGTCACCAATATCCTCTGCTCCAGCAAACCACCCAGAAGCAATTTACACAAAGAAGAACAAAAAGCCCTCACCAACCTGAGGAAAGACAACAACATAATCATTCTCCCAGCAGACAAAGGCAATGCCACAGTGGTGATGAACACATCTGACTACCAAGCCAAACTATCCAACCTACTACAAGACCCTGCTTACATACCTTTGAACACGGACCCCACCACCTACCTGGAAAAAAAAAACCACCAAAGCCAAAATAAAAGCCTCACCCTTAAGTGAAGAAATCAAGCCAAGCATCATCCCCAGAGAGAAATCTTCCAGATGCCCCAAGCTCTACGGCCTCCCCAAGATTCACAAAGAAGGAACACCTCTCAGACCCATAGTCAGCTCCATAGGCTCACCCCTACAAAACCTCGCCAAATTTCTTGCCAAACAACTCCAGCCCTATGCAGAATCCATCTCTTCATACGTACAAAACTCGTTCCACTTCATTTTATAAAGAAACAAGACCTACAACCCAATGACCTACTCGTGAGCTTCGATGTTGTTTCGCTCTTCACACAAGTGCCCATTCAAGAAGCCTTGACAGCTATCCACAACAAATACAACCCCCCCAAGCACATCCTAGATCTGACCAACCACTGCCTAACCAACACATACTTCATCCACAATGGACAAAGATACAAACAGATAGAAGGAGCACCCATGGGATCACCCCTCTCACCGGTCATCGCAAACCTATATATGGAACACTTTGAAACCAACGCGTTACAGAAGTCCGAACATAAACCCAAACTCTGGCTCAGATATGTTGACGACACCTTTGTTATCTGGCCACACGGGAAAGACAAACTGAACAACTTCCTCACACATCTCAACAGCCTACACCCCAAAATACAATTCACTATGGAAATAGAAGCCAACAACCAACTCCCCTTCCTGGACGTCCTAATCTACAAAAAACCCGACGGCTCCTTAGGACATACCATCTACCGGAAAAAAACACATACAAACCGCTACTTAAATGCACAATCACACCACCACCCTGCACAGATCAACTCCGTAGCAAAAACCCTCATCTCCAGAACCAAACGCCTCGCTGACAAAGACCACCTAAAAACTGAATTACACACTCTCTCGAATGCTTTAATTGCGAACGGATTCCAAAAAAACACCATCACCAAACTAATCCAAAAAGAAACACCCCCCAAGAACCAAGAAACAGAAGAGAACAACGGCACTGCCCTCCTCCCTTACATCAAAGGCACCACAGACAAAATAAGCAAAATTCTCCACAAACACAATATCAAGACAGCCTTTTGCACCGAACAAAAAATAGCCAACATTTTAAGAAACCCCAAAGACAAGATTGAGCTAGAAAACCAAGGAGTCTACGAAATACCATGCAAAGTCTGCCCAGCCACATACATCGGACAGACAAAACAGGAGAATAAGCGCACGCATCGCAGAACACAAGAACGCAGTCAAAAAAGAAGAAAAATCTTCCTCTCTCTTCCAGCACATAAAAACAACAGGTCATGAAATTGATTTTAAAAGAACCAAACTCATCTCCAAAACTGAACACTTCAACAGTCGAATAATCATGGAAGCCATTGAAATAGAGAAACACCCAAACAACATGAATAAACGTGATGACACCTCCTGCTTGCCAGACATCTGGAAACTAGCCCTGGTCAACAGACGAGCCTCTGTCACAAAGACTGACACCAGGTCCAAAAGGACACAAGATGCCACCACCTTCCATCCACACCAAACACAAACCCAGACCCTTCCCACAGATGAAACGAAACCACCATCCAATAACAAAAAGCTGCACCTTCTACCGCTACTCCCCACTCCAGCCACCACATGGAGCACACTTACACACGCCAAAAAAACATTGGGAGACCACAGACACGCAGCCAGACCAAAATGAATTCACAAGACACAGGACCCCACTCTACCAAAGCCCAGGATGCTGCCAGAACACCCATCACCAAGGTCGTTAAGAAACAAAAGGCTAATAGACACACATCCAGCACCTCACCCACACATGATGTCTCTAAACAGCCATCTAACCCACCAGCAGTTAAGCCCTTAACGATCACCTCAGCCACACAGCAAATCACAAAAGCAAAACAAACCTACAATCAGCAACAGAGCAAGCAAACCACCCCCCCAGCAGTATTTATAGAAGGACTTCAACTGAGATCACGCTCTGCTTCAAGAAGAAAGAAGCCAGAACACCAGCCTGAAGATGACGAGTGAGACCTCGTCGAAACGTCGCCAAAACAACCAGATTTCTACACGGGTGAAACCCGAATCCACCCTAACATGCATACCTATACCCGTGAAAATCTACGAAATCAAATATATATATATATATATATATATATATATATATATATATATATATATATATATATAATATATATCCATATATATAAAATATATATATACCTATATATATATATTTATAATTATATATATATATATATATATATATATATATATATATATATATAGTATTGTATTGTATTTTGTTTAGTCATACATTTAATTCTCTCTCTCTGTGAGTGTGTGCATTATGTCTATCTATCTATCTATCTATCTATCTATCTATCTATCTATCTATCTATCTATCTATCTATCTATCTATCTATCTATCTATCTATCTATCTATCTATCTAAAGACCAAACACAAAGCACAAGCAAAGCTGTTCATTCCAAGCAACTGAAACACAGTGATGCTGTTTACAACTCTTCAGGTGACAGTGTAGAACATTGACATTGTAAGTCTAGTTCTCTATGGATTCTGTAACAAAGCATGAGTCACATGTCCTGTCGTAGTGCAAGAGGGTTAAATATACGGAGTGACTATCATTTAGTTTCCCCTTGACCTCAGCACAAGGCAACTGAAAGGCCAGGGGTTCTTTCTTTCATAGGGCAGGTCTGTGAGAAATATGGAAAGTAGGTAACTGGTTTATTGACATGTTTAATGTTTAGAAGACAACCATTCTCTTAGAATTTTATAAGCCTTCCAGATACTTTTTAAACCTTTATGAGACTTGTAAAAATGATAGAAGGAAATGTGGTACCAACTAAATTTAAGATGACCTACTAATCTTTATGCATAGATTGAGCCTCATTTCTTATATTTCTGCTCCTCCTTTCTGTGTCCTAGGTCAATTTTCGACTGGGAAAGGATTAACAGTAGAATTATATAGCATATGGGGGTGGCAGTGGGGAGATAATTATCCATTTGTTTTTGTTTCTGTTTTGTTTCTTAGCAGAAATTATAATGAAAGGAAGCAAGTTGCCTTCCTCTGCTGGTATTCCCTGTGACTGAAAACTATTTGGTCTTTCTGGTCCACATATTATAAGAAAGATGCTACCCAGCTGTCTAGCATTTCATTCAGTCTTTGTTAACTGAAGCTTCTTTCTAAATCCTTTGATCAAAATGACCTTTTTCCTGACCTTTAGCTGGAATTAGTTCAGAAAATTGTTTACTGTAGTCTCTCTGGAGAAAAACATTAACATTGCTTTAAAAAAAATCCCAACTCCAGTGTCCATTAGAACTCAAATTGCTTCGAGATGTTGTGTTTTGCATTGAAAATTCAAAATATGTGTAAGCATTTTAGAGTTTATGCACTGCCAACTCAGTTTCCTTTTAAGCCATTTGGCTGTTTCATTTCATCCATTGCATACTTTCTTCCTGATTGCATCTTTCCACATGTCGTATGTTAGCCAAACAATAGAATATAAATGGATAAACGCAAACCAAAGGATAGTGAAATGTTTTAAATATAATGAAGAAATAAATGGAAAGCTACTGCAGGGTATCATGAATGCTTTGTCTTCAATGGGAAGATAAACCACCCATCCATTTCTGAAATAAATGCATTTGAAATTTCAAGAACTGTAGCATAACAAAATGGGGAATTTCTTTTAAATGACAATCAAAGTCTGGCTTAAATGTTACTTTAGTATTGTGAAAGGGTCAGTGCTGTGTATTTCAAAAATGGCTTTCTATAGGTTTTTTTTAAACCAAACTAAGAACCTTGTTTATCTTTTCTCTGGCTGGTGGGTTGTTCACTGCATGGGTGATGCTTCAGTAGGAGCCTCGTGGTATAGTGGTTAAATGCTTGTACTGCAGCTAAAACTGTGCTCCTGACCTGGGGTTCAGTCCCAGGTAACTGGCTCATGGTTGACTCAGCCTTCCATCCTTCCAAGGTCAGTGAAATGAGTACCCAGCTTGCGGGGGGGGGGCAATGTGTAGCCTGCATAATTAAATTGTAAACCACCCATGAGTGTTTGAAGTGCTATGGGGCAGTATATAAGCAGAACACTTTGCTTTGCTTTTTGCTTTGCTTTTGTACGATCAGGCACACAGCTAGTCACACTAGACAATACGAAGGGTTGTGAGGTGGTAGGTAGGAGAAAGCTTGCCACAAACATCTTTCATGTGCACTTTTCCCATTGAATTTTGGATTTTGGCCAGTGTGTGAATACTCTAACTCTGAAATTGGGTTTTAGTTAATGCTGTGAAAAAAATATCTCTACCCTTTCAATTCTCCTTTTCTCTGTTCTTTCTATATTGTTCCAGCCATTTGGTGAGACAAGAGTAAAGAAAAAAATGCACCCCCAAATTGTGGGAATTGTTCAATATCTTTCATACATGCCCTAGCGGTCTGCATTTCTAATACTGTATTCCAGATCAAGAAGAAAAGTCAACTACAGAATGTTTTTTCCTTTGCAAGCAGGCAGGCAGAAATGTACTACAGTACATTTCAGTGTAGTTTTGCTGTTTGAGGCAAAGAATAAGATTGTAATTGCCTCACTTTGCCAGTAGTTGGCTTGGTTTTTTGTGGCAACAGGGACTCTGCTTGCACTGAGACTCACAGAGAAGCTATTGAGAAGGGAATGGCGTGGCATTCATTAACAGACACAAGTAAATTTTTGTAGGCCACAATGTTGGCCATGCTGCTTCTCCGACGTTTTGAGCCATATGCGAATGTCTGATGCAGAATTTGGTCTTTTGCCAAATACTTGTTTACATAGTACCTTGCATGTTAAGCCTATCAGGTCTCTCTACTAGACAGCTTTTTTTTCCTGCTCCAAAAGACCAAGAAGTACTCAGCGTTCTTAATAAGGTGGCCTTATCAATACAAATTTAGACTCCTGCTAGTAAATCTTAACCAAAGTAGTGCTGCCACAAACTAAAGCCTGTGGTTTTACTTTTATTGTTTATTTATATATTTCTTTCTTGGTGCAGCTTTTAGACCCTTGCAGAAATGGTTAAAGAAATGAAGGAGAAACATTTGCAAGTGTAAGAAGGGGGATAATTGAGCAGAGATTCCCCTGCAAGTTTCTCCTAAGGCAAATGCATGTTGAATTCTCATTTTGCAAACTTCTTCACAAACCTTCAGTTATAGCCTGCATGATGTGCAAATGTTAGAATTTGCTACTTAAAACTAAATGTAATTTATAATATAATGGGTTGGCAAACAGACAATCTAGGATTGGCAGACACACATGTTTTGATCAATGACTTCTAAACTTTGGTTTCATTTGGTTTGGAATAGTCTGATTGCAGATCCATGCAGCAGGGGTATATTTGGGGGGTGGGTGGGTGGAGGGTGCACTTGACCCAGGTGCCCAGCAATCTGGGGGCACTTGGAAGGGGAAGAGGAGGAGGAAGCTGTGTGCCCTCCCGCCAGCAGTCCTCCTTGGGTCTGGGAAAGGAGGAGATGGAAGCAGGTGATTCCCCCCCCCCTCCCAAAGCAGCCTCTCCTTAGGGAAAGAGAATCCCAAAGCCTCCTTCTAATCCTTGCAGGTGGGAGTTGAGGAGCTGCTTCAGAATCCTACCCCCTCACCTGGCTGCTGTATTCCCGCCCACCTTCTGCCTTGCTGCTTGCCTGCCAGGGACACACCACACAGGTTCATGTTTGCTTCTCAGCGTCCTCTGATTTGCAAAACAAATCTACAATCCCCCACCCCCCTGAGGAGGTTTTGCAGGAACTTGCAATGAAAGACATTTTTAACAGTGGACAAAGACAAGTGTGTGGGTGTAGTGAGGTTTTAAACGTCATCCTCTGGTAATTATTAGAAAGTACAGCAATAATATGCAGTGTGAAAATATTCCAGCAAAAAGGGATACCTGATCTTAAATGCCATTTTTAATTGACTCTAAGACTAGGGTGCTTGTTAATGGGGAAAAGAAGAGGGTGCTAATGCTGTTAATTACAAATTGGGTTACAACCATAGAACAATCACCATAAGTGAGCAACACAACAATGGTCATCACGTTGCAGAAGCTGTTGAGCTACACCTCAGACACAGGAATCTTAACTAACTGACCCATGTATGTATTTTTCCAGCACTTGTTGGGTTAAAAGTTCATTCAGAAAGGTCAGTTGTAGAAGTGAAACTAGAAAGCAAATGGTGAATTATTTTTTCTAACATATGAGCTCAATGCAGAGAGAGATTGCAGAAGTAAGCCTGGCCAGGTCAAAGGGTTAAATGTCAGTTAACCCCCCCCCCTTTCACTCTGAGGTGAATGGTCCAAAAGAAGAAGCTTAAAGAGGCAGTAATGCTAAGTAATACAGAGATGTATTCGAGCATAATAAGTTAGAAGTGTGATACCCAACAAATCGATTCATCGCTTGATTCCAATTGTTTTTTCCATCCCGGTTATGGATCCTGCTCTTTCTATTTAGAAAGGAAAGGTTGACATTAGACATGGGCGGAGAAGACTATAAGCCAGCAGAACACATGAGTATTTGCACTGTGATGTCTGTTTCTTTTCAACTGCAAATAAAATAAACAATCAGCCCACAGCAGGGGTTATTGGAGGTGCTATTTTACGGCATTGTAATACTGTTGCTAGCAGGTTTTGGGAGAGGGGTGAGGGGTTCAAACCTTTTCAACACTGAAACTGGAACCCCCCCCCTCCCAAGAGCAGTACTGTGTGATTTACAAGGCTGGATAGTCATTGGAAAGCAAATAGAATTTTATTTGGATAGTAACAAAGCAAACTAAAAATAATTTAGGGGGAGCCCACATATCTTCAACCTCAAACAAAGAACTTTGAAAGTATTCAATGGCATTTGTTTGCGGAAGGGCGAGTTAATGTATGTAAAATGAAGAAAGTGGCTAGCTTTCTTTTTTCAAAGCATCATGGGTAATATTTCAAGTATGATGTTATCACAGTAGTTTATTGACATGTTCTCCATCCGTGGGTTGCACTATGATGCATTGCTATCGTAATTGCATGTTCTAAATTGTTAAATGAATAAACAATTTAAAGCGAGAAGAAATATGAGGAAAAATAAGGAAGATGCTTACACCACACATTGCATGTAGTTAACTAATATCAGTAGCCCTGAGTAGAATATATTTAGTATAGTTAAATGTTGTCTCATCAGCATGACCAAAAAAATCTGAGGATTACATTAAAAAGGTTTTTTTTAATGAATATATGCAATTGCAACAGTGAAATAATAATAATAATAATAATAATAATAATAATAATAATAATAATAATAATAATAATAATAATAATAATAATAATAATAATAGGTTAGTCATTGAATGAAAACGTACTGAAGATTGCATTGCTCAGGGTGGTTACCAAAACACAGAGTGGAGTATCAGATAATGGGAATCGTAAGAACTCAAAGAAGGGACACTACCATTACAGAAAAAGCATAAGAAAAGTTGAGGTCTGTCGACTGTGACAACGCAGCGAGGGAAGGAAAGAAAATATTTTTAAAAATAACCTCCACAGTCCTACATAAAAAGGAAAGGAAAACAATAAGTTTAAATCAACTTGCTGACAAAGCCAGCCCAGGGAATAGCTCAGCTCCTGGCTAGTTTCAAGCAGCTCAAAATCAGAGATATGCTATCTCAAACAGCTGAGGCACAGAAGAAAGGAAAACAAATCAATCAGTTCAAAAATAAGCCTCCTGTTCTTAAGACGGCTTGATCAAGAGGGTAGGACAAATTGTTTCATTTCTGAAACAAAAAAAATGGTATTTCGTTTCATTTCTTGACAACACTGTTTACTGCTTCATTTCATTTCGTAAGGTTTCATAAGGTTTTGAATGCTTCCAAAATGACGAAACAGTGTGTCATTTTTGTAAGGTGCCCATCCCTAATTATAATACCAAAACATGTTTTAAACAGCATTTATGATAAACTTAAAATTCACATAAAGATCAGATTTGCCTTACTAATCTCATTTGACAGTAAATTAGGAGAGCTATATGTTGAAATAAGAAATGATATTAGGGAAGAAGGCAAAAATGCTATTATTGCAGTCAAAACAACATCCCTCATGGATTATGGAAGAATCACTTAAAATTGCTAAGGACAGGAGAGAAACACAAGTGAGATTCGACAGAAATAGGGTCAGAATAATGTATGCAAGGATTGGATAGCACATGTTAACAGGAAATACTGTTCCACTGAGATGATTCAGATGTTTAAAGATGAGGAACACCATATTAAATTGGGCTAGGAAGCACACACATCTTTTCTATTGACAATGTTCTACTCTAGATAACAACTGGGTAGCATTGCTTTGAAGTACGTGCAACTTCAGGCATGTCAAATGAATTCCCGTCCATTACAAGGTGCCCACCATGGTGGTGGGAAGGACTGGAAATAGAGATGGGAAGACTTGGGGGGGGGGGATTAAAAAACAAAAAGCAAACACCACAAAAACTCTCAATGGAAAAATTCCATTTTGTAAAAGAACATACTATATTCCATACATACACCCCCTCCCCAATTTTTCTGGGGGAAAAATGGCTATGGGGGAAAAAATGAAAGAAAATATCCCCAACTTTTCCATCCGCCCCTTGGCCTTCCTCCCGCTTGTGAGAAATTGGATTACCTAGAGCACAACTTTCCAGGATGTTCCCCCCCCCCCAAAGCATCAATTGTATATATGAATGTTGGGCAAAACCCAACTGATTCTTATTTGCTTTCTTGATTGGCTTTCAACTGGAAGAGAAATGCAAACTAAAATCCTGTCTCCTCATATCCATGAAGAAGATTTCCATTTGGTTTTCATTTTTTAAATTAAATACTACATTTTTTAAAAAAAATACGCTTCCTTAGCCATTCCATGGAACCAATTTATCAGTATCCTAACATGGCTCTTTTAAAAAAGCCAATTCACAATATTGGCTAACTGAGGGTGAGTCAAATATGGTCCCTTGAGATCTGTATGGCATTTGGATGCACAAATGACATATTGGACCGCTTAGCAACCTCATTTAGCACACTCCAAACTGCTCCACCACAGTGGTGTAGACAAGCGCTAGCTCAAACTGAAAAACGTCCATTTTTGCATTTGTATAATAGTACTGGAAAAATAGTTGAAAGCCAGCACAAAAGTAAGGATTAACTGTGCCTTTCCTAAAGATATATGTGGTCGTAGATCTTTGCCTTTAAAAGGAATCTTATGTAATACTCCTACATACATTTCCAGGGTTATCTTAACTCTGAGGAAAATTTTGTTACAGTTCTGAGAAAAGAAAGTGAGGGAGAACACTTTCTATTTTAGTAATTAGTAAGGTTTCAAATTACAAAAGGAAGAGGACAAATTTAATTTCAGGGTGTCAAATGACTGAATTTGTTATGACATGCAATTGCTTGTACAACCTATTCTCTGACTAAAAAAAAGTTTGAATATTAAATGATGACTGTTTTCCACCTTCTTTAAAGACTGTAGAACCTGGCTCCATCTCATGTAAACACGAAATTATGGCTCAGTCTTGAAAGGACAAGCTCTAGCCCCCCCAGTGTTTGTAAGCTTCCACTAGCGGGATTGTGACGAGGAAGAATCTGCTTCCATTTTTGATGAACCATAGTTTAACATCTCATCAGAACTCTAAGCCGCTGGCAATCTCAAACACAGTTTGTTGAAAAAAGTGAGATTCTGATAGGATGGTGCAAAGTTTACTTGTTTCCACTAAATCAAGTGAATGAATCAATAACCAAAGTTAATCTTCATGCAGTAGGACTAAAACAAATTTGCATCACGTATAGAGGATTTTCTGAACTCAATGAAGTGTGCACCACCAAAACGGCCAGAGCCTGGAAACATGGGGTAGAATAAAAGAAACATAAGGTCAGTTGAAAGACAAGACAAAGAACATTTATTTATTTATTTATTTATTTTTGGGTTCATATACCACCAAGCTTAATTCCAAGAGCTGCCTAGATGCCCTAAGCATATCCAATCTCGCCTGATTTCGGAAGCTAAGCAGGGTCGGCCCTGGTTAGTACTTGGATGGGAGACCACCAGGGAATACCAGGTGCTGTAGGCGCCTGGAGTAGGAACTGGCAAGCCACTCCAGTATTTCTGCCAAGAAAACTCCATGGACATGGAGTCACGAAGAGTCGGTCACGACTGTAACGACAAAACACACACACACAATTCCAAGAACAACTCCAGGCAGTGTTAATATTACTAGTACTATTGGGTATTTATAATGACCCTCATAAATTCCAATAAATCCAATCAAATTTTTAAAATTCCTCTGAAATGATCCAGTCTTCTGACAACTGGTTGACATCAATTTTACTTTACCTCATTATTTTCCTGAATAGTTATTGCAAGTGTGTATGCATGTCCAGGTACAGTACCTTAAATTGACTGGAACAAACCAACAAAGCCTATTAAAATTGACAGGCATCACGTGATTTCTCCCAGATATTATTTCCTTGCAGCAATACAGTATTTTGTTTCTAGAGAGGACACACCCTGTACATCACAAGTGGTGAGGATGCTTCTGCAACCAAGCATGACTCTAATGGACTGAAATATACATCCTGCTGCATGATTGCTTAACTTGACTGTTTTCAGATAACATTGCACACAGGAATACAAATACTAAAGAGAAAGAGAAAGGGAATGAAAACTTCCACATGCTTTCTTGTATCCTAATGGGAGGAAGCTGGAACAAGGAGATGCCCAAGTCTAGAGGAAAGTAAAGAGTCACTCTCCCAGCAATAACAATTTAGGAGTACAGTAAACCCCCACCTATTGCAGGGGTTAGGGAACCTGACCCGACCCGCAATAATTGAAAATCCACAGTATGTGGATGCTGGGTCAGGTCAGGACTGGCCGGGCTCTCTGGGAGCTCTTGTACTTACCCCAGGCCTGGCGCTGCCCCAAATGGGCCTGCAAGGGTCTTTCCAGTCCCCCAGAGGCCCCAAAAGTGCTTTCTAGTGATCCGGAGGTCACTTCCGGTTTGCGGAGAAGCACTTTTGGGGCCTCCAACGGACCTGGGAAGGCCTTTCCTCCTTACCCCAGGGGGCCTTTTTTCATATACTGAAGACCCACAATATACCGGGTCTGCAGTATATGAACCGCGAAATGGCGGGGGACAACTGTACAAGTGAATCAGCACTGTTTCTTGGCTTGTTATATGGGTGGTATTTAACAAGGCAGCATAAAGTCAAAGCAATATTTTCATACATTTTATTCTCTTCTCTGTCCTACTGCTGATCCTTTCCGTCACTCTGTAGCTTGTGGTAATTTCTTTCTACTTACTGCTGCCACTGAACTGACAGAAGGGATCCTTCAACCCACCCAGAATGCAATAACTATGACGGTCTGAAATGGCTTCTTCGGATGTTTCCAGTACAACTCCTATTTCATCTGTGTAGAGGTGCCAAAAGGACACCAGAGGGCATTTCTTAATGGTGTCAAACATCAGAGTTGACCAACTGGGCGAACCTTACAAAAATATGACTGCTATGTCACAAAATTTATAGCTTAGCATCCTCCGGTAAAATTATCTTGCAAAAATTGGAGCGCTGCAGTATAGGAATATATCTCAGTACAATCTATATTTGAGGAAGGGAATTCCATAAAATATTATTCTTTTTATAATTTATATACCATCACAGCTGGACAGGATATTTCAGCATGTAAAACAATGGGGAGGTAGTTCCCAGCTCACAAGGCATATGCCTAAATTTATATGAAAGGAGGTAAGGAATAAAAGAGGAAGGTAAAAAAGGTTAAAATGAAGGAAAAGGTGGCAGAAATGGGAGGGATCCTAAAGGCAAAAACTGACTGAAAGGAAGTGCAATTACAATGGCCTACTAGGCTTACATTCAATTCTACAAACAAACAAGCAAACAAGCAAACAAAATTCTTCAGTTTATGAATATGGGATATTGTGCTTCTCTATCCTCAAATTTAAAACATCAGGAAATGTTTGGATGTTGCTGTACAATATCGAAAAGGTATGTCAAAGAGGAAAAGGTATGCCATAGTATGCCAAGCTTTATATAGCAAAGGGCAGCCTGAATATTGACAAGACCAATGGCAGCCGCCATGATGATTTACAGGATACAGTCTTGTGCTCACTACCATTTGCAGAGCAACACCAATCAAGGGAAAAATCCCCACAGCTGACTCTTGCATCACTCAACCACTTCTCACTCAAACACCAAGCAATTGTCAGGGCGGTTTTTCCATATGTATGAATGACAGCGAGCTGAAGAGCATATAGTATAGACCAGTAATGGTGAATCTTTTAGAGACCAAGTACCCAAACTGTGATTCAAAACCCAATAATTATTCGCAAAGTGCCAGTACAGCAATTAAACCTGAATACAGGTGGCTGTGAAGGGGCGATGTCAGGTGCCCACAGAAAGGACTCCGAGTGCCACCTTTGGCACCTGTGCCGTAGGTTCGCCAACACTAGCATAGACCATCTTGACTAGTGCCATTGGTGTTGTCAACATTCAGCTTGCCCTTTACTATGTAAAGCTCGGCATCCTTTGTCACATTGGCAATGAGGGTTTCTTATTGTGCAACAATAGCAGGCAATTTCCTGGGATTTTGAATTGTGAATACAGAAGCACAAGGTCCCACGTTCATGAACTGGAAGGTTTTTAAAGAATTGGATATGCTATTACACCTGAGTATTACAAGTGCACATCCAAGAGCAGCAATAATTTTGTGGTACTATGGCAACAGCGAACAAGTGGAGCAAGTAATATGCAATTATTGATATCAATAGTAAAAAAACCAAAAAAACTATTACATTCAATGGTGCTGGATTACATCCTAAAACTCTACCAAACGTTTAAACAAGCAAAACAGAAACAACCTATATTTGAATCTGTTTATCACAGAATGTTTTCTGTAAAGGCAGAATTTTTAAATATATTTCCTTAGAAGCATGAGTTGAAAGAAGCATGATTGAATGAAAGAAAAACCAAGCAAGATATTTTCTTTTATTTCTATTTCTGGCTTACTAGGAGTTGGTAGCTCAGTGAAAGAAGGGAAATTGTGTGGAGAAACATTAAAACTTTCTTTACAGAGCTTTGAATACAAAGGCTCTCTTTTGTATTGAACCTCCTGGGCTTGCTGAGAAACATCTGAGGAAGAGTTTACTACAAGTATTTCCCCTTGGCTTATTGGAAACCCATTCTACATTCTCTTTGAGAATGAAGGCAGGCAAAAGTTCCCTTCTATAGTACCATGTCTATTCTGTCTTTAAAATTTGGATGAGGAAGAAAGGGTTTCTCTTTTAAGTTTGGAGGTGTTGTCCAGTGATGAATGCATAATACTGTACAAATATTTTACCTGGACTTATTTGCAATATTCCGTATTCTTTTTCAAAAACGAAGTGGGATGGGTTCTCCTTTCTGGTCTTCATTGTCTTTTCTACAAACCAGCTTAGTTTTAAAGAAATGAATAGGGATGGGTAGCACCTAACGAAAAACAAAATGCTGTTTTGTCGTTTCGTTAGCTAATGAAACGAAACAAAATGAAACAAAACGGGGAAGCAGCGTTTCGTTACAAACTACATTAAACACCATTCCCCCCCTCTAGAACAAAATGATTCGTTCTAGAGGAAATGATGGGGTTACCTTCAGAAAACAATTCTAGCCTACCACATGAAATTTGGAAAGGTTTGGGGGTCAAGGAGCTGAGTTATGACCTTCCAAAGGGGGTGCCCCTAGGGGGAAAAATTCTAATTGGAACCAGAAGCTGATTGGGTGAGTGATAGTGCTGTCTCTGCTTCCCATAAGATTCTAATTAGAAGGTTTTTTCCTAGGGCACCCCCTTTGGAGCTTCATAACTCAGCCCCTTTACCCCAAATGTTTCCAAATTTCAGGGGATTCCATAAAATCACTTTCTAAAGTACCCCTGCTACATTGGTGCCCCAAGGTAAGCAATTTTTAAGTGCATATTTTTAAAAAATATATACTCAATATTATTTTTTAAAAATAAGTTTTCAATTTCTCAAGATCACTAAGAGGCTTCTCCAAAGGGACCGCCAGCCAGCCACTTAATGATCTTGGGAAATCTTTCCCTTTAAAAGGATGGACAATCTTGATCACTTGAGGTGCCATGTGGTTTCCTGGCTTGAAACCAACCTGATCCTTGCATGTGGATGCACGGATTGCGTCGTGCATTTCTATCTGACCTTATCTAACCTTCTTGAGTCCATTGCAGCCTGTTCCAGTTTCAAGTCCTTAGATGAGAAAGATGATAGGATGTCATTAGAAGTGGAGGTCCTTTATGAGGTTTATCTGAGCACAGGTTTATTTCAGCATGAATGAGATTTCTTAGCTATTTGAGCTGCAAATTAACTTGCTCTTATTTCTTACTGATGACATTTCTGATTGCTCAGACATGAGCATTTTCAAGGACTACATTTCTGGAGGAAAAATATTTTAGGATCATTCTAATTGTCAAGATGGAAGCTTGTCTCATTCTACCCTGAGCAAAACATGATGAGGCTCGTCATCTTTCTGGGACTCATTTGAATTATTCCACTTTCTCTGGTTACTTAGGGCGTTTATACACAACCCCTAAGCTCCGCTGCAAATGGCTGCAAGCTCCGGAGCTTAAAAATGTTTCCCCACCAGCTCCGGAGTTTGCAGACAATTAAGTGCGACCCCGCCCACCTAAGCGCGACCCAGCGCACTTTTCTTGTACCTGCTCTTGGGAGGTGAAAAATATTTGATGCGGATGTGCTAGGCTCTCCGCGCTTCTTTTTGTTTTTGTTTTTTTGCCTCCTGCCCCTTTAAGAGGAACCAGGAAGTGACCGGGGCTCCCCCGAGGGAGGTAAGGCTTTATTCTTCTGTCCCTTTTTTCCTCCCTCCCCTCACGCAGTCGGCAGCCAGGAAGTACGGAGGGGTGGAGTTGCACGAAGAGCGACAAACCCCTAAGATCTCTGGTCTGAATTTAAGGGGCCAGCGGATCTTAGGGGTCGTGTAAAAAGGACCTTAGTTACTTTTTGATCATGCAGCCAAATTAAAACCTGGAAAAGTGCTTACCATGCAAACACAACCAGAATTTAGAAATGTTTGGTATCAGCCTCTGCTAAATCTGTAGGCTTACCTTTGAATAAGGGTTGCTCCAAATTAGTGTCTTATTTCCCTTCTCAGTCCAGGAAAATAATAATAATAATAATAATAATAATAATAATAATAATAATAATAATAATAATAATAATAATAATAATAATAATAATAATAATAATAAAAAACATTTTCAACTTAGCTTTCATGGACAATTATCCACTTCTTCAAGGCCAGTACCAAAAGTCCAAACATAGCAAAATATGTGGTTTGCCAGGAGAGTATTCTTAGATGTAAAGTTCTTGGCAATTAATTTTATTTTTATGTTTATTTATTATTTTTATTAGTAGGCTATAAAGGGATTGCCTATAGCTTAGTCTTGCATTTTAAAAGAGCATGCTTCTGGCATGTGTGTGTTTTGTGTGTGTCTCTGAAACATGTTCCACTGGTTTTGGTTCAGCTCTACTACAGAAAGCTCATGCATCCTGATTCCTGAATAGAAAAAATGCCAGCAAGACAAAATGAAACACTTGAAATCCTATTTACTTTGACTGAAAGATATAAGCGTACACTCAGCCTTTCCACTGCAATCAGTGAGACTTGAAAATACAGAGCTTTGGCTGCATCCCATACCAGATTTGCACCAAAGTGTTTATTACAGAACTCTCATTTAGCATTATACTAGTATAAACAGGCTGGAGTCAAAGCAGGGTAAATTTGTACAATAACTGTAGATCTTCTACATTTATTTTAATCTAAATCTTTACCATTTCAACCTCTGCTAGACACTTCTAGGTTGAGTTTGGTACAACGAGAAGCAGCTTTTATGAAATGAGGTAATTTCCCTGCAACTTGCAACTTTCACTTGCACTGTTTTGCTTTTGAGAGGCCATCACTGTACACTTCCATTGGATTAATATTTGAGAATGCTTATTACTCAAGAGATTGTGAGTATAATTTATCTGATTTGGAGTGTATTCAGCCTGTTTAAAATTATTTTTGGGTATCTCTAATATATTCCTCTGCATGCACATGTTTAAAGCTCTGCTTTTTGGATGCCAATTTCAGTTCATTTATCTCTAGGGTCATAATCATAGGAATGGTATGTTTTCTTTGCTCAGAATAGAATGAGATTATTTTGTTCTCTAAAACATTCCACTTTTTAGAACGGGTAGAATTTACTACCCCGAAATAACCACATTTTAATGAATGTGGCTTTGAATTTGATGTGATGTAAACTGCTATGACTTTTTAATTATTATTATTTTGCATTTTTGACACCCATTTGGCACTACACTGTTAATATTAGCTGAAGCACATAATTCATTCATTACTCATTCATGGTTCTTATTCAACAGAAACTCAATATCCACAGCTGTCAGCGGTGGATTTACGCTACATAATCAAAAATGTTCACCAACAACAACACCGTTTCTCTGTCACCACAATAAAATGTAACCCCCCCATCTCCCTATAATCTAATAATTGACTTTGTGGGTCAGGTCATTTACATGATTGTCTACTTTGGGATGGTTCCAGATTTAGTCATACCTTGAGAAGATGCAGTGCCGTCAATGGGACTTCTCAAACATAAGTTCCATTAATTTTAATGAGCCTTCCCAAACTATGACTGACTCTGAAACCAAGCCATGATTTAATATGTGCTTTTGTGTCAGTTCAGCTTTAAGCTGCATTTTTAATCATTTGTTCACAACCAAGGCTCTGGGCAAGATCCTAGGGGTGGGGGTTAGGGTTGGGAACACACACCTGCTGTGGTATTGGGTTCCCCTTAAAAACACACACCACAAATTTAAGTGTACACATGAGGTGTGTGGATCCACGGATTAGTGTGCCAGGGAGATGAGTTATTCTGCTCCCCTACTTGAAATCCATTTATTTTAGGGTGGGTGTGGAATCAGTTCCACTTATGTGAACAGGGCCGGCGCTTCCATTAAGGCGAACTAGGCAGTTGCCTAGGGCGCCATAATGGAGAGAGGGCGCTGGCCAGCCTGCCGCCCCCCCGCCGCCCCCCGCCACTGGCCACCGCTGTCCGTCCCCCCACCGCCCACCAGCCGCCCATCGCCATCCGTGTGCCGCACCCGTGCCCACCCCATACCTGTTGCCGGCCGTCCCCTGCCATCCACCCCCCCGCAGCCTCTTGCCCCCTGCCCCCTGCCATCCGCCCGCCACCCTCTCTGCCGGCCCCACCCCCTGCCCAGCCCGCCCAGCCCCACGCACCCCCACGCCCCTCGCCTAGGGCGCAAAAAAACATAGCACCGGCCCTGTATGTGAACACCCCTGCTGCTTAAAAGGTAATGCTATGGTTTGATACAGAGCTATATCAGATGGCAGGAATTAAAAACATAAATCAAAATAAAAGCTCCCCTTGTGGACAACCCACGCCTCGGTCACCCCCATGTGTTCTCCCATACTCACCCACGCCCCATCTTTTCTTTCTCACTCCTTTCCTCTTCCTCATGGACGTCGATTTATTTCTGATGTAAACTGATTTTGGTGTCTTCACAGCTGAAATTGACATATTTGGATAGATTTTAGAGGCAAGGTAGTTTGAAAAGCCCCTGCTGGCCAGCTGAAAACAAAAACACTTTGTTGCCCTTATAAATCACACAATAGTGTGAACAATAAAAACCAGATCAATTTAAATGATGCTTAAATACAGTTCTTATTGCCAGCAGAGCCACAGCCTGAATACATTCTAATGAGAAAGGATGTGATTATGGTCATCTTTTGCCTATGCAGCTTGGAAAGCCTGGGGAGATTTTATAAAAACAAAGGCTGTTCTTAATCACTTTTCATTTAAATGTGTCTTACCATATAAAACATGCCCAGGTATAAAAAATGCTTTTGTAGGCTAACAGAAAGGCCAAATTCTCTTATTAGGGCAAGGTGTCAATTCAATTTTCATTGTCAAATGCCCTTAGAGCTAATTGATTGGGTTCTTCTGTCAGTTATATGCACATTAGCCATTGCTGTTGCTGCTGCTGCTGCTCCTCCTCCTCCTCCTGTTTGTCTTTTAGGGGAAAAATATGATTCTTCCTACCCCTTCCTGCAGGCTCTGTGACTCCCATGGAATCCCATCAGAAAGCCACTGGAGGCAGAGGGGAAGTCTTTAATTCCACCCCCCCAATGTTGCCCCTGATAAATTCATCCAAACCATGGCAATTTCAAGAATTAAAGACTTTTAATTTATACGGTGACCCCTAACAGAGATTGGTACTCATTTTACCAACCTCAGAACTTTGGAAGGATAGAAAGCAGAGTTCAATGTTGAGCAAGCTACCTGGGATTGAACTTTGGGTTGTGAGCAGAGTATTCACAGCAATGCTGCAGTTTAGAGATGGGCACGACTTAGCGGTATTCCCGTTTCCGTTTCCGTTACTCGTATCCGTTACTCTACGGAAACGGTAACGGGAATTACTCCGCCAGAATTCAAGCTCGAACCGACGAACGAACAATTTGGTCTGATTTGTCGTGCTCGTTACTTGCATCGCGGTATTTGGGGGGGGTTTCCCCGCCCCCCTCTCCTTGGCTATTGCTACTGCTGCGCTGCTGGTACCAGGCTGGGAAGGGCGCATCCATTTGCAGCAGTGGGTTTTTCTTGCAAAAAAAAGTCTCCGTTTATTTTATTTTATTTTATTTTATTTTTTTACACCTGCGCATTCGCAATGATGGGCTCGCCCATGGGAGTGGACCATGCAAAGTTTTGGAGCCATTCCACCAATTGCATGGCCAGGTTTTGCTGACTGTACCAGGCTGGGAGGGCGCATCCATTTGCCATGCAGTGCGGGGGATCCAAAATGGCAACAGCAATATTTTTTTTGAAATCGTTGCCCAAAACCCCACCAAAGCACCACAGAAACATGCGAAAATTAGCTATTTTAAATGCTTGAATTTTTACAGTAGCAGCAGTGGGTTTTTCTTGCAAAAAAAAAGTCTCCGTTGATTTTATTTTATTTTATTTTATTTTATTTTATTTTTTTACACCTGCACATTCGCAATGATGCACATTCCCATGGCCCATGGGAGTGGACCATGCAAATTTTCCACCAATCGCATGGCCACTTGGCCAGGTTGACCACAGAGACTTTTGGGATGTGCCAATCGGGCATAAACAGCCCACTAATCGTAGCCCAAACCCGAAGCCTAAGCCTAAGCTTAACCCATACGCCAGTACACTGTCCTTCTAAGTGGGTCAGAGAGGCACCCAGAGGTGCACCCCAATACTCACCTGTAACTAGCCTAACCCTAGCCCTTGCGCTAACCCGTCTTAACCCTAAGCCAGATCTACTTGCATTGCACTACATGCAAGTACGTGAGACACAGTGGGTGCAAAGAGTCTGCCAGTCTGTCACTTGTGGCTCTGGCTGACTCCTGCAGCTCCCTCCAGGATCCCGCTACCCCCCCAAACCAGTACTAACAACAACGAAAAAACAAAAAAACAAACCGACTATTTTTTGTGAAATTTCGCAAAAAACGGAAACGAGCCGAAACGGACTGCCTCCGACACACGACAACTCGAAAACGTCATTTTCCCTAGTCGTGCCCATCTCTACTGCAGTTTAACCACTGCACTACAAGGTACCCCAATGCCAATTATAATGAATGGGATTTTAAATAGGGCTTCAGAAGATCAGGGAGTTGCTGGTATAAAACCTGAGTGACTCAGCTTGCAGCCAACGATCACTGCCAGTTAAATAGTCAGGGCAGGTTTTTCCTGTTGCACACGAGTTGCATGACCTGGCATGTAAAAGGAAGAAATGGTACTGATATCTCAATTCACAGCTGCTGAAAACTAGACCAATGCAGTTAAGCTATTGTATTTATACAATAGGTTTCCAGTCAGTGTGTTTACAAGGTGAGAAGATTAGGAATAGGTGGTTTAACCTATGTGTCTTAACTGAAAATGAACAGGTTGTGCTTCATATAGCTGAAGATAGTAAACAAATATTTGATCTTAAAAATAAACCTAGTGATAAAGGTCAGACTTGAAGGAAAGAGGAGGAGGAAGGTTAGACAAGGGTGTCAGGAAAGAAAAAGAGGAAGCAAGTGAGAGAGGAAATCACAAAAGGGGACAATTTGTTGTAATATGGAATCAATACAAATACTTTCATTTTAACATAACCATCTGGATACATCATATGAATATTAAAAATCTGCAATAAAGTAAGAATACTTCAATCTATTTGTTGAAGAAATGGACAACAATATTTTAAAATCTGGTGAAAAATATTTTAAATCACTTTCTGTCTCAACAACTCACTCTGAGACATTAATAGTAGAAAGAATGAAAAATTCCATTGCCTACATTTATGAACATGTCAACAGCAAACTAGCAAACAGACTTTCTGAGTGGGGGGGGGGGGAAGCAATGAGATTGCTGGTGGAGAATTCTGGATAGATTGACAGTCACTTCAGCCCAGGAAGATCCTTCCTAGCCGCACCTCTTAAAGGCAGCAAAAGTGGTTGCAAAAACTACACCCCCCAAGTGTAAATGGACAATATATGTTTGTATTTGCTCTGTTAGAAAAAAATTTTTTTTAGGTTGGGCTGTATTAATAAACATTCTTTTAAAATCAATACAGTTAATGAGAAAAATCTCAACTTATTTTTATTATTTTTATTGGACTTTTATAACACCCATCTAATGAATAGCTACTTTGGGTGTTGTACATAAAGCAACCAATAAAATGGAATAAAGAATAAAAGCATAAAATAAAATTAAAATTAAAATTAAAAACATAGTACAAACTAATATTTCATAATAAATAGAAAACAAAATCTCAGTTAAACAACAATACATTAGAACTAGCAGCATAACATGACATAATAGAGATGAACAGAAGTTAGAGGCAGATTTAGGTGTAATAATGGAGAGATGTACGTTGTGGAGTGTCAAGATCCTAGGGAAAGTTTGGTTAAAAGGTGTTTGAAAACTCCCAGTGAGGAAACCAAGCAGATTTCCACAAATGAGGGTGACCACGAAGAAGGCTTGGTTCCTCACAACGAGTCCTCAAACCTAAAAGAACTAAAACTTTAGGAAACTTAAGCAGGATGTAATGATTATGTGGGTTGTTGCAACCACTCTGGTTATCATGGGAAATAAGACTGCAGTTCTGAGCAGAATGTTTGGAGGTTGGGCAAAGTATTATTTTATAAAAAGGTAATGGTGGAAATCTTGCAAAAACAAATGCAAAAGCACAGAAACAAGGATAGGTTAAGCAATGTCAGGCTCTAAGAAAACATTACAAAATACTTCTTAAAAACAGAATTAATAACATTACACAAACTTCTTAAAAACAGAGCAGTGAAGACCAGCCAGAGTCTACATCAAATCATTGTCAGACAAATATCTCTTGTTTCAATATTTGCAGGTACAACATTTTATTAGGTGTTTACTCAAAAAAAATCCAATTCTTTGTGTTATGTGGTAGAATTTGAGAAAATGCTTTCTGGGAACTACCAAAAGGTACACTATAACTTATAAAAGTGATTATTGCGGAGATGGGAATTGACTCTTAAAAACTATCATACTGCATAGGAAACCAGCTTTTGGAATGATCTATCTTGATACTGTGTGTTTGGAGAACTGATTTAGAAACATATACATCCATTACATTGACTGAGGTCCTGTTGCTGCATTATGCAGGTGGAAGGCCAAAGGCGCAATATTTACTCTAGCTAGCTGGTAATTGATACTTCCCCATAGGGATTCTCAAGCACATGCCAAGTCAGCCTGCATGGGTATCCCCTAGAATCACACTGGCAGCTTGTTAACTGCTGGCTAGAAGCAGGTGAATGTTAATACCTGTCCTTCCACTTGTGCGAAAACAACCCAACAACAACTGGATTTCAGCCACTGTTATCAAGATTTATGAGTTTCTATGAATTGCAGTGTACTCAAGAAAGGCTGAATAAAATCTTCCCAAGTGTTACAGATAATTGTTGGAGGTGAAGTTATAGATGCAAGTATTTGCCATAAATTCTGCTGTCATCCATTACTAAAAAGAACTCTGGATTTATATCTTGAAGGGGTTGGGAATGGTAATACTTTGCCAGCGGTTCCATTGCAAATTCCTATTTTGCAGTGTAAAATGACCAGTGACACTGGAAGATGTAGAATTAGTTTTAGATTTATTACAGTACATGCATGTATACTTCTATCTGGAAAAAAAAGACATTATTTTCAACAAAGACAGGATACGGGACATAGCATGTATGCTAAATTAACTGATTTATTTAGAGTTTGGGAAGACAGGCATAAAGAAAATCATTCTATAGAAAAGCCTAGCATAAAACTACTGTAGTTTTCTATGATATTTTTGATGGCTATCTCGTGCCATCTCTGACGTCTGCTTTAGAAACAACTCACAGCATTCTTGTAACAACCAGGTCTACCTGGCCTACAACTTACCATTCAGCTAAGACCTACTAATTCAAGTTATTAACAGCTTGATGATCTCATTCCTCATAGGGGTGGGGGTTTTAAGGGAAAGAATTATTATATATGCTGTCACTCTCCTTGAGCTTCCATATTCACTTGGTGCTTAGTGATAGTAATTGCAGTAACTGGAGAAAAATGCATAGTGCCAGCGTTAAAAGCTTATTGAGAGCTGTCCCTCTTTAGCATACCATGGTCCTGAATGTGCAGTTAATGACCTTTATCAAGAACCTGATTCTGATGGACATGAAAGCTGGTAGGATTGGGTTTGTTGATTACTATCTTTTGAACTGTCCTTGGGGACAGGGCTAGGGGGACTGTCATAAGACCATCCTATAGTTCACCAATGGACTATAGCGCAGTAATAATTCCGTGTTAATATAGCAAAAATGTCAAGTAATGTCTAATGAAAAAGACCATACTTCAGGAAGAATGGAATTTGAGGAACATAATAGGTAGCTGATACAGCAAAATGGGATCAAAGATGGAATGTTTTTTCAAGTCAACAATGTATCGGGTATCCAGGACTCAGGATCTAAAATATTATTTGACTAATTATCTTTTAAATATGCACAGTTATGATTAAAGAAGGAAATCCTGCTTATTTGGCTGGGTATTTCTTTGAGCTTAGTCGGATTTCTTTTCAAGCAAGCATCCACATGAACTTGCAGACAGACAGACAATGAATAACGTTCCAATTCTTCCTAATATTATTGGGAAATGAAAACTTGGCAATGTCCCTAAGAGGCTTTGTCAGGAAATTCCACAGGAAATTCCACAGAGAAGCAATGGAAGTGCACTGCAATATAACACTAGACATTAATTGTGAAGAGCTGATAGTCGGGGCAAAGATGTAGATTAGAATAATGTTTACATTTTACAGTGCATAGAATCAACACACAAAATCCAAGTCTCTGTGGGAGTGAATACTGATGTGTTTTGCTGATTAGTGGGAAAGAAAAATATGAAGAATAGAAATGTTCTGAGTTGCGGTCTTAGTAGTATCAGATAAATCCATACAGTTTGTCATGACTTCTAAATGAGGTATCCTTGTACAAAGTGAACAACCTCCAAATAAAGATCTGATTTATCTAGGGAAATGGATGAATCTTTTGGTTCTACACTACTTTGATTCATTCAAATTAAGAATTCTTTCTTTCTGATAAAAGTTTGGGAATTTTGGTGAATTCTTGTACAATACTTTTGAGTTCTTCTTACCAACCCGAGATTGGACAAATTCATTAGCTCCAATTGTTTTCAGAAAAAAAGAAAACCCTGTGGCCTTCTGTCATGTAGCTAACGAAACCTGATGAAACACAGAAAAAGAAGTGGCAGCACTAATTCATGAAACAATATTGAACCAGATCTAGATCAGTGGTGTCCAAACTTTGGCCCTCCAGATCTCTTGGACCACAACTCTCACAGTCCTTTGTCATTGGTAATACAGTCTTGGAATTCTGGGAATTGTGGTTCAAAATATCTGGAGGGCCAAAGTTTGGCCACCCCTGATCTAGATCTTTGTTTCACACTGGTGTTTCCACCTTTTTCACCCAATGATTAGGGCTAGACATCACCCTGTTTAAATGAGAAATGTGTGACTAGAACATTGATTTGTCTCTCATCCTGTCCATCCCCCTGCAGCAGTAGAGTTTTATATTTATCTCTCAGGGAAAAAGAAGAAAAAAGAATGACCATTCAGCAGCTTTTATGCTTGTCATCTTGGTTTTAAGCACAGAATTTATTGCCTTGTTTTCCTCTTAGTCTTTGGCATTGTCCAAGTGCAGCTGGCCTTGCAGATGTTTTCCAAATAACAGCAGTCAATGACTCTTAAAGACCTTGCAAATGTCAGCAGCATTATGTCTTCACATGTTTCTCGTGGTTTGGATGCCGGCAACCTGAGTCCTGTCCATGCTAGTTGTCTGTCATCTACTCCTGCTTCACAATAGACAATTGTGAGAAGAAGAAAAAAAAACGTATGGAGAATAGTTTTTCCTAACAAATGTTCTCCTAATACTATGTACATCTGAAGATTGGTCATGATGGCATTTTATTTATAAAACAGAATTATTAGAATATTATAACAGCTGGAATAGTTGGAGTTGATCTGGGAGGCGGGGGATGATGTGCTAGTTTAAACAACCAGTACAAGAGTCCATGCATGCATACACATGTGCAACACACACACACACACACACACACACACACACACACACACACACACACACACACACACACACACACACACACACACACACACACAGGTCTTAAAGGTTCAGCTCTATCACAAGTCAGAGTGAGATATTAGCCTCAGGCAGTAGTTTTGGGTGTCATGAAATAATAGCAACATTTCAGTAATTTACTTTTTTACTGTTGCATTTTTACTCTTAAGATAGAGCAAGTGATGTTTGTGCCTGTCTCCCCACACAATCTTCCTGGCCTTGGGTGCTATGCCTATTGATGTGACTCAGCAGAGAATGCCATGTCTTGTTCTGTCCTGGCCAACGAAATGGTTTGGGGGCATCTCTATAGTGACAGAGGTGGCAGTAAGTAATTTAACCATGTGTTTCAACTTTACAATAATTGACTTTCCATCATTCCAGCAACAGAGTAGAGAAAACAAAAGCACTTCTCCCTTACCTTTGAAGAGTCAGAGGAAGAAAGAAAATATCCCTTAGGAAGAGCTTTAAACATGAAATGCAAGTGGCCTTTGAAAAAGAAATATGACTTTCCTTCTGCCATACCTTCAAATGTAATTGATCTTATTTGTGACAGTACAATTGGGTACATTTTTGTAAAACAACAATAATAACAAAATGCTGCAAGTACAAATAACGTGGTAGTGTGGTGGAGTTGTGCATGCATTTGCTGAATTTGTTTACATGAATCAAGAGTTTCCACATTCTAACCAGAGAACTACCCAACGTAGACAGTTAGCTCCTTCCAGATCATAGTTTTACAGGTGAATGGGTGCTTTTTGTATCTTTATCCATGTCTAATGTTGCTGATTGCATTGTCGCAGGTGCTAAATCTTTGGGTTGATCCTAGTATGTTTCATCTGAGATTCGCAGAGGAGAAGCAGGTTTACTGCCATGCAATTAAACAAGAGGTCAAAAAGACACCCTGGAGACAATCTCATGAGTCAGTCCACAACTTCTTATCTTTCTCTGTCAAGGTTGCTCTGGATCCCATGATAGACAGACTGCTGACTACTAGCCTACTACCCCTGGGGTGTGTGTGAGAAGCTTAGATGTAGACTGGTGAAACTGCATTCCTATTTAAAAACTGCCTAAACCCACAACAGCAACCGTCAAAGCAGAAACTCCTTCCAAGTACATGCTGGATGCTGGAAAAACTCTATTGACTAAGCATGGAGAAACTTAACAATTGTAGGAGGTGCTCCAAACAGGAAGGAACTTTCAGCCCCATGCTATGATTGTGTCCAGCTACTTCCTGTTTTTTAGTGAAAAACAATGACACACTTCTTTTTGTAATTGAAACAGTTGTGGACTTCTCACCTACAGTAGACTGAAACAATAATGCTGCCAGTAAGCATAGATTTTAGATGCTTAGGGCAGACTTAAGGTACAATGAGATGGTGTTTTATTTCACATTCTGGACCACTTTGGGAATGGTTTGGTTAGCTCCATTTCCTTGGAACCACATAGTCCAACCCTCATTAATGCCTCCCCATACCCTTTTTGGTCCTTACCAGTTGTTGTTGTTGTTGTTGTTGTTGTTGTTGTTGTTGTTGTTGCAGGTAGGATAATTCTATTTTAGAGTGGTTTCTGGCATATATGATTTCCAATGTCATTCTACAGGCCTAAAGCTCCTTCATCATACCAGATCTTGAACACTAGACAAAACCCCTGAAGGATTTGGCCACAGAGAGAAAAAAGTATACAATAGGAGGAAACTACACAAATGGGATGGATGGATGGATGAATTGATGGGCTAGGGTCAAAGAGACATCTATCTATCTATCTATCTATCTATCTATCTATCTATCTATCTATCTATCTATCTATCTATCTATCTATCTATCGAGAACACCTCATTCCCCACATATGTACATCAAACAACACTTGAAAACAATTTTTTGATAACAAAAGCATAAATGACAAACACAATCATACCTCAAATACACAATGTAACCCACTACTTTCATGAATACAGCATATATTTATGTATGTCTTCATCAATACATTTCATCTTAATTTATAGGTGCACCTAACTGAGCAGTCCCATAGGATGTATAATTCCCAGTGTGGTGTAATAGATAAAATGTCAGCCTAAAATACTGGAGAGCAGAATTTGAATTCTACTTGGCCATAGAAACTTTGTGGGGGAGCAGAACTGGTAAATCCACTCCTTAATTATCTCAATTTCCTTGAAACCCCTATTAAGGTTGCTATATGTTGTTTTTAACTTGATTACACAGAACATAAACAGAAAAACTAAGGATAGCTTAGTGAAGTATCCGGCTATGGAGCCAGATGGAGCCAGAGGTCAAGTGTTTGATTCCCCCCACCCCCGTTTGCCTCCTGAGAGAAGAGCCAGTCTGTGCAACCTACAAGCAGTGCTGTATAAGGGTCACATTGGGTCAAAAATGGCTGGTGGCATATAATTATAAATGCTACTAAAGACAATCAGTTCTTGTCTGTCAGGCATTCTCTGAGCTTAGTTGGAATCCTTACCGATGTTTGTTTAAAATATTTTAACCCCAACTTTATCTTTAAAAAGGACCTAAAATATTAAATGATAATATCTAAAAGCTAAAACTGTCTCTGATTATATCTGTTTCTGGTTTTGTAAATATACAAATATTTAAAAGTAATTAAACAAAAACAGGTCAACCCCCCAGGCTCTGCATATTGCTGTATGCTACTTCCATAGGGCAAATCATTTGAGGGTGCTTTGCTTTTGAAAGGCAGAATAAGTGCTGCTAGCTTTACAAAAGACTTGTTCTATATCTGTAGGTATGGACTAATCTGGTTGCCTGCATTTTGGTGCTCTCCTTTGGCTTAATGAGTATCTGCCATTTGATGTTTAGCACAAGTCATGAAGAAGGTATGTGAGATACTCAAGAACTGGTTTACCTCTCACCCTCCAATTTGAAACCAAGACTCCTGAGTCCACTTTTCATACTCTATCCACTACTTACCACATAACCTAAAAATGCCCTAGAATTCACAGTTTGTTGTTCTTGATGTTGTGGGTGAAGCATAGTCTCATATGTTATGTATTTTTCAATAATGTGTTTGCCACTATTTATTTCAGTTATAGATCTGAAGACCAGTCCTTTTGTTTTAGTGTTTGTGTAATTCTCAGTAATTGTGCAGGACCACACTATTACCAGACTCAGTAATAACGTTTCCTGTCTTTTGTCACTGCCAGCATTTATTTACTTATTTATTTATTTATTAGATTTGTATATTGCACCATCTAGCTACAAGGTTACTCTGAGTGGTTTACAGTATATGTCGTAATACTAACAAAAACAATATGCAGTAAAACTAAAATAGAAAACAATGATAACTCTTCCCCAAAAATAGCTAGCTTAGTGCTCTCTCTCTCTCTCTCTCTCTCTCTCTCTCTCTCTCTCTCTCTCTCTCTCTCTCTCTCTCTCTCATTCTCTCTGTAAGTATGTGTGTGTGTAATCTTGCATGTAGCATTCATCTCTTTTATTTGGATCCTATCATTTGTGAGAGGGATGTTTTGAATTAATTCCTCCCTTTTTAGAGACAGAGATCCAACGAATGTGCTACTACTAGCCTTAGATTTGATATGACAGATATGCATTTAATGCAGAGCAAAACACAAAATAGACACTAAACCATAGTGAAAGTACATTGTAACTGTGCTCTTGCAAAGTGAATTACATTAATAACTTGTTATTGTTAAAATGTCAAGAATTTTTTCTTTCCATTTTGAAGGATCATTTCTCAGTTTAGAGTATTTGGCTCTGCTTATCATTCCTGACATGAAAAGAGAAATATAATCTTATGTGAAAAATATTCTCTCTCTCTCTCTCTCTCTCTCTCTCTCTCTCTCTCTCTCTCTCTCTTTCTCTCTATCTCAAGGTTATTATATTTTTTTAAAAAGAGCTGAAGAAGTGCTTGCAGAGCTGACCCATGGAATTTGGCTGCAAACTAAAGTAAGGCGATTCACTGGAATTAAAAGTTTATGTTTTAAAGAGAGCTTGAAAAAGCTATAACAATCTACTTGCATGCACAGAATTCTGAGAGACATAATCCAAATAAATACCTATTTTCCCAAGCTGACTTTTAAAAAGTTATCAGCAGTCCAAGCTGCATGATTATTTTATCAATTCTGTATCTTGTTCCTACTGTAGTTTTAAAAAAGCCTAAATACAACAAATGTTGGTTTTTAAGAGGCTATGGGAATAACAGTGAAACATTCTTTATACCTGACACATGAGATTATCCCTTCTTTTTGAGTAGAACTTCAGTTATTGCAAGTTATAACACTGTGGCACATCTATTTCTTGATCCAGGCCAGCAATTCAGAAGGCCTAGGGATAACCTCAGGCTAATTCATTTCAAGATTTATACCAGAATACTATGGGAAGGGGATTTCAAGGGGAGAATACTGAACTGCCTGCAGCTGTTTGCAAGAAAGAAGCTACGTAATTGAACTGGGATGTCCACTGACTTCTCCCCCCAAAATAAAAGGTCTCCAAATAAGGAAGGTCAGGGATATTTGCATGTTACCAGAGAATATACAGGGAGACACAAGGACCCTCCAGTCATATTCATGTTGCTCTGAATATTCCTACAAGTTACTGAAGTTTGCTCTGGTGTTTTAGGGGTTAAAATGCTGACAAAAATATTTGCTGCCAGTTCCTGCAGCAAAAGAAGAAACTGGTGAAGACAGTGGCAAAGGACAGGGAGACTGAGGCTGCAATGAGAACTGAAACCTCTCTTCAAAATTACAGTCACTTAAGGATGGCCAGGGCTCAGATCAACCTCATGGGATTCCACTCATAACCCTTCCTTGCAACCAAGGCAGACCTGTCAAGTGTCACACTTTGGGTGGGACATTCATGGATCAATCACTCTTTCCTGCGGCAGCGGGCAGCTGAGTTCCGGATGCTGCTGGGAGGCTGTGCAGCCAGCCTCCAGGTGGCCTGCTGGAGAGCACTTCTCCCTGCACAAACGCTAACCCACACCCCACTAGCTGTCCGGATTGGTATATATATCCCCAAGAAAACTGAGACACCTAGGTCACAGTGAGCATTTTGAAGCCACCACAAGGGATTCTGGGAACCCTGTATGCAAATGAGGCTCCACCCCCTAACCAAAGTGTCCGGATGCCAGCCCCCTGCCTCCATGGAGCTCCTAGCGGCCACACCTCTCTCCTCCCATCTCAGGCTGCCCTGGAGAACACTTGACAGCTATGAACCGAGGAGCCATTTTTAGGTGGCTACATCGAATCTTCATTGCGTAGGACGCTGATAGGATAAATCTTGCGTGGGCGCTGATAGGATAAATCTAATTTATTCAATTTTAAATGCCTGCTGGTTGCATATGTTTTCAGAGCTTTCCCCTCCGCTTCCTTTGGGCACATGGGGGTGTGTTTCAAAGTGCATGAGTAGACATGCAGTAATTTGATTTATACTTGTGCAAGCCGGGCTACTGGCTGGGGGCTGCAAGAGATGTTTTTCCACACCTTCAAAGCACATCTTGCCTGAACATGGATCTGGGGGAGGGGGAGGGAGGCTGGTGGAAGGAAGGAAGCTGGTAGGAACTTTGCCTTTATACTGGCAGGCCACGACATTACCAAATTGATGGCACTGTGGAGCAGCCCTCATCCTGATCTAGAAACATGCACCTGCCTGAGGACAAATTGGTTCTGTTGGACTCCAAAACAGCTTGGGCCAAGTCAGTCCCCATTTGTACAGCAAGTATTTGAACACATATTGGACTGGGCAAATGGGGTGGGGGGAAGCGCAGGATTTTTGAAGTTTTGCTGCCCAAAGCCCTGCGCACCAGCTGATCAGTGCTTGGGGCAGCAAAAAAAAGTTGCACTACACAAAATGAAAAATGAAACAATTAAAAAATTGCTTTATGTGAAATGAACCCCCTCCCCAAATGAGAAAATAAGCTAAATGAAACAGATTTTTCCATTTCTAGCCCATCTCTGGTGGGAAATATTGCTGTCCCTGTTGCTCTGCCTTTGAGCTATTCTGATTTAATCCAAAAGTTGTACAAATTAGACTGTACTGCACTGGTTTGTTTTGAGTTTGGGATTCAGATGGAGCTGACACACAACCCTACTTCCGAGCAAATACTTGTAACATCAAGCTGTAAAATGCAATGAGGGCAGACAGGTGTCATGTTTTCGAAAGCGCTTCATTTTCTCCTGCAGCTTGGAAACTCATTTTCTTTCATTGGCCAAAGTCCTACTCAAAGAAAGACAGCTTAAGTCATGGTTTTAGTATGCTAGCCAGAGCCATAGCAGCAATTCATTCAAATGGTTTTGCTCCAGCAAGCCAAATAAAATTCAAAGTGATGTTTTCATCACAATGTCTATTTGGATCTAAGATGGATGAAATGTTTTATTTTAATTAAAGCCATTCTGCTCGGCTCCAGAAATAAATATACTTTATATTCCAGCAGTGAAGAAAATCTGGCCACGAGGTTGGCAATTGCTGCAGATTTTTCCTTCCTCTTTTCAAGAAGGAAAAGGAAAAAGTTCACAGCTGGTACAGATCAAAAATATGTGTTTATATTCTATGTTTCCTCCTAATTTCTTTACCATCTGTCATTTGATCCACATGGCTAGTAGGCAGTAGTCAATAATCCTTAGCTTGGCAGATTTTGCATATAGACGTTCCTTATTTTCTTCATCTTATTCCTCTATTGTGGAGGCTGGATGGTGTCGAAGCTAGAAGTGGGCACTGTTCTGACTACAGATGCCATAGTGAGCCAGTACTCTACCCTCGAAACCAGATCGGCCACTTACTGATCTTAGCACAGTGCGAGGCTCCGATGTAATCTGACCTGCAACAATTATGGATGGCAGCTGGCTGTCTCTTCCCCACCTCCCAGTGCAGCTGACTACTCTGTGGCTGAGCAGGGAGACTCTTTGTCTTACCTGGCAACCTAGGCGGTTATTTCACGTCCCGCCTCGTGGCTAGGTTAAGTAGCATTCGCATTGACACCGGTTTTGTCACGTGATCTGAAGCCGGTGCTGCCCCTTTTTCTGAGTACTCACGGGCCACACGGTTGAATTCGTATTGTACCCTTCCTCACCATTTCGATTTGCATCGTAAACCATAGTTTCACAGTGTTTTCCTGTCAACATAAGCGTTACCGATGTTTCTTTTTTTTGGCTTTCGATATATCGACATGTGACTGTCATTGTACGGTTCTTCCAAATTATGCAGAAGGTGTACTTCATTGATAAATACTTACATTGCAAAACCCATTGGCCGTTACCCCTCTACTGCCTTTCCCCCCATCATATGCTAGATGGCTTCATGTGCCACGGGTTTTACTCTCTCTCTCTTGGTCCTCCGACTAACCAAAAAGCAACATCTGGATTGTCTCCTGCGCGGTGATGCACTTCCGGAACTCCCTGCCCCCCCTGGTCACCATGCCTTGCTATCGCTTGCTATCCCGGCGGAATCTTTTACTTTGTCGGAATCCGCAAAGTGGTTGGTTGTGCGGGGAGGTGAGGAAGAGCCATCTAGCTGGTATCCACAGTTGGTGCAGGCTCAATGATGTTGCAGCCTTGAGCTCCAATAAGACTGGTAAATGACTGTTCTGGTTTTTTTTTGGGGGGGTAAAGGGTACTGGGCTGCTATGGTGGCAGTGGGACCATGGTTTGCACATCTTTCCCCATTTATTTGACCTTGTTAGCTGTAATAATTTGTAGTTCTTCTTCTTCTTCTGCCTGTTTCCATTGCTCACTCAACCAAAATTCTAAGATGCACACATTTGCGACATACTCTGCACTTGCATATTCATTCTCTTTTCAAAATCAGAAGAGATTTTCAATCATTCTCCTCCATCCCCACTCAATTTCAGCTATAGATGAGTGACTTTGACAGTTCTGCTTTCTTCCGCATTTGAGTTTCTTAAAGCTGAACTTTTTCCAGTTCTGCTTCCAAAGACATTGGCATATTCTGATAATCATAATATACTGAACTCAAAATTCTTAGATATATGCACAGGTCAAATTCAGTATATACAGTAACCCCCTGCCTATCGCGGGGGTTAGGGACCCACCCGGCCCACGATGCCTGAAAATCCGTGATATGTGGAAGCGGGTCGGGGGGTGGGGGGCTGGGAGTGTGGGGGCAATCATATCCCCCTGCCGCCGCTGGTGCGCACTGCCCCAAGAGTTCTCAGACAAGCACACGCTGGCAGCGGCAGGGAGATCTGACCTCCTGTTGCCGCCTGCCGTGCCACCCCAAGACTTCTCATCCGGGGCATCTCCATTGAAATGCATTGGCTCAATGCATTTCAATGGAGAAATATTTCCCCATTGGAAAACATTGGCTCAATGCATTTCAATGGAGATTGCGTGGCAGCGCCCAACACCACCGACCCGCACTTTTCCGAGAAGCCTCGGGCTGCATGGGAGGGCAGCATGGGCAATCACATTGCCCCACCAGCCCCCTGTGCGGCCAGAAGGCTTCTCAGAGGGAGGGGGGGGGGCGGCACGGGGCGATGCAATCACCCTTGCCCCCTGAGCAGCCCCAAGGCTTCTCGGAGGAGTGCGGGGGCGGCTCCAAGGCTTCTCAGAGGAGTGGGGGCGACAGCGCGGGGTGATGCGATCGCCCCCTGCTGCCACAAGGCTTTTCGGAGGAGTGTGCGGGGGCGGCGTGGGGCAATGCGATCGCCCCCGCCACCTCTTGAGTGGCCCCAAGGCTTCTAGGAGGAGTGGGGGGCGGCCCAGGGTGATGCGATCACCCCTGCCACCCCCACCCCCTGCACAGCCCGAGGCGCAGGTACTGCGATCCCGTGATATAGTGGGACCATAGTACCTGAACCGCGAAATGGCGGGGGGTGACTGTATAGGCATATATATATAGGCATTCTCAGTATTCACTTATTCAAGATTATTAAAATCTTGTTTTTCAGTTTCTGGGCTTCCAGCAACAGAAAATAATACATATCTCTCTCTCTCTCTCTCTCTCTCTCTCTCTCTCTCTCTCTGGGTCCCAATACCTTTATATAAAAATATCTAATCTCTATGCAACTGTATTTGAACCATGCTATATAATAAGCATAACTACATTTCTTAATCTTTAATGCCTGATTGCTAAAAGCATGCTTGCCTGAAATTCCATAAATGTCATCTTTAAAACTTAATTGCTTCTACTCTTTTGTTATTATCCCATTTTATTTAAAAAAAATTCAGAGATAAATTTCCTTGGTATGGGAGGGTTTTTCTTTCTTGCTGAACTACCTTTGGTACTTATCTAGAAGCCAAGCCACGCAAGCCATGCTACATGTGTAATTTGTCTTTACACCACAGGTATGGAAGGCATTATAAGGAAAGGCTGGCAGCAGTGTTATACTGGGAATTTAGAGGTGCTTGATTCATTGCTCTGGGGTAGGCAGAGTCTGCTGAGCTAGCCTCTCCGCCAGGAAATATGGCTCAGATCCCAGCAAAGAAAACAACAAGAAAACTGTGTTTATCTGGACGGATTCAAATAATTCTAAATGAACACTATCCCAAATATGGGATGGATTAGTCCTCATTAGGGATGGGTTGAAATGTTATAACAAGAACATGATGTAATCAACATTTTTAAGAGTGATTCTAATGATACCAGCCTGGGGCTCCAGAGTGAGGGTAAACTTCCATGTGTCTGGCCTCTCAGTAATCCATACTGCATTCACACATTGACCCCTCCCTATGGCCCTCTGATTGGAAATTCTAGGAGAGATTCTGGCTTTCACTGAAACTTTAACTATCAATCTACTTCTGCTTTAGCACCACTTGCTACAGCAATTGACACTGTTGCAGAATTTGGAATTTTTGGTTAAATTTATCCTGCAGTGCGGTAGAAGTGATTTACAGAGGAGAATAGCTTCAAGTTCCCCAGATCCCTGTTTTTTCATTTACTGGCACTTATAGTCTCCATAAATCATCCTAGTAGGAGAAAGAATAAAATGCTTTATCAGTAGAGATGGGGATGAATTAAAAATGGTGATTCATCATGATGCCAGGAAAGTTCTCCCCTGGCATCTAGAGGCCCCAAATTTTCCAGAATGCTTCTTCTGCCTCTCTTCTACAAGTCTGGCTTGTTTCATGAAGATCGGGGTTCAACAATCTAAGCTATGCACCCCAAAGTGGGACTCCTAGGAAAGTGCTCCCCAGTAACCCAGAGACATCAAACTTGCTGAGAGGCTTCTGCTTCTCTCAACTCTCCTACACAATCATTCTAAGTTTGGTTAAGATTGAGTTTTGGACATCTGAGTTATACCCCCCAAAAGTGAGGCCCCCTATGAAAGTGCCCTGAGCAACTGGTGAAGCAATGGAAACCCAATAGCTCTTGTGAGTTTTTCCAGGCTATTGGGCTGTGCTCTGGAACTTTTTCTTCCTGGCATTTCACAGGACACTGTGGCTGGCATCTTCAGAGGGCAAGGAGCTCAGGGAACTAGGAGTTCTCTCTGTGCTGAGGGAACTACCTCCTTGCCCTCTGAAGATGCCGGCCATAGTTTCTGGTGAAACTTCAAGAAGAAAAACTTCAGGAACATGGCCAAATAGCTCAACCCCCCCCCCTCACAACAATGATCAGATACTGGCCGTGAAAGCCTTCATGAATATGGGAAACCCAATCTTCATCAAACATGGAAGGATTGTAGAGGAGAGTCAGGGAATGATTCCCTCTTGTTTTGGTCTCTCTAGGTGCCTTGGGGGGGCATTTTATAGCCCAACAAATTAATAAATAAAATTGCTAAAATTCATCAATTCATATTCATGCATTTGTGCTTAATACTAATTGATAAATTTTGATGAAATGGCTAAATTTCATTTTTCAATTCATCCCCATCTGTATCCAACGGTTACAGTGAACATATAATAGCAAAACTAAAAAACATGACTGCTCTCAGCAACAGGCTTCAACACACTAACTGCCAGCAGACAACAAAGACGTATGGCTCTACTTTAATTTGGAGGCAGGGAAGGAATGATTGGTAAGTACTGGATTGACTGATAGTCCCCACAGCCAAGAATGGTCCCTTCCGACTATATTGACTAGATGCGATGCGATGTTCCAAAAAACTCCAACATACATGAAGTGTGTGTATTGTGTCATTACAGTCATGACGAGCCTTCATGACTCCATGTCCATGGAGTTTTCTTGGCTGGAATACTAGAGTGGCTTGCCAGTTCCTACTCCAGGCAACTACAGCACCTGATATTCCCTGGTGGTCTCCCATCCAAGTACTAACCAGGGCCGACCCTGCTTAGCTTCCGAAATCAGGCATTGATGTGCTTAGTACTTCTGTATAAATTTCAGCATCTGCACTGAGTTTGGGGGGCCCTAAACTTCTTGAATCCTGTCTGCTACATAATTCCTTTTCTGTCTTCCTTGGACTCCTTTTTCTGAAGCCAGTGCACAGTCATACTCTTGGCTTTAGTTTCCTGAAGGCAAACAGGACTATATTTTATGAATAGATAGAGATGGGCATGTGGTCTGACATAAACGTGTGCCCTTGCTGAGGCACATATCCACGTCTGTCAGCATCTTTAATCAGGTACCACTGGAAGGCAACTAGAATTGGCTGTGCTGTGAGAAGATGGAAAGAGCTGTTGTCAAACTCATTTGGAAGGATACATGGTGGGCAGAGAAGGTAGCATTTGCAAGGGAATGTCTTGACTAATATAAAGGAAGGAATAAATATGTGAGGTAATGTTTGCAGCTATTTTGTTAAGAGCTTAGCGTAGACTTTGGGAGCTCTTGGACGTACTCATGTTATGACTACATTTTAAATGCAAGTCTCCTTTGGAAGAGCTACCATCCAAGAACTTTGTGTTCCTAAAGAAAAATGCCTAGCTCCATTCTCCGCTATTCTGATTGCTGGAAAGAGACCAACAGTGTCTTGCTGGTTCTTAAATTATAGAGCACAGATCAATTATTCTTCAATGTAATGAGCTGGAACAAGAGTCGCAGGGAACAGGATCTATTTTCAGCATGTCATCTTGTAACTCAATGCACCTTCCCTTTATTATATGAATAATTTGAATGTGACAAATGGTTTGTGCCTCCCCTCTCTCCCCTCCCCCAAACCCCTACAACAAATGGCCAAAAGTTTATTAATATGATGTTTAATTTTATTACTGCCAAACTCAAACATTTTTTTAAAGTTAAGGGTCTTTAATGGGTTGTTTTTCTAATGGTAAGAGCTTCAGCTACCACAAATACAACACAGCACCTACCTGTAGTTCTTCTCAGAGATAAAAAGAACTAACCTGGATATTGTTCTTTCTTAGACTTCATAAAAGGTAGTGCAGAATTGTGCTGTACTCTTATGGCCTTGTTTTTAGATAAACATTATTTTAATGACATGCAATAAAAAGACAGGCATTTAGCCAACCTTTTCTTTCCTTATAAACTGAAAAAAGAAAACACTACCATAGTAAAGTTGCTTTTCAGTCTCTGTGTACAAGACTGACAAACAAACCTGTTCGGATATTTATTGTGTGTGCTTAATGGAAATAATAAAAAAAATCCTCAGGCGACCATCCAACATGGAATTAAGTGTACTTAAGACCTACTGACTTCGTTTTCAGTGGTGCCAAGATGATGTAACTGTTTCCCTAAGAACACCCAACATTTAAAGATGTACACTATGCCTTTCTGAGGTGCATACATTTACAGCCATGGGCTGTAAACATGCCTCACCTAAGAACTCCAAAGAAGGGGATTTGCACAGTCCTCCCTTTGCCATATTCTTACAAAACTTATCAAGGACTAGTCAGTTGACCTTCAGCCAGAAAAAGATGTTAGAGAAATAACCTATGACTGGAAGAGGAAATCCTTAGCTAACGAAAGCATCTGATTTTCTTAGTAAGAGCTTCACTGGAGTATGCAAATCAGCTTTCTTTCTTTGTGGTTTCCTCTTCTGAATGTAAAGCACAGAATTCCTTTCAGGGCTAATTTTATCAAGCCCCAAAGACTGTCTCAGATGCTTCTCCCCTGCTGTTAATGTGCATTCATCTTTAATTAGGGACTAATGTCTGCTTCTGGCACTGAAATTTGGATCTTCTATCGGTGCTCATAATATGCACAGTCCACAGCTGTCAGTGGAAAGCTGTCTTGGACTTGGCCAAACCAGTTGTTCCAGGGCTCTTCTGCCAATGGATTGTGTGACTCCATCTGAACAGAATCTCTTTTCTAGTTGTCTGCTTCAGAGTTTAGTTTCCTCCCTTTTAAAAAAGTCCCCTTGCAATTAGTAAGTTCCTGTTTATGCTGTTTTGTTTTGCATTTTTTAAAACATGTCATCTATTCATAATAGGTTTTGATATACCGAATTAGCATTTCTACAAGTTGTTTCTCTTTGTATTTGCAAGACTTGGTTGTTCCCTTGGTTTTCCAGTAAATTATTATTTTCTCTGTATTACTTTACATGTTGTAATTGCTTTGTTATCTGTAAAAAAGAAAAAAGAAAAAAAGGTAGGCTCAGTTTATTCCTTTCATCGTTGACAGAGCCTTGGTGAATGAACTGCAGCTTTCTCCTCATTACCATAGATTTCTTCTGTACAGTTTTAATGATAATTGCCCCTGTCAGATCCATGTAACATTAGCTGTAAAGTCTTCTGCACACACAATCCACAAGCACATGCATGGGAAAAACAGAAACGAGTGAGATTATTAATTAGGCAGAATATTCTGTTGATAGAAGAAATATTTGTCTTTTTTATCACAGAATAACTGAGTTTGAATTCATAGAAATAACATGACAGTAGAAATGAAAGGTGACAAAAATACTTTGATCAAATTTATATAGAAGGAAGATTGTTTTCTCTGAATTTGTCCAAGTGGCGTTTTAGTGATGCTAAACCAAGTGTTTTGCTGGCAGTTTTTCAGGACACGTACTTAGGTCCCAAAGAGAACTTGCTAGTTATCATTAGAGATGGGCATGAACTGAAAAAATGGTGATTCATTTTGGTTCAGTTTGTTTTAGGGTTTGGGTTCGGTTTGTTTCATTTTTGATGATTCCCCCCCCAAATATTCGTTTTGCTGGTTCGTTTTGTTTGTTATTCATTTTTTCCCACTTTGCGTGAGTTAATCCATTTGACAGCATGCGGGAGGGGAAAAAAATCAAAAAAATGTTAAAAAAACACAGATGTTGACAACAACTGCAGAAACTGCACTGGCATCCTCCTCCTCCTCCTCCTCCTCTTCAATCATCAACACATCATCCTTACCGGGCGGTGGCAAAGCTGGCACTGTGGCAGGGGCTTTTTGAGGCAATGGCTTGGGGCCAGTGCCTCAGGTTTTTCCCCAAGTGCCAATCGCATGGCCCCTGGGGCCGGGTCAGCACTGGTTTTATTTTTATATATTTTTTTATTTTAGGTCCGGGTCACTGCTCTTTTTTGTTTTTGATTTTTAAAATTTATTTTAATTTTATTTTTATTGTATTTTTTTTCCTGCCGACCACATGGCCCGCGCTACAGCTGGCCTGGGCCTGCGCACCAGATCAGTTGTTTTTCTGGCCTGTGTTTGGTTCCATGACCCCTGGCCTGGTTCCGTGACCTGTAGGCATGGTCCGGTGCTCGTGGGCTGGTACTGGGCCCGTGCGCTGGATCATTTTTTTTTGGCAGTCTGTGGGTTGGTTCCGTGACCCATGGGCCAGGTCCGGTGCTCACAGGCCAGTACTGGGCTTGCATGATGGATCATTTTTTTGCTGGCCTGTGGGCTGTTTCCGTGGCCCCCAGCCTGGTTCCGTGACCCATGGGTCAGGTCCAGTGCTTGCAGGTCAGTACTGGCCCCGCATGCCGGATCAGTTTTTTTTGCCAGCTTGTGGGCTGGTTCCATGGGCCCCGGCCCAGGTCCATGACCTGCATGCTGGATATTTTTTTGGGTGGCCTGTGGGCCAGTTCCGTGACCTATGGGCTGGGTCCGGTGCTCACAGGCCGGTACTGGGGCCGGGCGCTGGATCATTTTTTTTTTGCAAGCCTGTGGGCCAGTTCTGTGGCTCGTGGGCTGGTACTGGGGCCCACGTGCTGGATCTTTTATTTATTTATTTATTTATTTATTTATTTATTTATTTATTTATTTATTTATTTTACTGCCAACCATGTGGCCCACACTACAGCTGTAGTGCAGGCCGGTCAGCTTTTTAAAAACTTTTGCAAGTCGCAGTCCGGCTCCAATGCTTGTGGGCCGGTACTGGGGCCACATGTTGGATCTTTCATTTCATTTCATTTCATTTCATTTCATTTTTATTTATTTATTTATTTATTACTGCCAACTACTGCTACCTATCAGCTGTAGTGCAGCTGGTCGGCTCTCCCCCTGGCCACCCCCTCTCTGCAGCCAGGAAGACTGGACCTCCTGGAAGGACCAGTCCAGCACCAGGTAGGAGACATCTCCAGTGCTGCCATTAACGGAACAAACCAAAACAAACCTTTTTTGGGGTTGTTTCATTTTGTTCATTTCGTTATGTAACAACAAATAACGAATAACGAAATAAACTAAAAGTTCGTTTCATGCCCATCTCTCGTTATCATTTCTTCATTGTGTTCTCCTTCACAATAAATGTTGACTACAATTCACTTCTGCATGTTCAACTCTGTCATGTTCAACTCTCAGTCATTTTGTGGATCAATGCTCTCCATGCCTTTAATTGCTTTTTTTAGTCCTATCAAAGTCATTCTAGTGCCCCTTCTGGTGGTGTCAAGCCCCTTAAGAATATAAGGACATAAGAATAGCCATGCTGGATCAGGCCAAAGGCCCTGGACCAATCCCAGCATAACTTTTTTTTTAGTGAGTTGGCTCGCATAACACGACCAAAGTATTCCAGAGATATTTTTGACTTGACTATGTCTAGCTCATGGTTCTCAACCTGTGGGTCCCCAGATGTTCCTGAATTGCAACTCCCAGAAATAACTTCCAGGACAATGAGTGGTGGAGGCTTCTGGGAGTTGCAGTCCAGAAACATCTGGGGACCCACAGGTTGAGAATCACTGGTCTAGCTCTTCCTTGCTGGTAATCCTTTCTGTCCTTGGGATGCAGGGCTTATCAGGACATAGAAAATGTACTTGAAGGCCTGATTTCCTAACAGAAAAATATAGGGATGAGCCTCTTCAATTAGGTTACCATGCACATAATAGTTTCATCTTTTGGAAATAATCTCTAAGCAGAGATATCCTTACGCTAGCCCAAGGCATCTCTGTTCCGCGTATATGTTGTCAAAGAGGTGAATACATAGTTTGGAGATTTAGGATGGGATCTAATGAGGTCGTACCACTTGCAGAACTACTCCCCCCTTCCCAACCTAGCACTCCAGTTGTTGGAGTAGGACATTTCCCTGGATTAGCAGGTGATTAGGGCAATGTTTAATACAGAGGAGGAAAACAAAATGACCTTTGTGCTGCCTTTTCCCACAAGGCTATTTTTACAGCCTCAAGTCAATCTTACCAGCATTTCAAGAATAAAGTGGGGATACTGTGTTACTTGAAGAAATTTGCCCTTGCCCCCCAAGCCCCGAAATGAAGAGGCAAGACAACTTCCAATTTGGTACAAACGGGCCACAACTTTATTAATAACTCTTCAACTTCTTAACTGGTAAAGTCAGGATCACTGAAGGGGACCTGACGCCGTAGTGCCAGCTGGTAACAGGGTGGGATGAAATTCCACAGCCAAGAAGCTCTGTATTCAAGTAGGTAAAACAAGTTAAATCTGGAGCTCAGCACAGCCCTCGGGAGGCCTCCAGTCATATTTAGCTTAATTTGTCCGCTGACATAGCCAATGTGGATAGACTGATTACGAGGGCTGTGAAGTGCCGTAATGGCGTCAAATTAGCTCTCAACTTGAATACGGTTACCAGCTGCACTACCCGCCAAGTTAGTGGCCAAAAAGAAGGGAGCCCACCCCCGTGGTGAAGAGAATGGGATGGGCGAAAACACATGGCTACTCACGGCCAATCAGAGTAACCACCAAAAATTCCCATCCGGTCCCAAAAGGCGACCAGATATACTCATTCTCCAACCATAGGGGGGTGGGGCTAAAAATCTTGCCGCCAACAATAATGGCAGCGAGGGACGGGAGCCCTCTTATAGGCTCCCATCCCCGGGCAGAAGAACCTGGATGGGCGCGAAGATAGCGCGCCCAAACCGGGGCTGGGAAGGCAAACGCCCCCCTCCCCCAACAGAGTGGGGATCGGAGCTTCCCAAAACATGGCTTCAGCATTAGTTGTTCTAGGTCCGTTTGCTATGTAAGCAACTTCCAGTTCCCTGAGATTCTAATTGGGGGGGGGGGAGAGACTGTTATGAAATAGGAGATGGGGGCAGATGCTTGTGATGGTGTGAGGTGGACCCTTATGCAACAATTACAAGATAAATATTTTTGCAATTGTGTTTTGTGATTGCCACACGACTCACCCCCCCCCTTTTATTTGCTAAGATAAATATGCATGCAGCCATGCATGCACAAGACAAAGATGACCCACTGAAGAAATATTATGTTTGAAATTTGCATTCAGGCATCTTTTTTGTTCAAGTCAATGAGCTCCAGTGCAATTTAGATGGCAAGAAAATAGGTGCCCAGGCATTAGAGCCATCACACCCAATAGTAGCAAGGGCTTATCTTTATAGGCTCATTTGGAGCAGCTGGCTTGAGCTAAATAGTGTTGTTTAGGTTGGGCAGGTGTGATCCTTGCACCCAAAGGGCATATCTTCCTCAAGTGGCCCTATTTGGTTTAGTTCTTTCCTTGTCCCTTCCTGTCTCCTCCTGCTCCTAGGAGCAAGATATCATTTTTTTTAAAAAAAAATCCGTAAGTGGCACAGTAACATAAAACATTTAAAATGTTTATTCAGTTGGACCTGATTATGCCATGTTTGTTTTTGTTATTGTTTAGGAACTACCCAGAGTGACCAGATGGGTGGTATGAGAAATAAATAAATAAATAAATAAATAAATAAATAAATAAATCTTTGTGTGGTTTATAGATTAATTATGCAGGCTACTTGTTGCCCCCTCCTCTGATGAGCTGAGAGTTCAATTTAATGATCTTGGAAGGATGGAAGACTAAGTCAACCTTGAGTCAGCTAACTGAGACTGTTGGGATTGAACTCAGGTCATGAGCAGAGTCAAGGCTGCTGTCTAATCAAATCCTCTGTCTCATAGTCCTCAAGAAGTTATTCTGTTGAGAGGACTTATGTCTTCCATCCAATGAAAGGCTTTTTTAGACGCAATTACATGGCAAAAGGAATACTTTGGAACAGATTTTATAGCTACTTCTGAGCAAAAGTTCTCAGTACAAGACTCTCTTAACTATTATGATACATAAGAAAACCACTTTTCCATATTTTTTAATTAGAAGGAAAGGTGAAATAATAGTTCACCAGCAAAACCAACAAAGAAACACAACCTCTTATAATTTGTTCCAACTCAGTGAGGCCAAATGAGCCTTTAAAAGAGGGCTAAGATCCTCTTTTTAATCTCATGTATTTTTTTATTTTTCTTAAAGGTACACATGACACCAACAGCATAGATCAATTCTAGTACTGGCCCGTGTTGTTGTGCATCAGGGTGCTGTCTGGAATCACAAGATATTTGCTTTGTCCCCCAGGTAATGAGACAAAGCAAATAATGCTGAATGAGAACTTCTCTTTGGGTGTCCTGTCCAATATTCAACAAAATATAATTTCTTCCTGAAATTCAAACCATGTTGATTTGTATTTGTGCTACCTGAATGGTTGAAGAAGTGATTCCTGGATGTATTAATATGAGGACTTCTAAAGGCTTTAAAACATTTTTAAAAAGGCTATTTTAGGCCTATGGGTTAGCTTGTAGCCAATGCCCTCTTGAATTGCATCAAACACAGCTTTTTTATAATTGTGTTTTTCTACAGAGTCAGAAAACATGGAGGGGCTCTCTTAAGTGACCCTTGTAAATTTTCTGGATATAGAAACATTAGGGGCAGATTTAGAAGTAATGGCACATATTTGCACATATTAGTAGAGAAAGGGGGTGCCCCTAGGGAAAAAAAACTTGTAATTGGAATAATAAGGGACGCAGCGGCAGCGCTGTCACTGACCCAATCAGCTTCCGATTCCAATTTGAATGTTTTTTTCCCCTAGGGGCACCCCTTTGGAGCTTCATAACTTAGCTCCTTGAGCCCCCAATCTTTCCAAATTTCAGGGGCTTTCAGGGAAGAGCTTGAGGAAGCTCCCCTGCCATTTCCTTTTGGATGAATCATTTTGTTCTAGAGGAAAAATGGTGTTTCATTTCGTTTGTAACAAAACACTGCTTCCCTGTTTCATTTTGTTTCGTTAGCAAACGAAATGACGAAACAGCAATTATTTTGGGTAGTGGTGAGTTCTCCAGCTCTGGAGGCATTCAAGAGAAAAATTGATCACCACCTGCCAGATCTACTTTGATTCAGATTCTTGCATTGAGCAGGAGGTTGGACTCAGTGGCCTTATGGCCCTCTTTCACCGGCATTATTCTATGACTCTATGATCACAGGTGAAAATGGAGATCATAGAACAGAAACACATTGCTTGATTTTAATATCTAACTCCAGTCATGCCTGTATGACAGAACAATGGCATTAAAAAGTGACAGACATATTTGCAGGGAAAACAAAATAAGTGTGCTTCTCTGCATGTATTCAGGGCATCACACAGTAAATATAATCAAGGTGGAAAAGTTAAGTTCTATTCACTGCATAAGGCTTTGCTATATTGAAAAGAAAAAGAGAGTAAGATTTTGCATACATGTAACCGATTATATCTTCCCATCTTGGGAAGCTGTGAAAAGATAGTTTGAAATGGTCATTATGTTTTTTGTTGGAAATATCACACTAAAAAGAAATTGCCCCGGTGCGCGCCCCAGCCCCAGCTGCAGCAGCAGCAGTAGCAGGATCGGGGGGCCGAGGTGCGCCCGGAGGAGAAGCCCCCTGCCGCTACATCCCATGGAGGGAAGGCGCACCTGCTGGGGCCAGAGGCAGCAGCCCGGGAGGAAGCAGGGTAGGCGGCTGGGGCATCACTTCTCCAGTGGGCTGGCCAGGGGGCCCTGCGTGCCGCCCCGCGCCTCCCCTCTGCCCGCCTCCGCCGACTTTACGCCCTTTCCGTCAGCCCCCCCCTTCCTCCCCTCCTCCTTTGGGGATCCCGGTGTTACGGAAGGCTTGCCTTGGATGCGAAGCCATGCCTGTCCCACTGGGGGAGGGGAAGAGAAGTGCTGGGCTTCAGGAAAGGATTACTTGAGAGTAAAGGAGGACCCGCCACTCCCCCCAGCAGGCTCAAATACACCTTTGCTGCTGTTTTATCCCTTGCCTCCTTAGTTCCCTGTCTGTGAAGATTTTCAGTCATCCAAAGCCCCACACTGACCAGATTAAATCCGGACCAGGGTGAAAATCACCTTCCTCCAGCAGGTACAAGAAAAGTGCGCTGGGTCGCGCTTAGGTGGGCGGGGTTGCACTTAATTTCCTGCAAACTCCGGAGCTGGTGGGGAAACACTTGTAAGCTCTGGAGTTTGCAGCCATTTGCTGCGGAGTTTAGGGGTCATGTACAAAGGCTCTATGAAGAGATTTCAAAAAAAAAAAAAAAGATGGCAGGAAGTAACAAACTTACTAGTATTGTGATATTATTTTGTGATTCTTTAGCATGTACAATTGTTATTTTTGACTTAATATATTCGATGTAACTTTTATAGTGTATCCCTCCCTTCTTCCCTCTTACCCCCTCTTTTTCCTCAAAACCCAATAAAATTCTTTATTAAAAAAAAACATAGCATAAATCTGGATTTAATCTCTTCACTGACTAATTAACACTTTTGTCAAGTGAATGTCTTCACTTATAAATGCTATGTAGATTTAATATGAGTTACAGTTTGATCTGCATGGTTATTGTGTAAAAACGGAAAGGAAAAAATACTATTTATTATTATTATTTTATTTTAGAGTATTTTTATCCTGCCTTTCTCCTTTCTCTTACGTATCCCTAGATACGTAGCAAATAACTATGGTAATTTGATACCCATCTGGGGATGTGCCCCTTCTCAAGTTTATCACATCAGTGAGTTTACAGTTGTCAGGTATTTGCAGGCACCTCTATCCTAAATGGTGTGTGTGTGTGTGTGTGTGTGTGTGTGTGTGTGTGTGTGTGTGTGTGTGTGTGTGTGTGTGTGTGTGTGTGTGTGTGTGTTATTGTGTTGTTAACAGTTGTGACTGACTCTTCCTGACTCCACGTCCGTGGAGTTTTCTTGGCAGGAATACTGGAGTGGTTTGCCAGTTCCTACTCCAGATGCCTACAGCACCTGGTTACAATGGGTGAAATCACCACATGATTGTATTCCATTATCTGACTGTAGCTGTATCACCATCCTGGGCACATTTGTTCAGAAGTAGACCAAACCCTATTAAACTAGGCTTACTTTCAGCAAAAAGTGAATAGGATTGGAGGGGGGGGGGTCAAACAAAGGAGACTAACTTCAGAAATATGTTCAACATGGTAGGAGGAAACACTAGAAAAATCATGCAACCTGTGTATTTTGGCATAATTGTCTTCTTTGGGAATATATAAAATGGTGGTTTAGAAACACAAGTGCTGTGGGCCAGGATATTGGAAACTTTTGTCCTCTCATGTGGACCTGTCTGGCTTTAAGATCTTCAGCAGACATCCTTTAGTACCATGAGAGGCTAGGTTGATGAATTCAGAACAACATAGACCTGCTTCTTATAGCAGCATCTGTATTACAGCATTCCCTCTCAAGAGAAGTAAATCTTGCTGAGCTGCCAACACAATCCCTAATTTTAAAAGTGGTTTGAAAAATTTTGATTTAGAAGATTTTTTGAAAGTTTTAAAATGCAATCCCTATTTTTAAAAAAATATTTTAATTGAATTGTTTTAAACAATTTTATGTTGTTGCTTTGGAAACCTAGGTGGTCTGTTAAGTACCCATGCTGAGTGGAAAGTCCAATTTCTCATCCTGATGTATATGAACATAGGAGTATGGATTATAAATATCTGGAGTTATTTATGCTGAAACATAGGGTTCCAGTAATTTCCTATAACTGTAAAAACCATACTTTCTAAGGAACAAGATAGGTTTTTCAAGATCTTGGAGGAATTCTTTGTATTGGTAGGAGTCAAGTCTTGATTATTCATTTTTTTTTTAAAAAAAATCAAGCCATTTGGGTAATTTTTCTTTTTTTCTTTACTTGTGAAACATCTGATTACATGCTGTCGTAAATGCATCCAGTAATTCTAATCTGTCAGGAGACAGATCCCTCATTACGTTATTCTTTTATTAGGACATGATCCCATAGCGAGCAGCTTGTATAACCACTTTAATCAGCAACTGCAGACTAGTTACTTTGGTAACATATAGTAAGTGGAACTGAGAGAGCATATAATGGCAGCCTTACCCTCTCTCTTGAAGAAGAATGTGACAGCTGCTAAAATAAATGAAGAAACACATAATCAGATTGTAGTATTCAGAAATGAATGCTTATGAGCTTTGATAATGCAGTCCATAATATCAGTGGGTTGGTTTTGATCTATGTTTGTACATGTGTGTGTTTCTATGTATTCGTGTGTGTTTGTGTATGTAACTGCTGTCTTGAAAATATGGGATGGATTTTGTTGTGAGGAGTAGTCATCTATAGAGAAAAGTGGGCATGTGTGGTAGCATCTCGTATAATTTTTGATCCTGATGAATTGTGTATCAAAGGGTAACCTGAATGTTGACAACATAAAGAGCAGCAGCCAGGATAGTCTACAGGATTTTCAGAAGGCTTATGAGAAAGTCCCTCACCAAAGGCTGCTGAGAATCCTCTTATGGATTGAGAACTGGTTGGGACCCAGGAAACAAAGAGTAGGTAATGGGCAATTTTCACAATGGAGAGAGGTGAAAAGCGGTGTTCCCCTAGTGATCTGTCTCGGGGACTAATGCTTTTCCATCTGTTCATAAATGACCTGGAGACAGGGATAAGCAGTGAGGTAGCCAAGTTTGTGACTGACACAAAACTTTTCCATATGGTAAAAAACAGAGAAGATTGTGAAGAGTTCCAGAAGGATCTCTCCAAACTGGGGGAATGGGCTGCCAAATGGCAAATACGTTTCAATGTAGGAAGTGTAAAGTTGGGCCAAAAAAAATTAAAAACTTTATCTCTCAACTCCTGGGCTCTGAGCTATCTGGGACAGATCAGGAAATAGATCTTGGTGTGCTAGTGGACACCTCAATGAAGGTGTCTGCCCAGTGTGTGTAGTTAGAGTATGCAGATCAATAATCTCAGAATGCGGTATGTCAATCACCCTGATCTGACTTACTATTGGGCTTTCTATACATTACTAACATTCTTTTATGCCCCTCCTTTCTGAAAGGTCTGTCAGTTAGACAGGAAAATGACAGTTTTTAATATCTCCTCATGGCTGTTGAAATGGAGAGTCTTACCTTCATGCATACCATCCAGCTTTAGGGGATGGTGTAACAATTATAGGGATATTCTTCAATACAGATGATTTAATGTGGAAATTTGTTTTCTATTTAAAGTTTAATAAACTTTTTTTTAAACAGGGAAGGGCTTACTCAGATTTGACTGGAGTGGGTGGGAGAATAACTCTTCCTGCTCGCAGAGCAGAGTGGTGTTTCCCCAGATTCAAGAATTATGGGTAATCTCCACTGATGACCTGTTTTGGCAGACTGTTACAGAGTCAGTTGTGTGACAACTGGCTATGTGGTGCCTCTTATGCTTCCTCCACCCCCATTTATTCTGTTGTCCATGCCATCATTTTTTGGATTGTAAATCTGCTGGCAGAGATTGTTTTCCTTTATTGACGCTAGAAAGCTGCTCTGGAAAATTATTTTGGATCCGGAGTTGGATAACAATATCTATAGTTATACATATGTAATGTACGGGGACATCTGACACAGAAAGGGAAAGACATTTACTAAATTCAGAATGACATGGTCTTAAATGCAATGTAATCATATTTGTGCTGGATCACATAGCAGTTGTGCAAGGAATTGTACAACCTCTTGCACAATGAAACTGGGACCAGCTGCCTTGATTTTTTCATGAACTATAAAAAGGCACAAACACTAACATAACAGGGCTTAGGCAGAGTTGGGAACAAGCCACTGATTACATGGGATACTGGATAGTGTAGTCCTACTGTATTTACATCAGTGTCAGTTTATCATATATATCAGGATTACATTTTAGGCTGCTCTGTGTTTGCCTGCAGGCAACGTGTCAAATGAACCCCACATTGCTGTTTTCCAGCATGGTTTTTCAGCATTGTTGGAAGTATATAGCCTCAAGATGTTATTTCAACAGCCAAAGTATGATAGAATGAATGAATGAATGAATAAATAAATAAATAAATAAATAAATAAATAAATAAATAAACAAACAAACAAATAATAAATGATTAAGTGAGTGAGTGAGTGAGTGAGTGAGTGAGTGAGTAAGTAAGTAAGTAAGTAAGCAAGCAAGTAAGTAAAAAGATACTGCATATATATTATTGGAAACACTCCTGTTTGAGACAATGCTCTGTACATTTCCTGAACAGTTAATTTGAAAGTCCTATTCCATCATGAATGGTAACTGGAACAAGGAAGCAGAGAATATCTACTGCCTTGGCTGGAGATGCACAATCACAGGAATAGGCAGGTGGCCCTGGGAATGGATGACTAGATACTTTCAGCTCCTTGTAGTTAGTCACTGAAGTTGGCCTTCAATATTCTCATAAGGCTTTGTGACAGACAGTAGTCTAATCTGTCCTCCCATTTGTTTTTTTGTTCTTACCAGCACAAAGTTACTCCATCTTCTCGTTGGCTGAGCTGTGTGCTGTTTAAGAGGTGATCATGGCAGTCTATCTTGTTGACATCCGGCTAGCAGTGATGTTTAAAATCACTGCTATGTAGAGGCAAAGAAACACTGCTGATGGGTTTTTTTTTATGACAATACACTCAGATCTGAAGTAAACGCAATGGATTCTCTGCTCCAGTGTGATTACATGTTGTTCTTTTTTAAATACAGAAAAAGCTCAGAATCAAGGAGTCATAGATGTAAAGACAGACAGATGTAAAATAAATAAATAAATAAATAAATAAATAAATAAATAAATAAATAAATAAATGTGGATTTATTGGAGAAGGTTAAGTATTTCTTAGATCAAGATGGTGGCCATTAAAGACAAATTGATAAATTCCCAGAGGTCATAAAGCATACGAAAGACAGAAAAGCTAGTATGCTTTGGCCATTAATGAGAAACAAAAAGTACAGATGGTTAAAGCTTGTAATTCAAGGCAAGATACAAAATAAAGAAGTACAGTAGCACCACCATATCCACTGATTCACTACCCACTGATTCAGTTCTCTGCAGATGGTGAGTGGCGGTGGGGGGGACAGGGATGACAGCAGTGCTCCAGTCCAGGCGACACAGTGGGAGTGGCTGCAGGGGCTGTGCCGTCTGCCCAGGACATTGGTGGTGGTGGGGAAATTAAAAACCTTGGCAGCAGCAGCAGCAGAAGAGGCGCCCGTGCCATCTGCCTGAGGCCTTGGCAGTGGTGGCAGAAGGAAAGGCACCTGCGGGCACCTCTTCCACCACCACCACCACTGCAACAACTGTGGAGAAGATTCCCTCTTCCATGTTGAGAAGACTGGCCTGGCGGTAAAGGCAGAGGCCAATGGGGGTTGCAGGGAAGGGGGGAATGGCCCTTTGATGCATACCTGTCAAATTGTCTCTGGTGCTGGTTGGGATGGGATGGGTGGAGAGGGGTGTAATGTGGGTGCGTGCACTAGTGCACACACACAAACACAAACACCTGCCTCCCCCCCGCCTGCATGCTGCTGTACGGCGGGGATCTCTGCCAGCAGGGTGGAGCATGGCTAGCTCCACGTCTTCCTCCTCCTCCTCGCCATCACCCGGCAATGTGCTGGGGCTGCTGGGTGGAGAGGGATAGGTGAGCCTGGGCTGGGATGGCCTGGGCTGGCTCTTCCTCCTTGGCATGGGGAACCATGGCCAATATTTGAACCAATTAGGGCGATCTTTTAAAAAAATTATTCCCAAATGCTGGCTTTCCAAACTACAATTTCCAAAGTGCCTAGAAAAACTTATAATAATAATAATAATAATAATAATAATAATAATAATAATAATAATAATAATAATAATAATAATAATAATAATAATACAATACAGTACTAGATCTGTTTGTGTTTGTGTGTTGTGCTGTTACAGTTGTGACTGACTCTTTGTGACCCCATGTCCATGGAGTTTTCTTGGCAGGAATACTGGAATGGTTTGCCAGTTCCTACTCCAGGTGCCTACAGCACCTGGCATTCCATGGTAGTTGCCCATCCAAGTATTAACCAGGGCTGGACCTGCTTAGCTTCAGAAATCAGGCAAGATCAGATGTGCTTAGGGTATCTAGGAGCTAGCCAGCAGTAAATCACACTACTGTTATTAGAGATTACTCCAAAGTAACTGTGTACAGTATTGGAATCTCCATCTGCAGTGTGTATGTGATTTCTATCTTAATATGTCTAGATCAATGCTGAATTAAATTGGACATTTAGAATTCAGTTAATTTTGCTTGACCTGATTGTAATATAAGCCTCTCTTTGACTTGGTGAGATGCCCACTGTGCATGGGGGTGACTTTCTTAGAGGAAAACAAATAAACCCGTCCTTGCCTTCACCTCCAACACCTATTCAGTTGCATAAATTCTCCTCTTCAAAATGTCTCACCTTCTACTCCTAAGGGAAAAATAAGTGTCATTCAAATGCACTGAGTCGTGCCTTTAACACTCAGCTGTTGGTTAAGTCCAACAGAGTTCTGCTGTTAAGTAAATGCCAAAGACTAAAATGAAATATGGATGTGGTTGGGTTTTCCCTGTCTTTTTCTTTTTCTTTGTCTTTTTACAAAAACCCAATAAAATGTTAGTGGGGAGGAAGTGTGCATTTGTTGGAGAGAGGTGTTCTATTTAAGTGTGTTAAAGATGTGGATGGTCAGTTGTAACATTCTGTCTTTTCCAGTGGCCACAAAGAGGGGTTTTTAAGCCAACACAGCTGGCCTGGCTTGAATCTTGCAATTGTAAACCACTTGGAGGAATGTTCGTATTTTGTCTCTGAGTTCATGCCTGGCAGCCAGAATGTGAACGGGTTTTCAAAAATGGACAAGTGAACACCGAGGAAGAAGGAATCTGTATTCTTTTAGTCTGCTTTTCATCTGAAATCTGAGGCCTCTACCCTGTTGTTGCCAAAAAATACAAATACAAATAAAAATAAAAAATCTTTACCACTTATGATACTCAGCTCCCCCAGTGGAAAAGACTCACCCTCCCCATCTGTTGGATAAGTGAACTGGAAAGCTGACTGGGAACTACTTCATCCTTGGAAGAAACACTGATATGAATTAAAATCTGTTCAAATGGAACTCGGCTTGGAAAATGAATGACTATTAAGGATTGAGAAAAATATTTTCTTCTGCATTTCACAGATTTGCTTTAGTTTAAAAAAATACACCACACAAAGGCCTTTTAAAAGGGAATGCACACTAGTTGCAATCTAGAATTAGCATTAGGATTTCTTCACCATGAAAAAGTGTGTATTGAGAGGGACAGGCTACTGGACTCCAGCATCCATTAGTTCCAGGTATCTGGAAGTTGAGTCATGGCAACTGGACTTCTTTTTCTTGAGTTATTGAAACGTTTCGCTGCTCATCCAAGCAGCTTCGTCAGTCTGAGGAAAGCTAGTTGCGAGTCCTCCATTTTATAGTTCACTTTGACCTCTTGTCACCCCGGTCTGAAATAGGCTCATAAGATGAACAATGGCCTGAATAGGCTCATTAGGTAGACAACAGTCTCAATAGCCTTAAGGCGAACAATGGCCTAAGGTGCTGAAATCCATAAAGTATGGGTCGTTAGCTATGGCCTTGTTGGTGAAGGATATTTTTTATTTGTCTGGGTATTATTGAAATAACAGCCTGATAAGTGGCAGGTAGACCGTGCCTGAGCCCCCCACCTCTGTTGAGAGAGGGGTTTTCAATGCCCACATGAATGCCTTCCTGACCCCTCTCTCAAACCAACTATCATCTCTATCTCAAGTAACCCTACTTAGCTTGCTCCTCCCTCTCTGTCTCCGGGCCTCTGCATTTTCTCCTAGCTATCCCTCCAAGGGAGTGGAGAATATTTTGTAAGGAACTGATTAAAAAGCGGCATAGCACTGAATTGGTTTGTTATCCAACTGATGTACCTCTGGATTCAAAAAGGGGGGGGGGAAGAGCTCTCTCCAAGGAGGAGTGGGGGGAAACTGGGGTAAAAAATTAGTAAGTCACGTACTGCTGAACTGCCTTGCTGCACAAATCACATACTGCTGGATTCTAAGCCAAAGCACACATATACCATGTACTTTTTATCTTATACATTTATAAAGCTTCCCTGTTAAATATTAATTCAGTTGTAGTAAAGATAGAAAAACTCTAAAGACTAGTTGTAGAGTTATTTCCATTTATAGCAAGTGACCTATATTTGTTATCTGGAGGAAAATCTTTATAGGAAAAGTTATAGGAAAACTAATATCTGATGCCAACTTGAAGCAATAGTGGAATGTTCAGCTTATTGGGAAGCATTAAGCCTAACAGCAGAAATGGCAAATGACTGTTGCAGGTGCACCTATTTGCAATAAGATCAGCCCTTAGATTTTGCCTTGATATCTTTTAATGAAATTAAATGGGCTGAAGGTCATACTCAGGACACAAAGTAGTAACAATTAAATTTGGAAAGTGGTGGGGTGAGGATAATAATGACCTCAAAGAAAGTGTCAGTCTCTTTTGTGACATACATGTGCACCATGTAGTCACTGGAAAATAGATTGAACCTGACCATTCCGAAAATTGTCCAAAATGCGAGATAATCTGCCATTTGGTTGCAGCCTTGTTGAACAGATACACTTGCAGTCTTTTAGGTCTCTAAAGATAGATTGGGTCTTTTTATATTTTGGTTTGATTTTATAATAAAAATGCTAACGAGTTTACTTGTGAGGTTGCTGGCAAAACAAATTTAAAATTTTCTATTTCACCTGTTTTCAAAGCTTTCGTTGTCAGGTCTTAAACAATTTGGAGTACTGAGCAGGCAAAATTTAGTTCAGTTTCAATAGTATTGCATTGGATATATGATTGCAACAAGCATTTTACATTCAACTGAAAAAGAATTGTCTAAATAAATTGATATAAATGCTACTCACAACTAATACATTCTGAGCTTTGCAGTTTTTATCAGAAAATGGCTGAATTCTGTGGGCATAGTTTATAGCACATAAGGTGGGTAAAGTCAGTTAGCAGTGGGAATTTTTCAGTTATTAAACATTTCCGGCTTCTGTACTGAAACTCCCAAGATTCCCATTTAATCCCTTTCATCACTGGGAACCATTGGCACAATGGAAAGGGAAGGGGAAAATCACCGCCACTAGTAAAGTCAACCCAGCAGTGAGGACTCCCAACCTGAACTAAATGAATATGGTTATTACATATAAGACTTGAGAGTCTAGGGACAGTGCTGTAGTTGGAAATGTTTAATTTCCCAGAAATTGCCATTGCTGCTGACATCATTGGCCATATGCAGCGTGAATTATGCCAAGAAGATTCCAGCCAATATATTGGTACACATGTTTTAAAGTATTTATAAAAATGGCAAGCTTTCTCCTCCTGGAATATTACATAAGTATATAATTATATTGCTTTTTATTTATGTTTTTAGAATGTTGCTGAGGAAGGAAACTTTACCCTGACAAGAACTGGTGCTTAATAAATTTAAGTACTTCTGAATCCCTCTGCTCCCCTGGTCATTTGTTCACCCAGTGCCCCTTTCTCTTATGTATTTTTGCTGTGTATCTTAGGGAAGGCAAAAAATAACACAGCCAGGGCAGGTTGTTGCAACCAGGAAACCATTCTGCCCTTCAGATATTTGAATTCTGTTAACTTTGCTGTCTCCTTTTACGGCGAGGGTGTCATGTCAGCGTCCTTAACCTCAGGGTTTTGTCATAAGACTCATCATTAACAGAATACTGCAAGTGCAACTTTGCAGCCTTGGAATTTGTCGAAGTAGCTTGTTGTAAGTTACTATCTGTGCTAGTAGCCTTCACCAGTATAGCTTAGCTAAAAGAAGCCATATGATTAAATTCAGTGCTTTCTGTTCAGGTGCACAGAATATCCCTTTTAGCCTTCAGAATACATATATCATTATGAGATCTAATGCCACAAAGTACCATTCATAGGGCCTTTTTACACGACCCCTAAGCTCCGCTGGTCCCTTAAATTCGGACCAGAGATCTTGAGGGTTTGTCGCTCTCCTTCCTCCCCACCACTCCACACTTCCTTGCTTCTGTCTGCGTGAGGGGAGGGAGGCAAAAAAAAAGCCTTAAAAAGGGACAAAAGAATGCATTCTTACCTCCGGTGCTGGTGGACGTTGCTCCGAGTGCCGGTTACTTCCTGGTTCCTCTTAAAGGGGCGGGAGGCAAAAAAAACCTACAAAAAGAAGCGAGGAGAGCCTGACACTCTCCACATCAAAAATTTTCACTGTCCCAGAGCAGGTACAAGAAAGCTGCGCTGGGACGCGCTAAAGTGGGCGTGGTCGCACTTAATTTCCTGTTAACTCCAGAGCTGGTGGGTAAACATTTTTAAGCTCTGGAGTTGGGAGCCATTTGCGGCGGAGCTTAGGGGTCGTGTATAAACGCTCATATTTGTCACTCCCTGAAGAAGCATGTAACTCGATAGAGTCTTGTTGCAAGGGAGGAGAAAGGATTTTGGAGCAACTGCTGTTGTTTCAAAGCAGAAGATACTTCTCCCTTCCTTTGGATGTTTCTGCCAGGGTACATAGTGTCCAGTACGCAGGTGCTCTGGTTTAATGGGAATGTCTGATCCTCATTACAATTGAATAGTTAATGTGTGTTCTGTTTATCAGTTTGATGTGAATGGGTGAAATTACCACATATTTCACTCCTGTGCCTGTGGGTTAGGAGAATTAATAAAGGAACAAAAAAATCCTGATGGGTTAGGCAAAAAGTTATGAAACAAAGACTGCCCATTTCTGAGAGGTCAGAAATGGGCAGATCGGAAGACTGCCCTTTGTAGTGGCTGCTACCTGAGATCTGACACTGGGATATTTTGTTTCTGAACATGTCACTCATTCATTCTTTGTCCATATACTGAATAGTCAAGCAATGTAGGGGATACTATTCCTTGAAAATGTGCAACATGCAATTATGTCTTCTGGCTTCCATATTTACCAAGCACTCCAGGGCATTGTTCCAAATCTTTGTTTTCTTTGAATAAAGGAGGACAACGGAAGCTTAGATAATCTTGTTTGACAATATACAGGGGAATCTACAGCACATAATGCAACTACCTATCTCACATGAGATTCCTTGGATATGGTAGAATTTCTAGGTAGCATTTAAGGTGAGTACCTCTGTGATTGTTTTATTTTTGCATATTATATTTTGTACATTCACAGTGATGCTATGTACTTTCTGGCCAGAATCCAGCTGAAAACGTATGCTGGTAGAGGTTCCTTGGTGTTAATTACGGTGGTGAATTGCTACAAGTTAAGATGTCAGTGTAGGCATTTGCTGTTGCATGTCAAGTCGAGTGATTGCTATATGATAGCAAATGCCTATGTCTCCTGTTTATTTAGCACCAATTCACTGCTGATCATTACGCTTAAGGGCTTATGATAATTGGTAAGAGTAATCGAATTTTGGGCGTTAAATTAAATTTCTACAGTTAACAAAGATTGGAAAGGGGGGGATAGGGTGTATAATGTTAAAAGCACCTTGCCATGTATTTATTGTCTGGTATATCCCATCTTGAATGCCAGTATCAAGCATTTCAGGGCTCTGTGGCACTGTACTAGCAGGGAGGTTTTCATGCTCACTAGGAGCTGTGAATACATCAGTGATGCAATCCAGTGCTTGTTGGCTTGGAAATAAGGCCCATAATGTGGAATGGGATAGTGCTTATACTCCACGAGGACTCTAAAACATTATGTTTCTTACATGTGCAAGATGATTGTGGTCTTTCCAAGAGCTTGCATGAAACAACTAAAAGCATATAAGAAAATGTCCAGCCTCTTAAATGTGCCATTTGGTAAAATTGCTTATCATTCTGTTAGCTCTTTTAAGTAATATTGCTGCTTAACTCAGGTCTGTGAGGCAGTTTGTTAAAACTCCCAATTAAGGACATGGAATCTGGCTACTTAATGGGTCCATGGTGTTTTGTGGACCACACTGGCAGTGTTTATAGGGATTGTATAAAGCTTTGGTTTATGGTCTGCTACTCACATTGCTCCACATACCACCCACATGCTTATAAAATGGAACCAATGCTACTCCAGCCCTTTTCTATGTCTCTTGCAGTCTACCTTGCATCTCATGCTGATCTCTCACAGCCAGGCCATACCTGCTTCACAACATGCAATACTCATTTCTCAATAGATGCAACAGGCTACAAATTGGAAATAGAAACTCAACAGATACAGATAGATGCTATCATGTAAACATGACGAGGCTTGCTGAAATAACAAATATGACACCCCTGGATGATCTCGCAACCTATCGTAGTATGATGTGACAGACATATACAGCAGAGATTTCTCTTGTGATACTGGCTCTAGCTGCCTTGTCAGCTTGAATAATAAAGCAACTGGACAGACTAAATTGAAATGATTTATCTTCTATGAATGTTATAGTCAAAGCATGCTGTCATAGTAACAGGTTCAGCTTCCTCCAATGAGTTTGTCACACACAATAGGCTGGAGCTGTTTGAAACCACATCACGTCTTATAATGTCACTTGTGGCAATTGCTTGTCTCATACCACCCCACCCCAGGATCAAATCTTATACAGCTGCTGCTTTGCTTGTACTGCTGCCCCTTCCCCTTCAAACCTTGTATCGATCAAAGACATTGCTAAACAATGAATCATCTTAATTTTATTATGATGATCCTTACTTTGAAAGTGTTAACTGTCTCAAAATTCAGAGTGGAGTCAAGAGGCTAGTTCTACTATTAAACAGAATCTGGCAAACACCCTCTGGTGAATCATGCTTATGTGCAATTGTGGCAGGTCTTTGGCTATTCCTCCTAAACCTCCTGTCACTTATCTACACCAGCCTGTTGCCCTCAGGTACAGCAAAAGATATTGTGTTGTCACCAGTGTTTAAACAAAATTCAGCTGACATTGTGGCTTAACTATTATGTATAAATTATTCAGAAAAAAGTTCACTTTTCAAAATTTCAAGTAACTTTGGTTTAAGTACCCTCCACTATCTGGTTTAAGGTTTTTTTTAAAAAAAGTTTTCATCCACTCATAGGTATGATTTTTTTAATGATGAAACAGATGGGGGATTTAATTCCCCCTATCCATACTGCATGGTCCCAACATGGATAGGGCCAAATGGGTTTACTTGGGATTAAAAATGAGAGTTATCTGTATCTGCATGAAACATATTTTACATTTTGTATCCAGTATTTTTCCATGTACAAGTTTATATTTTTGTCTAAAATACTTAAACTAAAAATTGAGGGTCATCTTCTACACAGAAGTGAGTTGAGGAGAGAACCATGTGGTTGTAAAAATTATAATTTTGGGTTGGAAAATTGGGGGCTGTCTTATACATGGGGGTGCCTTATAGATGGAAAAATATGGTAGTTTTCTTGGGCCACTCAAGATTTCACATATGCATGTCAGCATTTTTGTGCCTTTTCACACAAGCATTCCTTCTTGTCTATAATAATCCTAGAATTGAAGTATGACAGTAACACAACCAAGACCATTGGAAGGAAAGCATTTTTCCACATCCTGAACTCTAGCCAGCTGTTTCTTCTACTTCCTATAGCTTCTGGAGCACCCAGTGTTTCCTTAGCATCCAAAACCCCCAAAACTGTCTCAAAAATTGAAAAACAATTGTCAAACATAAGCCTTTTGAGAGCCAGCATACTTTAGTGTGAAGGAATAATCGATGAAAGTCCTTATCATTTTCTTCACACATCTGTGTAAGTAACCTAGAATTCAACACATTGATACGGATCTTGTTTACTGCATTTATGACAAATTGAAGAGATTGATGCAATCTAGCACTCAGATTTTTAACTCCCAAATGTTGTCAATGAATGACGCAGAGAATTGCAAACACCCCAGGTACATTTTGTTCCAAATGGCTTATAAAACCACGATAGCGCCCACACATGGCTGGTACTCTATCTGCTGCCTCTGATACTATGTTTGAAAAAGCAATTGTTTTTGGCATGAAATAACATTTCAAAACTTTGAATATTGATTCGCCTTTAGTGTCTGTTGTCAAAGTTCTCGCAAAGAGCAGTTCTTCATGGATTTCTTGGTCCATAACAAAATGAGCATATGCCAATTATAGTGCTTGATTACCGGGTAAAGTTGACTCATTCAGGTGAATAGATAAATGATTCATTTTCAGATAATTACACAAGAAGCTTTCAACATCCTGACTCATTTCATCGAAACGTCTTTGAACTCTGTTGTTGCTCAAAGGAATTCTTTTGAGTATATCATATGCCGGCTTGTGTAGAACAGTTTTTAAATCCTCTTCAGGATTAAATAATCAAATCAGGATTAAAGATGAGACTTTTCTTCTCTTCTGGAGAAAGCTTAGTTTCCCGAGCAGTGCTAGATTCTGCATTCTCTAAGTATTCCTTCTGAATATTTCTTATTACTTGTATATTAGGCTCAGTGTTCTGATCTAGATTAAAGTCAGAACTCTTATCTGCTTCTGAATTATGCTCAGGAAAAAGCTCAGACTGAAGAGAGTCAGCAATATTCTGATGTTTATCAAGCATATCCATAAATTGCTCATCTGACATGGTTCCCACCTCATTGTTCTGGTTTCACTCAATTTTAATCTACTTGAAAGGGTTAATCACTTCCAGAAGGGAGGGGGTGTAAAAAGGAGAGCAAGGACAGGAAGGAGTGAAGGATAAAAATTCCAAGTCCATTATCTAAACAGTTTGTTTTGGAAGCACTGAGACTTCCAAGGTAAAATAGTTTCTTTTTTCTTCTCTCACCCAGGCAAATAACTCCATAGAACAATATATATGAATGTAAGATCATCAAAATAATACTGTCTTAAAGTTTAATCTCCCAACACACACTTGTAGCCACCTTTTCAGGAAGGGGGAGAATGAGTACTTATTGAAGCAGGAAAGAAAAGTATCCAAGATGAAGCTCACATTACAAAATTGGGGAAAACATACAGTCTTAGTTACGGCAGTAAAGTTCCAAAATAGCTACAATTATTTACATAGTCTGGTGCACGCAGTTTGAACTGCCACCATGAGAGATGGCAGATGGACTTCCCCCCAACAGGACATAAGGCGATTTGTGAAACTACAAAGCTTGCCGCTGCAATTCTTCGCAGCCCCCAGATGCTGCCTCTTTCCACCCCCCTTCCAAGGGGGACTTACCCTTTCAGGTCCTGTTTATCTGGAGGAATTTAGCCTGATAAACTGGAGAGCTTATCAAGGCGTCTCACTGCGATGAAACCGGAACTGGAACACCCACCTTATAGTATTTGCATTTGTGTAACAGACAGCAACAGACAGCATAAACAATTCTGACAATAACAAAATGCTATAATGTGTGCACCCAAGTCTTTGGCAAGATTCTACAGAGCCCCCAGCCCTCTGGAACTGCATGCCCCTGGAGGTGAGACAGGCCCCCATGTTCCTGGTCTTCTGGAAGAGTTTGAAGACTTGGTTAAAAGGCTAAAAGAAAGGCTAAAACATTTGGGCCTCTTTAGTCTGGAAAAAAGGCGCTTGAGGGGGGATATGATTGAGACATACAAAATAATGCAGGGTATGAGTAAAGTGGATAGAGGGAAGCTCTTCTCTCTCTCCCAAAATACCAGAACTAGGGGACACACTCAAATTGAAGGCTGGGAGAGTAAGAACTGACAAAAGAAAATATTTTTTCACCCAGCGCATTGTAAGTCTTTGGAACTCCCTGCCACAGGATGTGGTGATGGCATCTGGCCTGGATGCCTTCAAAAGGGGATTGGACAGATTCCTGGAGGAAAAGTCCATCACAGGTTACAAACCATGATGGAGAAACCAGGGTACTTCAAGGGCCAGATGCAGGGGAGTGGTATCAGGAGACAGATATCTAGTCTCATGCGCTCCCAAACGCATCTGGTGGGGCCGTTGTGAGATACAGGAAGCTGGACTAGATGGACCTTTGGCCTGATCCAGCATGGCTCTTCTTATGTTCATATGTTCTTATGTTCTGCCAGCTTACCTGGGGTGGAACAAGTGTCCAGCAATCATGGGGATGGCTAACATTATATAGTCCATCTATTTAATGCTCAGATGCTTACCCCTATAATTGTGTGTGTGTGTGTGTGTGTGTGTGTGTGTGTGTGTGTGTGTGTGTGTGTGTGCACGCATGCGTGCATGCCTATCTGTCTGTCTGTCTTAGATGTTTTTTAGATTTTAAATATTTATTGTTTTATTGTGTTTTATATTGTAAATCATCCAAAGTCCCCTATGGGGTAGATGGGCAAATCTAACAAACCAACAAATCTAACCAACCAACCAACCAACCAACCAACCAACAGCACAGGGACAGGAGTTGCTTATAAACTTTGCAAATGTTCAAGTGTCCCCTTGATTTAAGAATTGTAACCCGGATCCAAAATATCTGGGTTTTTTAAAAGCTTAAAATGTGGCTGTATAAACTAGCTTTCTCTGACAATTGTGCATCATCCCATCATTTCTACTGATCTGGTTTTAAACTCTAATCTGCCTCTGTTTGTTTTCATATGTATTTTGACTCATTATTTTTTCTTTGTTGTTTGATTTAATCATGACTGATTGGTTGAATTTTATATTTGGTTATATATTGTATATTGTTTAATTGCATTATTTATTGTATTGTTTATGTTTTAAAACTTTGTAAACTGCTCAGAGTGACCTTACATCAGAAGGTGTGGTATATAAACAAACAAACAAACAAACAAACAAACAAATGGTTGATTTTGTGAGAATGCAGATTTGGTTATTTTATTTTATTAAAATTCTAAAACTACAAGAAAAAATGTAAAACAACAATATACAGTGAAAGAAAAAAGACATTAAACAAAACTCATGCAAATATAGCAAAAACTGACCCCGTGCAACCCCCGTCTCCCCTTGGGACTTAACAGAGTTACAACTCTTAAGGTATTGACCCGCCCATTTCCCTCCAGAAATATGAGCACAATGAGTCATCTCCAGGTGTATACCCTTTACCTTTTTGAAATAACAATAGTTTATCCCATATTCCATTAAAATAATTGAACTTTGTCAAACCTTTCCTATTTTTAATTTCACAAGTCAATTTATCATTAATGACCATATTCCATAATTCTCTTTACCATTCCTCCAATGTTATTTGGTTATTGGATTTCCAATACTTGGCAAAAAGCAACCTTGCTGTTGTTATCATTATAATTACCAGTTCCACCTCTTTTGTCAATTGTGTTTCCATAACCAGAATCAACAATGCCATTTGTGGAGACATTTGAATCCTTTCTCCTAAAATTTCTTGTATTTCATTAAAAACCAGTGTCCATTCTGTTTTTCTTGTCTCACGTGGCCACCACATGTGTAAACATGTCCCTTTTTCTGTTTTACATCTCCATCATATTGGAAAAATTTCTTTATTTATTATATTTAACTTTGCAGGTGTTATATACCAATATACTTTATAACAGTTTTTTTTACTCTCATAATTTTCTTTTACTCTCATAATAGTGACATAATTTTCACTATTCTTTTATTCCACATTTCCCCCATTCTTCCTCTTTAATTTCTTCATATCTTCTTGCTTTATCTCTTTTAACTTGATTTTTTATATTCCTCCTGAATTAGTAACTTACTATACCTTTTCTCTGTTCTTTATTCTCTATCTTATTTTTTCTGTCTATAATATATTTATACCTAGTCAATTATCTTCAATCTCCTACTTTAGTTATCCATTCTTTAATCCATGTTCCCATTTGTATAATATTCGGCCATGAAACATTTTCTCCTAATTTCTGCTTTATATTTTTTCTATTCTGCATTTGTGTTAGCCAGTCCCATATATATACAGTATAACATTTTTATCTTGCAATACCTTATTTAACTTGCCATTTAAATTTTCTGGGAAACTCTTAATTTCTGTTACTTGATTCATTGGTGAAACCAATGGACTTTGAATCTCCCTAAAATTCTTCCAACAATTCATCATGTTTTTCAAAAATCGATTATTTATCTTCCTCATCTGCACTTTAATATCTTCCATAAAATATATATTCTCCCTTTGCGTAATTTCTAGGTCTCTCCAAATTAGGATGCAGATTTGTTTAGTTTTTTTAAAATGTGAAGGTCTATAGGGCATCACTCTTGTTTTTAAATAATAGGGTTTTAATTGGATTGCATATTTGGGAAAATGTTGGAAGGCTTTTTTACAGTGAAAGAAAGAGGGTAGCATACTATAAAAAGTAAAACTCAAAAGCCATGCCAATGAGAAATTCATCAATTGTTAAAGTGTCTATGATAAAATAAGTCTCCCTTGTACTTTTGGGAATAAAACCTAGTCTGCAGCTCCTATTAACAGTAATGGGGCTTATTCATCCCCCACTGTGTTGAAAATGTGAGCTATAATGACTAATTTAAATTTTTCTGTTAGATTTAGTGAGTTAGAAAGTTTATATTGGAAATAGACCAGCTGGTAAATATTCATGTACTGTAGACTGCTATAAATCATTATGTGTTGAGGCAGAAGAACATTTTATATTATTTTTCTCTCTGTCTGAGAAAATTGCAGGTTATATTTTAACAAAATAATAAAATCTCTCAGATATTGTTTGTTGCTGAGGCGACCCTCCTGGAGTATCAATTGCTTTGTGTTCCCTTTTCTTCTGAAATGTTAAGCCTGTTGGCTCTTTCTAAACACAGCAGCTTTCTTCAGACCAGTGTCCTCCCAATGCATGGAATGACAGGTTCCCCCTATCTCCAGCCAGTGTGGCTCATGGGAATTGGGGCTGAATTCACATGGAAGACACCAAGTTGGAGAAAATCTAGGTTTAGGACCTAGATTTTGACATGCTGTATCTGCAAATAATAAACATATGTGAGGATGTGTTTGGACATCAGGATTTAGCAGGTGGCTCTTTTCTGAATTAGGACTTCTGTTTTCCTCAAGTGAGGCAATGAAGTGAAGATCTAAACACTTGAGGCCTTTACTACCCCATCCACTCTGCCTGTAAGGTTGGGATGAAACTTCAAGGCATCCTGCTCTTGAAGAGAACCTACTCAAAAGCATCATGGAGTTTGCCACCTATGGACTGAACAAGCCCTCAGATGCACACACTCAATACCCCCTTAATTTCAAGTGTTTGGGTTTCATAGTTGCAGATTAATGCCAGACGGACAAGGAAGCAAGGAGACCTTTAAAAAAAATATTATAAAATTCTGGGTAATGCAATAAATAAATAAATAAATAAATAAATAAATAAATAAATAAATAAATAAATAAATAAACATAGTCGGGGTGAATTGCTGGTTTATCTCATGAATGCCTAATTTGTTTAACCAATAGGTTGGTTTGTGGGCAGAGCCCGTGTACATATATGCATAATTGTTTATGCCTGGAAGGAGGTGTGAGGGTACAGTTGAATGTTCCTGCAACATCTAGAGAGAGAGAGACTTGTTTTAATTAGATATATTACCGCTTGACTATATCTCTATACATATAAAATATATAAAAACAGGTCAAAGTAAGTTTTAAATATTTTATTTTGTTATAATAAATTTATTTTATGTATTTCAACTACAAACATCTATGTGAGCCTCCAATGCTTTAGTAGCAGAAGTAGCTTTAAAAAGGTGGCAGCGTTAGTACCCAAGATTGTGACAATAGTTTTATTCAGTCATGACAAAACATATCCATTTCCTTTTTATAAAAGAAAACAAAGTAGAGAAATATTTGTGGGCTAAAGCAATGGTTGTCCAACTTTTCCAACTTGTGGCTGCCTTGACTGATCACAACTCCTCCAATAGTTTGGGTGAGACTTGGGAGATGTGTGTGTGTGAAGGCAGCCCTGAGTAATACTTTCAAAGACTTTGGGTTTGATGGTGCCCTAGGGCTGCCTAGATGCCCTAAGCACATCCGATCTCGCCTGATTTCGGAAGCTAAGAGGGTCGGCCCTGGTTAGTACTTGGATGGGAGACCACCAGGGAATACCAGGTGCTGTAGGCGCCTGGAGTAGGAACTGGCAAACCACTCCTGTATTCCTGCCAAGAAAACTCCATGGACATGGGGTCATGAAGAGTCGGTCACGACTGTAACAACACAACACACACACACACAGGGCACTGCAGTGCAGTTTGGGAACCACTGGGCTCAAGCATAAATGCGTACATGAGTTCATAAAATGGCACCCTCTATAATGAAATTTCAAATAGAGATGTCATACACAGTGGTAGACCCATCATCGGAAGATGTAAACAGAGAAAAGGGATAATACTCAATGGCCCAAATCCTGTTGCTTTGTGTAGTAAATCATACTAGAGTACATTGGATTTGGGAACAGCATAGATGATTAATTAAAGTTCTGCTTGCCAATTACAATGAGTGAACAATATTAGGTGAGCTAGAATCCAGTGCTTCTCCTTGACAATTTGTGCATTTTGTTTTTTAGGCCAAATGTGCTACTGACTCACCCTTTATTCTTCTTTTAACCATTTTGGACATCTTTGGATGGAACGATGGGAAGTAACTTAAATAAATAAATGAAGAACAGACAAAAAAGCTTTCTGCCACATTTTTTGTACACTGTGCCAATTAGAAATAAAGATTTCTTTATTTTTGCTCAACTTTTTGAACTGGACATGCTAATTTACAACAACTGTTTTCATTACATGCATTTTTTAAAAGCTAAACAAACAAATAACCACAACCACATGAATAGTGAAGCGTGACAAACAAGCCTCTGTGAATGTCTGCTACTTCTAATAAAGGACCTGCACTCACTTATTCTATGTCTGTCACCGCTCTTTGAGAGACAACCCTTAAAAGTATAATAGGATGATGATCTTACGATGCAAGGGCTGTTTCAGATGTTTTCAAAGGCTCCTTGAAACGTAATTCAGCCTGACAAAAGCAGGCAATGTTAATTTTCACCTCTCTTATAAGCACTGAGATGATATGTAAAGGGAATGCTATTGTCACAGCAAATGCACATTTGAGTGATTCAAACCCAATTAGTGTGTATATGATACATGATGCACTTTGAATATATTTAATGCAGCAGCAAGCAATCTCATAAACAGCTTTTCATATTTATTTTCTAACACATTCACCACCTCAAAACCTTCCACTTGAATTTAGCACAATGCCACATAATCTCCTGACAGTTTACAAAAATCCTGATTAAAACATGTCAATTCCCTGCCCCCCCATCACAGGTTTTACAAAAGGGGCTGTGCAGAGAAATGTCCTGGGGATTAGGATGCCATGGTAAGTACATTGCATGGTTGAGGTGACCATGTGTGCTTATGGGAACTGGACGCAGAAGTTGCCTCCTCAGAGCGAAGAAATGATAACTTCATTGAAATGTGTTTTTGCTAAGAATTTAATAAAACATTTTTCATGCCCAAGTTGGAAATGACTTGGTAGAACTTGAGCTTCGCAGACTACGAGTGTGGGAACAAGTGGAACTGGGAATTTCATCTGCAGGTCAAAGGCTTTGAGCACCAGCATTTAAACATGGCTTTGAACCAAAGTTCCCTCCAAGGCATGTACACACACGCGCCTGCCTCTGTCCATCCTTCCTCCACATTGGGCTTTTCAATAATAATAATACCTTTATTGTCAGTGTACAACATGTGCACAATGAAATTGGCTGAGTCTCCCTTTCCTCCCCTGCGCACCCACAGTGACCTTCTTATTGTTCTGGTTGGGACAGAACCTGCACAGGGTGGAGTTGCATATATGAGCGACTTAGCAGGGCTGAATATTAGAGGGGACATTGATTGGAACCAATATCTATTCAATCATGTCAGTCCTGAATTAGTGTTGCTATAATATTTTCCCTGAGAGGCTCCTCATCTTTTAACACTTACATGACAGTCAAGCACAAGCTGGACAGTTCAGTGGTTTAGGTCTCTGGAGGCAGAGCCAGAGGTCAGGGGTTCAATTCCCAAGTGTGCCAGTTTGAGAGGGTCTGGGTGCAAGAATCCACACAGTCTCTTCCAGCCCTGCAGTTAAAAGATTATTATTATGATGGTGATCAACATAATCCTTTCCCCATGCTTGAGATAGCAGACATCTGTCGAATTTGACCAGTACATGTGGGAAATAATTTCAATTCAGTTCATTTTTGAGAAACTCACCAAATTCACAATTTCTCTCATATTCAGGAGGGTGAGAGACTGAAGTTTAAAAAAAGTCAGATATGCAAGAAAGCAATGATAATAGTTTTCCTGATCTCTTAATGTTTTGTAAAAGAGGAAACGTAAGCTACTCCTGGATAAATCCCATTCTACATGGAGAAGAATGAAAGTTGGTATAGGCTGCTATTGCATTCATACCCTGTTTGTGGGTGGATTGGGTTAATTTTTGGTCTCATCCCTTGTGGTCTTCTTAATGCTTCAGGGGGCTGCACCTCTCATCTGGCCAACTATTAGATGAATCCAGCAAGGAACTGCCTGATCCCAGGGTCCAAGAAGCGCCTTCATTCTTCAGAGGATCAACTCAGTGTCCAGTCTGGAAATGGGGCTAATTTCAGGTCTAATCATATTTGGGTAGACCCACTGAAAACAATGGTTTTATTTCAATTGCTCTGTTACTTTAATTTGACTTAATGAACATGGTATAATTTTATATATAAGAAAGCAAAGCAAAAAGCCAAGTATATTGTTTACCTCCCCATAGTGCTTAAAGCAGTCTCTGGGCAGTTTATAAGTAATTATGCAGGCTACACATTACCCCTCGAGCAAGGTGGGAACCCATTTTACCAACTTTGGAAAGATGGAAGGCTGAGTTAACCTTGAGCTGGCTACCTGGAATTGAACCCCTGGTCATGAGCACAGCTATAGCTGCAATACTGCAATTTAACCACTGCACCACAGGTGTTCACACCGTCTTTAATCTGTGAAGATTCTCAGTCATCCAGGTTTGTTTAACTGGGAGTTGAGTCATGGCTACTGGACTTCTTTTTTGAGAGATAGAAACGTTTCGCTGTTCATCCAAACAGCTTCATCGGTCTGAATACAGCTAGTGCAAGAGACCTTCTTATAGTCAGCTTGACCTCTTGTCCCCTGGTCTGATTGGCTCATAAGATGAACAAAGCCTGAATAGGCTCGTTAGGGAGACATTAGTGTCCATGGCCTTAAGGTAAACAATGGCCTAAGGTGCTGAAACCCATCAAGAATGGGTTGTTAGCTGTGACCTGGTGGTGAAGACTCCTTGATTTGCCTAGGTACTTTGGAAAGTACAGCCTGATAAGTAGCAGATAGACTATGCCGGAGCCCACGACCTCTGTTGAGGGAGGGATTTTCAATGCTAACATGAATGGCTTCCCTTACTCCTCTCTCAAACCACCTCTCTTCTTTGTCTAATATGTGTACATCCTCATCTTTGAAAGAGTGGCCTTTTCCCTTCAAATGGAGGTGTACTGCTGATTCTGGTCCTGAGCTGTTACCTCTCCTGTGTTGGGCCATTCTTCTGTTTAATGGCTGTTTAGTTTCTCCAATGTAGAGGTCTGAACACTCTTCACTGCATTGGACTGCATATACTATATTGCTCCTTTTATGGTTTGGTATCGGATCCTTTGGTCTCTGCCTTAGTGTGTTCATGGGTTTGAAATAAACAGGGATGTGGTGTTTGCCCAAAATCCTTTTAAGCTTCTCCGACACTCCCGCCATGTAGGGAATGACCAGGTTCTTCCGTCGGGTCTGGGTCTCAGACTGATCCCTTGTTCTTCTGGGATGGCCCACTGCTTTGTTGAAGGCCCACCTTGGATATCCACAGGCCTTAAGTGCTGTCTTCAGGTGCCTGTCTTCCTTCTTCTTGGCTTCTGAGTCTTTAATCCTTCCATTGCTGGTAAAATGGGTTCGGAGCTCATTGGGGAGGGGGCAATGTGTTGGCTGTATAATTAACCAACAAACCATCTAGAGAGTGCTTTAAGCACTATGGGACCATATATAAGCAGTACTCGTTGCTGTGCTTTGCTTTACATACTGTCTTAACCCACTGCCTCTCTCATAATGGGATTTTAAAAGATTTATATCTCTACAATAAAACTTGGAAGGTTAAGCCTATGTTCACCTTCCTATGATCAATCACACAACAATGCATGCTAAATTCAAAATATGAAGAGAAGAAAAATCATGTACTTTCACCACTTGGGGGAGCAGCTCTTCAAAAAAATGTCATAAATATATTGTATTTATTTCCAGGAATGCACTATGTTGGTTCCTCTGGCAGCCTGAAATAATGCATTCCAGGTCAATTCTACATATTACTTATGCAGTACTGTTTTTAACTAGATAATACCTTTTTAAAATTTGAAAGTGGGTGATCAAATTAAACTGCTTTTTAGTATTGTTATATGAATCATCTTGAATTTAGGCTTTAATTGTCAATGGTATTTTCACTTCTGAGATATATCCAGCATTAGTCCTACTGAGCATCAACTGACTGAAATGAATGAGATTTCCTAAGCACAAATAACTTAAATCCTTTGATTTCAGTGGCTTTGCATTATTTAGAGGTTACTAATGCTGGTTTTAAGCATCTGTCTTTGTTATGCCTGCTGATAATTTAAGGTAAATTTTGTTCCTTATACTTCAGGATCTTAGCAGTAACTTAATTGGCACTGGACATCTATTTCCTTCACTCTTCTATTTTGCTTTGCTTACCCTTTTCTTCTGATTCTAATTATGTTGTGAAATGCAAATACAAAAATCGGCAATATCGTATATAGACCACTAGAAATCATACAGTAAAGAAGCATTTGTGGGTTAAACACCACTTAATCAAGTTTGTACCAATGTGAAGAACTTAAGAGTCCTAAACCTCAAGTCTAAAAGTACATGACAAGATGGATATTGCCAGGCAAGTGCTTTACTGAGAGGAGGAGAGACCTATTTCTTTGTTTTGTGTCCAGTAATACCTTGGTTTATGAGCATAATCTGTTCTGGAAACATGATTATAAACCAAAACACTCTTATGTCTAAGCAAAATTCCCCTCAAGAAACAATATAAACCCAGATTATTCGTTCTGGGGTCCCATAGACCACAAAATGTACACACAAAATACCAAAACTCAAAGTTGGCTAGAAGTCCACATTCACACCATGGTTTAAGTACTTAGTTGTGGAATCTGCTCTGTTTGGGATTAACAACTGGATTTTACTCTGTATTTTAATGTGGCAATAATAAAGTACAATTTGTAGCCCCATACATACTTGACTAGCTGCCCCATTACTAGAAATGATTTGAAAAAATAAGAAAGAATGTTGAAAACAAATTAATAAAAATATAAATGTAAAGAAAAATAAAACCCTAACCTCTACAATCCTAGTTGGTGCAAGAGAGGTCTCTATTCCTCTCTCCTCCCTCTGCTTTGGAGGCTACCTGAGACGGAATGTTCCAGACAATCACTCACAATCCAGCAGGGGGAGGGAGGGAGGGAGATCTCCCTTTGGCTCACGTGATCATGTGACCTGCTCCAGTGTTTGTATATCAATACATTGCTTGCTGATCAAGGCAAGATTTAGAAGAAATGTTTGCTTGTCTTGCAAAACACTCTTAAACCAAGGCATTACTGTAGTTGTATTATTTTCCCTTTGCTATTTCCTTTGTCTTCCATTTCACATGGATTCTGTACCTTTCGTTGAATGCACTAGATATAAACATTTTGTTACTGTCACTTTTGGTCACTTTGAAGCTCCGTCTTATTACAAACCTCTATGTATTGTCCTTCTATCAGTGCTTTCAATAATTTAGCCCTTGTCTCATACATTAATATATTTTCAATTTGAGTGAAATTATGACTTTGTTGTCTCCAGAACTCCATCTTGGATGTTCTCTTGAAGAGGTCTACTTGTGTTCAAAATACTAGAAACCTCAATTTCATTAAGAGATGGCTACTTTAGAACGATATGCACACTTCTGTAGCTTACTTACATTAGCTATATACCAAATGTCTTCACCAGTTTTGCATTTTTGTCATCTTTTTCATAATCTACTCAAAGTCTTCAGTAGCATTCTTTGTGGTTAATGTGGGCTTTTGAGTGAGGGTTTAAAACCTCACTGTTTGGTAAATGTTGTAAATTCAGCATATATGTATGGTGGTTTATTGTTAGATATGACTTTATTACACATTACATGTCTTGCTATAACTTGTTTTCTCAAATTGATTACAGTATTTGTCCTTGTCACTGCTGGCTATACAATTTTTAGTCTTTCTTGTGGTATCAACTACGAGCTATTTTGCTTCTGTCATCACATTCCATCTTCGCTTTCTCACACACAAAAAAGCTGAAAGCTTCTCAGCTTTGTAACAAACATGTCTTTTTATTTACTTTCTTGCAACACAGTACGAATGAAGCCTATTTTTCCTTCTGAAAGAATGTATTCCTGGGTCAGTCTGTACATTATACCAAGATCCTGCTTATTAAAGACCTTCCACTGTATGTAGGCTGTTAAACACAGAAGAAAAGGATGGAGTTTGCTCTTACTACCTTTTGTTTGTAGAACTTCTTGGCTTTGTTTTGACTCAGAAGAACAATTTGGCATTTTCTAAAATTTCTCTTTACAAAAACACATGGAAGGGGACAGGGTAACACAAGAGCTGAACCTTAGTATCACAGGTTAGGATGAAACTAAAATGTGTCAGGGTTGATCCTTGAAGCTCAAACTCAATTTACATTTATCCTGTAATCCACTGTACCACACTAGTTCTCTTGGGCTGGAGCTGTCTATAAGTAAATGCTGCCATATACTGTGATATTTACCTTTGAGAAAACATACATAGAATGTGCCTATTTATAAAAGGACCCACTGGAAAGCCCCTGTTGCCCAATGCGGCCAGCAGTGTGGGAGGAACTAAGTCTAAGTCTAAGTAAGGGCGGATACACATTTCTGTATCACCACCTCACATTTAATGCTCCATGTTTTCAGGTGTAAAAATGTTAGTTGCCCAAAGCAGCCTTTGGGCTAGGTAGAAGGGATAAAAATATAACACAAACAAACAAACAAACAGACAGACAGACAGACAGACAGACAGACAGACAGACAGACAAGGTCTGACATGCTTAACCCTTAATGTGGTTCAAGAATCAGTCAAACAAACTGAGGAAGAGAATAAGTATCTCCCCCTCTGCCCAACCATTAAGAGACACATAACTACCCTTATGAATCTATAGATTCACATAGACTTTGTGTTTATAACTACTTATAACCTTGTAGCTTTAATGTAATGTTGTCTATTAATGCTGCAAGATATCCCTCAATTCCTTGCTCTCAATACTTGAACATGTCTTAATTGTACTGGACTGTATATTATCTCTCATTACTGTAAGCCGCCTTGGGCCCTTTTCCAAAGAGAAAGGTGGGGTAAAATACTCTAAAATAAATTAATAAATAAACCCAATCTGCTCACATGCTGTTTAGTTCTAAAAGTGAATTTGGGCCATGTGTAGAATATTTGAAAGTGGAAGCTACACTGCTATGGAAATTTATATCTACATTGAATGTGTATTGCTATCTTCAATTTAACAAACAAACAAAAAAACCCAAAACCCAATCCAACTCTAATATGGTCTTTGACAGTCAGAAGTAACGGGAGCTTTTTTGAAAGCCAGGAGAAAAGAGTGCAACAGACTGACAAGCTTCTCAACAGGGATCTTCCTCTCCTACCAACAGAACATGTTTTATTTCACAAGGGTGATTTCAGGTTTTAGCTCTATTAGCTCTTGTTTGCCTGACATTACCAGGTGCTTTATTAGACTTCAGAGGTTCTTGTTTATATCAGCAGGGGAGCAGAGAGAGAGGAGATATTCCATGGTGTCATTTGATCTTGTAAGCCGCCTATTTCCCTGTGGCATTTCAGTCATGGGTAAAAATAATAGCTGTTTTCTTGCCAGCAGTTCCATTAAAAACAAAAAACAGATGGATTTCCAGAAGAAAACAATGCAATAAAAATGGGTTTGAAGAAAGTAATCGTATGTTTTCCAAAAATATTGGAGGCTGCCATATTTTTTTTCTTTATTTCAGCAATATGTTTGACTTGTTAAATTACAGGTTGTGCAGAGTAATAAGAACACACGCTAGTGCAAAGCACATGATAGTTCACATTTAAAGGTACTGCAGATCAAAATTAAAAATAGGATTAATAAGGGTAGTTGCTCACTTGAGATTAAAAAGCATGTTCATATCTCTTTACTGCTACATTACAGGCAGTGTATCCCAGATTACCAGATGCTGGGGAGAATTGAGGAATGACTGCCATTGTTGCATGTGCTTATAATTCTTTGTAATCTCCTTTGTCCTATGCATTGTCAACAATAGAGTGCTAAACTGAAAGCAGCGGTGGCTTATGGACAAGGGCCCTGGTCTCACAACGATTTTGCCGCTCTTTTTGCTGCGAAAGACTGCACAGCAAAAGATCGTACCTTCACTCCGAAGAGCAGTATTTTGGTACCCTGATCGACCACGCCCCGGAAGTGCACTTTAACCGCACCATTTTGTACCACTGCTAGGGGTTGTGTTAATACTTCTGTTATTGATGCACACTTTTAAATGCCTCAAATGAGGGGCAACCCCAGAAAATTCGCACCAATTAGATTTGTACCCCCTTTTCTGCCACTTCCTGTAGTTCTGCCTTGGTAATCATTTATGCTACTGAATTGGTGGTGTACCGGCATGCCGGCACCATTTTTATTGGCTTTCCACCTGCAATTACAATTGATTTTAAGAAGAAAAACTGCTACCTGGCTGCAATGCAGATATTCGCCACAAGGGAAAAGATCCACAGTAAGCAAGTCGGGACAGATGCACAGAAGTAAAATACTCCCCTGTCGTCGGGGTGCTAACTGCACAGCAAACGTCACGTGACCGCCCCCCAAAATAGTACACATCATGTTAAGATGCGCAGATAATGGTAGTGAAACTGGGGGGCAAGGATGGAGTGAACCCTCTCTCCCAGTCCCAAGCCACCTGTGACTGAAAGAATGTATGGACCAGCGCAATATACTGCCATTCATTTTACTTTGCTTTTTTCTAATGAAAAAAAGAAAATTGTCACAGCTGGATAGCTCAGTAGGTGAGCTGTGGAGCCAGAGGTCAGGAATTTGATTCCCCACTGCGTCTCTGTGACAGAAACTGGACTCAGTGATCTATAGGGCCCCTTTCAATTCTGATGGCCTAAGATAATGGTAATGGGGGGAAGGAAGGATTGCAGGAAGGGGAAGAATTCCCTAGCTGGAAAATCTTGGGGACGGATCTGAATGCATTGCAGCATCATTATTTAGAGCGGATGCAGACAGATGAGGAAGTCCAACCTCTGGTAAGAGAAGAGGAGCAGCAGAAGATTACAAAATAGGACCTTGCGACATTCAAGGAGAAGTAGAATAACTTCAAATGTTTTAACTGCATCAAAGGGTGCAGAACATCAAAATCTTGATGTGATGTTTGTCTTCTGAAAAGGTGCATACCTCCTTCTGTGATGTGCAAATGCCTACTGGAATTTAGAAGAATTTTCAACACATGGAGACATGTTAAGTTTTTTGGTAACCTGAATATATAACTAACTGGCATTGTTTGACACAAGCTGTTGCTTGTTTCGCCATGCTGTTTTACTGTCTGCGGGGAACCTTTTGTGTAAATAACCAGCCCACATCCACATTAAAGCATGCATAAAACACATCCATCCTTTTCATTGCATTTCGTAAAGCCTGACAGATTTGATGCTTTTTCATTGTGCATATTTCAAGTTCCTTTCCGTATCATACCATTAGAGAGAGCAAGCATTTTCTTGCTTTACCTCATTAGCATGTGTTTATTATGTTTTCTCTGTAATTGCTATACTTAAATAATGCACGCAACATATTACATCCCTTCCTTCTAAAATGTGTCAAGATAGAGTCGGCTGCTAATCTTTTCCTCTACTTAAGCTCTTGTGCACTGACATTTTTATTTCCTGTCAAGAATAATAAGGATTTCTACTGTTTGGCCACTTTATTTTTAAAGAAGCAAAATTGAAGAAGAGACCTGCTTTTCACTTAACCATGCGTCCTCTTCTGCTGCTCTGCTACGATGAATTCTAGTCACTATTTTTTAAAATTCAAAGGTTTTTATGGGTTGCAATTCTGCCAAATGGATAATAGCAGCAATGTTTGTTGCCCCTGATACTTATATTGTATTGGGGCTTGACAGAGATTTGTGAAAGCTTTTATTTACAAATTTCCTGTAGTGGTTAGATGCACATTTCTCACTTGTACAGGCAGTTGTATTTTGCTGGGGCAAGGGAGCTCACTGCAACCGTACTTCTGATATTTAAAGATCTGAATTTTTTTGGGGGGGGGACTTAATCTGTATGACATAAAGGAATGACACATAAACATAATTCATGTATTCCAGGAATACAAAAATATGCAAAATTCTATCTGGGCATTCAAGGTGGTGTACAGGATATCCTCTTTGGCTCACTACTATTCACACAGTGACACCATGCAAGGGAAAACCCCAAAAGCAGACTCCTTTTAAAAACCAATTAACCACTTCTTTTTAAAACACAAAGCAATTGTCAGGGCTGTTTTTCGTCAAGTGTGCAATCTTGTAGACCATCTTGAGTGGGACCAAATATTCTTTTTCAAGATAAGCAATATTGGTCTTTTCTATTTGTTTGATAGGCTTTAAATCTTGGGAATGTTTTAGGGCATCTATTTCTGTACTGTGGTGTAAAACAGTTGTACATTAAAAAATCATAACTCAAAACCCCCTTTCCCAGATCTTTCTCCATATCTAGCACAGAGGAAGAATATATTGTCTGATACAACTGTGCCAAATGTACAGTAATGCTGATGCAAAGCCCAGATTAAGAAGTAAAACTTTTTCTTTAGTCTGTTCCCATTTTTAGAATTGCCCTAGAGCATGTTGATTTGCCCTGCTGGCACAAGATCATTGCTGCACTTTTCTGCAGCAATAATGCCTAGATAGTTCTTCTATCTCTTCCCCCGCTGGAAGCCCCACCATCACACCACAACTGCTAGAAATCTCTTCCATACTACAGGAAAACCAGTAGTTCTCCGAAATATTGTGATATCTTGCAGGAAGCTTGTGGCAGGCCTCTATGATTAAATGTGAGAGAATTGGAAATAATGTCTGTTTTGTGGTGACATGTTTAGTTTGTGTTAAATCATATCACAGACATATTTAATAACACAGTAAGCACTTACATTTAAAAAAAACACCCCAGAACCATTCACAACACTTGACATTGCCTGCTTTTAATGCAGAGGCTGGTCTTACTTTAATGAAGCCAAGGCTGATTGATTTAGAGCAGTGCTCCCCAACCTTTTTATCACCGTGGACCGGTAAATGCTTGATAATTTTTCCCTGGCCCGCTTGTTTTGATTTAATAAGATAAAAATGTAAATGCCCCCCCCCCGGCCACTGACGCACATGCGTGCTAGTCGTTTCCCACTCTAGGGGGCGGTGCTCATCTCCGTACTCAAGCCGAAGAGCCAGTGTTGTGCGATGAGTCCTTGGCATCGCTGCAAGGAAACACTGTTTTTACTTCCTCGCATTTTTCCCCCGGGGGCTACCCAGCTGTCGTGAGGTCTTGGGACCCTTTGCCCTTCCTTGACATGAGGCCTCCCTCCCTCCTTACTTTCTTTCTTTCTTTCCCTTTTCTTTCTCCCTCCCTCCCTTCCTCCCTCCCTTCTTTCTTTCTTTCTTTCTTTCTTTCCCTTTTCTTTCTCCCTCCCTCCCCCTCTCCTTTCTTTTCTTTCTTTCTCTCTCTCCCTTCCTCCCTCTTTCTTTCTTTCCTCCCACTCTCCTTCCTTCCTTCCTTCCTTCCTTCCTTCCTTCCTTCCTTCCTTCCTTCCTTCCTTCCTTCCTTCCTTCCTTCCTTCCTTCCTTCCTTCCTCTTTCTCTCCCTTCTTTCTTTCTTTCTCTCCCTCTCTCTCCCTTCTTTCTTTTTTCTTTATTTCTCTCCCTCTCCCTCCCTCTCTTTCCTTCCTTCCTTCCCTCCTACTCTACCTCCTTCCTTCCCTTCTTTCTTCCCTTCCTTCCTCATTTTCTTTCTTTCTTTCTTTCTTTCTTTCTTTCTTTCTTTCTTTCTTTCTTTCTTTCTTTCTCCCTCCTCCTCTCCTTCCTTCCCTCCCACTCTCCTTTCTTCTTCTTTTTCCCCCTTTTCTTTTTTCTTTCTTCCTCTCTCCTCTCCTCTCCCTTCTTTCTTTCTTTATTTCCTTCCTTCCCTCCCTCCCTCCCTTTCTTTTTCTTCCTTTCTTCCTCATTTTCTTTCTTCCTTCCTTCCTCCTCCTCCTTTCGTTCTTCCTCTCTTTCCCTCACTCCTTCTCTCCCTTTCTTTTTCTTTCACTCCCTCCTTCCTTTACTTACTTACTCTTCTCCTCCTCCCTTCCTCCTTCTCTTTTCTTTCTTTCTTTCTTTCTTTCTTTCTTTCTTTCTTTCTTTCTTTCTTTCTTTCTTTCTTTCTTTCTTTCTTTCTTTCTTTCTTTCTTTCTTTCCCCTTTCTTCCCCCCTGCCTCCCTGCCTCCCTCCCTTCTCTTTCTTTCTTTCTTTCTTTCTTTCTTTTTCTTTCTTTTTCTTTCTTTCTTTTTCTTTCTTTCTTTCTTTCTTTCCCTTTTCTTCCCCCTCCCTCCCTCCCCCTCTCTCTTTCTTTCTTTCTTTCTTTCTTTCTTTCTTTCTTTCTTTCTTTCTTTCTTTCTTTCTTTCTTTCTCCCTCCCTCCCTCCTTACTTTCTTTCTTTCTGGCGGGACGGTGGCGATTGCAGGGGGGTCGCGGCGCGGTAGGACGGGGGCGATTGTGGCGGCGGCGGCGGCGGGGGTCGCGGCGGCAGCGGGACGGGGGCGATTGCAGCGGTGGCGGGACGGGGCGATTGCGGGGGGGCGATTGCAGCGGCGGCGGGACGGGACGATTGCGCGGGGGGCGATTGCGGCGGCGGCGGGGGGGGGTCGCGGCGTCGGCGGGACGGGAGCGATTGTGGCGGCGGCGGCGGGGGGGACGATTGCGGGGGTCGCGGCGGCGGCGGGACGGGGCGATTGCGGCGGCGGCGGGCGGGACGATTGCGGGGGGCGTCACGGCGGCCGGGGGGGTTGGGGAACACTGATTTAGAGTATCCTATCAAACAAATCCTGGAGAGATTTTGATCTGCTGTGGTAGCGTCTGTTAAAAATAGAGTTTACATGGCCTGAGGCCCTGAGTACATTTGTGCTATACCCATGGCGGCCCCCCCTACAATAGCATTTGAACTTGACTAATGACATTCAGCTGTGTACAAGAGGAATGTTATGAGAAAGAGGCTGCCTGACCATGTGGGTGTGTTCAGTTAAGTACCATTTGTTCATCAAGGATGTAGGCTCTTTTAGTAGTACGGTACAAGAATGGCTAAGGGATGGACCTAGCAATCCAGTGTTTCTGAAATTGCTGTTGCTAATATTGAAGTGTGTTTCCATCGCCAGGGTATAGAAGAAACTATCAGTGCTGAATGGCAGAGAGAATGACCTGTTCTAGCAGGGATTCCCTGAGTGAGTATGACAAGAATAATCCGCACCAACTATAAGGTAAGTGGATCCAGTCAGCCATGTATGGAGGTGAAAAAGCCGTGTAGGTCAATGAGGAAATAATAGGCTCTTACTCTACTCCAGTTTCGCACAGAGATGACACATTCCTTCAACACAAGAAGACTGCAGTCATCCTCCACGGTGTCAACCATCATAATACATCCCACGCAAGAGGCATAAATGTGGGCATCAAGCCATGGTTCAGGTTTCCTTGGGTTTCCCTCCAATGAGCCAATGTTTTGATACGAAATGTTGCCAGAATTTTCCTACAGGAACTGAGTAGACAGACACTTGTGATGGGGAGATGGGAGATACATTTGGGGAGGGGGGAAATGCTTGTAGCAATATGCAGTAGAGACAGAATTTTTTATTCATACCTTATTTGTTATTTGTTTTGTTACAGAACAAAACAAATAATGAACTGACCCATCAAAGAAAAATGAAATGAAATGAAATGGAAATTTCTGTTTTGTTTGCTGCATTTTTGTTTTCCCATAGGAATGCATTGAAGCAATGCATTCCTATTGGAAAAAGCAGGCAGTTCTGCCCCAATGCGCCTGAATGGTGCAGAGAACCTGCAAGCTTTTTTTCCACCAAAGCCACCGCTGATCAACTAGAGTGCAGGGCTTTGGTGGGGAAGAAAGTTTTAAAAGCCCACCCTTTCCCCCACCCAATTGGGCACCATTGGGTGTTGGGGGGGGGGGGTTAAAAATAAATAAATAAATGTGCCAAACCAACCTGCGGGCCAGCTGGTCAATGCAAGCTTAAAAATAATAAATAAATAAATAAATAAATAAATAAATAAATAAATAAATAAATAAATAAATAAATAAATGTGCCAACCTGGCCTGCAAGCCAGCTGGTCGGTGCAAAATTAAAAAAATAACAAAATAACGAAAAATTTAAAATGTGCCAACCCGGTCTGTGGGCTAGCTGGTCCACACGAGATTTTTTAAAAATTAAAAATTAAAAAAATTAAAAATGAAACAAACACAAAACAAAATGAATTTTTAATTTAAAAAAAGAATGAATTTTTTAAAAATTCATTTCGTTCTAAATGAAATGAAACAATAAAAAACAAAATGAAAAATAAAATGAAAATGCCATTTTGGCATTTCGTGACCATCTCTAATATGCAGACAAAAGGGAACCCATTTTTGCTGCAAATATTATTCTCTGTTTTTAGATAGAGGACTGTAAGGACACAAAGGTACAGAGAGGAAACAAAAATGTATTCAATGGCCTATTGACTGCTGATGCGTTTTCTACTCTGTATCTCTGCAGGTACAGCTATCTGTAGAAAGACTCTTTATTCTGGATAAAAAATCATGAATTTATTGAAGTGAACATAGGGTTTGGAATATTAACATTTTTGCTCTTAGCATCCTGGGAATGAAAGTTAAAAAACAACATTTACCGGCTTAGAAAATAGTACATGAAAACTTATACCATAATAATGTTTCAGTATTCAACAATGCTACAAGACTGTTTGTTGGTTTTACAGTTTCTTTTTAAAAACATGTTTCAGAAATTACTGGAGGTCAGTGGTGTACAGCCCAGTTCTTTACTCAGAAGTGAATCCTATAGAGCGCAATAGGCTTTAACCTCAAGTAAGGACCCATGACATTGGTGCCCCAGTTCTCTTGTATTCCCATATCTAATACACAAAGAAGAATACACCAACCCTTTAATGCTGATTTTCAACCTTTCTGTATTGAAGGTTTTCCTCTGAGATGAACTGGGAGAACACACTGTCCTTAATATTCTGTGCTGAATTGGAAGCTAGATTCAGGCCTTTAATCATTTATATTTTAATAGCTGCTTGGCAGTCCCTTGCCTTATTTTGGGAAGAACTGTGTCTGCCCGCAGCTCTGGATAAGATTTTACTTCGGCTCAAGTCCTGAAACAGCTTGCCAGGATATTCTGGCTGTTTGATGTGCCAGTGAATGTTTATGTGGCAGCAGGAGGGTTCTTTTGATGCTGAAAGTTAGTCTTAAGCCTGTATCAATCAACTTGGTCAGTGTAATGCTGAATGTGTGTATCAAACACTGTTTTTGAGGAAGCATATACAGCATCTGACGGAATGGAACGATCTTGTATAAAAACACAATGGGGGGGGGGAGTTGCCAATGCTAAAGGGTATGGGGCTCTTGCACTTTTAATAGCTGCCATTTGTCATCTATTTGACCTGTACTACATCTGGACTCCTTAATTACTTCCCCAGATTACATCCCCCTCCCACAGATAACTTTGATCTGAGCATTTCACAAGTGAGAACATTTGCCTTCATCTTGATGTGAATGTAAAACCTAAACTGAATTGCTAGTCCCAATTAGAGTAGAAACGCTAAATCAGTTGCTGAATTGTAAGCCAATTCTTATGTAAAATCCCATTGATTTATTGGGTCTGCTCTTCTCGGGGCTAGCAATTGGATTTAGATATATGCATTTGATGGCCTCTAGTTTAGAGGACACACCTATGACTATGTCCAACATCAATATGAGCAACATTAACATCTTGAATTAAAAATCCCAGAAAACTGGGAGTTTCAGCCCCCCAAAATAACATTTCCCACCTCAATACACGCCTGTTTAGCTATTTATTTACCTATCACATTGTGTGTGTGTGTGTGTGTGTGTGTGTGTGTGTGTGTGTGTGTGTGTGTGTGTGTGTGTGTGTGTGTGTGTGTTGTGTTGTGTTGTGTTGTGTTGTTACAGTCGTGACAGACTCTTCGTGACCCCACGTCCATGGAGTTTTCTTGGCAGGAATATGGGAGTGGTTTGCCAGTTCCTACTGCAGGCACCTACAGCACCTGGTATTCCCTGGTGGTCTCCCATCCAAGTACTAACCAGGGCCTACCCTGCTTAGCTTCCAAAATCAGACAAGATTGGATGTGCTTAGAGCATCTAGGTAGCACCTATCACATTAGCTAATCATATTGACAGAAAGATGATCTCACAGTGTTACTCTTGCTTGTTAGAAAATAGAGATGGGCACAAATAGAAAAAATGGAGTTTCATTTGTCGTTTAGAGGTCCGTTTTGGTTCGTTTCTGTTGTTTGCGATTTTTTTTGCAAAAAAATCATTTTCATTTCATTACTGTTTCGTTACCGTTTCGTTACCATTTATTCCAATTTTAAGTGATTTTTTAAAGCATTTAAAGCAGTTCACTTCATTGCTGTAACGGAAACAAAACACAAGACAAAAATCCCCGCGTTTCTGTTCGTTTTGTTTCATTTTAGGGACAAATTTTGTTTGTTGTTTCATTGCGTAATGAAACAAAAACCGAAAAACAAAAAAAAAATTGTTCGTTCCGTGCCCATCTCTATTAGAAAACATTCCTTTTAATCATTCTCCTGTTTCATTCCTAGTGGCAGTTCATAAACAACTGCGGATTCTGTATGTATAAATTATTGCACATCCAATAATCTAATATTCTTGACTATTATGGGTATTCTTGAGTGCCCAAACAGAATGCAAAACAAGCTACTGTCATTGTGATAGGTGATGAAATAAAAATTCAGTTGTCTACTGCATCTGTAAGTCAGATATTGATTGAGGCTGCAACTCTATATGCTATAATCCAATAACGAGATTTTCAGCTGTAAATCCGTGTAGAATTATAGCCTTTTGTTTATGTGTGAACAATGGTTTAAAAGTGAACTTATTTTAATCAATTCAAAATAAAAGACCCTCTGGATCTATGTAAAGTATTGGTGGAACTGATTTGGACAAGTGCACATGTCACCCTTTTAATCATAATTCAAAATAAATTGGAAATGTATTTGCATTAATAATTGCTGGTGGCCACCCTCACCAGAATTGAAGGATGGTTTTGTTTTTGACCTTGGATAGCAAGTGGGCTCAACATAATGGCTTAGCAGTTCCTTGATTTTAGGACTTATTTACAGCTTTGACATCTTATTCAAAGTTGTGGAGCCACTCAGAGGAGCACACCAGATTGTCCCTAAATATTGTACTTCACATGATGGTGTAGCACAGAGCGTTACATCCAATGTGATTCAAATGCCTGCATTCTAGAACATAAGAACATAAGAACATAAGAAGAGCCATGCTGGATCAGGCCAAAGGCCCATCTAGTCCAGCTTCCTGTATCTCACAGCGGCCCCACCAGATGTGTTTGGGAGTGCATGAGAATAGATATCTGTCTCCTGATACCACTCTCCTGCATCTGGCCCTTGAAGTACCCTGGTTTAAACCCTGGAGGTTACACATCTCCATCATGGTTTGTAACCTGTGATGGACTTTTCCTCCAGGAATCTGTCCAATCCCCTTTTGAAGGCATCCAGGTCAGATGCCATCACCACATTGTGTGGCAGGGAGTTCCATAGACTTACAACGCGCTGGGTGAAAAAATATTTTCTTTTGTCAGTTCTTACTCTCCCAGCCCTCAATTTGAGTGTATGTCCCCTAGTTCTGGTATTTTGGGAGAGGGAGAAGAGCTTCCCTCTATCCACTTTACTCATGCCCTGCATTATTTTGTATGTCTCAATCATATCCCCCCTCAATCGCCTTTTTTCCAGACTAAAGAGGCCCAAATGTTTTAGCCTTTCTTCATAAGGGAGGTGCCCCAGCCCAGTAATCATTTTAGTCGCTCTCTTCTGCACCTTTTCCAGTTCCACTATGTCTTTCTTGAGATGAGATGCGGTGACCAGAATTGTACACAATACTCCAGGTGGGGCCTTACTATTGTTTTGTATAATGGCATTATAATGTTGGCTGTTTTATTTTCAATCCCCTTTTTGATAATCCCTAGCATGGAATTGGCCTTCTTCACCGCTGCCACACATTGGGGAGACACCTTCATGGAGCTGTCCACCAACACACCAAGATCTCTTTCCTGATCCGTCACGGATAACTCAGAGCCCATGAGTTGATAGATGAAGTTTGGATTTTTTGCCCCAATATGCATTACTTTACATTTGGTTACATTAAAACGCATTTGCCATTTCTCAGCCCATTCCCCCAGTTTGGAGAGATCCTTCTGGAGCTCTTCACAATCTTCTCTGGTTTTTACCACACGGAAAAGTTTTGTGTCATCGGCAAACTTGGCCACCTCACTGTTTATCCCTGTCTCCAGGTCATTTATGAACAGATTGAAAAGCACCGGTCCCAGGACAGAGCCCTGGGGCACACCGCTTTTCACTTCTCTCCATTGTGAAAATTTTCCATTGACACCTACTCTTTGTTTCCGGGATCTCAACCAGTTCTCAATCCATAAGAGGACCTGCCCTCTTATCCCCTGACTGTGCAATTTTCTCAGCAGCCTTTGGTGAGGGACTGTGTCAAAAGCCTTTTGAAAATCCAGATAGACTATATCAACCGGTTCACCCAAATCCACGTGCCTGTTGACCTTTTCAAAAACTTCTAAGAGGTTTGTCAGACAAGATTTACCCTTACAGAAGCCATGCTGATTTTCTCTCAGCAAGGTTTGTTCTTTTATGTGTTTTAAGATTTTCTCTTGGATGAGGCTTTCCACCATCTTCCCTGGGACAGATGTAAGGCTAACCGGCCTGTAGTTTCCTGGTCCCCCCCTCCTTCCTTTTTTAAAAATTGGTGTGACATCTGCTATCCTCCAGTCCTCCGGCACTGTGGCCGTTTTAAGAGACAAGTTGCATATAACCGTTAAGAGATCTGCAATTTCATTTCTCAGTTCCCTAATAACCCTTGGGTGGATGCCATCTGGGCCAGGTGACTTGTTAATCCTCAATTTATCAATTAGTCCTAAAACCTCCTCTCTTTTAACCTGTATTTGATTTAATTCTTTAGTCAAGAGGGGCGGCTCGGGCAGCGGAATCCGCTCAAGGTCCTCTGCCGTGAAGACAGACGCAAAGAACTCATTCAATTTCTCTGCAATGTCCAAGTCTTCCTTAAGCTCCCCTTTTCCTCCCTCACCATCCAGAGGGCCAACTGGTTCTCTGGCAGGTTTTCTACTTCTAACATATTTAAAGAAGCTTTTATTATTACCCTTTATATTGCTAGCCATTCGTTCCTCAAAGTCTTTCTTTGCCTCCCTTATCATCTTCTTACATTTCTTTTGCCAGAGTTTGTGATCCTTTTTATTTTCCTCATTTGGGGAGGATTTCCATTTACAGAAGGACCTCTCCTTGCGCTTTAGAGCCTCTCTAACTCCACTCGTTAACCATGCCGGTGTCCTCTTGGACTTAAATGAGCTCTTCTTTCTTTGTGGTATGCACTTGTGCTGGGCCTCTATTATTGTTGTTTTAAACAGGCTCCATGCACTCTGAAGAGACTGGATTCTTCTAACCTTCCCCTTCAGTTTCTCTCTAACTAGTTTCCTCATCTGAGGGAAGTTTGCCCTTCGAAAATCAAGGGTTTTTATGTCTGATTTGGTTGACACTCTTCCTCCGACATGCATGGCAAAGGTAATAGCAGCATGGTCACTGTTACCCAGAGGCTCAGTGACATTCACACCTCTGATCAGGTCCTGAGTATCACACAATATTAGATCCAGAGTTGCCTGTTCTCGGGTGGGCTCCGTGACAAGTTGCTCTAAGGCACAGTCATTCAGCAAGTCGAGAAACCCAGTTTCTCTTTCTTGCCCGGAGCTCGCATTGGCCCAGTCAATGTGGGGATAATTGAAGTCCCCCATGATTACTATCCTATCCCTTTTAGCCACTTCCATGATTTCTCTCCTCATTTCAAGGTCCCCCTCAAGTTTCTGATCTGGTGGACGATAGAATACTCCAACGATCACATCACTCCTTGGACCTGGTAGTTTAACCCACAGTGATTCTATGGTGGAGTCAGACCCTCTGTCAATCTCCATTCTGCTGGATTTTACCCGTTCTTTGACATAGATGGCCACTCCTCCTCCAACCCGCCCCCCTCTATCTCTTCTATAGAGTTTATAGCCTGGGATTGCTGTATCCCACTGGTTCTCCGCATTCCACCAGGTTTCTGTTATGGCTATTATATCAATGTTATCCCTAGCTGCCAAATGTTCAAGTTCTCCCATCTTTGCTCGGAGGCTTCGAGCATTGGCGTAGAAGCACCTGTACAGTGGGTCCCGCAACAACAGCTGCTGCCTTGTTCTATTCGCCCCACAGCTTTTATTTTCAGTAGATGAACTGTCACATTCCGTTATTCTCCCGGTGCTAATACCTATACCTGCTATGTTTTCTCTATGTGATTCTCTACCCTCTCCAACCTCATTCCCCGAGGATGAAGTGTTCCGAACCGGATGCCACTCAGCTCCTGTCGGCTTTCCCCCAGTTATCAGTTTAAAAGCTGCTCTGCTGCCTTTTTGAGGTTGAGTGCCAGCAATCTGGTCCCATCATGATTCAAGTGCAACCCATCCCTCCTGAACAGGTTTGGCTTGTCCCAAAATGTTCTCCAGTTCCTGACAAATCTAAAGCCCTCCTCTCGACACCATCGCCTCATCCACGCATTGAGGCTTCTGAGTTCTGCCTGTCTGGCGGGTCCTGCACGAGGAACAGGTAGCACTTCTGAAAATGCTACCTTGGAAGCCCGGGTCTTCAATCTTCTACCTAGCAACCTGAATTTGGCTTCCAAGACTGACCGCTTGGCCTTCCCGACATCATTGGTACCGACGTGTACCTTGACCACTGGCTCCTTCCCAGTTCTCTCTAACAAGCTATCTATATTTCTGGTGATGTCTGCAACCTTTGCACCCGGCAGGCAAGTGACCATACGGTTATCATGCTCCTCACAAATCCATCCCTCCGTATTTCTAATTATAGAATCTCCTAGTACAATGAGCTTCTCTCCTGCAGCCTGGTCATCAACATGTACCTGATCTTGTATCTCATCAATAGTGATGAGGGAGAGATCCTCCGGTGGAACCAATTCTTCTTCTATGTGTGCCTCATGAGGTGTGCTGAGGGAAAGAGCTTCAAACTGATTGTGCAAGATGAGACTCTCTGAGCGATGCCTTGGCCTTCTACTCCTTTGAGTCACATTCCTCCACCCATCCATCTCCTGAGTTGCGGGAGTGACTTCCTCCTCTGAAGTTTGCCCTGTCTCCTCTTGGACCTGAGTAGTCTGTTCCGCTCTGTCCAGGAACCGCTCAAGCTCCTTAATATGTTGCTGGTCGGATATGCGAGCCTCCAGCTGCTGGACCCTCTCTTCCAATAGCGCCACCAGCTTGCACTTGCAGCAGATGTAGTTCTGCACACGCTCTGTCAAGATAACAAACATGGCACAAGTACTGCAGGTAACTACAGCTGCTCCCTGCAACTCCATTTTAACAAGTGCAATAAAATGTATTGAAGGTCTCAAAAATGTAAACTTGCACTAATTTTTTTTTAATCTAGTAAGACTCTTTACTTCTTTTGTTGCTTATTGAAAATCTAACTGTGTAGGGGCTGCTAAAGCACCTCTACTCCAACTGCAAATTCTAGTTTCATTTTAAAAAGGTACAGTTCATTAGTGCCACATTAATTTGTGTTTTAAAGTAATTTGTTTCCTCACTCTGCTCCACAAAGCAGAATAAGGAAAATTTTCATTTTCCAGTTACCTCATACCATTATGTGATTAAACTTTGTAAACCACTAATTGGTGCGGTATACAAATATAAAAATAAATAAATAATAAATAATGGTATGGGGAAACTAAAGCTTACTTTGTTTTGATCCCAGCAGTTGCATATGCTGGAAATAAACCAATATGAAACAAACCTAGCTGCACTAAAAGAATGTAGAAGTCTCTGACAGGGACCTTGAAAACTGTGGGTAGGAATACTCTAATGATAGACAGCCCATCTCCACAGCAGACAAAACAGGAGGCTAAACACCTATTTGGTCACCTCTCAGACTCACAAAACAAAGATATAAAACAATGATATATTATAATAAATGAATAAAATAGCAATATTTGTTTTCTATTGTACCATCTGAAAATGAGGCAGCCGCCAACCCCCTCCCAGTAAGCTCTAATATGTATCTGAGTGACAATGAGTTTATTCATAATAAAGTAGTATTTTACATAGAATGTTCATTCACACTGACAAGGGGCAGGGGTCAACCACACTATTTAACAAAACTACGATGGCAGCTCCATGTATATTCTTCCTCTTCATGAGAATGAGACAGAACTGACTGTATGTTATCTTGACAATAACATCCATTTGCTTGCTGGTCTGTGCCTTTGAGACCTAAACTGCGAGTTAATTATCTGTGACAGAGATTTGCCTGATTAAATTTATTCCAAGAAGCTGGCAACAAACAACTACGCTGCAGACCTCTTAACTTTCTTGCCCCCCCCATTCCTTTTCCCAACAAAAGACCACAGCACTTCTGGGTTGTGTTAACACTGCAAGTGAACACTTAAATTTTTCAACAAGGAAGACAATAAAAAGCTTTTCATTGGTGATAAGAAAAAATATATTGTTTTGTGAGGGCAGAATAATTCAGCAGTGGGTCATTTCCATCAGCTTTTATTTCCCAGCAATTGTAAAATAAACCACTTGGAGCCCATGTTGTTAATCTCTAATCCCTGGAGCATAACTGCTGTTACACGGCAGAAGTCACATACTAGCTGAAGCATGCAATAAAATGGTGGAAATTAATAGTGGTAGCACCGATGTTATTCAGTGGGCAATTTAAATCCCTTTAATAGTACCTCGTCAGTATAAAGCCTCATAGTAGCCATTACTATATCATGCAAGACCCAGAGTAGTTTGTGGTCCGTGCTGTGGAGCGATAAGAACATCCTCCCCCTTCCAGAATAATGAGTTCACACAGTGGGGCAGGACTGTGTAGGCGGTGGAAGCAAAGAAATGTGTTTGCTAATACAGAGTTGAGTTGGTGTGGTGCATTGGTTAGTAATGTTGGGCAGACGAACAAAGTTCTAATCCCTACTCACATTGTGCAAACTTCTGTTATCATTAGGCCAGTCATTTGTAGCTGGGGTTGGACCAGCCTCTTACAACCAATTTCTTACAACCAAACAAGGTTGTTGTGCAAATAAAAGCTATGCATGCTGCCTTTGGATGGCAGTACTGAGATGGGAAGTAAGTGTAACTAATCAATAGTATTTCATAAATAGCCTCATGATGAGAACGATGGCAGAAGAAGCAGGGCTGTTCTTCCTTCTTTCCTCAAAAGTTTAGATTCAGGATGTGATGACATAGTGGGGAAAATGTGAATGGCTCCGCTGTGAATTTGCACCTGGGAAGTTCGGTTGATTACGCAAAAGGCAGGAGGAAATTGGCATTTTGCCTTGCTTTCAGCTTGTTATGGTGCTCTGCTCTGGCCATCCAAATTTGGGGGAGGCGCAGTACCTTATCGAGATGCAAATGTGCAGATGGACAACTTCCTCCTTTCTTTCTGCTGGTGCCCCTCTCTTTTTTCCTTCTTTGGTCACCTATGTGCCCTAGCACTAGCACCAGGAACAAGCCTTTAAAAGAAAAAAAGAGAAGAAAAGAAATGGGATCGGAAGGGAAGAGGAAAACAAGAGATCCAGGTGCAAGGTTTTAGAAGAAGATGATTCAAACAGCAGCCAATTTCCCTGCTGCCCTGCCTCTCTCACTGCTACTATAGCTAGGTAGAATGGCTTCAAATAGAAAGGCTACAAAACCCACCACATTGGCTCAAGCGATTTGAACCAATCTGAATGCATTTGTTCACCCTGCTCCCCTTTAAAAAAAAAAAAGAAGCCCCAGAAGTGGAGGAAAATAAGTCAGACTGTGGGGGGAAAAACTGTAGTCTGGTTCACATTGACTTGTACATCATGTAGTAAATGGAATATAATGTGAATCTGACAATCACAGTCATGGAGCATTTCCTGCATTATTTATCAAGTTAGCTGTCTTCTAGCTGTCTGCGAAAAGCAGAATTATTAACAGATTAAGGCAGTGATATCCAAACTTTGGCCCTCCATATGTTTCGGACCACAACTGCCAGAATTCTAAGCCTATATTGCCAGTGACAAAGGACTGTGGGAGTTGTGGTCCAAAACATCTGGAGGGCTGAAGTTTGGACACTATTGGATTAAGGGAATAGGACTACCTGCCGTGTGCCATCCTGGTACATGATAGCCAGAAGCAGAGAAGAAAAAATAAAACAGATGGCTCAAAATAGCAAACGTTTTAAAACTCAAAGCCAAACAAACCCACAATTTAACACAGGTGTCCAAACTTCAGCCCTCCAGATGTTTTGGACCACAACTCCCGCAGTCCTTTGTCATTGGCAATCTAAGCTTAGAATTCTGGGGGTTGTAGTCCAAAATGTCAGGAGGGCCAAAGTTTGGACATGCCTGATTTAATAGGTAGTTTTACTTTTCCACTCAAAATGGTACTTTGTTGTTACATATTTGCTTCATTAAGTTCTGGAAATGCAAAACATGATGGAAACTCCTGTAAATCTATGACATGACTTTGCTTTGTCTCTGTGAACATAATGCATCCACAGGGACAACAAAGCACAACTTCATCATGCCCTCACTCACACAGTTAAAGGGTTCTTAGAGGTCACCGTCTCTGATTTTGATCTTTTAATATTTGAGTCAAATCGTAATGTGTTTCTTATTATTTTCTTTCAAGTACAGTGGTGCCTTGTATAAAGGAATTAATTCATTCCAAATGAAATTATGTTAAGCAAATTTTCCTTTATACAAATTTCCCATATGAATGCATTGAAAATAGAGTGATCCCATTTTATGTTGTACAGATTTGTCCCATAGGCAATTCTGTTAAGCAAATTTCCCCTTTCTCTGGAATTTTTTATGTTGTACAAATTTTATGCTATACAAACCATTTGTCATCCACTGTACTGGCAATGTTCCAAAGGTTGAAGTATTGAAAATATATTGTAACTCATAATTGGAGAAATGGAATGGCCCATAGAAGAGCTTGCCCACAAAACTAAGCATTGTGTAGTGTCTGTCCTGGGAGCTTCCACTGCATCTCTGCATTTTGATGTTAAGAATGTTTCTGCAGAGGAGAAGTTACAGAAGGTAGGTTTTTTTTTTTTGGAGAGTACAACTCAAAGAGTATTCTGGCCAGCATGGCTAATGGTCATGATGACTGGTGGCAAACCTTTGGCACTCCAGATGTTTTGGACCACAACACCCAGAATTCCAAGCCTGTACTGCCAATGACAAAGGACTGTGGGAGTTGTGGTCTAAAACATCTGGAGTGCTGAAGGTTTGCCACCACTGGACTAGGGGATTCTGAAACCAGAAGACCAAGTCATTTACTGACACCTGAGAAGTTATCTCTGGGACATGTAGACATCTGCAGTCAAGAGTTCCACATAATGGAGTGACTTTATGCACATCAGGGGTTGATGATGTTCTCCCCTAAGATGTGGTTAGTTGTGATGGTAGGAAGGGATTATTGGGGCCCAGTGAAATTGCCAGGGAGCATGACTTTTCTCTCTGTTTTTTATGTTGTCAACTTTTTGCTGCTTATCAGATGTGTGAGCCAATCTCACTGTCACTGCAGTTTTTGAATTTCTTTTCCCTTGTGGGATCACCAGTTCCTAATAAGAGCTGCAGCTTAGGAACACAAGCCTCATGACCCTTATATATTGTGGTATTATGTTGCAATGAGCTAGAACAAATAAATGGTTCACCATGTCGAACAGCCATCTCATGGAAGAGTTGCAATTTTGCTTTGATGAGACATATACTGATGGGAACTGGGGCAGAACTTCTGAGATATAATCAATTCAGATTGCATAAAATATACAGTTAGCTGGTGTGTGTGTGTGGGGGGGGTGGGGGAAATCTCGACTTTATTCCCTCCTCTAAATAGAAATTGTAGCCTGACATTTCCAAAGTGTCATGAACATTTTTGGCAGGCTACAGTCTCAGATTATATTTTCATACTCTGGAAATGTTTGGCTTTGTGCTGTGCTTTATTAGTTGGATTAATTTTATATGACCTTTCAAGATCCCTACATTGGACCATATGGCAACATATGGGATACATTTGGTTTTTATTAGCAAGTTCACTTTTGCCCTTGTTTTTATTGCTGGTAAGAGCTCCAGCCCCATTAATAATATGCAGCTCTTTGTCTTCTGCATGAGGTAGGTTAACATCTTTTCTGACTGCAACTTTGTTTGTCTTTAGATGTAAAAAAAGGAAGATCAAGCAACAGTTTTGCAGTGTTTTACTTATTTTTAGAGGTTTGAAGGATAAGATTTCAAAAATTCATACTGAAAAAGTACATTTTTATTCAACAAAATGCTTTCCTTTTACTGGCATATTCTATCTTCTTTAAAGCCAACACGTGCTCTTTTTTGTACATTCTTCCTATGCAAGGCAACCATGGAGGCAACAGAGAGGAGACAAATACCTCTCCTGTTCTTTCCCTGTTGCCATAAATGCACACAGCAGCTGGTAATATTTAGACACCTCTTTGCAGACATCCATGTTGAACATATATATGTGAAGGGGAGTTATGTAGGTTGCTGAACCATTGGAACAGTCCTGATCTTGATTATATCAAAATGTCCCCATTTAAGCATAAACAAAGCTTGGAAAAGTTGCTTTTTGGGGGAGGTCTGTATTTATTTTTCTGAATTTCATATCTAGCAAGGTCATCCTTCAGCCAGCAAGTATCTGGAAACAATAATTGAAATAAGGTTGAAATAAGGAACACTTCCAAGCTTGGTGAGTAGCCTATATAAAGCTCTAGAGCCTGTAAAAAGATACATTTTGGATTATAGGTTCCAGAATCCTCTTGGCTACCATGGACAGTGGTTATGCAGGCTCTAGGGGTAATCCTTATCCCCGACCCCCTAAAGGCCTAAAAGGAAAAAAGAAGGTAAATTCTGTATGTGTATTTTGGTTTGTTATTGGATTCTGAGATCAGTGTGAGGCTGAGAAGAACTGGAATCATCATCATCATCATCATCATCATCATCATCTTCTTCTTCTTCTTCTTCTTCTTCTTCTTCTTCTTCTTCTTCTTCTTCTTCTTCTTCTTCTTGAAATAAATTGTTACTTAATAGATACGTGTTGGGATTAAGTTAATTTATTGGACTGAGTTACCTGGCTCTGAGATGCTGAGAGTGGTTACACCAGGGGGGTCCAAACTTTTTGCAAGGAGGGCCAGATTTGGTTTGGTGGAAACCATTCAGCTGCATTTGCCCCCCCCCCCCCAGGCCGGACTTTGGACAAGTTTCTATAACATGCAAAGAGGTGAGGAGGACGTGGCAGCAACGGAGCTAGGGGTTGGTAGACTGGGCAGGTGGCTGGGGGGATGATCAGAGGCAGAGAGGGCAGGCAAACCAGAAAACTGCAAGCTAACACTTTCATCTGGTATGGGGAGGGGTCAGCTGGCGGGGATGTGTGACAGCCTGAGGCATTTGGGAGAAGAAGCCACAGGCCACTCAGAATTTGAAAATGGGCCGCATTTGGCCCCAGGGTCTGACTTCGGACATGCCTGGGTTACACCAAAAGAAACTTGCCTAAGTTTCAACTAAGAGTGATAGCTGTTCTTCAGGCTGTGCGGCAGAAGTCTCTTGCCAATCCAGCTATTTGAGATCCTTTCATTGGATCTAGGGCCTTGTGAATAAAAAATAAATGCTCTCTCACTGAGCATCCCTGTTTGGTCAATTGTCACAATATGGGAAGGGAAATGAAATTGATATGCCATGATGCAAGGCACTGGACAATATGTGGCCCATAAGCCAAGTTATTATTATTAATAATAAATAATAAGCCAAGTGACCCCTCATGGCTGTAATTTCCCTCCCAGAAGCAAATCAGACAGGAAACAAGGTGTGCCTTGGTATGAAGGAAAAGCAGGACTCCTCAGTGGCATTGCCACACCACCATAGTGTAAGTGGGAGCTGCATTCCAGGTAGGTTCCCTGTTGGGGTGGAAAGCCATGTGGCATCTCTGTCCATAGAAGTTGCCCGTGCCTACTATGATGTCTCAGTAAAAAAATCATATAGACCAACATAGAAAATTGCTTGATGTTTCAACATTGGGTTACATTACAGCTCAAGGAAGTAGTTGCAGCCTGCCCTCTGGAAGAACCAAGAGGGTGGGGTAGTGGATAGAGTGACTGACTAGGACTCAGGAGGCCTGGATTTGAAATTCCACATGGAAACTCACTGGGATTGGGGATGGGTAAACCACTCCTTAAATATCTCACTTACCTTTAAAGTCTTATTAGGGTCACTACAGTTTGGTTCAAACTTGATGGCACATAACAACTAGAGATGGGCACGACTTGAAAATTTTTTTTTTCGAGTTGTCGTTAGTCGGGCCGGTCCCGTTTCGGCTCGTTTCCGGTTTTCGCGAAAATTCGCAAAAATTAGTCGGTTCGTTTTTTCGTTTTTTTGTTGTCGTTAGTACTGGTTTTTTGGGGGGGAGCGGGCTCCTGGAGGCACCTCTCTGGGGTGGGTGCCTCCTCTGGCCCGCTATAAAGGGAAAGTGGGCTCCTGGAGGCACCCGTGGGTGCCTCCTGCCTCTAGGAAGGGGAAGCAGGCTCCAAGAGAGACCCCTCTACATGGGGGTCTCCCCTCCTCACCTGCTGCTGCTGCAAAATGCTATGCAATAGCCATATGGATATTGCATAACAGAATGTGCAGACAGTGAGACCAGTGAGAGTGATAGCGTCATGCCCGCCCTTCACAAGGCTCTGGCACCACCATGTCTCACACAGAAGGGAATTGTACTTGCTGCGTGTAGTGCAATGCAAGCAAGTAGATCTGGCTTTAAGGTGGCTTAGTGCAATGGCTAGGGTTAGGCTAGTGACGGGTAAGGTTACGGTGGGCTAGTGGGTTGCACCTCTGGGTGCCTCTCTGACCCACTAAGAAGACAGTCTGTGACGTATGGGTACGGAGTCAAGGGTTAGGGTTAGGGCTAGGGCAGGTTTTAGGGGGCTTTTTGGCACATCCCAGAAGTCTCCATGGCCAAGTGGCCATGCGACTGGTGGGATGGCTCCAAAAATTTGCATGGTTGTCCACTCCCACATGGCTGGCCACTTGGCCAGCCCATCCAATGCGCAGGTGTAAAAAAAATAAAAAAAATAAAATCAATGGAGGACAGAGGAGGAGAGGAGAGACATTTTGTTGCAAGAAAAAACCCACTGCTACTGTGAAAAATCTGGCAGTTTATAAATTTTCACGTGTTTCTGTTGTGCTTGTGTGTTTTTGGACCACGATTTCAAAAACAATATTGCGTTTGCCGCCCCATTTTGGATCCCCCGCCCGCACCGCATGGCATGGCGAAATGGCGACTCGAGTCCGGCTGCCCAGGACGGGGGGGAGGCGGGACCCCCCCTCCAGAAACCACCCCTCCGGTAGGTGCCGTGCGCCCTTAGTCAAGCAGGCATTTTTCCGCCTGCTTTTTTGGCCCGGGAATGGGTGGAGAGTTTAAAAGTTTTTTCCTGTGCCGTCCGTGCCGCTTGCTTGCGCTTTAATTGCGGGCGCCCGGCGGCGAGACTGGGCTTTTTGCTGGCTGCGAGCCTGCGGCGAGTCCCACCAGAGCAGCCCAGGACGGGGGATGAGGGGGGAGGCTGGGGACCTCCAGGAACAACCCCTCTGGTAGGTGCCCTGAGGCACGGCAGGCATTTTTCCGCCTGCTTTTTGGCCGGGAACCGGGTTTTTTTAACTTTTAAAAACTTTTTTTCTGTGCCGCGTGGCATCGCGCAATTGCGCGATGCAAGGAACGAGCACGACAAATCAGACCAAAATTGTTCGTTCGTCGGTTCGAGCTCGAAGTCTGGCGGAGTAATTCCCATTACCGTTTCCGTAGAGTAACGGAACCGAGTAACGGAAACGGAAACGGGAATACCGCTAAGTCGTGCCCATCTCTAATAACAACCAGGTATCATGACAGAGAAATGTCTTATTCTCCCTTTTAAGTGCACACCTGGTCGTACATTTGTGAGGGGGTACAGGTGTAGAGCCCTTGTGAGCCATCTGACCCCAGCACACTATTATCAGGCAATTGGGAGAAGGGTATGTTTTCTCAGAATCAGGACAGCAGCAGGGTACAGTTCCCAGATGAGAAACAGCTGGAAGGGGCAAGGTCAAAAAGAATAAAAGAGCAGGGCTGGGAAGGGAAGGGCTTATTTTCTAGTTCTGAAGAAGATAATTAAATAGGGGGTTGAGTCGTGTGACCAAAAAAACCAATGCAAAACTAAGCTAGGTGATACCTTTAGTGACCTATAAAAGTATCAGCTAGCCTAGTTTTGAAGAAGAGAATGTGTGGGATAGTGCAAGAGAGGAGGATGCTGAAGCTGTCTACTCTTGCCCATTTTGCTTGCTTGTGAAAGGCATCAGACACCAGAGACTGCAGTCATGTGCTTGAACAAGATTCTATAAGCCTGCATGTTGCTAAAGCCCTAGAGAGGCAAGTTACAGACTGAGGAAAGAGAAGGGTAGGGATGGGCTACAGAGCCAGGCTTCTTTTGTTAATCTGTACAAGCCTTCCCCCAAAGAGTTGCTTCCTGCTTTCCAGAACCTGGGATGTGGGACCTCTAGAAAAGGTTAACTGTGCCCCCAAGCTGGCAAGTGGCACGCAAAGGTTCAGAGGCTATAATTCCTCCCAGTGAGACTGTAGGGGGAAAGGCAAGGGGAAGTGTTGCTTTACCACTAATAAAAGCTGTTCTGAGTCCAGACACTGAGCTGGAGCTCATGGAGTTATCGCCAGGGACCCCTGGCCCTGCTGGTGCCACAGGATGATGGTGGTATGATGTAGCACCCAACACATTCCCAGCAGCAGTCTTGGCTTATTTGCCTACAGTTGGTTACTTATAGTAGTTCACAGGGAGTGTAAGAACAACATGAGATAGTTTGAAGCTCTGCTGTCTTCCCTTCAGTAGTATTCAGTGTATATGTGGAGTATTTCTTATAAATGGGCAACAGTTTTAAGAGAATAACTGAATTGCAGAATTATTATTATTTAGATGCAGAATGTTAAAACGTGACTAGAGATGGGCACGACTTAGCGGTATTCCCGTTTCCGTTTCCATTACTTGGTTCCGTTACTCTACGGAAACGGTAACGGGAATCACTCCCCCAGACTTCGAGCTCGAACCGACGAACGAACAATTTTGGTCTGATTTGTCGTGCTCGTTCCTTGCATCGCGCGATCGCGCGATGCCACGCGGCACAGAAAAAAAGTTTTTAAAAGTTAAAAAAACCCGGTTCCCGGCCGAAAAGCAGGCGGAAAAATGCCTGCCGTGCCTCAGGGCACCTAACAGAGGGGTTGTTTCTGGAGGTCCCCGGCCTCCCCCCCATCCCCCGTCCTTGTGGGCTGCTCTGGTGGGACTCGCCACAGGCTCGCAGCCAGCAAAAAGCCCAGTCTCGCCACCGGCCTCTGCAATTAAAGCGCAAGCAAGCGGCATGGACGGCAGAGGAAAAAACTTTTAAACTCTCCCCCCACCCATTCCCGGGCCAAAAAAGCAGGCGGAAAAATGCCTGCCGTGCCTCAGGGCACCTACCAGAGGGGTTGTTTCTGGAGGTCCCCGGCCTCCCCCCCATCCCCCGTCCTAGTGGGCTGCTCTGTGGGACTCGCCGCAGGCTCGCAGCCAGCAAAAACCCCAGTCTCGCCGCTGGCCGCCGCAATTAAAGCGCAAGCAAGCGGCACGGACGGCACAGGAAAAAACTTTTAAACTCTCCCCCCACCCATTCCCGGGCCAAAAAAGCAGGCAGAAAAATGCCTGCCGTCCCTAACCCTAACCCTAACCTTTGACTCTGTACCCATACGTCACAGACTGTCTTCTTAGTGGGTCAGAGAGGCACCCAGAGGTGCAACCCACTAGCCCACCGTAACCTTACCCGTCACTAGCCTAACCCTAGCTCTTGCACTAAGCCACCTTAAAGCCAGATCTACTTGCTTGCATTGCACTACACGCAGCAAGTACAATTCCCTTCTGTGTGAGACATGGTGGTGCGAGAGCCTTGTGCAGGGAAGGCATGACGCTATCACTCTCACACTGGTCTCACTGTCTGCACATTATGTTATGCAATATCCATATGGCTATTGCATAGCATTTTGCAGCAGCAGCAGGTGAGGAAGGGAGACCCCCATGTAGAGGGGTCTCTTGGAGCCTGCTTCACCTTCCTAGTGGGTGAGGATAGGAGGCACCCACGGGTGCCTCCAGGAGCCCACTTTCCCTTTATAGCGGGCCAGAGGAGGCACCCACCCCACAGAGGCACCCCCCCAAAACCAGTACTAACAACAAGGAAAAAACGAAAAAACGAACCGACTAATTTTTGCGAATTTTCGCGAAAACCGGAAACGAGCCGAAACGGGACCGGCCCGACTAACGACAACTCAAAATTTTTTTTTTCAAGTCGTGCCCATCTCTAAACGTGACTATTACTGCAACAATTTTATTCTTCATTGAAATGAAAAAAGATTGGCTGCACAAGCTGAAATATGGCTTACAGGATATGAAGAATGGAAATTCAAACCTCAGCTGTGTTTAATTTGAGGTTGGGGGTGGGGAGGAAATGGCAATAAAATGAACCAACTTGCATTCCTAGCATTCTTAACAGATTGTTTGTCTTAACATATGCTTCTATTAATTAGTAGCGACACCCTTACATCTCCCTCATTATGAAGTTTCATGAAAGAACATTTGTAATGAATTTTAGTATGAGCTGTCCCAATCTGTTATGTCCTGGACTTGCATGTAGATTAGAACATGGCTGTCCATTAATTTTGTACTTCTCTGGATATTGCAACACAGTTCAGTTGAGAGAGTGTGTCAAGGCCATTTTTTTTAGTTTGGCAGAAATACATTGAGACCCACTTATTTTGGGGGGAAGCATGTCTAGAAATCATTATTTGATGCCTACTTCAACAGGAACGCTATGCTGAGTTCTTTTACTTCCAAGATTACTGCAGAAATTGGATAGAATAGATTTAGGAGAAGAGAACATATGGAAACTGTAGATATATCTCAAGACATAGACCTGAAACAGAGCACCCTGTTTATAGCAGGATATAAAATCCTATTGATTCAATTTTCAGGGAAGCTATCCAGTCATTTGGGACACTTACTCTCCAACAGCTTTGAGTATACCAGATACATATATAATGATTCCTGCAACACACACCAGCACATAAACAGACCCAGATGTGACCTTTCTGTCTGTGAAATGTGTCACAAGAAGGAAAGAGATATCTGCTCAGGTGATCCACTATTAAAATGTCCTGTAAAGATTATTTTTGACATGAAAATGAGATTTTCATTTGTAGGTTTTTTGTGAGGATTTCATACCAAAAGTGAGATCCAGATGTTGAGATTTTCCTCATTACTGGGATAAAGCGTATGAACAGTTTATAAATATTAAGCACCATTTCTTTATTTCCCTCGTGAATCTTGCCTCCCAATCTCTAAGCGCTGTCTTGCCATTAGTGCTGCTACAGCTATAATGGCTTTCTTGCCTGTTACTGAATGGGCAGGTAGCAGGAAACATTTTCTCTTATTCCTACATTTGGGTTCATTTTTTGTTTTGTTTAACTTATAATTTTAACTCTACACACACACTCATCTTTAAGTCATAAGGTGAGATATAGGTCAGGACATCACTAATAGTGATTATTGCGAAGAAATTGGAAATATATGGCGAGATCCATGAAAACACAAGTAAGTAGAATTAAGCTGTCTCCTTACCTAGTAAATATAAAAATAAATAAATAAATAAATATCCATCCATTTTTAGGGGGGGGGGTCCATCTATTTGCTTCTGCAGGAAAAAAAGATGAGCCAAAGCCATTGCAAGATTTTTTCCTCACCCATTTCAGCTGTGTTATATTTGCTCTCTCATATTGTTGTTTCCCCAGATAGCTCACTTTGGAAAACCACCTTAGCTGGCCAGTAATTCTGGGATTTGTCATTCACAAAGATAGATCTTACTAACTGTGGGAGCAGCTGCACAACTGACAGAAAGCAACAGGTGTGCAGCCTCACTCATCTCCATGCCAAGAAATGGTCCCACTGTTCATTTTTTGCCCCTGATGGAACTGTTAAAATAATAGCTACTTCACCCTACAAAATGGCGACAAACAACTCCTTAGGTTGAAGCAGGGGAAGAAAAACTTAGTCAAATCACCACCTATCAATTAAACTACACTTAACAGCATGGTTTACCAGTTAAACCATCATTTCTTTCCACACACATATAGGAAAAGAGACACACATATGCACAGGGAACTGACTTTTCCCCGCAATTCAGCATTTACACAGATTGATCTGTCAGGGCAATAACGAGCTTGCCTGAAGACTTGATTGTTGTTTCTACACTTGCGAATTGAAAGAAAAAAAGAAAAAAGGGGGAAGGAGGAAGTGACAGACTATAAATAATGCAGCTTGTAGAAACTTCAGAGACATCATCCTTCCAAATTGTCATGTCATCTGAATGCATCTGACACAAATGTTTTTCAAGTGTTAGGAAATCTGACTTAGATTATTAAGCCTTTTCTTTCTCTGCCAACTTCCTTAACAAAAAGCGGCTGTTTCCAAATATCTTTGAAACTGGTGGTATCACATGCTAACACAAGTGGTGCCTAAGAACATCAGATGGAAATTCCAAGCATATTAATTACATCATTAAAGTAACATTTGGTACACCACTGAGATACATTACAATAACAATAACCTTCATGTATAATGAGATGCAAAGCCAGCATGCATTGCAAATAGGCGTTTACAACTGAGAGATTCCACATGATTGTTTCCTGGGGTAACTGAATACATATGCATTGAAATTCAGTGTTTGTTAATGATTAATTATGTGTCATTATGTTTAAATAGAAGGGTGCGGTATGTGGGCACAAGAGAAAGAGTTTGGCATGGCTCCATTGGAAGGAATCTTGAGGTATTTAGTTTGGTGAGGTACTTAAAATTATCTGCATTCCCCTAAACTGTAGCACCTAGGACAATGGTGGGGAATCTTCAGCACTTCAGATATTTTAGACCACAACTCCCACAGTCCTTTTGTCACTGGCAATCTAGGCTCAGAATTCTGGGATTGTGGTGCAGAACATCTGGAGTGCTGAAGGTTTGCCACCACTGACCAAGGAGATCACTCCAAGTACTTCAGGAAACTACAGGTACCAACATTCCATTGGATGAAGCCAAGACAACTGAAGTGAGATTAGGCAACTATAACTTTGTTATGTAGCTTACTAGAGATGGGCACGACTCAGTGAAATTTTCATTTTCGTTTTTGTTTTTTTGTTTCGTTTCGTAACGAAAACGAAAACGAAAATTTTCCAAAAACCAAAACGGAAATGGAAACGAAACGACCAATTTTGCCGTGTTTTTCATTTTCGTTGCGGCAAATCCATTGAACTGAAAAGAATGCTAACGAAACAGCAATTTTTCATTTTCGTTTTCGTTTTTTCGTTTCGTTACGAACCAAAATGAAATGAAAAATTTTTCAAAAACAAAACGAAAAATGAAAACGAACCGAAACGGATCCCCAAACGACCAAACGAAAAACGAAACACAATTTTTTTTGAGTCGTGCCCATCTCTAGTAGCTACATTCAAAGAGAAAGAACTGGGGGGAAATGTACCAAAGGTAGATTGCAGAAGACAAGGAACAAGTACCCTGATAGAAAGCTAGTTCAGTTGTTCCACTACTGTTGGAATCCATTTTAGTGTAGTAATTACCATTTGTGAGAGTAAGGGTGACAGCTGACAAAAACAAGGAACTGAGAACTGCTAACTGGTTTAACTTAGGGCGTTTATACACAACCCCTAAGCTGCGCTGCAAATGGCTCCCAGCTCCGGAGCTTAGAAATGTTTCCCCACCAGCTCCGGAGTTTGCAGACAATTAAGTGCGACCCCGCCCACTTTAGCGCGACCCAGCGCACTTTTCTTGTACCTTCTCTCTGGAGGTGAAAAATATTTGATGCGGATAAGAGTGCCAGTCTCTCCTCGCTTGTCTGGTTTTTTTTTTGCCTCCCGCCCCTTTAAGAGCCCCTTGAGAAGGAACCAGAAAGTAACGGGGCTCGTGGCAACTTCGACTGGCACCGGCAGGTTAGTAAAGGCTTCTTTTGTCCTTTTTTTCCCTCCCTCCCCTCACGCCGACAGGAGCAGGAAGTGCTGAGGGGTGGGAACGCAGGAACAGAAACGAACCCCCAAGATCTCTGGTCCGAATTTAAGGACCAACGGATCTTAGGGGTCGTGTGAAAAGGCCCTTAAAGAGAACTGTGGTGTGATGAAAGGCTTGTATCACAGGACGAAATGACTGAAAATGACTGTCCTAGACCAGATTGAGTGGGGATTTAAAAAAACAAACAAACAAGAATTTGGAAAAAGCAACTCATGAAGGGACAGCTTCCATTTTTCATTTTTGTAGCTTCCAGAATATGACCATAATCCAAACCATGCAGAATATTCGGAACAGCAGCTGTTCAGTATTTAGATTGGCCCCTTAAATGGTATTGATCTATGTCCCACTCCTTAGTTGTTTGGCTTTTGAAATATCCAACTTTTTGAATATAAAATGTGGTTTTTAGAAAGAAAAGTTACATAAGGGAACCAGAAAGTTATTTGAATGAATTCTCAGCCCGGTTCTTAGGCACAGAACCTCCCAACCAGAACAGACTGTTCATTTTTTAAAAATCAAGATACACTGCAATTGCAGGAAGGTCTTTTTCTGTTGCTCTCTAGCCAATAATTTGATCAGTTGAAAACCTTTATTTATATCTGTGATTCATTAATCAAAGATAAACAAGTATTTAACACCATGGTGATTTTTATCCTTCTGCTTTCCTTGTGTGAATTGTCTCTTCCTTGTTGGAAAAGCAGCAGGTGAGAGAAGGAAACAGAAGTAATGAAGAATGTCTGAGGGAAAAGAAAAGGAGGATACAACTAATTTCTACCAAGGTCCTCCAGGAAAGTAATGTTGGCAGCATATAAATTAAAATGAACATGAGTACAGCAAATCAGAGGGAAAAAATATTTTTTTCATACAAGAGAAATCAAGTTTTTAGACTATTTTGTTGTGGTAGTGAAGCCTGATGTGACATTCCTATGCTATGCCCCAGGCCCTTTCACAGGCTATTGACAAGAACCGGCTCTAATTCGCTCTTCCGCTGCCGCCAACTAATTTCTCTAGTAAATTAATGCTTTAAAGACTGATTAAAATTGAATAAATATAAAGGAAGTTTATTTATAACAAAGTAGAAGTAAAGGCATAAAGGGTAGCTTGTTCAGGTACAAACAAAAAGAAGAATATAGCTAAAATATACTCAGGTTAAATTACAGATGAAATAGGTTACTTGCACACCCTGTTCTTAAGTTTATAGACACTCAACACTTAATTTTCCTCACAGAAGTTCTAAAATCCTATCTCTTCTCTTCCAGATCCTTCTCTCTCTCTATCTCAGTCCCTATTTGAGCAATTCAGTGATGGGCTGAGCCTCAAAACCACTCAGTCTCCTCCCTCAAACTCTCCCATTGGTCAACAACCAACAAATCAACAGACACATCTCTCATAAATTATTCATAGCAAAAGGGGTAAACGCCACAGCTGACACAGCAGTTTTGTTCCTATCTTCTACTTATTTATGTGTTGTCCCAAATCAGTGTATGAACAATGAACAGCAAAGTGAATGATATTTTTTCACTAATGGAGATTGAATGGACTTTAAAAAAATTAATGCTGTTTTTTATTTTTTAAGTTTTGTTTTCATTGGGTTTATAAATATTGATTTTATAGAAATGTTTGGCTTCTGTCAGGTGGGACCTTCGGAGGCATCAGAAGGAAAACAATTTTGAGAGTTCAAGAGAAGACCAAGAAAGAAAGAATAATTTTGGGTCACTGAGGAGGAGGAGGAGGAGGAGGAGAAAATTCAGAGGAGGAATGGACTGAAATTGTTAAGGAAAACCTCTTTGTCTGGTGACTGGGTGTCTATAAAAGTACTAAAGGAAACTGCCCAGAAAGAGTGATGGAAAAACCCAATAAGAAAGCCCCCATATTGGGGTGAAACAGAAGAAAGAGAAAATTGGAGAAAAGAGAGAGAGATTTGCCTGTCAGGCAAATTGCCAGGCTACTTCACCATGTTTAGAATCCCATGGGCCCAGTACCCAAAAGAAATATAAGTCTACAGAGACCTGAGATGCAAGATCTCAAAATCAAGTAAGACATTTCTTTTTTTTTTTACTGCTTATCTCGTTTTTTGTTTGTTTGTTCATTTCTTATTTCATCAATCACCTGGTTGTTTTTACTTTTATCTCAGTTTATTGTTGATTAATCTAGTTATATTTTGTTTATATTATGTTGTTTGTATTTTGTTTATTTAAATGTGTTCCTTTGCTATATTGCGATTTTATGCTGTAAACCGCCCAGAGTAGCCCTAGGGCTAGACGGGTGGTATAAAACTTCAATGAATAAATAAATAAATAAGATGTGGGAGCCTGGCCTGGGATGGATCATTTACAAATACATCCATCCTCAGAAGTTGAACTTACCTCTTCCACAGTAGTAGAAGACCACTTGTTGCCTGTTAAATCTTTGGTTCGGAAAATTGATATGTTGGTAAAAGATATGGTGCCAGAACTTAAAGCAGGAAGATTTAAGTGTACATGTTGTACAAGGAAGAAGAGTTAACGGTTGCTGATTTAAAGAATCAGTTGTGTTTTAAAACAAGATCTGTTCCTCACAATATGTGAAAGATGGAAGAAGGTCCAGGAGAGGAAGTGGGCTTGGAGGAACCTCACACCTCGACAGTGGATTCCATAGTTGAGCAGCGTATTGGGCCCAGGTTTTGTAGTTTTGGAAAAATACGCTGCACCATTCTGAGGGAAATTGATGGGTCAAGAGTCCCTATGCTGCTGAAAAACTTTTTCTGAAGGAATGAGAAAAAACTAGGTTGTGTGGTGTGTCAAAATCAAGGAAAATAAGTGCTTGGAATACAAATCAGTTACCCCTGCTTTCTGCACATTTCCTAACCAGTTCAATGTGCGAAACTTGCCAATAGTTGCACCATCATCTTAATTAAAAACATTATCATGATGTTGCTTAGAGGTAGCTTTTGTATGCAACATAATCCATATGAAGTCCAGGTTTTCTTCAGCAGATATATGAAGGGAAGCAATTCTCTCTCCCTCTTGCAGCCTCTCTGCATCTTTAGGATCTGTTCCAGATGGCATGAAACTGCCTGAGCTCAAGCAGGTTTTTGGGGCCTCAGGGATGGTGGTTGGAGGATTAAATGCCTGTACTGCAGCTAAAACTGTGGTCACGACCTGGGGTTCAATCCCAGCTAGCAGGTTTATGGTTGACTCATCCTTCTGAGGTTGGTAAAATGAGTACCCAGCTTGCTGGGGTGTATGTGCAATGTGTAGCCTGAATACTGTAATTAAACTGTAAACCACCCAGAGACCAGTTGAAGTGGTATGGGGCGGTATATAAGCAGAACACTTTAGGAAGGAAAGGCAATCTAGCATTAATCTAGGAACACAAATCTAATTAGCCAAAGATACAGAATAACAAGATGAGGGGAGGTTTACACTTAAAAAAGTAACATTAATGGTATATATTCTGTAGCTGTCACATGAATTACTGATTGGAAGCAGTTATATAAATATCAACAAGATTTATTTCTTGATATCAATTTACATAGCTGCACAAAATTTTCCAGCTGGAAAGATTAATATGTAAAAGGATGTACCAAATGAGAAGATACTTATGAAATATAAATAATTTGCTAATGAATACAGTTACTAAAAATGAAGGTATGAGATGTAGCAGATATCACTGTGGTTTTTTTATATCTCCTTACCCGTCCTGTTTCTATTCTCTTATTCTGTGCAATTTATGTAAACATTTTGAATAATGAATGATGGCTTCCTTCTAAAACAATACAAAAGAATGTGTAAATGTGATAGATAACTTTCACAAAGAGAAAGTTATCTATTAAATTTATTCCTGAATGATATTGTCTGCTTTGCAAGCATTTACTGTGAAATGGAGTTAAAATGCAATAAATTAATTTTGGAAACGTCTTAATTTTTCTCCCATTAAATCTGAAATGGCTTTCTAGTATGTTAATAAAGGGCCTGTCACCTGCTCTTAATCTGCAGAAAAACTTGGCTCAAGTCCCTATATCTCAGAAGGATGGGATCAGCAGTGCTCTCTTAGCTCTCATGGAAGATGTGGTGCAACATCATAAGGGGGATCAAATGGATCAGCATTTAGTCCAAAGGCTTCCAGATATTGTTGGACCCCATCTTCCACATGACCTCACTATTGGTTTTGCTGGCTACTCTTAACAGAAGCCCAACACCATGTGGAGAGCCAGTTCCCTTTGTTTAAAAAAATCAGGAGAAACAGGGCTTTGCTTCCATGGAACTATTTTTTCTCTCAGGATAGTTGTATTGCATAGTATTTAATTTCTCTAGTTATTTGTTTTAGTATCACACTAAATGGACCATAAGTACGCCATAAAAATAGCATGATCACATTTTATTTGCCCCATTATAAAAAAAATGACAATATTGTGTTTATAGTTAAATACAGCCAGAAGGACCTTGTACTGATACTAGACAAGGAAGTTGTTTTCAATTAAGTACCCCAGATCAGACTTAGTAAATATATAGGATTATTTATGTATGAGCCGGGCTCAATGTCTTCAGAAAATGGGCAATATGCACATTTGCCTTGCTTTTATTTGGGCTTAAGGATGTAAAATTTAGCAAGTAGTAAAATATTGCATCTGTGATATGAGCCTTCTCTTGCTGTGCTTTGTTAGTTTACTCCTCCTCTGAACATATGACAATGTCTAATGATTCTGTTAGAGCTTAAATAACAGAATTCAGCACAAATGCATTTGTTCTGAGCGGCAGAAACATAATTTCTCTGGAACTGCAGCTGCTGTAGTTGAAGATTAGGCTCTTACTATCCATTAGGGAGATTATCGTCTCTGCCAGCTGACTTAGTTTTTATACGGCCAGCGATTTATTAGATTGCTTTGCTCTTAAGTGTGATAATAGGCCTTATGCTTAGCAAGGTTTAGAGACTTCCAGTACATTAATATTTTATGGCAATGACAGTCAAGACACATTTTGTTTACCTAACAAGACAAGACAAGCTCGAGCTGATGTGTGCTGGAGATTAGCACTTTACTCATGCAGGAGCCCTGCCAAATTTAGTGCTTTAGTGCTTTGCAAAAGCTTTTGGAATTATAATCTAATAATTTACATATTTGGTGCATTAGCGCTGTGTGCAAACACGGTATACTTCTGAAGTTCTGCAGGAGGCATCTGTCAGCACAAAAAAGTTTCTCCCACCATTTCTGACTAGCTGCTCACACACAGACCTGTTTGGGCTTTGGCCCTACAGTGCGAGGGCCTTTCTAGATCTGTTGGAGGCCTCAGAAATGCTTGTTGGCAATCCCGAGGTCACTTTTGGTTTACTGGAAGTCTCTTCTGGTTCGTGGGGAAGCCCTTTTGGGGCCTCCAACAGGCCCAGGAAGGCCCTTGCATGCCCATTCGGGGCAGTGCCAGGCTGGGGATAAGTACAAGAGTCCCCATCTAGGCCCCTCAGGCCTGACCTGACCTGCATCCACATATCGCAGATTTTCAATTATAGTGGGTGAGGTCCCTAACCCCCGCAATAGGTGGAGGGTCACTGTAAGGCAATTATTAAGGTAATAATTCCAGTTGAACTCTGTCTGGCCTATCTGTTTTTCTTTCTGTTTCCACATTCTTATGGCTTAAATCAAGGAAGCCAGCAGAGTCTGATGGTGTAGTCAGTATGTTGTTACTACTAATAAGTGAATACGAATACTGAATATTTAGTTTTGTGGTTATCCAGGGATCCATACCTGCTGTGGGGTGATGAAAGGTGATGTGATCAGAGATAGAATTTACCTGCTTGGAATTTCTGGGAGTAGTCATTCAAAGAAATGAATTTCCCCATCCCTGGATAGAATGCAAAGTGCAAGACATGATGTCAGCCAGAGATAAGGGAAGGACAAGAATGGAAAAGACAAGGAAAACCAGTCTGAAGTGAAGTATGAGAAATTATCCTTGTGCACTCAGTGCACTCAGGCAGATTTTTTTTCACAGAATAACAGGATTTCAGAAAGCTGGCACCTCAAACAGGAGACTTGGAGACAAAGGAATGCAGCTGCATATTGAAAGAAATAATATCATAAAGTAATCACAATTTGCATCAAAGTTTCTTGCAATATCAACTGCCAACCAAGTTGGCTTCTATTCATCAAAGTTTTTAAAACTTTTTTTCTCTCCTGAAGCAAGCGCCAATGTCCACCATCAGCTCCTGCTTCGGGAGAGAAAAAAAAAAGTCAAGGGCCTCCCCCCCCCCAGCTCAAAATAAGAACTGAAACACTTGACTTATATTCGAGTATATATGATAATTGTGCATCACTCTGAAGCACAGATACTTTTCCAAGTAGAAGGAAGTACTATAACTCTGAATTATTACTGCACAAAGGACATTAAATTCTTTTATATATGAACTTTGCTGTACATCCAATCTGTTTGCGTATCCACGTATGTTTGGAAATAACATCCTTACACTTGTGACTTTTGTTCAATAGTTGCCTACCTAAGTGCATACATCTTATTTGCAGTGGAAGCATAATGTCTAGGTTTGGTTGGGTTTTCATGTCTCCACAAGATACATCTGTGGCAACCACTCTGTGTTGTATGCAACAAGGTTTTTTTTAAGATCATCAAAACTTCAAAAGAGTTCACTGCGGCCCTGTGTTTACTATCTGGAAATAGGACTCTGAGCTCATCAAGCCAGGGCTTTTACTGTTTTGTAGGGTTCAACCCCCTCCGCCAGGAGTGACATTTTGAGCTCTTGACACTTCGTCCCATCTTGCCTGCACAAGCAGGACTTCATAGAACTGATTGAACTGCTTTGCCTCTCAAACACAAAGGACAAGGGAGAATAGGGGGTGCTGCCTGTGGGAGCCAGGTTGGGACTGAGTTGTGGGAAGTGGTCTGGGGACGAGGATCATGGATGAGGTCAGTTGTGTCTGAACTTCTTCCTGATTTTTATAATTATGATGTTTGATCTAATTATGTCTTTATTATGTATTATTTTGTCTTATTATACACATTGTATATGGTTTTTTTATGCTGTAAACCGTCCAGAGTGGCTTTGGTTCAGATGGGTGGTATAAAAATTGAATAAATAAATAAATAAAGGCAGGAGTATCACCTTTCCCCTTTCTTCAAACAGTAACATGTCTTCAGCTGGTTCTAATAATTAGAGTGATGAAGCCCTACCCAAATAACTGGATCTCAATTTTAAGTGTAATTCAGTGCCAGGCAGTAGTCTGTGCATGTTATTTTCACTTTTTAAACACTGCTAGGTTTTTCCAAATAGGGAATTTTCCTGTGATCTTTCTAGAGTCATTCCTATTTTCAGTAGGAAAGGGCAAGTAAGGGGGGGACAAGGTGCATAAAATGTATGCATGGATCTGATAATATTATGATGCGGTAGCTATGTGTCATCAGGTTGCTCAGTACAGTTCTCAAAGCATGTGAGATGTTGAAGGAACAATTTACCTTGACCACCCCTGCATGAATTGCTGCAACTGAGCAGGGATTTGAATTCAGGCCTCCCAAGTCCCAGTCTGAAACTATAAACTACACCATACCAGTGTCATAGTGACTTCATAAAAATTTGTGTTTCAAGCAATCCATAGGATTAAGCAACAGGAACAACTCGCATGTGAGGAAAGGCTACAAAACCTGGGCTTTTCAGCTTGGTGTATGAAACTATGCATGTTGTGGTGAAAGTAGATGGGGAGAAATTGATGATTATAATGGTGGTGGAGCCATGAGTTGAAAATGTTTGGAAACCATTGGACTTGAACATAACAATGATTCAATGTATCTTTTCTATTGACTTTTCAAATTATATTCCTAGTAATTTACTTTCAGCAACATATCAATGCACCTGCCAAGACATGGAGACATATGTGAGCTGCAGGACCGTTGGCAACCTTATACCCTCTGATTCAGAAAAAGAATTAGGTTGGGTTGTGCACACATGCAAAATTGGTAAGGAATGCACCAGTATAACAGACGTGCAAGAAAATGCAACCTTCACAGTGATGGGAAAATCTTACCCTGCTGGCATGGAAATTGCCACGCTCTTGACTCTTCATTGTGTGACTGGAAAAATAATAATGTGGTGTAACTGCTGGATAAGTCTCTAACATTTCCGTTGTGTAACTAGGGCCTTAGTCTGGCTGAGACTGATGAAAGCTGACTGTTCAAGGTAGTCCAATGCATAAGGTACAGAAAGGAACACTTCTGCTGTTCTTCAGCTAAAATCCTGTGGTTTAGCACAGTAAACTGAATAAATGGGATGTGATGAGTCAGCACCTCGATAAAATCAGATAACATAATGAATACAACAGAAGTTATTTTATACATAGAACGGTTGACATTTTCTTGCTTACTTTGAGGAATCATTTTTAAGGAGCATTTGAAAATATTTCTTAAATTATGGTTTGATTTTTTTATCAAGAATTATATACCTTTCTTTTTACAATTTTAATTCCCCCCAACTAACAGAAAGTAAATGAGAAAATAATGACAGCCACAATAAGCAACACAAAAATACATTTTGAACAAAGAAATGTTAACATGACAAGTTGGTTTCTACCATTGCCCAAGTTCTATTCTTAATTGGTTCCAGCAAATCTCACAAGAGGTTGTCAAAAGATCTGTGAAGTCCTTTCAGATGCACATAAGAAAGAAGAACCCAACACAAGCATCTTCAAGTGCAATCTATAATTTAACTTCCTTTTCTTGAGCTTTCTAAATCTCTGCCCCAGTATTTGGATCCAGTTTACTATGACATACGTCCAGTGGCAGTGGCAGCAGAACGGAATGCCCCTCTCTTCGTTTCACCTTGCAGTATCAGATCTGCCTGAAAACCAAGATGAGAGGATTTCCCTAGAGCCCTAGATCATGTTTTGGAGTGCATGCATGGGGGTTGCAGTAGGAATGGATAATGGCCCCCTCCCGACTTCTACTGGATTTCTGTGTTCGATCAGTGGAAATCCATTTCTGAATCCTGCCCAGTGAAGCTTTATCTGTAGTCATTTGGATATAAAATCTCCCTCCAACTTTAATTATGTGTATAATTGTCAATATGCAATTCCTTTTCCTTACCATGATTTCATTATTCAAACAAACATATTTTCCCCAATCTGTACTGCAACTATACGCAAATGGCATGGTTATGTACTTGCATTTCTCTTTCATTATAAAACTGCTATATGTAAATCCTTATGCCAATTAGACACTAGCCTCAGGGCCTTGGCAAGTTTTCCATGTGTCCCTTGGAGTCCTGTTGCAAGGGATAAGAAACTAGTTTAGCATGCAAAGCTTGAGGGCAGAAGGGTTTAATATGGAATTGGTGCTGGCAAAGCAAAAGAAACAATCAAACATGCCGGACAAACTGTGAGATTGCAGAGGATGCTTTCAATATAGGAAGACAAATCAAAAACACCTTGGATCCATTTTTTTGTTATCTCTTGGGTTTGTCACTATTTTGATGTATTATTTGAATTTTGGAGAGCAAAAAAAAGGAGGAAAAGACTTTGGAATGTATTTTTGAAATAATTTGATGTAGCAAATGATATCTATCTGGATGTAGAGGAACATCTATCTTCCTTTCTATTCATTCTAGTCCTGGGGAACTGAAAGCAAAGTAAATAAAAGAAACAAAGAACAGACACTCTAAAGTTAAATGCCTCTGTGTTTACTGCATTTCACCAGCAGCAGTGGTATGATATCAGATTCTTATCAAACTCGATCAGAATCCTGTGCCATCAAGCTTTTTGTTTTTAAAGAATGGTTTGGGCTGGGCCAATATAAGCACTTCTCCCTCCCCATTATTTTATTAGCAGTTATAAATGTCATGTGAATGGCAAATTACCAAGGGATGTGTCTTGGTAAGCAGCAGTGAGTGGCTGTGCTCTCCAGTCCACCTTCACTTTATGAATTCCCCCCCTCCCCAAGCAGCTACCAGACCACCATGGGAAGCCCACTCCCCACTGGCCAATCAGGGCTGGTAGCGCAGCCTCTGGCAGCCACCCCTCCTTGCTCAACTGGACTGCGTGGCTGCCGCCACGGCTGTCCTGGCACCCTGAAACCAGGTGAGCCCTTCTCGGCAGCATCTGGGGTGGTCAGGTAACTCTGGTTAAGTTAGTTTGTGGGATGGTAACCCACAGAGTTCTGTAAATGGATAACGATAATTGATCAAAATTCTGATGTCTCATATAACTACTTAGTGTTGACCCAGTGAATCATCTCTTCATATCAGCCGGCCAACTGGGATCTGGATGAAATAAGACATCAACCTTGGTAGGCTGTTCAGCTATCCTAAAATGCTACACAGAAGTGTTGGAGTGGCCTCAGCTAAACATGTTAAGGTGCAGAGAAGTGGGTTGATGAAAAGGGAACGAGGAAACTGTTCCCAAATTATGTGGATGCATTTGCTATGCATTTTCTGTGAAGGGACTCTAATTCTGCAACACCTGCCCTGCTGTTTTGTTACAACAAGCACCACAGAAAGTTATATTATTTGAAAATACACTATTCGAAGCAGTGCGAAGGTTCTGTATTGAAAATGGTGTAGATTTATTACACTTCTTGGAATATCTCTGTTTATTTTAGATTAAGTTCCAACACCTGTACAAATAGAATGGAGGTAATAAGAGAATTAAATTATCCTCTAGATTTTGATTTTCCTATTGGAAATACATCTGTAGGCTTTTCTTTGCCAAAATCATCTAACTAATTAGGTGAAATGTGTGTGACCTACTATAACAGAAAACATGCAGGGAATTATGTAGAAGTAGAGAGTCACCAGGGACTCATCTGGAGAGCCAGAATAACTGTATGTAGAATGAAAAGAATTAATAATTTTTGCTCATGAACAATTGCCCCTTGTTCATTCAGATTCTGTATCACAGGCCACAAAAAGATGTCTGGAAGCATGCAATCTTTATTGGGATTGTTGGTGGGATTGTTGTAATAATTTTTGTGTGATGCAGAGACAGGCCCAGAATAACCAGGCTATGGAAGACCTAGACCCGCAGCCCTTTTTAAAGAGAAGGCTAAAAGAATTTTTAAAACTTTAGTATGCCATGTCTTAGGCTGCTAACACTTGTCTCAAATTAAAGAGTAAACTGTGGAACATTCACAACATTTTATTGGGTTACTGTAGGTATTCCCATAGAGATCTGAAAATGAAGCTATTAATGCATAAAAGGGGAAAGAAAGAAGAGAGGGGAGAAAAACTTTGGAAAAGACCTTCAAAAGAATGTTTATCTTAAATATAAAATATGCCATAAAAAGTAATACATGACAAGGAAAACAAAAAAGGCATGTCAGGAAAATGTTTTCCAATTTGTAACACCTCTTTATTTCTCAGGAAAATCTCCAAAATATACATTACAGAAGGTAAAGCCATACCTGGAGTTGTCTGGTTTATTGAGCTCTCTGAGCCTTGAAAATTGTGCTGGAGACCCCAGGAGACTCCTATAAAGATGTATTACATCATAAAGAAAATGAAGGATAGTCACCTATGTTATTAAACTGTCAACATACATTATATGACAATTTGTCCACAATCCAGTTCAACTTAAATCCTTACCGTTGGCTGTAACTTGAAAGTGCAAGACTGTTCAGTAACCATCAAAAAGCTTATGGTATGTTGGAAAAAATGCTGTAATAATTGCTCCACTTTTCCATTGCATTATGTGTGAATTTCATTGATTCCTGGACTGCAGTGGCTTACTGAATACAGGGAAGGATTCAGAGGGATTACGATTTTAAATGCTTTTATTAGCTATGCAGTTGATTTCTCATTTCATACCCTATTAATAATGGTTTGCTTTAATACTAGTAATGAAAAATAAATAGTAATGCTTAATACATTTATAATTTCCATATGGATATTTAACAGTAAACCTGGGGAAATAGCACTGGTTAAAAAAAGACCCCACCCACTCAATGTTAGAAAGGAATTCGGCACTTTAAAAAGCAAAAGCCAAAAGTGAAGTGTTCTGTTTACATACCACCCACAGTGCTTTAAGCACTCTCTGGGTGGTTTACAGTTTAATTATGCAGGCTACATATTGCCCCCCACCAGCAGGCTGGGTACTCATTTTACTGACCTCAGAAGGATGGAAGGCTGAGTCAACCATGACCCGACTACCTGCTGTTGAACCCCAGGCCGTGAGCACAATTTTAGCTGCAATACAGGCATTTAACCACTACACCATGACCACGAGGCTAATAAGGAAAATAAGGGTAGGCATGGTGTCCTAATTACACACACACACACACACACACACACACACACACACACACACACACACATTAGCAAAAAGCCAGATGTGGATTCAGCACTTTTATTCTCCATGAACAAGTAGCATCCTTGTTCATGGAGAATGAGTGTGCTGGATCCACATCTGTCTATTTGCCAACTCAGATGTTTAACAAGGTTCATGTGAGCAAACACACACATTGTATTTTTCTGGAAAACATGAATCTTCAGGCAGACATTTGTCAGAATAATATGTAGACTTATAACTAAGGATATTTAATCAATCTTGAGCTGGCTGCTGATCTCAGTGCTATCTTAGGTATCTGATTTTGAAGGCAGGCATGTCCAAACTTCGGCCCTTCTGATGTTTTGGATCACAACTCCCAGAATTCCAAGAGTGTGTTTCCAATGGCAAAGGACTGTGGGAGTTGTGGTCCTAAACATCTGGAGGGCTGAAGTTTGGACATGCCTGGGTTAGACGTTTGATTCCCCACTGTGTATCCCAGGAGAAGAAGCAGGCTGTGTGGTCATGGGCAGGTTGCATGGTCACAGGGCATTTCCAGGTGAATGGAATAGAACAGGGATGGTGAACCTATGGCGTGCGTGCCAAAGGTGGCACGGAAAGAGCTTTCACCTGGCACGTGACATGCTCCCTGCCCCCCCATTTCCCCCTCTGCTGGACCAGCCATGAGGAATTTGTGGAGGGGGAAGTGAGGGGGGGCAGTGAGCATGTCGGGTGTCAGGCCAACCCTGCCATCGCCATTGCCATCACCGCCTTTGCCGCCACCCCCTGCTGCCCCTGACCCCACCTCTGCCGACCCCACTGCCAAGACCAACCCCATCCCTGCCCCTCCCACTGCCACTGCTAACCCTGACCCCGTTGCCCTTGCTGCCCTTGACCTCACCCCACCCCTGACCCCCCGTCTCCATTGCCATCGCCCTTGCCACCCCTGCTGCCGCCGACCCGAACCCACCTCCACCACCATTACTCTGTCCCTCCCACCACCAAACATGATGACCCTGACCCCGCCCCCTCCATCACCCTTGCAGCCTTCGCACCCTCCTCCCCGCTGCCGCCGATCTCAACTGACACCGCTGACGCTGCCGAGTTTGGGCACTCGGTGGCAAAAAGGTTTGCCATCCCTGGAATAGAACAACCATTTCTGAGTATCATCAACATTTAGGCATTCTGTAAATGTCTTACACCTAACACAAATTGTTTTGGTGCCATTTTTGAAAGTTTTTGCAGCAATTTTTGGAAAATGTTAAACTTTTTTGGTTCATTTCTCAACTGATACGAAGGTAGGGACCTGATCCTTGTGGTGTGCATACCTTTAAAGTCCATTTTGCATTGTGTGTGCAGGGTGGGGGTATTGCATCAGTATGCTGACTCAGAAGAACAATGGATCAGCCTGAGACCCAGACCTGATGGAAGAACCTGGTCATTCCCTACATGTCTGAGAAGCTTAAAAGGATTTTTGGCAAATGCCACATCCCAGTTTGTTTCACCTCCACTTGAAGGACAAAGGGTATTCATTCAAAGATGAGGATGTACACATATTAGACAGAGGAGATAGGTGGTTTGAGAGAGGGGTCAGGGAAGCCATTCATGTGAGCATTGAAAACCCCTCTCTCAACAGAGGTGGGGGGCTCAGGCACAGTCTATCTGCCACTTATCAGGCTGTGATTTCAGCAATACTTAGACATATCAAAAATACTTTACACCTTCACAACCAAGGCCATAGCTAACGACCCATACTTTGTGGGTTTCAGCACATTAGAACATTGTTCAGTTTAAGGCTATTGAGACTGTTGTCTACCTAACGAGTTTATTCAGGCCATTGTTCATCTTATGAGCCTATTTCAGACCAGGATGACAAGAGGTCAAAGTGAACTATAAAATGGAGGGTTCACAACTAGCTGTACTCAAACTGATGAAGCTGGTTTGGATAAGCAGCGAAAAGTTTCAGTCTCTCAAGAAAAAAAGTCCAGTTGCCATGACTCAACTTCCAGATAAACTCACCAGGATGACTGAGAATCTTCACAGATGCAAAAAGAAGGGTTTGTGCTTCTGAGGATACCAGGAAAAACTGTGAGGAGGCCACTATTTCATTTTTATCAAGCTCCTTTCTTCTTAGGTACTTTCACCTGTAATATCCTGTTTTCCCGCACTCCCAACAGCTTTCCTTATCTGCTCACCATCTATCTCTTCCAGGGAGATTGCTGGTTTGCCTTGGCATACTCTCTTCCAACTATTTTTAGATTATCTGCATATTTCAATAACATTCTCTATGGCGAGTAAGAATATTATTCAAGGAACTAATTCAGATGCTTGTTACTGAAGCTCTCTGGACCTAACCTTTGGCTTTCTGCATTAAAGGAAAGCAGTGGGCTGCCATCTTAGAAACTGTAAAAGACGACTCCACTCATTTTATCAAGTTGTTTTGATAAATAATTGATGGTTTAATTGAAATCTGTTTTGTCTAAAAATCAAGGTAAAATATATTTTCATTTGGGGTGCCACATCCTTCAGCATTCCATTTCAAATGGCAGAATATTTCTGAGACATACGAAATTAATAGATTACTTAGGAACAAAATTTTATTTATAAATATCTTAAGACGGACTGTGGTTGCATCTCTGATACTCATTAGAAATTACAGCATACGGTAATTCCTGCCAAGGGAAGCATCTTTGAAGACATGAAGTGTATATTTAATACCTCCAGTGAGGTCCAAACTTCAGCCCTTCAGATGTTTTGGACTACAGCTCCTACAATTGTTTGTCATTGGCAATACATGGAAGTCTGGGAGTTGTGGTCCAAATCATCTGAAAGGCTGAAGTTTAGACACCCCTCCATCCTAAACTTTCTGAAATTCAGGCTTTGATTACAGAACAAACATCCCAGGAGGCCTCAATGCTCCACATAAGGAAATTTTTATTTTATTTTAATTTTAATGCAGGGAGGAGGAAAGGAAGACACCTCTGATTTTCTTGTATTTTTTTAAAAGGGGAAAGTTTATTTTTTTCTCTTGCTGCTTTGATTGAGAAGAATACAGTAAGTTAAAATTTCTGTTCAGATGAACATCATCAATAGTCACTTAAAATATTGCTTTCTTCACATTGTTTTAGAAATGTCAAGGTAACAACAGTCAAGATACAGTGTTTATTGTATTCAAAATATAAAGAAATTTGCACATTTTAGAAAACGAATCTAAAAATTAACTGACCTGAAATTCACACTCATTCTCTATTCACCATATTTAAGCGCACAGCAAGCCAGAGGCTTACGAAGAATTGGTGTGTGTGTGTGTGTGTGTGTGTGTGTGTGTGTGTGTGTGTATGTATGTATGTATGTATGTATGTATGTATGTATGTATGAGTGGACTGGCTTTGTTTGAAGAGTTGGGAGGATTTAATATATTCTTTTGTCTGTCTCTCCTGTGAAGGAATACAGCACTCCTTATTCAAATGCATTATTGCTCCGGTATTTTTTTTTATGAGTGTAATGTCCTACAATTGTGTCACAAGCCCAGATAGAAAATTTGCACTATGATAGTAAAAAGCTAGAGGATGTTATGTAATGGCTCCATTTTGAAGTGCTTCCTAGCTGTTGTTGACAGCTGTAAGCTGGCAGAAAACTGCTTTTTTTGGTCTCCACAGAACAATTAATCAATGGGAAAACTCCCAGAATTAACATTGCTGTGGCCCAGAATGGAGGCTTGGAGGCACTGTTATCATGCCAGGGGTACTTAAGAGACTAAGAACCTGTGATCTAGAGTGGCTGTTGCTGGCACCTGCTGTGGGGTTTAACTGCATCTTTCAACACACTTGTGGTCTGGGAAAGTGCTCTGACTCTGAGCTTGTCAGCCAACTCACCAGCAGGCCTAGTTTCTACTAATTGGCTCAAGGAAGCATTTGGACAAAGACACTCTCCAGCTGCGGGTTGGAACCTTACCTCAATGTGAAAGTCCACATGTCAAAGCATCTTGCCTCTGGATGAGAGCCCTATGAGTAAGTCCAATCTCATCACATAGGCAGAGCTTCGTAGGCAAACATTTATTTTCTTTTTATTTGCCGATGGGAAGGAAGAACTGGCAGATCCAAAGATTAAGGCTGCTGTGTGGTCTGATCTTTCAGCAGTCTGTCTGGAAGCAGTTGAAGTACTCCACAAATCAGCCTAATAGATATGGCATTGAATTACTTATATTAAAGCAACACAGAACAATTAATTGATTGAACCACATTTTTTGTCCAGGACATAAGCCAAAGGGCCAATGTAGATGGGACAATGAAGATTTATGTGTGGACCTCTCATCTTTTTAAATTATAGCAATTAGTATCTGGAAGAGGGTAGTCTGGATTGATGTAGTGCTGGAGTTTCACACACACACACACACACACACACACACACACACCCCGCTGCCATTGCTTTTCCAATTGCATATTTGGGCAAACCTGACAAAGACCCACGAATCAATTTTCTCAAGAGGGTAAATGGCCACTTTCAATTTTTTTAAAAACAAACAAACAAGAAAATGGCTATCTATCTCCCTTGTCTCCACAATAAGTAATGTAATCCTCAGCTATTCGCTAGCATTTAAAAAACATGGGGTTGGAATATAAAAGTTCTATTACATGTGACAAGTGTCTTAAATAATTAATTCACAGTTTTTAAAAAAGTCTTACATTATCTTACTAATAGATTAGAATTGTTCTAGGAAGGTTCCACTTTGTTCTTGTGATGATATGCTGGGTAACTTTGAAGTACCTTAAACATAAAGCGCCCATCCTTCTGAGGTCAGTAAACTTAAGTACCCAACTTTCTGAGGGGAGGCAATGTGTAGCTTGCTTATTTAAATTGTAAACCACCCAGAGAGTGGTTTTGCCATCGTCATACATGGGACAACCATGCTGGCAAAGCAAAAAGTGGCTGGAGTAGTTTCATTCACCAAGTAAGCTCAAGGCGACAGCCATTCAGGTATCATAAGATAAATCCGTTCTTATGCTACTGATAGTATCATTATTTTCCTTCACCATCTAGGAGTTTTCCCCATATTCTGAAACAGGTTTTCTTTTGGGGTGGCATGCACTGTGGGGTACAGGGGGTAAAAAGGGGGCAAGCCTTCTCATTTCAGTTGATGGAAACAACTTCTGCTGGTGGGGGCACAATGCCTTGAACAAGAAAGCTTTATATAAAATCCAGCATTTTCATACTGTAGCATCTACCTTTAGAGAGCTCTGTCTGTCACAAGGCTATTGAATGATTATGTTCTGAATATGAAAGCCACGTGGTCCCAATTGACTACAAGAGTACTTCCTACTAGACTGTATGGATGGATTCCAAGAGGGACAATTTACAAAATAACTGGTCGTACATGACTCCTCTCTTCAGCTATTGCCAGTGAGGGAGCAAGGCCCCAAACACTACATAATCATCTCCCAAGATGCAACGTTCACTTTAAGCAAACATGTCAGAGAACACTAGAGATTTCTGAACCGTGAATCATAGCCTGCCTGGTTCAAGGAGAAGGTAGGTATTTCTTCTAGGTGTGCTATAAGGTCTGAGTAAATGTTTTTTCAGGCTGAACTCTGTGGTCTGGCCTAGCAAAAACAATATGACACATAGGCTAAGCATGCAGAAAATGTCTGCTGCTTTCACTGGGCTTGTGATCACTGTTGAGAAAATTCCCCAATGAAAAGATCTTGCTGTGCGCTTACATTCCCAGAATCTGAGAGACAAGTTCCTGGGGCTTCCATTTCAACTCACAACATCATGGGGGAGATTTTTCTCCTCATCACAGCTGCAGTTGGAAAGGCTGGTTAGTATGTATCAACAATGCTGAAAATAACAGTGTTTATGTCCCGAAGCCATTTGCAGCTGCTGGGCTACAAATATGTAACCCTGCTGGAATAAGCAATGATTGAAGAACCTTCTGGCACTGTTTACATCTCTTAGCTCCTTGGTGGCGGCTAGGACAAGCCAGGCCAATATGCTGCAAAAGGATTTTCCTGATGATTCCACTAGAACAAATGATGTAGAATTGAAACCATTTGCTATTTTAATGGGTCAAGTGCTTCACGAGTGTTAATAGCATAACCCTGTGGGTGGGTGTATCTGCATGGCTGTGTTTATTGCAGGAATATCCACTGTGATATAGTGGCTAGAGTGATGGTCTAGGACTTGGAAACCAGGGTTCAAATCCCCATTCACGGAGTTAGTAGAACTGCAAAACTACTCCGTAAAAATATCTCACTTAAAATCCTATTAGGTTTGCTTGAAAGTTCCGATTCTGATCTGGAACTTAAGTGTAATATATAACAACATGCTGCATTACATATGAGAAGGCTTATGAGCAAGGCTCCCTTCCATGGCATATTGAGGGTTTGCTCCTTGCAAACATTGTCTGGCATGTTTTTACGCCACCCGCTGAACTGTTACAGAAGACTGAGCAAGCTTTGAGGTGGGATCAAGTTCAAAGCACTTGCTCTTGGTTCTGCGGAGCTACCATTTTATGTGAATATTGCAAACACAGGGAACTTTGCAAAGAACTGAAATTTTAAAGCAGAAGACAAAAGCAGCAGTGGCAATAAAGCAAACACAGCAAAAATGGCGTGCTACACAAATATATGCTTCCATGCACTAATAATGTGTCAAAGCATGTGTGAACTGCTGAAAAGGAAAAATCTCACAAACTCCCCTTAATCCAAAAGCTGTCAGGAATTAAGTCTCATGACATTATTATCTCCCCTTGCATAGGCATTCAACAGACAAAACAAGCAGTTGCAGAGGTGAAATCTCTAAGAATGTAGGCCTCTAAAATTGTTGCCGATGCGCCACATCCAAGCCCTTCAGGTGATTCTGATGGTTATGGTGAATTTATTTTGTTTTAGAAAAAGCATCTCTTATGCTCTTCACTCTGAATAACAGTCACTGGAGATTTAAAGTTTGTCACTCTCTTACTCCCTTATTCACTGCATGATCTTTTACTTATTGAAAGAGAGAGAGAGAGGGAGAGGGAGAGAGAGGGGGGGGAGAGGGAGAGGGAGAAGTAAACTCTCAATCAAAAGGTATCGCCTGAGTCCTAGTCTTGCATTTATATTTTGTAATGGACACACAGCTATCCCCCCCTTTTAAATCTAAATAAAAAAATCTCTTGAGTGTGACTTTATCAAAAGTCAAATTGAGCTCCATACTGCATGTGGTCATCTAAAGCGGGAAGAAACCGGCAACTTTAAGATTTTGGTGTAGTCTTTAATATTCAAAGCAGGTCTGTTTTGTCTTTACCTGTTCGTATAGTTAAGTACAAAATGAAAAAATAGGTGCCCCAGAAAAATGTTTTAGTGGAATACGTCTGTGAAGATTCTCAGTCATCCAGGTTCGTTTAACTGGGAGTTGAGTCATGGCTACTGGACTTCTTTTTTGAGAGATAGAAATGTTTTGCTGTTCATCCAAACAGCTTCATCGGTCTGAATACAGCTAGTGCAAGAGACCTTCTTATAGTCAGCTTGACCTCTTGTCCCCTGGTCTGATTGGCTCATAAGATGAACAAAGCCTGAATAGGCTCGTTAGGGAGACATTAGTGTCCATGGCCTTAAGGTAAACAATGGCCTAAGGTGCTGAAACCCATCAAGAATGGGTCATTAGCTGTGACCTGGTGGTGAAGGCTCCTTGATTTGCCTGGGTAGTTTGGAAAGTACAGCCTGATAAGTAGCAGATAGACTATGCTGGAGCCCCCCACCTCTGTTGAGGGAGGGATTTTCAATGCTAACAGGAATGGCTTCCCTTACTCCTCTCTCAAACCACCTCTCTTCTTTGTCTAATATGTGTACATCCTCATCTTTGAAAGAGTGGCCTTTTCCCTTCAAATGGAGGTGTACTGCTGATTCTGGTCCTGAGCTGTTACCTCTCCTGTGTTGGGCCATTCTTCTGTTTAATGGCTGTTTAGTTTCTCCAATGTAGAGGTCTGAACACTCTTCACTGCATTGGACTGCATATACTATATTGCTCCTTTTATGGTTTGGTATCGGATCCTTTGGGTGGACAAGTCTCTGCCTTAGTGTGTTCATGGGTTTGAAATAAACAGGGATGTGGTGTTTGCCAAAAATCCTTTTAAGCTTCTCCGACACTCCCGCCATGTAGGGAATGACCAGGTTCTTCCGTTGGGTCTGGGTCTCAGACTGATCCCTTGTTCTTCTGGGGTGGCCCACTGCTTTGTTGAAGGCCCACCTTGGATATCCACAGGCCTTAAGTGCTGTCTTCAGGTGCCTGTCTTCCTTCTTCTTGGCTTCTGAGGAGGTGGGGATGCTCTCTGCTCTGTGGCTTAGGGTCCTGATGACTCCTAGTTTGTGTTGTAATGGATGGTGGGAGTCAAACAGTAAGTATTAGAGATGGGCACGACTTGAAAAAAATTTTTTTCGAGTTGTCGTTAGTCGGGCCGATTCCGTTTCGGCTCGTTTCCGTTTTTCGCGAAAATTTGCAAAAATTAGTCGGTTCGTTTTTTCGTTTTTTTGTTGTCGTTAGTACTGGTTTGGGGGGGGGGTAGCGGGCTCCTGGAGGGAACTGCAGGAGTCAGCCAGAGCCACAAGTGACGGACTGGCAGACTCTTTGCACCCGCTGTGTCTCACGTACTTGCATGTAGTGCAATGCAAGTAGATCTGGCTTAGGGTTAAGACGGGTTAGCGCAAGGGCTAGGGTTAGGCTAGTTACGGGTGAGGTTACGGTGAGTATTGGGGTGCACCTCTGGGTGCCTCTCTGACCCACTTAGAAGGACAGTGTACTGGCGTATGGGTTAGGCTTAGGGTTCGGGTTTGGGCTACGATTAGTGGGCTGTTTATGCCCGATTGGCACATCCCAGAAGTCTCTGTGGTCAACCTGGCCAAGTGGCCATGCGATTGGTGGAAAATTTGCATGGTCTACTCCCATGGGCGAGCCCATCATTTCAAATGTGCAGGTGTAAAAAAATAAAAAAAATAAAATAAAATAAAATAAAATAAAATCAACGGAGACTTTTTTTTTGCAAGAAAAACCCACTGCTGCTACTGTAAAAATTCAAGCATTTAAAATAGCTAATTTTCGCATGTTTCTGTGGTGCTTTGGTGGGGTTTTGGGCAACGATTTCAAAAAAAATATTGCGGTCACCATTTTGGATCCCCCCCCCACCGCATGGCAAATGGATGCACCCTCCCAGCCTGGTACAGTCAGCAAAACCTGGCCATGCAATTGGTGGAATTGCTCCAAAACTTTGCATGGTCCACTCCCATGGGCGAGCCCATCATTGCGAATGCGCAGGTGTAAAAAATAAAATAAAATAAAATAAAATAAAATAAAATCAACAGAGACTTTTTTTTGCAAGAAAAACCCACTGCTGCTACTGTAAAAATTCAAGCATTTAAAATAGCTAATTTTCGCATGTTTCTGTGGTGCTTTGGTGGGGTTTTGGGCAACGATTTCAAAAAAAATATTGCGGTCGCCATTTTGGATCCCCCCCACCACATGGCAAATGGATGCGCCCTCCCAGCCCGGTACAGTCAGCAAAACCTGGCCATGCGATTGTTGGAATGGCTCCAAAACTTTGCATGGTCCACTCCCATGGGCGAGCCCATCATTGCGAATGCGCAGGTGTAAAAAAATAAAATAAAATAAAATAAAATAAAATCAACGGAGACTTTTTTTGCAAGAAAAACCCACTGCTGCTACTGTAAAAATTCAAGCATTTAAAATAGCTAATTTTCGCATGTTTCTGTGGTGCTTTGGTGGGGTTTTGGGCAACGATTTCAAAAAATATATTGTGGTCGCCATTTTGGATCCCCCGCACTGCATAGCAAATGGATGCGCCCTCCCAGCCTGGTACCAGCAGCGCAGCAGTAGCAATAGCCAAGGAGAGGGGGGCGGGGAAAACCCCCCCAAATAAAACACCCTTCTGGCCTGGTAGGTGCCCTCAGACAGTTTTCGCCTACTTTTAGGGCCGGGAATCGGGTTTTTTTTAACTTTTAAAAACTTTTTTTCTGTGCCGCTTGGCATTGCGCGATGCAAGTAACGAGCACGACAAATCAGACCAAATTGTTCGTTCGTCGGTTCGAGCTCGAATTCTGGTGGAGTAATTCCCGTTTCTGTTTCTGTAGAGTAACGGATACGAGTAACGGAAACGGAAACGGGAATACCGCTAAGTCGTGCCCATCTTTAGTAAGTATTGATCTGTGTGGGTGGGTTTCCTGTAAACTTCTACTCCTAGGCCACGGTCAGGTCTGATGATGACTGCACAATCCAGGAAAGCCAGCCAGTTGTCTTGGGTGTCTTCCCTAGTGAACTTAATATTAGGATCCACTGCGTTGATGTGGTCTGTAAAGGCCTGTACTTCCTGCGTCTTTATTTTAACCCAGGTATCATCTACATACCTGAACCAGTGGGATGGTGTTGTCCCTGGAAAGGTGTTGAGTGCCTTCTTCTCCACTTCTTCCATGTATAGGTTTGCTACAATTGGTGACACTGGGGAACCCATGGCACAGCCATGCTTCTGTCTGTAGAAGTCCCCTCTGTACATGAAATATGTGGTGTTCAGACACAGGTCCAGGAGCAGGCCTATCTGGTCTGGGTTGAGGCGGCTTCTGGAGGTGAGTGTGCTGTCTTCTCTTAATCTTCTCTTTACCATTATTAGCGCATCAGTGGTGGGTATGCTGGTAAAGAGTGATGTAACATCAAAGGATACCATGGTTTCCTCTGTATCCAGTTTGAGCTCCCTGACTTTAGAAACAAACTCTTCTGAGTTGTGTACGTGGTGGTCCGTGTGTCCAACCAGTGGGGCTAGGATGGTTGCCAGGTATTTTGCGATGTTGTAAGTCACTGAATTTATACTGCTGACAATAGGTCTGAGGGGGATTCCTTGCTTGTGGATCTTGGGAAGTCCATAAAAGCAGGGGACTGTCCCTCCGGGATATAACTGGTGGTAGGTCACCCTGTCAATTGCGTTTTCCTGCTCCAAGAGTTTTAAGCATTCTATTACTTTCTTCCTGTAATTGCTGGTGGGGTCTCTTCTTAGTTTTTCATATGTGTTTTGATTAGAGATTGGCACGACTTGGAAAAATTTTTTTTCGAGTTGTCGTTAGTCGGGCCGGTCACGTTTCGGGTCGTCTCCGTTTTTCGTGAAAATTTGCAAAAATTAGTCGGTTCGTTTTTTCGTTTTTTCGTTTCTGTTTCTGTCGCGATTTCGCGCATTTTGACGTCCGACCGAGACTTGCGGCTTGCGGGCGCAGCGCCGGCGGCAGTGGCGCGGGGGTACATGCGTGGGCGGCGGCAGCGGCAGCGGCAGGGGGAGTGGCTAGCGCGCGCGGGGCGCGTGGGTGGGCGGGCGGGCGGGTGGGCACGCGCGCGGGCGGGTGGGCGCGTGGGCGGGTGGGCGCGGGTCCCGCAAATGAGCAGGCGAAATACAGTTTAAACCTGCCTGGGTGATGGACTTGCTGCTGCACAACAAGGCTAGTGCATCCTAAGCAAACAAAGTGGGGCAGAAACAAATTTGCATTTCTTTTTTTTTCTCTTGGTCTGCTGTGCTGCTGAATCTGCTGATGCTGAACCAGCCAGCCACCCTACTTGGTCTGGCTGACGTGCCTGTTTGTTGTACTTTTTTGTTGTTTGGTTTTGAATCCATCCCATCTCCCCTCCACCTCTCTCAGAGGCAGCAGGAGAAACAGACATTCCGTTCCTCCCCAAATCTGAATGAGGGGTCTACTCCTCTACTCCTCTCAAATTGGCCCCCCCATCACCAAGGTCCTTCTGCCTTCACTTCACATTCACAGTCAAAGTCACACACACTTAAAGGACAAGCAATAAAGCCCAAAGCCAATGCAACCCTGCTTTTGGTCATGGTCAAAAAAAACATTAGCAGTTAGAGCCTGAGGTGGTTAAGCTACGTACCTAGCTAGTAGCTGCTACAGCCAGGAATAGTTTTGGTAGGGATGGGAATGGGATAGGGCTCTGGGTTGCTCTGGCTTAAGTTTTACAACCCACAGCCCAGCCCACTAGGCTATACAAGGAGGAGGACTATCTCTGGTCCATAAGGCCAGAGTAAGGGCGGCCACTCCGGTCAGGCCACAAGGCAGAGTATGAGAGCACCACAGCACAGAGCCAGAGTGCGGCAGGCTCATTGCCAGCTCCAGTATAAAAAGGATGGAGCTGAATGGCATGACAGGAATTTAAATGCTACTGGCCTTGGGTCACAGTGTCTTGCAGCCCAGAGGACTGAGTTGCGGAGGAGGCCAATCACCTTGAGTCTGGTCTGGCACCACACTGCCTGCGATGCACCAGATGGCACTTTCTGACAAACTCTTGGGTGGTGCTGTACGTAGTACGAACGCTGTTCAAATCAGTACCCCCCTTCCGTGTGAAACACGGCGTCTTGCAGCCCAGAGGAAAGACTGGCGGAGGAGGCCAATCACCTTGAGTTTGGTCTGGCACCACACTGCCTGCGATGCACCACTGTCCACCACATGTCACTTTTTGACTAAGTCTTGGTGTGGTGCTGTACGTACGAATGCTGTTCAAATCAGTACCTCCCTACTGTGTGAAACACGGCGTCTTGCAGCCCAGAGGAAAGACTGGAGGAGGAGGCCAATCACCTTGAGTTTGGTCTGGCACCACACTGCCTGCGATGCACCACCGTCCACCACATGTCACTTTTTGACTAAGTCTTGGCGGTGCTGTATCAGGGACCCCCTTCCATGTGAAACACGGTGTCTTGCAGCCCAGAGGAAAGACTGGAGGAGGAGGCCAATCACCTTGAGTTTGGTCTGGCACCACACTGGCTGCAAAAAGGACAGCAAGCCACATTCTGAGTCTGACTCTTCCTCCCCAAGTCCCCAGCTGTGTGCTGGTAGACTTGCTACCTGCCGGCCCGGTAGTCTACTACCATGCCCTTTGTGAATCACAGTTGGTTCCCACACAACTCCAAGAGCCAAGCCTGCAACTTTGCAATAAACTAATGGAGGGCTGGCACCCAAGTCCTCTTATCTTCGTTGTGAGGCACAGTGTCTTGCACCCCAGGGGAAAGAGTGGCGGAGGCCACAAGCTGGAGTAATTGAATGCTGGGCCAGCAATCCACGACCATGGCCTTCGTTGTGAATCCCAGCTCCTACAACTGCAACAGCCAAGCCTGGATGGAACTGTCAGAGAAACTACTGGAGTGCTGGCACCCAAGTACTCTTCCCTTCTTAGTGAGGCACAGTGTTTTGCATCCCAGAGGAAAGAGTGGCGGAGGCCACAAGCTGGAGTAATTGAATGCTGGGCCAGCAATCCCGACCACGACCATGGCCTTCGTTGTGAATCCCAGCTCCTACAACTCCAACAGCCAAGCCTGGATGGAACTGTCAGAGAAACTACTGGAGTGCTGGCACCCAACTACTCTTCCCTTCTTAGTGAGGCACAGTGTTTTGCATCCAAGAGGAAAGAGTGGCTGGAGGAGCCCACATAGCCTGAGTCTGAGGCCACAGGGCCTCCGTAGGGGAGGAACATTGCCAGGAAGAAGCTCCTGCTCCCCAACGTGGCAGAATGGCCTGAGGAGGACGCCAGGAAATTGCCCTTCTTCGTGAGCCACAGTTGGCAGCCCAGTGGAAAAGCAGAGTCCACATGGTGTCTGACTCTGAGGCCTGAGACCACTCTGACAAAAGGACTGCAAGCCAGAGGGTCTTCCTACACAGCTGTGTGCTGCTTTCCCCGGCCATAAACTCCTAGCAGGCCAGCACAGCCATGTTCCCTTCTCAGTGAGACATAGCTTTGCACTCCACGGAAGACAGTAGGCCTGAGAAACACAGGCTCACTGTCTGTGTGAGTCAGAGTACCCACAAAGAACCAAGCCTGGAGTGGAGGCTTCCTTGCTCCCTCCCTTCACAGAGAGCCACAGTCAGTGCATTGCATCCCAGTGGCATGCCCTTCGTAGTGAATCACATTCCCCACAACTCTAAGAGCCAAGCCTTGAACTTTCTGATAAACTGTCCTATTTGTAACGGTGACAGAGGGCCACCAGCACGGCAGTAAGTTGCCCTTCTTTGTGAGCCACAGTGTATGGCAATGGCAGCCCACTGAAGACTAATTGGCGGTCCGGAGGCTGACAACACTCCCACACTGCGGCACTCCTTCCTGCAGAGTCCTGTCACTGTCCCAGGCAGAGTCCAAGGGTGCTTTCACATGAGTTCTGCCTAATCACGGGCCCACCCCACGACTGTTTTCTAGCACACAAGCACAATTCCCTTCTCTGTGAGGCACAGTGTGTGCAAACAAATAGTTGTTGAGTGAATGCACTGTTACAGTTGGTCTTCAAGAGGTTTTCCGCCAAGAAGAGGGCACAGCCGTGGTTGCTGCATGGGCAAGTTGAGGGCAGTGGCGACAGGGCTGAACTTGAAGCACTAACTGGACCATGATGTTAGGGTGAAGGAGAAGCAGCTGGAAGGCCTCCTCTAAGCCGGAAGTGGGGGGAGCCTGACAGGCAGGCAGGGAGAAGACACAGAGCTAGAGTGAGTCTGAGTCTTTGACCACACAGGCTTCCAAAAGGACAGCAAGCCAAGCTTTCTGACTTTCTTTCCCAGCTGTGTGCTGGTAGACTGCTCCTAACTGCCGTGCCGGCATTCCATCTCCATGCCCTTCGTAGTGAATCACAGCAGTTCCACAACTCCAAGAGCCAAGCCTGGAACTTCCTCCTGAAAGGCTCTTCTATTTCTAAGAAGCAAACGATTATTGAGCTGAACTGTGGTACGCGCAAGTACATTCCACTCCAGCCCTTCTTAGTGAGACACAGTGTGGTGCAGCCCAGAGGACAGAGTAGCGGAGGCCTAAACATCCCCCTTAACCCTAACCCTAAGCCAACCACCAGCTGTTCCTGAAGAGTGTTCCCATAACTCAATCATCATCATCAATCACAACCTAGATTTGCAACCAGTAACTTTTCTGGTCCGGCAGCCTTTGTTCCAGGGTTAGGGCAGAAATGATTATAAAATGTTTAAGCACCAAGTGTGCGCACAATGAGTCACACAGCACAGCACCAAGATCCACACAGGGGACTTTCGGCCAGGAGTACGCACACACAACAAGGACATTTCCCTTCTTTGTGAGGCACGGCTGGCAGCCCAGTAGAAAGAGTGGCGGAGGAGACAGAGCTAGGTCTGTGTAAATTACAGACTCACACAGTCAGTGTGGGACAGAGTATCCACCAAGAACCAAACATGGAGGCTTCCTTGGCAGGCAGAGTTTCTCTCGCCACCCCAGGAGACCGGGTTTTGGCAACCAAGAAGACAGAGTGGAAGCAGGAGAACTGGGTGGGTCTATTTCTTTAAGGCTGTAAGGAGGGGAGCTTGCCCCCTGATACTCAGTCTTTGAGGTAGGTTGTTGTAAAGTGCTTCCTCACCACTTTGTGTGTGAGAAAATACAGGTAGGCAGGCAGGCAGGCAGGCAGGCAGGCAGGCAGGCAGGCTCGTAGGGCCAAGGGAATGGTGTGAAGCACCAAGGAAGGCAGGTATTAGGGTCTCTCTCAGACCAGCCATGGCAAAAGGAGAAACATTGGGCCAATACAGACAGACCCTTTCCAATGACACTTTGAGTGGCCCTGCCTGGTTTGGAGACAGGCCAGGGCAAGAAAAATTGGGCCACTAATAGTACCCTTCAATTGTGTGTGTGAGAGAATACAGGCAGGCAGGCAGGCAGGCTCGTAGGGCCAAGGGAATGGTGTGAAGCACCAAGGAAGGCAGGTATTAGGGTCTCTCTCAGACCAGCCATGGCAAAAGGAGAAACATTGGGCCAATACAGACAGACCCTTTCCAATGACACTTTGAGTGGCCCTGCCTGGTTTGGAGACAGGCCAGGGCAAGAAAAATTGGGCCACTAATAGTACCCTTCAATTGTGTGTGTGAGAGAATACAGGTAGGCAGGCAGGCAGTTCTGCAGGCATTAGGCACTGGAGTCGGCAGGTAGTCACAGGGCCAGGCAGGCAGGCAGGCAGGCAGGCAGGCAGGCAGGCTCGTAGGGCCAAGGGGAGGCAGGCAGGCTTGCAGGCGGGCATGGAGGATTGCAGGCAGGAGGTTAGGTTACAGGCAGCAACTTAGTTCTTGGAGTGTTGGGGTAATCCCAAGGTGGAAAGGTTGAAGCGGATGAAAGTCAACCTTTCCACCGTCTCCGGGTCCAGGCGACAGCGGCGCGGCCTCAGGACATCTCCCATGTGGGAGAAGACACGCTCACTCTGGACACTGGTGGGTGGGATAGACAAGAGGTCCAACGCCAGAGTTGAAAGAGCGGGCCAGAGGTCTGCCTTTTTGGCCCAGTAGTGCAGTGGGTCCGAGCTGAGGGGTTGGAGGGGCTCGGCCATGTACTCCTGCACCATGGTCTGAGTGGGGTCTGCTACTTCTTCCTCCCTTGCCTCCACTGAGGAGGAAACTGCCATGGCTAGGGCAGAGGCCAGGTAGTTGGCTGCTGGAACGGAACCTGGTCTCTGGGTGAACGCTCCTGGAGTACAGAGGGATGTGGATCCTTGCGAGGACTCCTCCTCAGCATCGCTCTGGCTTCCGTGCGCCCTCTGAAACGCCTGGCCCTCATCGGAGACAGCCCTGACTTGACGGCATAGCTCCGTCTTCCAGGATTTCAGTGCGGCAGTGCTGGCCGCCAGGGAACCCTTGACGCGAGGGTCGCACAGGCAGGCCATCTGGTACACCTTTTCCCTTCTGAGTGGCCCAAGGCGGGTATCCACGCCGGTCAACAGCCTGTCTGCCAATGCCCTGCTCTTAGGGAGAAGATTGCCTTCTTTCCGGGTACTGGTCTCTAGGCGTTGGCGAAGGGCATTGACCAGGGGGAGAACATGGCCCAGGCTGGCGTTGTAGCTGCTGAGGACGTGGGTGGTCTCCTCAAAAGGCTGCAGGATACCCGCCATCTGGGAGAGGGCGAGCCACTCGGTAGCACCAAGGTCCAATTCCCTCCCCTCATGCAGGACTGGGGTGGTTGACATGATGTATTCCACCACTTCCTTCTGCTCCACCAGACGCTTGACCATTTCGTGGGTGGAGTTCCACCGGGTGGTCACGTCCTGGATCAGGATGTGCTCCGGTCGGCCCGTCTCCGCCTGCCTCTCACGCATCATCCTGGCTGCCTTGACACTGCGAGCGAAGTGCCCCACGATCTTCCGGCACTTGTCCAGCAAGGCCCTGGTCTCCGTGGTCCCCTCACTCCAGGAGTCCTTTGGTGCACCCAGGCCAATGGCATCGCCCACCACTAGATGCAGTTTGTGTGCTGCGCACACGATGCCCTGGAACCCTGCCCCAAGAACCGCGTTGGTCATGTTACGGCCCGCGTCTGTAACCATGACTCCACGATTGACCTGTCCCTCTATCCCCAATCCCCACTCTCGCATTGCTGTCTTGAGAACGTCAGCAATGTTGATCCCTGTGGCGTTGTCCTCCATGCTTTGTGCCTGGAGAAGCACCACCCTATACCCTCTTGGGGTGCTGCCTTGTGCCTCCCCCTGCAGCTGCTCATGGGCTGACCGGGGCTCCAGGACCTCCTTGGGTTGCCACCAATGAGCCGTCAGTGAGAAGTATCCGTGGTGCCCACCGGTCCAGAGGTCGGAAGTGAAGTGGATCTTCCTCCCTCTGGCCGCCTGCAGCAGGGCCCGGATCCTGTCCCTGACAGACTCATAAAGGGAGGGAAGCACCCGCCTGCTGAAGGTACGCCGGGATGGAGTCTCGTACCATGGTGCCACGTGCTTCATCAGGTGCCTGAAGCCTGATGACTCCACAAAGGAGAGGGGCAACCCGTTCATGGCCACCATTTCACCCACCACTCGAGTGGTGGTCTCCTGTGCTTTGGCCCTATTTCGAGGGCTGACAAAAGTCCCACCCAACAGCCCCACTTCTTGCAGAGTGGCCTGCCTCTTCCCACTCTCACTAGCGGAGCTGTGTTTTTCTTTCTCTATCTCTAACCCTTCTTCCCCTCTCTTCCTCCCTGAAGAGCAAGGGCCTGACAGGGTTCCAGGCAGAGTCCCAGGGTGCTTCCTCATCAGATGGCTGCGCAACCCACTTGAGGAGAGGTGTTTGGGGTCATTCCCCCTGCGCAAGACCACCCCGCATATCTTGCACACCGCCATCCTTGCGTCTTGGGGGCTGTTCTCAAAATGCTCCCACAGACACCCTCGTGGCTTACAGAAAGTAACGCCCCCTCTGTTATTGCCTGCCGCTGCCGCTGCTGTGGTGCTGGTGTGGCCTCTGCCCTGCCGGGAAAGTAGACTAGTACTACTGCTCTCACTGGTGGTACTCTGGGTGGAAAGAGGGCTGCTCCTTCCGTCACTGCCTGGAGCCTGCCTTAAGTCTGACTCTGCCAACAGGTCCTCAGAATCTGGCAGGTTTAGATACAAGGAGCCCGATTCTGATTCTGATGCCATTTCAGAATCAGAGCCCTTGTCTTCTTGCTGTTCAAGGGTGGGGCTCTCAGGTAACGAAGATGGGATTTGGTACGCCTCATCCATGCTTCCCTCGGTGACAGAAACGTGCCCCTATTTATCTTAGTAGGGGTCCCCCTCCCCTGCCCTCTAGCTGTGCGACCCCTCCTCATTTTTCTCACTTCTTGTGGCTCAGGCCAGGGAATGTATAATGTGATAGTAAGGAAAAGCACCAAGGAACTGTGCAAGTAAATGAGTGACTCACAACAGCAGGACAACAAAGAAGGAAATAGGAGCTAGGGGTTTGCCAATCCTGGCACCCAACTAAGTTTCTCTATGCCCTGCACAGGGCAAGTGTAATTAGGAGGAGAACTGTAACTTCTTCCCAGTTGTAATTGGATTGTGTATGTAGACTGTGGTGGCAACAAGTAAATGAGTGAGATGGACTCACAACAGCAGGACAACAAACAAGGAAATAGGAGCTAGGGGTTTGCCAATCCTGGCACCCAACTAAGTTTCTCTATGCCCTGCACAGGGCAAGTGTAATTTGGAGGAGAACTGTAACTTCTTCCCAGTTGTAATTGGATTGTTTTGTGTATGTAGACTGTGGTGGCAAGTAAATGAGTGAGATGGACTCACAACAGCAGGACAACAAAGAAGGAAATAGGAGCTAGGGGTTTGCCAATCCTGGCACCCAACTAAGTCTCTCTATGCCCTGCACAGGGCAAGTGTAATTAGGAGGAGAACTGTAACTTCTTCCCAGTTGTAATTGGATTGTGTATGTAGACTGTGGTGGCAAGTAAATGAGTGAGATGGACTCACAACAGCAGCACAACAAACAAGGAAATAGGAGCAAGGGGTTTGCCAATCCTGGCAAACAAGTTTCACAAATTAATGCACAGGGCAAGTGTAATTAGGAGAACTGTAACTTAACTTCTTCACAGATGTAAGTTATACAACAACTGCACAAAAACCAAGCTAATAGAAGCAAGGGGTTTGCAAAATCTGGCAGCACCCAACTTTCACAATAATGCACAGTAACTAAGATGAATGGAACTTCTTCAAAGATGTAATTGAAGAAAAAGTTCTATAGAGGTGGCTGGGTGCCTGCCCTTCAACAAATGTTTGTTTGAGTGCCTGACTGCAAAAAAATGAATGAGGTGTTGGACAAGGGAAAGAAATTCAAAGAATATCTATAGTGTTAAGTAAAATGAAATTGTAAAATGTTCTATAGTGGAAGGTGCCCTAGCCTTGTTGCCAAAACAAATGTGTTTGAGAAATTTGAGTGAGTGCACTGGTTGGCGAGGGAGACTCTGCCTAGTACTCAGTCTGTACTGTATAATATTTTTAAAATAATTTAATCCACAGCCTCCAACCTCCCCTTCTAAGCACTAGTACTACTGGACCTTGGCTGTTGCTTGCCACTTGCTATAAACTGTAAAATAGAAAATGGAATAAAACTATAAGCTGCTACTAGGGTAGGATAGGGGTTGCTGGATTCCCTTCCAAAACCCCAATCGCAACAGCAGCAAAAAAACTGTAGGCGCAGGGTAAAAGGACCTTGGCCAAGTAAATGAACTTGGTGGGAAATTGGGATACAAAAGAAATGGTATGGTAGTGTAATATAAAATAATATATTTTCAAAATAAATCCGCAGCACCTCCCCTCCCCTACCGCTCCCACTCAAATCTTCCCTCCCCCTTGAAGCAAATATAAAACGTACGGAACTCTTCCTCAAAAATGGAGAAAACAAAAAAGAGAATAAACACTGTGTTGCTATTCCCCACAGGGAATAGAAGAAATTATTATGTTTTGCGATTTGAATTAATATCAATTCAATTCCCTCCCTGCCTAGCGAGACCGCGACCGCGACCGCGAAATCGAAACTAGACTGAGCGCAGCAATCCAGCCCTGACCACCCTCCACAAGATCCAAGCCCAGACTGTGACGGACTGGAACTGCCTCGGCTTTTTATGCCCTCTGGCACATCCAGAAGTGTCAGTCAAAACCTGTCCATGCGATTGGTGGAATGGCTCCAAAAATTTGCATGGTCCCGTCCCATGGCCAGCCCATCGTTGCGCAGGTGTAAAAAAAATAAATTAAGAAAAAATAAAATAAAATCAACGGAGACGTATTTTGGCAAGACAAACCCACTGCTGGTACTGTAAAAAATCAAGCATTTAAAATAGGTTACTTTCGCATGTTTCTGTGGTGCTTTGGTGGGGTTTTGGGCAAGGATTTCAAAAAAAAAAATATTGCGGTCGCCATTTTGGACCGGGAATCGTTTTTTTTTTTTTAACTTTTAAAAACTTTTTTTCTGTGCCGCTTGGCATTGCGCGATCGCCGCGATGCAAGTAACGAGCACGACAAATCAGACCAAATTGTTCGTTCGTCGGTTCGAGCTCGAAGTCTGGGGCAGTGATTCCCGTTACCGTTTCCGTAGAGTAACGGAACCGAGTAACGGAAACGGAAACGGGAATACCGCTAAGTCGTGCCCATCTCTAGTTTTGATCATCTAAAAGTGTGATAACCTTCTCATGGTAGTCCACAGTATTGAGGACGACAGTGCACCTTCCTTTGTCCGCAGGCAGAATTGTGATGCTCTCATCCCTGCTGAGGGATGTCACAGCACTTCTCTCTTAGCTGGTGAGGTTGGATGGTGGTGGTTGAGCACTGGACAGACTTTTATCCTGAGTAGTTCTGCTTCTGCTGCTGGCAGGCTGTACTTTCCAAAATACCCAGGCAAATCAAGGAGCCTTCACCACCAGGTCACAGCTAACGACCCATTCTTGATGGGTTTCAGCACCTTAGGCCATTGTTTACCTTAAGGCCATGGACACTAATGTCTCCCTAACGAGCCTATTCAGGCTTTGTTCATCTTATGAGCCAATCAGACCAGGGGACAAGAGGTCAAGCTGACTATAAGAAGGTCTCTTGCACTAGCTGTATTCAGACCGATGAAGCTGTTTGGATGAACAGCAAAACGTTTCTATCTCTCAAAAAAGAAGTCCAGTAGCCATGACTCAACTCCCAGTTTTAGTGGAATATTTCAGAATGCATAGATAAGAGAAAGAAAGTGATCCTACAACAGAATCTTTATGTCCAATAAGCCTTTTCACACGACCCCTAAGATCCACTGGCCACTTAAATTCGGACCAGAGATCTTAGGGGTTTGTCGCTGTTCCTGTGTTCCCACCCCCCCCCGCATTCCTGGCTGCTGTCTGCGTGGGGGGGGAGAGAAAAAAAGGAAGAAATGAATGTTGCTGACCTCCGTTCTGCCGTCTCGCTTTGCTCCCAGCACTGCATTCAGATCTCTTAAAGGGGCGGGGGGCAAAACAACAACAAACAGAAGTGAGGAGAGCCCGGCACTCACTACGTTACATCCGCATCAGGAATTTTCACCCCCGGAGAGCAGGTACTTGAAAAGTGCGCTGGGGCGCGCTTAGGTGGTGGGGAAACAATGTTAAGCTCCGGATCTGGGAGCCATTTGCCGCGGAGTTTAGGGGTCATGTGAAAAGGCCCAAAATGTCAACAATGTGGTTAAAATTTCTATGTTTGGAATAAAAGACCCAATGTAAGGTTCCACTCCAATGGTTTGGTTTACTGCTCTACTGTTTGTCTTTTGTAGCAATTAAAACTCAGGCAAATCTTCCAATTTCAAGAGGAAAGAGAGATTCTAAATTCTGTTTCTGATCATCTCTAGCTTTCTTTTGCTCTTTCAAACTGCTTTTCATACAGGCAACACTTGGGTCTTTTGAATCTAATATTCCATTTTATTTGGAGTCCTATTTTGACTTTTCCCCCTTCACCAGCTGTTGTCAGCTCGATTCATAGACTACATTCCCCCCCCCGCCTTTTATTGGCAAGCCATGTTGGAAGCTGCCTTTAATAAATCTGCCAGCCTTTTACTGGTGAGTGTCTTGGCGTGTTAGGAGGATGTTGTGAATTACTTGTAGTTGCTTCGATGACTGGGGAGGGGGAGGGGGAGGGAGAAAAGATGCATTGATTGCCAACACAACTTTCTATCCAAAGGGCTAAACATTATCGGCTCTAGGAATCTTCCAGCCAAATCTGAGTCCTGATCAAAATATTCAAAATAATCAAGAGACTAAACACAGCCACAGACCAATCTCATATATGATTCTCGCGTGCTGAACCCCATCCTTCTGTATTCCTGGATCAGAGCAGTACCATGCCAAGTGCCTCCTCTGGATACTGAAATAAGCCTCACTGCATGTCCACAGTGTGTGATGAGGAATGGCATAGCTGCTGTTGTTCTATGACCATCCCATGTTAATTTTTGTGCAGAAAGCCCGAAAGACTGTTGTGCCACCTTAGAACAACAAATTTTATGGCAGCACTCTGTTTTGTGCATCTAATGAAATCAGTAGTGCTCTGGAAAGCTAATGCTATAGTAAAAATTGCCAGCCTTCAAGTTGCCACAAGACTCTCTGTTAAGTTTTCTTTTTTTAAAAAAAAATCTATGTACAAAATGTTTTGAAGGTGTTCTGTGCCCAGTGGTTTATCATGATGGGCAATATATGAGCTGAGAAATTGGCTCCTCTTAGGGTGGAAAATTGTTACTGGATTGTAAAATCCTACAAGTCAAAACCTGACAACTTGTAAACTGCTTATAAAAAGGCGCTCTAAGAATTTTAAATGGCTCTATCTATATTGCACATTTTCAGGTCTCTGATCACCTTGAAATTCAAGTACTTATAAAATTGCTCCAATAATTTTAAATTGCCTTGTGCTGCGTGATTGAGAATTGTTAAAGGGCTTTGAAGCTTTTTAAATAAAATAACTAGCTTAATCTGGAAGTAAGTTGAACAATTTTTCAGTGCAGCTTCAAGAGACTATTACAATGGTGTAGAAATCTAGCATATGGAAAGAAAATCAAACTCTTTTCAAAAAGTGGCTTTCATCTGTATGTACTAGCCTCCCACGCACCCCTCCCAAAAGTAACACAGGGAAATATAAGGATACAAATCAATGGCATGGATGAGACCCTACTCCACAAAGAAATCAGCATGTTATCTACTGTTCTCTAAACAGGATCAAGAGCAATTGCAGGGTGATAGCATCAGGTGTGAGCATGACAATGATGAAAAATATTTCTTCAGAAGACATGTTTGTCCTTCATCCTTCTACAAAAGCATACCTTTTGTCCTGAAAAGGTTCACACTGAGAAATCTTCAGCACAGCTGTAATTGGGACAGATTTATTTTGCTTGCTGCCTCAAATTAAAAGCTTGGGCAGCAACAACTCCCACAACTAGTTGTGCACAGCAGCCTGAAGGTATAGCAAGCCAAAAGATCAAGGATCTGGTATCTCTTCATTTTCCTGCATCCTGCTGATGAGGCCCTGTCCTCTTTTTAGTGTGTAAGGAAGTTAGGGAGAGAGCCCTGGTAGACAGAAAAGACTGTTTCCCTGAGGTATTCGTATTGACATTTACAGACACAGACTGAGCACAACATGAAGAGAATATTGAGGAATTTGCTTTCTCTTCCTTCCTGCAGCTTCCCTGCTTAGCGCTGCTCTGTCCTGCAGTGAATTACTGGCTACAAAAGAAGGGCTCCTGTTTAGATACTGACAATTGAGAGCATTTACAATTAGCTGAATTGATTAACCTTTACAAAATGCTGTTACCTTTAGGAGGGTTTCCACTCCCTTCGCTCTCCCTGCCAACTCTGGTTGAACAATATGCCTTCTTGACCAAATAAGCACTTTTGTTTTTTATTTTTTTTTACCACCGCTCTGATTTGCCTGTTCCTTTGTCAGTCATAGAAAGCTTGCTTAGGAAAGGAGGAGGAGGAGGAGGCAGCTCATAAACTGGCAATGTGTAAATGCTCCCTCCCCTACACACACACTTGAAGCCAAGGGAGGCTGCACCAAACTGGAGCCTTATGGTACAGTGATTAAACTGCAGTACTGCAGCCAAAATTCTGCTCGTGATCTGGAATCAATTGCAGGTATCCAGCTTGAGGTTCATTCATCCTTCCATCCTAACATGGTCAGTAAAATAACTACCCAAATTGCTGGGGGGGGGGCTGCTTAATTAAATTGTAAACCACCCAGAGAATGCTTTAAGCGCTATAGGACGGTATAGAAGCAGAAGCAGAACATATCCATATATACTTCTCTTATTTATTTATTTATTTGACTTATATACTTATATACCCCACCATATGGCGTAAAAGCCACTCCAGTCTGTTGCTTATCGCAAAACCATGGTTTGCTCATCAAAGACATCAAGTTCTCTTACACATTTTGTGCCTGAGAGATAATTTCTAGGCTAAGTGAAAGAGATTGGCAGCTGTCTCAGGAACATTATATATGACAATATACATCAGTTATGCTATATATATAGCATTGTGTTACCTAATGACAGCAGAATGCTCTTTTGCACCAAATGGAATTCCTGATGTTATTAAATTCTTTGAAAAGGTTGATTGTGCTGTTCTGGCTCTCAGCCCCGAATCCCTATGCAATCTCCCCAGTGACTGATGTCAGTCAACCAAATCTTATGCTTGGAAATAAGGTATATTATTGTCAGGCTGATGTCTTCTTAACCTCATGCCCTACAAAGCTTCTTGAACACACAGAGAATCCCATCTGTGTGACTTTGAAGGGAGTTCCCTTTCCTTCTCCTTTTTTCCTTCTTGTTTCAAATGATGAATTTCTGCCGTTGTGAAGGTTAATGGACAGGCAGCAGAGGTGGATACAGTGCAAACTCATCAATGTTCCCACTAGGGTATTTTGCCTTGGCATCCTTGTTAAAACGCACTGCCCCCTTTGAGATAATAGCAACAACTTGGTTCTCTCTCCCCTCCCTCAGTGCAACAATTCAGGCTATTCCTAACTCAGAGTGTTTGATCAGTTTTGGAACCCACAACATTATACAGTTTGGCATTTTAGTTGACTTCTTCTGTGCGACTCAGGAGATGCTGATCAAGACGGTTCCAGATTCATTTCATGTCCCCAGGAGGATGCCATAGGCATCCTGGAAAAGCTATGGGATAAAGTAAAATAGACCACAGCAAGGGACCTGGCAACAGAATTCAAAATTCAGATCAGGAGACATTCAGATTAGCTAGCAATTGTCCCTTCCTTTCCCCACTCCATAACTCTTAAACAGGTTAAACAAGATCAAGGATATTTTGTATTTGGATAGGGCAGGGGATGTCATGGAGGATAACAGGGGTCTTGAGGCAGTGCTAAGAAAACTTTGCTACACAGAACCCTGGACATCTGTTACCATTAAAAACAGACAATACCAATAAAGTACCAGTGTGCTGCTCAGCCTAAGGCAGTCTTCTGTGTTTCTGTATGCTGTGGTACCTTGTATAAAGGAATTAATTCATTCCAAATGAAATGATGTTAAGCAAATTTTCCTTTATACAAATTCCAATAGGAATGCATTGAAAACGGAGTATTCCCATTGGCCCTTTGTACACGACCCCTAAACTCTGCCGCAAATGGCTCCCAGCTCTGGAGCTTGAAATTGTTTCCCCACCAGATAATTAAGTGTGACCACGCCCACCTAAGCGCATCCCAGCACACTTTTCAGGTACCTGCTCTCTGGAGGTGAAAATTCCTGATGTGGATATAACGTAGTGATTGCCCGGCTCTCCTTGCTTCTGTTTGTTCTTTTTTTGCCCCCCCCGCCCCTTTAAGAGATCTGAATGCAGTGCCGGGACGGCAGAATGGAGGTGAGCGGCATTCTTTTCTTCCTTTTTTTTCTCCCTCCCCTCACGCAGCCAGCAGCCAGGAGTGTGGAGGGGGTGGGAACGCAGGAACAGCGACAAACCCCTAAGATCTCTGGTCCAAATTTAAGTGGCCAGCGGATTTTAGGGGTCGTGTGAAAAGGCCCATTGTTATGTTGTACGGATTCTCCCCATAGGCGATTCTGTTAAGCAAATTTCCCCTATCTCCAGAATTTTTTATGTTATGCAGATTTTATGTGATACAAACAGTTTGTTATACAAGGGCCCACTGTATCTAGTAAAAGTAAAGGTCCCCCCACCCTGCACTTCTGTTCTAGTCATGTCCAACTCTAGGGCTGGTGCTCATCTCTGTTTCTAAGCCTTTCATATATCTTTCATATATCTAACAGCCATTTAAAAACAAGAAAACAAAATGATAATTTGAATACTAAACCTCACATGAATAACAATTTTAAAAACAGGCTGCTAATTCATTATGATGCTTGTTGCATCAAGGATTAAATAAACAACTTCTGCTCTGGTTTTCCATTTGGGTATATCTCTGAATTTCAACTTGTAAATGATATTTTTAGGTGGGCTTATGAAGAAAGCACCCCAACAATATTTGCTAATTCCCCCTCCTATTTAGGGAGCAAATACACCACAGACTTCTGAAAAGCAGAGGAACAATGATGGAGCTGTGCCATTTTCCTTCTGAGTAGCTGTGGATTTTCTTCTCCTTTCCAAGTAAAATCAGGGAGCTGCTATAGCAAAGACTGTAGCATTCACAGCATGACGAACAAATTAGAGAACAGCAGATGCAGCACAAATTAAGATGTATTTAGCACAGCAGTCCATCAGATGTGTGAAAGTCTTTTGTATAGCAGCTTTGCCGAGATTGATGTATTGCACTTTCGACAGCTGATAATGAACCTTTCTAGCAATTAGAGGTGGAAATTCTGTGGATTCAAAATTGGTGTGATTCCCTGTTGGGCGAAAAGGAAACCACAGGAGAAACTGTTATTGTGAAAATTTCTTCTTCTTCTTCTTCTTCTTCTTCTTCTTCTTCTTCTTCTTCTTCTTCTTCTTCTTCTTCTTCTTCTTCTTCTTCTTCTTCTTCTTCTTCATCATCATCATCATCATCATCATCACATCACTAAATAATGCAAACATTTCAGTGGAATTGTTTCCTTTCTTGAGCTATTTATGCAAAAGGGTCTCCATACCATCCTGGAATATTTTCTCATGCTACATGTCACATCCGTCAACGAGATCTGCTGGATACATCAGTGGTTCAGGCATCTGGCTGTGGAGCCAGAGGTTAGGAGATCATTTTCCCACTGAGCCTCCTTGATAGGGGTTGGACTCAGTGATTTCCACTTTTCAGTTCTAAGATTCTAATACAATACTCCAAGACTTTCTGCTGCCTCCAACAGGACATCCAGTGCTCCCTCTCTGCCAGCCCTGAGTGCTGTGGGTAAAACATAAGGCCAGTAAAACTGGTTCATCATCAGAGGCAAACATTCTGCACATGTTTGTAGCATCATTAATTACGCATACACAGAGGTTTGGGGTACAATCCTCTCTGGTCCCAGGCTACGTGTCTCTGGGAGTGAGTGTCTGCGTGTCTGCGTGTGTCTATCTGTGTCTTTGTGTGTCTTCATGAGCTGCGTGAGGTGTGTGTGTGAGTGTCTCTGTGCGTGTGTCTGTGAGTGTCTGTGTGTGCTGCCTGTGACCCAGAGGTCTGGTCTTTATTGATAACAGTAACACAATAGGGCAGAGGATCATGCATTCCATCGGTGGGGGGAAGAATGCACCTTATCGTGGAGGAACCTACTTGGCTAGTTATTGATAAGGACAGAGAGGAAGGGGCTTTGTGCCTGAGCAGATGTGTCCTGATTAGAGATGGGCACGACTTAGCGGTATTCCCGTTTCCGTTTCCGTTACTCGGTTCCGTTACTCTACGGAAACGGTAATGGGAATTACTCCCCCAGACTTCGAGCTCGAACCGACGAACGAACAATTTTGGTCTGATTTGTCGTGCTCGTTCCTTGCATCGCGTGATGCCACGCGGCACAGAAAAAAAGTTTTTAAAAGTTAAAAAAACCCGGTTCCCGGCCAAAAAGCAGGCGGAAAAATGCCTGCCGTGCCTCAGGGCACCTACCAGAGGGGTTGTTTCTGGAGGTCCCCGGCCTCCCCCCCATCAGCCGTCCTAGTGGGCTGCTCTGTGGGACTCGCCGCAGGCTCGCAGCCAGCAAAAAGCCCAGTCTCGCCGGCCGCCGGCCGCCGCAATTAAAGCGCAAGCAAGCGGCACGGACGGCACAGAAAAAAAACTTTTAAACTCTCCCCCACCCATTCCCGGGCCAAAAAAGCAGGCGGAAAAATGCCTGCTTGACTAAGGGCGCAGGGCACCTACCGGAGGGGTGGTTTCTGGAGGGGGGGTCCCGCCTCCCCCCCATCCTGGGCAGCTGGACTCGCGAGTCGCCATCGCCATGCCATGCGGTGCGGGCGGGGGATCCAAAATGGGGCGGCGAACGCAATATTGTTTTTGAAATCGTGGTCCAAAAACACACAAGCACAACAGAAATACGCGAAAATTTATAAACTGCCAGATTTTTCAGAGTAGCAGTGGGTTTTTTCTTGCAACAAAATGTCTCTCCTCTCCTCCTCTGTCCTCCATTGATTTTATTTTTTTTATTTTTTTTACACCTGCGCATTGGATGGGCTGGCCGAGTGGCCAGCCATGTGGGAGTGGACGACCATGCAAATTTTTGGAGCCATCCCACCAGTCGCATGGCCACTTGGCCATGGAGACTTCTGGGATGTGCCAAAAAGCCCCCTAAAACCTGCCCTAGCCCTAACCCTAACCCTGACTCCGTACCCATACGTCACAGACTGTCTTCTTAGTGGGTCAGAGAGGCACCCAGAGGTGCAACCCACTAGCCCACCGTAACCTTACCCGTCACTAGCCTAACCCTAGCCCTTGCACTAAGCCACCTTAAAGCCAGATCTACTTGCTTGCATTGCACTACACGCAGCAAGTACACTTCCCTTCTGTGTGAGACATGGTGGTGCGAGAGCCTTGTGCAGGGAAGGCATGATTCTATCACTCTCACACTGGTCTCACTGTCTGCACATTCTGTTATGCAATATCCATATGGCTATTGCATAGCATTTTGCAGCAGCAGCAGGTGAGGAAGGGAGACCCCCATGTAGAGGGGTCTCTTGGAGCCTGCTTCCCCTTCCTAGTGGGTGAGGATAGGAGGCACCCACGGGTGCCTCCAGGAGCCCACTTTCCCTTTATAGCGGGCCAGAGGAGGCACCCACCCCACAGAGGTGCCTCCAGGAGCCCGCTCCCCCCCAAAAAAACCAGTACTAACGACAACGAAAAAACGAACCGACTAATTTTTGTGAATTTTCGCGAAAACCGGAAACGACCCGAAACGGGACTGACCCGACTAACGACAACTCGAAAAAATTTTTTTTCAAGTCGTGCCCATCTCTAGTCCTGATATCCTGTCATTGTTTTCCTGGCCTTGCCATCTGTTTTGCTGCCTCCTTGAACTTAGTAGGTCAGTTCCGGGTCAGCACACTGGGTTCCTGCTCGGTCCTGGAAATCTCTGGAAATCCAGGCCTTCAGCTTCCTTGGGTGCTTGCCAACTTATTGGGGTTCAGAGCCTATTGGGTATGGAATCCCCACACATGTCTCTCTCAGAGAGTTAATAAAACACCCACAGTAATCTATTTAAAGAATAAGAAGCATCACCTTATTCTTCCATTATTCCTGAAGTCAGTCATCTCAGCCAGCCAAGATTCTATGATTTATGTTAGGTCTTGGTTGCAATTGGATATAATAGTTCTTTCTGAGTGCTGGCCAAACCCATTTTGTTATCACAGGAGGACTCCTATGTAGCCATTTTTTAAGTGCCAGAAACAGGGCATCATTTAAAACAGACACGGGTGATATGTGTACATATGGGCTTCTATAGCCTCGTTGAACTGCTCCTCTTCTTAGATCTGAAGAGGCTTTCCGCTCTTAGAGGCTCTAAAATTGTAGATATACACAAAGGACATTGATTTCAAATATTAACTTGAGAGAAGCATGAATTATATGGGTATGTCCATACAGGCAATTTTAGGCATATGTTCAAGGCATTGAGGAAACATAGAATAACATTGGTAATAAATGTCAGGCATTAAATAGAGACTATAAATCACAAATAATCTTTCCATAATAAATGGTTAAGATTAAGTGAATTTGATGAGTTGTTTAGTGGATAAATAACTGCTAAGCCTACTATTAGCTGTGGTGTTGATATAAATAGCAAGGATGAGCAAAGCTTTAATATCACACTGGCTCAGGCCAGAACATTGAAGGATAATAAAAGAGTCAGAGCTGTACCTAGTACATTTGGCTTGTGGGCTAAGCAGCCTTGTCTCTCATTCAATCGGCCCTGAAGCATGGATGCAAGACTCCACCAGAAACAAGGTAGAGAAGAATGTGGTGATGCCGCAAAAGAAAAAGAAACTTTGGTACCTTGGGGCAAAGCCTGAGTCGCTCCACCTTTGTTATAACCCTGAGTGATGGCAAGGCACTGGGCTCTGGAAAAAAATCATGGTCTTGAATGGTCCAAAATTATTAGGATGACTGACTGGATCTGGAACAATGAACTGCCCACAGAGGAAAGGACAGTGTTCACTGAAAAAAGGTCTGAAACCAAGGTGGGTACCAAACCATACTTAGGTTTTGGACTTCGGAGTAATTAAGTTTAAGTAGCCAGTAGAGGTGGGCACGAATAGAAAAATGGTGTTTCGTTTCATTTCATTTCCTTTTGTTAAGGAGGTAGTTTTGTTTCGTGTTTTGCAATTTTTGCGGAAAAATTCATCTCATTGTTTCATTAATTCACTTTTCATTTTTACCCCTTTCCCCCCAGCGCCCACTGCGTGGCCCCTGGGGCCCGGTCTGCACTGGGTTTTTTTATCCCCCCCTTTATTTTAGGGTGCTGATTCGACCAAGCCACCCTTGGGATCCGGTCGGCACTCCCTTATTTATTTATTTATTTCTATTTTTATTTTATCCCCCCCACACTTCTGGGTTCAGGCCCCGCGCTACAGCTGTAGCACGGGGCTTTCCCCCCTTTTCTTTCAGTACCGACCGCGCAGCCCCTGGGGCCCAGTTAGCACTGGGTTTTTTTATTATTATTTATTATTATTTTAGGGTGCCGACCAGGCCATCCTTGGGGCCTGGTCGGCGCTCCTTTTTAATATTTTTATTTCTATTCTTTTCTTTTCTTTTTCTTTTTTTACTGCTGACCACATGGCCATGCTACAGCTGTAGTGCAGCTGTTGGCTTTTTTTCCCTGGTCGTCATCTCAGAAGCCAGGAAGACTGGACCTCCGAACCAGCACCAGACAGGAGACATCTCCGCCCCCCTCCATTAATGAAACAAACCTAACTGAACCAATTTTTCTCGGTTCATTTCGTTTCATGTTAAATTTGCCCCTAGGGTCATTATTCGTTTCATTATGTAATGAAACGAATAATGAATAACGAAATGAAACGAAAAAATTCATTTCGTGCCCATCTCTAGTAGCCAGTGTCAGTTTGGTCATAGATCAAGGGGTTAGAGGGTGATAAAAACTATGGACCAGCAGGTCACATGGTGTCACTTTCAGCTCTGGCCACATTCTCAGGACTGATGGCCAGTCATTTATTTTATATTGTAAGCAGTCGGTCCTTCCTTGGTGTGAATACTGGACCTTCAGTTCTTACAATGTCTTCTTTCTCTTTAAGCTGTGGGTTTAAAATAACAAACTGGACTGGAATCTAGTCTGTGTCTGAAAATTTCTTAGAGGGTAGAATGAGATCTAAGCCCACAGTAAATGGAAGCAACGAAGAAGGACTTTCAGTGAGTCAGTGATCTGGGCAAATCATAATGCCATTCTGGATACAGTTTCAAAAATATCTACCCACCAAGGGCATCTTTTGAAACCCTCCTAAGGTAGTGTACATTCATTCTGCAAGGAAGTTTTTGGTGTCAAAGAGAGAAAAATCAGTTAAAACAAATATTTCCTTCTTTGTGTTTTTTAATTACTGCCCTATTTGGGGGTAGCTGGGTGTCAAGATGTTTAACCTTAGACAAATGACTTTAGAGGCAGAGAGGTGGAGATGCTAAATCTAGTGGATGACTGTCAAAGTTGCCTATCCCTGATGTAGAAAAGGGATAGACAACTGTGACAGATTCAGTGATCAGTTCATCCATTCAGATGAAAATTCTTGTTTCTTCTTTGTCTGTAACAATTTATTTTTCCTCCTTAACTGCTTCCCTTTTTCAAACCTGCTGCCTGGAGCAGGTAATTGCATTCTGTTGTGTGATGGTCTCTGCCCTGTATCTCTCACCTTTCTTTTGAATTCTGACTCAAATCTACCTCTTCTATTCTATTTATGGATTAGCTCCAGTTCCAATCTTATCAGCCTCCCACTCCCGTTGCCTCCCACTCCCTTTTTGTGCCTTAGTTTATTCATTCTGGCATGAATATATTCCTTAGTAACAATACCCTACTGGCTCTAAATAAACAATATATTGTGTAATGATCAATGGGATTAAATTTTAGGTGTAACTGACATTATCTGAACTTCAGGATTAATATGAGGTCTTTTTCATGAGGAATATAGTCTTTTCAGTAATCTGGATGTAACAGTCAGGTAATTTTTGTGTGTTCTGCATGGTAACAGCATGGAGAGGAAAAGTGATTGACCCAGAGTAGGGGCCAGTGAAACGCTATGAAAAGGTATAAAAACAAAATGACAGAAAGAGAGAGAGAGAAGAGAGAAAAGGAGAGAGGGAAAGTTAGGGATAGAGTTAAAGATATCTCTGTCAGTTGTTGGTTGAAGTTAAGAGTTTAACAGAAACGCACACAGTGTAGCATTTAAAACCTGAACACTCAAGCTTAATACACTGTAATCTTACAGTCAAGCACCTAAGATTTCTTGTTTTGTTCCTGAATAAAGCACTTGTTAGATTTTAATACATATTGAAATTACTAGGAATAGTTTTTTAAAATACTTAAAAACTCTCTGGGTAGGAGTGAGCTTACATTACATGGTGGCTGTGGAATATTATTTTAAACCTTGCTGCCAGATGGGCGGTATAAAAATGCTGTGACACTTGTCTCATGTAATACCTCACTATATTGAGCCATAGAGGTGAGCACCACACTGGTGTTATTTCTATAAGATAGTTTTCAAATTCTAAGAGGCATGTTAATAACTTCACTTGCTGATAGTGATTTAATATGTTGGTCAATGGGTTTTTATTATTATCTAAGGAGTGATAAATATTGGGGCAGAACATGGGTCATTGGCTAGAGTGGACATAGCTAAAGGTAGTGGATCCACTGCAGTTTGTCTGAGGTCATTACATGTTTTCCTGTTCATGTTTGGCTATTGTCCAGTGATTCATAAACCTGCGGATCAAGATGTCCCTCGAGTACAATTCTCAGAACCCCTAATCATTGGCTGTATTGGTTAGGGATTCTGGAAGTTATAGATCAACATCAGTGGGGAATCACTGCTATATTTCAATTTGAATATCGTCTCAGCATTGAGTGATATGAGGAATACATTCTACTAGCTGTGCAGATTACCAATCTAGTCACTGTTTCTCAATTTAAAATACCTCACGTGATTGTTAAAGTAATAAAAAGGGAACCAGGTGCACCACCCGAAATTCAAGTGGTATCAAGTATGAAATCTTATATTGATTTCCACTATTTGCCACTTATGTCAACAATGCTATCATTACATTGTAGACCAATGGTTCTCAAACTTGCGTAATCCAGATGTTATTGGACTGCATTTCCCAGAAGGCTTCACCAACAGCTGTGTGGGCTGGGGTTTCTGGGACTTGCAGCCTAAAGAACCTGAATTACCCAAGGATGGAAACCACTGTTGTAGACTCATAGACAACTCGAATTATTGACAGGCTGTTAGCTCTTTCCTCTTATGAACAAACCACTGGCACTTTATCCATTATCTGTATCCTCATGTGGTCATGGGGCTATGTATGAATAGTCAGTCACACAGTCTCACTTGAACGTCTGAGGAAGTAGACATGATCCCTGAAAGCTCACATTAATATATAACTGTCAGTCTTGAAGGTGCCAAAAGGTACTAGAAGACTCTCAAGGCATTATCTTGTTGATTCTGGTGTTCTCTGACTCACTGTTGCATAAGGGGATCATGGGGCTTACTTGAACTTGCACAGCAAGGTACTGGATACTTTCCTGCAAAAGCTGCAATATGTCTGCTCTGCTCAGGCAGTGGAAGTGGAAAGTCGAAATTGGGTTCAGTCTACATTTCTTCTAATCTTCTAGAATGTTTGGCAGGGTCCCTGCCCTGTCCACACAGGGGCAATTGGGTAGCCCTGATCCAGCATCACACAGCTGCATGGCCACAGCTTAGAGTGGATGTTGGCTTCAGGTCCTTGTATTTCCTGCAACAGACTACACACAGTACCTTACTGAAAGCATTATAGATAGCATTGTTATGTATCACCAACACCATCATGTTCTGAGCGCTCAAAAAGGTATTTCATAAAAAGATGGCTTAGCTCCGCAAAACACTGAATATTCATATCTTTCATTTATTTAATAGGATGTGGCATCTTGGCACTTTAGTTCTTTATTGTATAAAACTGATGTTAATAATCCATAAGAAATAAGCTGTGCAATGAAAAATACAGGTGTAGTGTATAAACTGGAAGGCTAATAACCAGTCTCAAAATCAATGATAAAAGATTGATTTTGGTGACAAATAAGCCATATGTGTGAAAATATGTATTTTGAACAAGTCGTGGAAATTCAATAGTGATGAAACTTGCATCATACTGTTTGGCAGGGCAGTCCAAAAGCTTGGTACAGCTGTCTTTATCTTACCCTTATTGATATGTATGGAAGTATTCAAAAGATTTTCATAGCTGCTTAGGTGGGCAGCTCTTTTTATGCATTAAAGTGGTCTCTCACACATGCTGGTCCCAAGTTGCTTCAGTCTTTTTTGTGCACTAACAGCAAATCTACTGGCAGTCAATATGGATCTTTCGGCACATATGTTGTTCTTAACCCAATCCATTTGGAAGGCTGGCAGTGATGTTCTGCATGAGAGGCAGATCTAAGAAAAGTCTCAGAAAATGTAGAGTACATTTCAGTAATTCACCATCAGGAACGGACTAACAATGGCCAGACTGTTCCAGTCCAGGAAAGATGCAGGTGAGTCAGCTGGAATTGGTGACAGATACTCCTTGATAGCGAAGCCACCTGTCCTTCAAATGACAGTGTTGACTCCAGGAATGACACGGATTACCTTCCTTCACCTTCAGAGTTGTTGTAACTCCATCCTGAATTGGGATTTGACCTATCTTTTAGATATGGGAGAAACACCTCTGCAGTGCTTCAGTCTTGTTGGGATTCAAACTGTTTGTTGTTCTGCACCGTGTCTGCTTCCCCAGGGCGTATATGCTCTCATCTAATTCAGATGGTACACAGAAAGAGAACAGTATTACAACTATCTTCAAAAGCTTCTTACAGCTTTCAGATCAGATTAGAGTCAGTTGCTCTGATCTTCATCCCACTGACACAAGCAGGAGGACACTGTGGTGGATGGTAGCAAAAGATGGAGAAAGACTGACAAGATACAGTAGGTTCATTCTGCAACATCATTCTCTTTTTTATTTTATTTTTCAGATTTCTAAATTAAGCTACTGATTTGGCTGTCCAAGGCTGATCCAAAGCCAGATCCAGATTGAAATAGATCTAAATCTCAATAACTTCCTATGATGCTTCCTAGTCACTATCCTTTCCAGCACTTTTCCTGGAAAGATAAGTATGTGTAGGACACTAGATATCGAACACCTAGGGTTCTATGTTGGGTTTATTCACAAGTGCTATTCCTTTTTTAAAAGGACACCCATATATAGCTCTGTTAACCACACCCTGGATCCCCATAGTCTGCTAGGTCCAGCAGCCAGAAAAGACTTGGATCTAAGGGACAGAAAGCCAATTACATGGTTGAAAACAACTTGTCCACATTATTAGGGTACAATAACTTTAGGTGAAACCATAATAGCAATGAGAGAATCCCACTGAAAGCTGAATATTACACTGCAGTCAAATGCTGCCTGTTATATAGATAATGTAAGTTTTATACAGTATTTTATCTGAGAATGTAAAATGCTTTACAAATTGAAGCAGCTCTGATTATTTTTTTGCACTGATGTATCAAGAAAATACATGATGTATTAATAAAATACTGTAGACTTCTCAAATTTACAACAGTTGCACTTTTACATAGTATAAAACACATCTTTTGGTATTCACTAAAATTGTTAATTAGTCTAGGGATCTTTGAGTAGTATGTATTAGAATTCCTCTGGCAATAAAAAAATTCAAAGGTAACTTTTAGATTATTAAAAATCTAAGTTATCAATTATGTGGAATGCATATTGCATTAAATTTTCATCTCTTAATATTAATGAATAATGACAGCAATTTGTATCTCCGTTGCCAGAGATTTCAAGTATATATTCCAATGGCAAACTATATTTTATTTGAAAACAGGCACCATAATCATGCACGCAAGCCTCAAGAGATACATGGAGTGCACTTTCATCTCAACAATTTGGGCCTTTTCGCAACTAACTGTATTGCCTAGAGAATCTTTTGACTCATTGCTCACCCACAGCAGTAACACTTACATCAAGAGGTATCTAACTTCAAAAATATACAGTAGTAGAATTTCCAAAGCAGTTTCTGATGGGCATGAACAGACCTCATTTGAGTGGATAAGTGATCTTTATATATACGTTGGCAACTTTTTAATGCAACGGGAAATTCCTCCCTTCCTGTTCAAACCGTGCTATGTTTGTCCACAAGCACTTGGGGTGGGAACATTTTTACTCCCTTCCAAAAATAGAGAAGAGACAGTGTCTGAGAACTTTTAAGACAGCACTTCTCAATCTTGGATCCCAAATATTGGACTACGACTCTCAGAAATCTTGGCCAGCACAGCTAGTGGTGAAGGCTTCTAAGAGTTTTTGTCCAAGAACATCTGAGGAACCATGGTTACTCTATGCCAGTGGTCCCCAACCATGGGTAACCAGGTGTTCTTGGACTGCAATTCCCTAAAGCCTTTACCACCAGTGGTGCTGGCCAATGTTTCTCAAAGTTACAGTCCAAGAATACCTGTGTTACTCAAGGTTGGTAAATTCTGAAGAGCAAAGCCCACTGGAAACCTCTTACACCAGGCCTGCACAACAGGTAGGCCAGTGGGCTACTTTTGTTCCCTTTGCAGGGTGCCGGCCATCAATAAACAAAAGTAGCCCACTGGCCATCAATAAAAAAAGTGTGGGGATAAGTTCTCCACCCCTTCCTCCCCCATCCCAAGGACCACCACTGCCCCAGCAAAGTTCTGGGTCTGCCAGCCCACTGTCTCAGCTGAGCAGGGCAGTTCAAGGGCCATGGTGCATTGAAATCTGTTCCCTCCAGAACGGATTAATTGGTTTTCAATAAATTCCTATGGGAAACTGCTGCTCTACTTACAGTCTTGTAAAGAATGGATAAAGTTCATAAGTAGAGGTTTTAGGGTAGTAGCCCGCAGGCACTTTGGGCTGTAAAAAGAAGACCTCGATCTGTTCAAAGTTGAACAGCCCTGTCTTACACCATTGTTTATTGATGGCACTCAAAATTGATTGTACATGAAACTGTATTATTATATCTGAATGTCTAGGTCAGTGATGGCAAACCTTTTAGAGACCAAGTGCCCAAACTGTGATTCAAAACCCACTTTTTTTGGCAAAGTGCCAATACAGCAATTTAACCTGAATACATGTGGCTGTGAAGGGGCAATGTTGGGTGCCCAGAAAAAGGGTTCTGAGTGCCACGTTTAGCACCCGTGCCATAGGTTCGCCAACACTGGTCTAGGTGGAGATGAGGACATTTGGTAATGCTTTCTGAGGATCCAGGTCATGTAGTTCTTTAGTGCTCATGTGCTATTGTTTATGAGGATATGAGTGGCTGCACAGATCTTTCACTGTTTGTAACAACATGCTGGATGATGAACACATGATGAATGGGATGATAGGAAGGGAACACGGGACTCTACAATATAACACAGAGACTCTTCTATAAATCGGTACCCATTTGCCTGGCAAAGATAATAGGCTTCAGCAACAGCAGTACATTTTTAGAATTCAGATCCATGCCTTCAGCCATTCTGCCTCATAATGTTCGCTTGTCCCATACATAGAACTGGTTAATAATAACACCTTGCAAATGAAGGTTGAGGTCGCAGGGGAACGAGTCATAAAGTGTTCAGTTTGCTTGTATGTCCTTGCTCATAGTAAACAGACGAGTCCAATTAAAACCAATACTTAGGTAGGCTTAACTTTTATTGGATTGCTGCTCTGGTCATTTTGGTAACTTTCTGAATGTTGGTCTACAGAGCTGACGCATGCCAACTGGCTGTGATATTAGCTAGCAAAGAGTTTATATGCTCCAGTTTAGTCACAACATCCATATAAATGCCTCTGCTCCCTCTAGAGAGATGAACCTTCTGTCATGGAAAGCCAAAGTCATTCCCTGTCAATAGCTCAAGGAGTTTTCTAGCAGTGGCAAGAGGCAGAACTGGACCTAAGTACATGTTTGGCTCAGGTACAGCTCCATGCATTATGTCACCAAGAAAGGGAAATAATGAAAATAGCATTCAGCTTTTATGAGTCTCCAGAAATTTTGAACCTGCTCAGCCCTTACAGTCACTTCCTAACTTTAACTACTAAAAAGGTGAGGTATGGAGGATAGAAGTCAAGAAAAGCTGTCATCATATTAGCAATTTTCTTTTCATTAATAACATAATGACAGGCTCATGTTGGCTTGGTTTTCAAAAGCACAGTGTTGTGTTTTAATGAGGATCTTTTGATGGACTGAGAAGCAGTAATCTGTTACAACACACATTTCATTGTCAGTAGCTCAACACCTTTAAAGGAATGAATGTGATAATGTTGCACTGTTTTCCCACACAGCACTTCCTTCAGTTTGACTTACATTAAAGGTGAAACAAGTTAGGCACTAAGGAATTTATCAGGGTGACCTTTTAGGTGCAAGCAACAACTTTGTACCTTGAGGATGATGGAAGAGAAAAAAACCTTGCTGTGTCTAATTCATCTTTCAAGTCACAGCTTTTGACCTTCATTTTTGATACCCTATAATACTAGAAGTTATTAGCAGTTATCTCCTGATATGATTGTTATTACATTAGACCAGATTGCCAGGCAATCCAAGCTGATTGAATTTAATCAGGAAGTGAAGATGATTCTGCTTGGACAAATGAGTTTTGTAGCCTGGTAAACAGACTGCAAAGGAATATAAATCAGACTATTTGTTGTATCATTTCTGCCCTTCATGCTTACCCACTGGCAACTGCATTCAATAATTAAAACACCAAAAGTAATCTCATAAATTTATTATTATTATTATTATTATTATTATTATTATTATTATTATTATTATTATTATTATTATTATTATTATTATTATTATAGTTGTTCTCATCACTTTAGTTCTGAGAATGGATGATCTAATGCCTGATACTGGTATATATTTTTTAATTCTTATATGACCAGGCTTAAAACCAGGGTACTTCAAGGACCAGATGCAGGGGAGTGATATCAAGAGACAGTTATCTAGTCTTGTGCGCTCCCTCACACATTTGGTGGGGCCACTGTGAGATACAGGAAGCTGGACTAGATGAGCCTTTGGCCCGATCCAGCATGGCTCTTCTTATGTTCTTATGAGCAGTTTTTGAGACAATGCTAAAATTCAAGACAAGGTGAGGTTTTGTTGGTCATACGCAGTAGGAAAGTTAGTATGTATGTACTGTCCTAGTAAGTGATGCTTTTACTTTTGTTTTCTGTAAAGCGACATTACAATATTCATTTATTTTTATTTACTTTTCTTCACAAAGAGAAGGGGGCATACATGGTTTTCTCTGGACCATCTCAAAGAATTCTATAAAGTAGGTTAGGTTCAAGGATGGAGCCTTGTATGACTGGGAAGTTTTATGGCTAACTGGGGATTTGAACCTGGTTGTCCTCAGTTCAACTCTGACTCTGCCCTGGTCTAAGAGTTAAACTACACAATATATTTAGCACATATTTAGAAGAGGTGTCCTCTCCAGCAGTGAAAGACGTCTGTTTGTCCTAACACATGCTTTTCCTTACCTCCACAATTTAAATTTCTGTTTGCTTTGTTTTGTAATTTGCCACCAGTAGGCAATAATAATGTGGCTTTGACAAAATATTTGATGATGATGATGATGATGATGATGATGATGATGATGATGATGATGATGATGATGATGATGATGATGATGATGATGATGGCGGCGGCATGAGCCTGCAGAATTACTGAAAGATGAATCATCTCAGAAGCAGCAGAAATATACTTTACCAGAGAATTGGGCAGTCATGAAATGCTATTATAGAGCAGAATCTGAAAAACAAGGCTACCAAAAGCGGAGGCATCAATTATGGAAACAAGAATATCCAAATTCCAAGATAACTGAATTGCGACTAGCTGACCAGTGAAGATATATTATCAGAAACAAGGTGTTTAGTAAAGTTCAACTAGAAGAAATATGGAGGAGTTGTGAAATTGGGGGTCAAAAAATATCCAAATACAAGGAGAAAATAGATTAATAACACCTGGGGACATTGAACAGTCTGAAGTTGAAGAAAATACGTATGTTGTGCAAAAATTTGAACCACAAGAAAGTTCAAATAGGATTGAAACACCAGCAGAGCTCACTATTAGGCAGCAAGAACTGAAGAATAAAATACTGACACATGCTGCATTAAATGAAGGGAGGGGAAAGCTCCTGATTTTGAAGACTATGCCTAGAAAAAAAATTGGTACCATTGATGAACGATGTAAACTCTATACTTGCAACAATCCAGATAATGTCAATTGAACAGTTAAATCAGCTTGCTTATAGTGCAGCAGCACTGAGCTTCCTGGCACAGTGTGCTCATGACCTGGGGTCCAATTCCCGGTAGCCGGCTCATGGTTGACTCAGCCTTCCATCCTTCCGAGCTCAGTAAAATGAGTACTCAGCTTGTTGGGGGGGGGGCAATGTGTAGCCTGCATAATTAAACTGTAAACCGCCCAGAGACTACTTAAAGTGGTATGGGGCGGTATATAAGCAGAACACTTTGCGTTAGTAAGGGAAGAACTAGGGATTACACAATTGAAGCCCTCTCCCCAATGTTTTGAGAAACCATAGTGGAAGATCAGTCTGGAGCTTAAAATCAAAAGACTCCAAGCAGATGCAACTAACTTAAAAAACCTGCAGGATGACAAATTAAAGAATGGTAAGATCAATAAATATTTGACTAAAAATATTCTATCAGAGTTTAAATCAGAGGATAGGTATAAAAGCCTGAAAAAATGTCAACCATTCAATTTTGGAAAGATATGTGGGGAACTGAAAAAGACTATAATAGAAATGCTGGAAAATGCCGGATGGCTCCAAGATTTTGAGAAGAAAATATCCAAGTGCACAATGGACCAACTAGAAAGAGCAGCTGATATGATCACCAAAAGAGTACAAAGAGTCAAAAACTGGACATCACCTGGCAATGATCAACTGCATGTGTTTTGACTTAAACACCTGACCAGTCTGCATGGAAAAATGGCCGAACAATTTAATGAAATGTTGTGGACAGGTTATATTAATGAGTGGTTAACAAATATCTGGGCATACTGCAATTAGATATCAAGCATGGGCAAGTGAAAAATGTGGTCAGTAAAGAATATATCCAAAGGGTTAGAAAAGTATTAAAAAGTCAGATGAATGGTGTGAATGGTGGTAACACCATCGAGGCCATTAATAGCTGGGCCATACCGGTCATCAGGTATACCGCTGGCATTATAAACTGGACTTAGATGGTGCTAGATAGTCTGGATAGGAAAACAAGAAAACCTATGACCATTCACTATGCATTACATCCACGCAGTGATGTTGACAGACTGTATTTACCTAGAAAACTAGGTGGTAGAGGTATTTTGCAAGAGAAGTAGACAGTTGAAGAAGAGAAACATGCATTGGTAGTAGAGATGGGCATGAAACGAACTTTTTTCGTTTCTGTTATTCGTTATTCATTCCGTTATGTAACAAAATGAATAACGAAAATTGTGATGAAATTGGAACGCACCGAACAGAACCACGGAAATTGGGTTCATTACGTTTTGTTTTCGTTAATGGCGACGCGCAATGAAATGAGCTGTTTTAAATGTTAAAAAACACCTGGACATCCATAAAAACAAAGGGATAATTATTTATACTGTCTGATAATACCTACCTGGGGGGGTTGAGGTCCTTAAAATGTGCATTTATGTCTTTTCTCAGATTGGTGTATTTTTTTCCTTTAAGGGGAGTTAGGGGATATTGACCCAAAATGGCTCCCAGATGCCTAATATTGATTTCTTGGGTATTAAAACACCCTGGACATCCATAAAAATGCAGCGATAATTATTTGAAATTATTACCTACCAGGGGGTTGCGGTCCTTAAAACGTTTGTTTTTGTCTTCTCCCATCGCGATGTATTTTTCTTTTTCCTTTAAGGATGACAAAATGGATGTCACCAGCCACAAAATGGAGGCAAGACAAGTGATGGGATCATGTTCAACCAATAGCATGCCCAGGTTGCAGACTGGGCAGGTCTGGCAGCCACAGAGGGCATAAAAAGCTCTGGCAGCCCCCATCCTCCTTGCAGTCTCCGGTGGGAGTTAGGGTGGTATTGCTGTCTCTGCGACTCATTATTTTCACTTTAGGCCATCCAGGCAGGTGTGTGTCTATGTGTTCCTGCCAGCTGCAGCCTGGCTCTTAGGGGAGAGAAAGAAGAGATTTCTCTGTAGCTTCAGTCCTGCAGCCTCCCTGTGTGCGTGCGTGCGTACCTCTCGGTGAGTACCCTCCCCTGCCCTGCAGTGCAGTCACTCTGCAGCTGCCTTGCACCCTGGGCAATGCCCGCCGCTGCCTTTGCAGCCTCCCTGCATGCCTAGTCTATACTGTGTCTCTGCCAGCATCATTTTTTTAGTGTTTTCCTTCTGGTCTGGGGCGTTGGGGGACGCCCGCGCACAGAAATGCTTTAAAAACTGCGCAAAAAGAGGGTAAAAACAAAAAACAAAAAACGAATACATGAAAATGATTTTTTCCAAAAATTCGCAAAAACGGAAACGAACTGAAACGGACCTCTCAATGAAAATAATCAGCACACTGGATGTGGTACCTAATGAGCTAAGCAAGTATTTAGAAGAAATTGGAGTTGACAAAGTTACCATCAGTCAGCTGCAGAAAGCCACCTCACTGTATCTATATTAATTTCATAATTTGCCAATATATCACTTAGTCCTAAATGCTTGGGAAGCGTTTGACTATTGATTTGTAATACAAAATCCAGCGGTTATCTTGTCTGCTGTGTGATGATGATGATGATGATGATGATGATGATGATGATGATGATGATAATAATAATAATAATAATAATAATAATAATAATAATAATAATAATAATAATAATAATAATAATAATAATAATAATAATACATGGGCACGACCAGAAAAAATGACGCTTCGAGTTTTCATTTGTCAGAACGGGTCCGTTTCGGGTCATTTCCGTTTGTCGTGAAATTTTTCAAAAATTTGTCATTTCGTTTGTCGTTTGTCGTTTCCACTGTGATTTAGCACGATTTGACTTCCCCCAGAGCATAGGAGTGTCCTGCAATCAGGGCCGGCGCTAGGTGTTTTTGCTTCCTAGGTGGCGGGCGGGGGGAAGGGTGGGCGGTGGGGGGGAGGTGCGGGCGGGTGGCAGTGGCGGGGGGCCATGGGAGGGCGGCGACAGCGGCAGGGGGGAGGCGCGGGCGGGCAAGTGGGTGGCCGGTGGCCGCGGGCGGGCGAGTGGGCGGGCGGCGGCACGGGCCGCAGGCGGGTGGCGGCGCGGGCAGACGGGCGAGTGGGCAGTAAGGATATCAATTAGGATAGAGGTTTTGTTCTTGGCTTGCACCTCAAATGTGTTTGTGTGCAAGCAAATTGAAGTTGGGAAAATAGAAAATAAATGGTAGTATATAATATATTTTTAAAATAAATCCACACCTCCCACTCCCAGTCGAACCTCCCCCTTTATCCAATATCAGAAAAAAATCCTCACAAACTGCCAGAGAAGAAATAAAAAATAAACTGCTATTCCCTTCAGCAGACAAAGCTGCAGGGAATCAAAGAAATTATTTTCTAAATTCAATTCCCTCCCTGCCTGCCTAACTTAAATCCTAAAGCCTCCAGCCTCCCTCCTCAATCTCGATCGGATCACACCAGCACCAGCAGCCAGCCCTCCTCCCTCAACCACATCCATACACCCGACTGCGATTTCTGGAAGGTGCCTCGGCTTTTTATGCCCTCCGAGACATCCAGAAGTGTCAGTCAAAAACCTGGCGATGCCATTGGTGGAATGGTTCAAACAATTTGCATGGTCCCATCCCATGCCCAGCCCAAATGGGCAGGTCTTAAAAAAAATCAATACAACGTTTTATTGCTATAAAAAAACCCACTGCTGCTACTATTAAAATTCAGGCATTTAAAATAAATAAATTTCACATGTTTCTGTGGTGATTTGGTGTGTTTTTTGACCACAATTTCAAAAGAAAAATTGCGGTCGCCATTTTGGATCCCCCCACTGCATGGCATGCAGTGAGACAGACAACGAGGATGACCCCCCCCCAGCCTGGTGCAAGCAGCCCAGGACAGGAGATGGGGGGAAGGCCGGGGACCCCCCCGAAACCACCCCTCTGGTAGGTGTCCTCAGGCAGGCATATTTTCGCCTGCTTTTTTGGCCAGGAGTCATTTTTTTTTACTTTTTAAAACTTTTTTTCTGTGCTGCTTGGCATCGCGCGATCGCCGTGATGCCATTAACGATAACGAAAAACCCGACCCAATTTTTCTTTTTTCGGGTCGGGTTCGAGCTGGAGCTGCGTAATTATCGTTACCGTTTCCCTTACGTAACGGAAACGATAACCGAAAACGGAAATGACAATTTCGCCGCTCCGTGCCCATGTCTAATTAATAATAATAATAATAATAATAATAATAATAATAATAATAATAATAATAATAATAATAATAATAATAATAATAATACACAGATTTAATTTGAAAATCAGTCCAGCGCGTTTTGTAACATTTAAAACAGGTCATTTCATTGTGCGTCGCCATTAACGGAAACAAAACGTAAGGACCACAATTTTCGTGGTTCTGTTCGTTTCATTTCATTTTCATCACAATTTTCGTGTCGTTTCGTTACGTAATGGAAACGACAAACGGTAACGGAAATGAAAAAATGTTCGTTCCGTGCCCATCTCACGTACATTATTTCAGAATTAAAGTTGTGCTGAATTTCTCCCTGTCTTTTAATGCTTTTTTCTTTTTCATCCCATAAAAATAGTATTTTGACTTATACCTTATGTTTTTAGAAACAACAGATTTTTTTTTCACTCAATGTCTCGCCCTGTGTATCTATATCCAAAAAATCCCACTAAATCCATTGAGGATTACTTTTGTGTAAGTACGTTCAGCATTGGAGCCTTTTGCAGCTTATGCATTTGTCAGGCTGTCCCATAATACTGGATTTTACACCTAGAAAAACTGTCTCAAAATCTAGTTGTTGAATGGGGGGGGCTTGACCTAATTTCTTTCCACCACCATTATCACCCGTTCCCCTGCCATTTGAGATGCAGCCAAGGTATAGATAGGTACAAAACCATCGATGGACTTGCTTGCTTCTCCTGCTTATTTAGGCAATGCACATAAGATGAATAGAGAAGGACATAAAACAAAAAACGGCATGCTGTTTCATTGTGTCATAAGGTTACAAAATATTTCATAAAGTAATGAAATGGCAGAATGCATTTTGTTATGAAACAAAACAAAACACCATTTTTTACTGTTGAAACGAAAGCTCAAGCTCTCAAAACCAGCTGGGTGGCGGTGGCCAGAACAAGAGAGCAGAGCAGGGTTTTGAATTCCCCACTGCTAGCTCTGTTCTCCCAGTCTCCCCCGCCTCCAAGGTGTTTTTTTTTTACAGTTTGCGCTGTGGGGAGTGTAGTCACTGCTACAGCACAGAGTAAAAAATCATGAACACCTGTGCCCTTCTCAGCCAGGCAAGGGGCAAGTGGGTGCACCCTCTCAGTACCCTGCTGTGTCAGGGGATTCCAACTTGCAAGGACACAGTAGGGAGCTGACAGGGTGAGCAGTGAAGTCAGTGCTCATTCTGTCAGCTCCCTGATGTGTTGGGGAAGCCGGGATCCCCCTGCGGTGTCGAGGGGGTCCCGGCTTCCCCACTCAGCAAGGGGTTGATGGGGCAAACACTCATTTCACTACTTGCTCCCTCAGCCCCCTGCTGTGTCAGGTGTGTGTGTGTCCCAGCTTCCAACGACATAGCAGCGGTCCGACAGGGCAAGCAGTGAAGTTAGCACTCGCCCTGTTGGACCGCTGCTGTGTCAGGGAAGGTGGGATCCTGTGGGAACCTTTCTCTGAAGGATGTGTTTTGGGGGAGCTTCAGTGAAGTGCACACACTCCTGTATGTGTGTGTTTTCGTCCTTTTCCTGCAAGCAAGATCAGCTTGGCCTTAAGAAGTTCTCCAGCGAATTCCCAACAGGATCCCCCTGCTATGTCAATCAGAGGTCCAAATAGTTTTGTTTCATTTCCTTTCCTTTTGGGAAAAATTCATTACTAATGAAACAAAACTAATAATGAAATGAAATGAAATAAAATGCTATTTTTATGTTTCGTGCCCATCTCTAAACATGACTTGTCTTTTACACTTTTCCTTCGTAACAGTGAATGAAGGCAAAACCAGTATTTTGTTCCAAAATGCCTTAAGTAGGTCATAATCAGGAGTGGCCCCAAGATATTTTGCTTCCTGAGGCAGAGCAGTAAATGGTGTCTCACCTCCCCCACTCTCTGGTGGTAAGATATACCAAAGACAAACCAAACTGATTTGGCACCTGAAACAGGTTGTTGTTGTTGTTGCTGCTGCTGCTGCTGCTGCTGTTAACCAATGTTTTGGTTTCTAAATCTTACCTAGTTGTGCGTTACACCTGATGTGTCTTGAAGCTGGGAATTTTCTCCCTAATTTTTGGTGTCAGTTGCTAGCTTTTTAGTGTTTGCTTTTAAAATCAGGTCCTAGTCTGTTTTCTTTCTCCCCCAACCTCCTTAAAAAACTCTCCAAATATATATATTTTGGGATCCGACTATTATTTAGCTGTTTTGTATCTGATACTTCTTGAAGCTGATGTAACTTTTTTACTAGCATAGACCAATGTGAATCATTTGTTGGGTATAACTCAATACTTGTGTAAATCCCTAGTTGGGGTTAGTAAAAGGGTAGTTTTTCTATGTTTTCATTTCTGTGCTTATAAAAATTTACCTGGTGAACCATCTTGAGTCTCTGTTTTGGTGGGAAGACAGAATACAAGTCAGATGAGTAATAACATCCCATGAGCTCATCTCTCCATCTCCTTGGTAGTAAAAAAATGTGAATACTAATTCTAAATACATAATAATTTGCTACATACACCTTCCTGGCATCCCATATCTCTTCTCTGAGGTGTTGGCTTCCCTCTTCTTAATAGTCAGGCCAGTGCTGTTAAAAATATTAAGGGAATTTTAAAAAGGATGTTTTGTTCAGGGAATTGAGGTCTCCAGTGAATGTATGGCAGTGGTGTTTTGGACATCTTTCTAGTCTAGTTTCTCATTTCATCCCCATGTTGTTGAATGAGATTTTTGTGAAAGGAGATGATCTGCTGATCTCTATCTTGCAGCCAGCCTTCCCAGCTGAAAGGCTTGATTGCTATTTATTCTTTTTAAAGGTTCACCCTCACCTTCCCCCAAGGCTCTCTAGCACATGCTTTCCTAAAGCACTTACTTACACAGTGTTTTCTTCTTCTCAAGAGTCCCTACATGATGGGAGCCTGCAAATTACAGCACTTTGCACATGATGTTCAAAGCTGAAATCTTTCCAGCATGGAAATAATAAATGATCAAGTGACAAGGTGTTAAGAAAGATTAACGATGAAAGAGGAGGACTTGATAGCCTGAAGTGTGTCCAGGGGACTCTTCACCCCAGCTGCTTCTTAAACCCCAGGACATGCTCAATTTCAAGGTCATTATTGCTATTATGAGACGGTCAACAAACATTTATGAAACATTTCCCTGGAGATGGTTTCTCATTTTCCTTTCAGGTCATTGTGTCTCATTATTATTGCTCTGGTGTTAGTGACTAGCAATATCCTGCTATTTTAAGATTTCTAATATCATAAAGGAGATTACTTTAATTGTTTTATATCTAAATCCAAAATTAATTCTAGTACCAGCTGTTAAAATATATCTGTAGAAAGCAAACAGCATGAAAGCGTCAGCATGCCTGAGCGAGGCTTGTCGTTAAAAACAGAGAAATGTCAACTACATTTGAAATGACATAAATAAGCCCCACATAATGTGAAAAATTGGACATTGCCTATTGGTACATAACAGTTCCTAAGCAATGTAAGCAGGATGCAAGGTCATAATATGCAGATTGTATTTCTGGAGTTTCCAGAGGCTGGGTGACTAGGCAGATTAGTAGTCTGACTCAGTCCAAATGATTGAAAAAATTGATTACAGTGGAACCTTGTATAACAAACGGTTTGTATAACATAAAATTTGTGCAACATAAAAATTCCAGAGATAGGGGAAATTTGCTTAACACAATTGCCTATGGGGCAAATCCGTACAACATAAAAAAGGGATCATTCTGTTTTCAATGCATTCCTATGGGAAATTTGTATAAAGGAAAATTTGCTTAACATAATTTCATTTGGAACGAATTAATTCCTTTATACAAGGTACTACTGTATTTAAATAAAGGCACAAGTTGTGCTATGTAACAGTGACAGAAGCAGCAGCTTCTAGTCCATGTAACTTTCTTATCATCCATAATTCCATTCTGTTTCTGCATTAAGTTGCACATTTAAATTATGTCTTTAAAAACAATTTTAAATGTGTGTTTTCAATCTGTGTTTTAAGATGTAATTTGCCCCCAGATATACACTGTAACATGTATTTTCTTTAAGGCTTTTTATTTAAAGGTTGAGTTCTTTATGTTTGTCGCTTGTCATAAAGTGAAAAGGGTTGTTTCACAGCATTTGGAGGATAATTAGTTGTCCAGGATATCTAAACCCAATCCACGTTGTCTTCTAATTACTCTCTTGACTTCAAAGTGCTTTCTGACTAGCCACTTTATAATCCATTCCAAAAGGTATTCTGAAATTGATACTTTTGGATGCAGTTCATTAGACCTTGGGGATTTGGAATCAAGTTACAAGGCATTTCTTGACTATTTGTTTATCAATCTCTAGCTGAATCCTTTCCCCTCCATTTGTACTTCATATTTGTCAGGAGGCTCATATACACTGCCTTTTAGGAGAAGATCGCACTAAAGAACTGAACATCTATGCCTTTTCTTTCCCATTTGTTTTCATTAGAGATGGGCACGAAATGCCAAAATGGCATTTTGTTTCGTTTTTCATTTTTCTTTGCCCCAGTTCATTTTGTTTATTATGAAATAATTTTTTTGAAAAAACAAATTTGTTTCATATGTTTTATTTCAGTTTTTTTTTGTTTTTTGAACTTCCCACGGCCCCATCGGTGCTTTATTATTTTTATTATTTTTATTTTTTATTACTGCAAGTGCCCAGCAGGGGGCCCGCACTACAGCTGATCAGGATTTTCTTTTTTAAAAAAGCCCCAACCAGTTCTAGTGTGCCACATGCTCGGCGCTTTTTTAAAAAATTATTTTTATTTTTATTTTTATTTTTCTGCAAGCCCAGCAGGGGGGCTGCATGACAGCTGATTGGGGCTTTTTTTAAAAAAGGCCCTGACCAGCTGTTCAGCACTTTTAAAAAAAATTATTTTTATTTTTATTTTTTATTTTTTTCCCTGCAAGCCCAGCAGGGGCCCCACACTACAGCTGATTGGGGCTTTTTAAAAAAAGCCCCAGCCAGCTCTAGCATGCCCCATGCTTGGCACTTTTTTAAAAAAATATTTTTTTTATTTTTTTATTTATTTTTTCTGCAAGCCCAGCTGATCAGGGTTTTTTTTTTTTTTTAAAAAGCCCCAACCAGCTCTAGCATGGCCCCATGCTCAGTGCTTTTATATATATATTTTCCTGCAAGCGCCCATCAGGGGGGGCGCACTACAGCTGATCAGGGCTGGGGCATGGGAGAAACAGGTTTTCCCCATAGGAATGTATTGCTAATGCATTCCTATGCGGAAATGAAACGAAATGGAGCAAAACATAAATTTCTGTTTCGTTTAGTTTCCTTTCTCTTCCAGAGTGGGGTTCGTTATTCCTTTTGTTAGGGAACGAATAAAAAAATCATTTCGTGCCCATCTCTAGCTTTCATTGTTCTATCCCCACTCAGTAGCTGAGCTACTATTTCTCTTCTTTGCCTTTTGCTATACATGTAGCTGAAAAATGCTTTTGTGTGCATGCTGCTTTTAGCATCTCTAGCTAGCCTCATCTCTCAACACTCTGTCAGAAACCACTTCTATCACTAGAGGTACCCCCATTGGGAGTGGTTTGTGTTTGTGTTTGGGGGGTGCTATGTGGGCTGTCACACCGGTTGCAAAATCTTTAGCATTCATTCCCTTACCCTCTCCATCCCAAAAGCATGCCCTTATTGTCTCCCTGTCTGTTTCTGTTTCTTCCTCCTCTGCCACCATCTTGATACACACCAGACCTGGCTTCCCATCCAGCAGCTGGGCTTGCAATCTCAGTTGATAGGTGAAGGAATGGGCAGAAACAGAAGGCCTGGTACTTAGAAGGGAAACTCAGCTTGTCTAAAGCTGGCATTAGCAGAAGAGGAGGAGGAAGCAATGGCGGGACTAGATAAGGAGGCAACAGGGACACTAGGCAGGCCAGGGGGTTGCAAATGGGCAATTCAGCCTCACACAGTAGCAGATTGGGACCCCATGACACCAGATTCGGACCCATAGTGCTGGAATGTCCAATTGTAATGATGGAGGAGGAGGCATCAGGGCCATGTAGGGAGGTGATGGGATCCGTGGGAAAGTAGGAAGGCTGTAACTGAGGTGTAGCATAGGGAGCACAGAATCAATCAAACCAGGTACAAAGTGCCCGCTCCGACGCCGGCATCGGCTGGCGGGGCTTGTTTGCCTCCCCCAGGCAGGACTCACGCGAGACGGGACTTCGGGTCTCGCGAGGCCGGGAGGTGTCGCGGGAGCTCGCTTCCTTTGAAAGCGGGCCCCCGGCCTTCCCCCGGCCTCTTTTCGTCCCAGCAGCTGACCAGGAAGGAGAGAGGAGCCAGGTCAGCGAGGGACGGCGGCGGCGTGGACGAACGGCAGCAGCGAGGAGCGGCGAGTCGGCGGCAGCGAGAAGAGACGGCGACGAAGGCAGTGGCGAGCGGCGGCGGCGGCGAGAACAAGCGGCGAAGAGCGGAGGCGGCGGGGAGGACGCCAGCGGCGGAAGCCGCGAAGAGGACCGCAACGCCGAAAGCGGCGGCGGGCAGAGGCGGCGCCGAAGGCCCCAAGAGGCCGCCAGCGCAGAGAGCGGCGGCGGCGGCGAGCCCGGCGGCGGAAGCGGAGTCGAGGCCGGCGGCGGTGACCGGAGCGGCGGCGGGGAGCCCGGCGGTGGGGCCCGCCTACGGCGAGGAAACAGCGCGGCTGCATCGAGGAGGCCGGTGGCGGCGAGGGGGCTGCGGCGGCGCCGCACAACAGCAGGAAGGCCACCAGCGGCAGAGGCCGAGAGGCGGCCAGCGGCGGCTCCAGCAGCGGGCCCACACGGGGCCTAGTACAAGGAGCAGCAACACCAGCCACGGGTCGAGCAGCGTGGCAGACGACCAATAAGGCCGGCAGCCAATCCAGGACTCCAGTTGCAGGGCTCCTCGGGGGGGGCCCTGCTGAGGTTTGGTTGCGAGGGGAGCGCGGCAGGGGCGGGGCTTAAAGGAACAGGAGTCCCCCGGCAGAAAGGGAGGCCGGGGGTGACCCCCCCCTACGCACGGGGCGGCTCCTAGGGGTAACACAGGGGGGACGCTTTCCCTGCTTTAGGCCCGATTGGACCAGCGGGCCGGGGCCCGCACAAGTAGGCCGGGGCACCTGGGGCGGCTTGGGACAACAATTACATACACAAGGCAGAGGGGGGTGGTCGTTGGCTCTTGGGGCGACACCTGGAAGCGGTGCGTACGCCATGGCCCCACCGAATAGGCAAGCCAGGTCCAAGGGCAAGCGCCCGGCGAAGAGAGCGCCACCCCCACCTCAGATCTCCCCACCCGAGTCGGACTCGGAGGACGAGACTCTAGCAGAGCTGGAGCTCTTGCGGGCCAGGACAGCGGCCGTGGAGAGGGCAGGCGGTGCAGGACCTAGCACAGCGGGGGGAGTGTCCAGCCAGGGCGGGACCAACCACGATAGGCAGGCAGGGCGCATCTGCAAAGCCCGCAAGAAGGCGCGGGTCAAGGAATTGCTTCACGAACTTTCTCTGCGTTTAACAGCAATTGAACAGGGGCAGAATCAGATTAATGCAGCGGGTGAGCCATCGGGGTTGGCGGTTACGCCGGCGGTTGAGGCACCCGGACCAGTCGAGGCACCAGCTCAGGAGGACCGGGAAGAACGAGAGGGGCAACAGCTGGAGATTCAGCAGCAGCACGAGGCCCACCCCGCGCGACCTAGCAGCGCCCCGGGTGAGTTCCCCCAATTGCAGCAACCGAATGCGGGTTTGGGGGCTTGGCCATGGGACATTCTCCAGCGCCCGCAGGGGGTGGGCGGCCTGTCACACGGGGGGGTCATACCACAGCACAGCATGCCGGGTCCCCCAGCACCGGGAGGACAGGTGTTGTTCCCCAACCCCGAGGTAGTACAGCCGTACCAGGGCTTACAGGGGGCAGCTGGGAGCCAGGCAGCAGTCGGCAATGCGGGGGGAGGTCCCCTTACGCAGAGTGGGGCAGGACCAGTTAACCAATTTCCCATCTATCCCCCCCCACCACAACCCAATCAGGGTCAGCTACCTCCCGCCCAACCCAACCCGGGACAGCAGCCACTCCAACCGGGGGCGGGACTGCAGCCGGGGTGGGCGGCCTGGGTGCACCCTCCGTGCCCCGCCCCCGGGATCCCAATGCACACTCCACCGTACGGGGCATACCCCTGCACGGCGTACCAGCCAGGCTACCCGGGACCTAGTGCCATTCCGGTACACGCCATACCGTACGGCGATCAGGCACTCCCGCTGGGGGGACATCTAGCACCATCCACCAGGGACCGAATCCTCAGGGGTGAATATGTCGACATTTTCAGCCTGCTTAATACCGAGGTGGAGTACAAAGAGGGCGAGAGGGAGGATGAAAAAGATAAGGAGAGGCGCCTTAAAAGGAAGCCTGACAGGAATTGGCAGAATTGGCTATCGGCCTATTCCATCTATATGGCAGTAATTACGCGGGCCCAGCCCTGGCGAGCCCCGCCACTGATACAATATCAGGACCTGATCAACAAAGCACATATGGACTTTCCTGGTCACACCTGGCTCATGTATGATGAGCAGTTTAGGAAGCGAGCGGCCCAGGATCCAACACTTCGTTGGGACGTCCCACTCACGTCCTTGTGGCTTCAACTCATGACCCCCTCCCGGCCAGCAGCGGGTGACCGCTTCGATAGTGGCCATCTGATAAGGAAGTCCCTTCCCGGCAGCGCACCCCGCGGAAACGCGGGGCAGGTGGTTCAACCCCGCCTGGTATGTTGGGATTTCAATGGGAACAGCGGATGCGGGAGAAAGTCGTGCAAATTTAAGCACGAATGCTCTATATGTGGGGGTCCACATGCAGCAGTCAATTGTGCCAGGGCAAGGGGGAGTAAGGGGGGCAACCGCGACCAAGGTGCTAACGGCAGAGGAAACCAAGGGGGTGGTGGTGCGAAAGGGACCCAGCCCAATTAGAGTGGAGGTGCTTAGCCACTGGCTGGAGGATTACCCAAATAGGAAAGACGCCACCATTTTGTTAGAGGGATTCAGGGAGGGTTTCAGAATCCCTGCCACAGGCCCACGTAAGCCCACTACTGCGCACAATCTTAAATCATTGAAAGGTATGGAGAATGTGGCCCGGCAAAAGATTAATAAGGAAGTTGAGGAGGGTAGGGTCCTGGGGCCATTTAAGCATCCCCCTGTACCCAACCTTAGGATATCACCCCTGGGGCTTGTCCCCAAGAAAACCCCCGGCGAGTTCAGGTTGATACATCACCTATCATTCCCGGAGGGTGACTCAGTCAATGATGCAATACCCCATGAGTTAGCTACCGTACGATATACATCCTTTGACACAGCAGTACGCATGATCCGCGCCTGTGGGGTGGGGGCTGAGATGGCTAAGTGTGACATAAAGTCCGCTTTCCGCCTCCTACCTGTGCATCCCGAAGACGTGGAGCTTCTGGGTTTCCAGTTCGAAGGGGAGTACTACATGGATAGGGCCCTGCCTTTTGGGTGCTCAGTTTCATGCGCCGCTTTCGAGCGCTTTAGCACCTTTCTCGAGTGGAAACTTAGAAGTACCGCGGGGATGTCCACTACAGCCCACTACCTCGATGATTTTATATTTTGTGGCATTAAGGGGTCAGGCAACTGTCAGTTTCTCTTGTCATCATTTAGAGAGCTGTCTAGCCAACTGGGGGTCCCGCTGGCGGAGGAAAAAACCGAGGGCCCCGCCCCAGTCCTAACCTTCCTGGGCATAGAATTGGACACTTGGCAGCAGTCATCCAGGCTACCGCAGCCCAAGGTGGAAGACCTTAGGCGGAGGCTCACAGCCCTGCTGGGCAGGAAAAAGGTCACGCTTAGGGAACTCCAGGAGATCGTCGGCCATCTTAATTTCGCTTGCAGGGTCATAGCCCCTGGGCGCGCATTTTCCAGACGGCTTTGCACGGCTATGCGGGGCCTTACCAAGCCCATGCATCGTACTCGGGTCACCAAGGGCATAAGGAAGGACATCGAGGTGTGGCTTGACTTTCTCAAGGACTTCAATGGGGTTTCCTTTTGGCGCTCGGATATTCTGTTGCGGGGGGGGGAGTTCCAAGTGCACACTGACGCTGCTGGGGCAGCGGGTTACGGGATTTACTTCAGGGGCAGGTGGGCCCACGGGGCATGGCCTGACAGTTGGCATAGACGGGGCATAACGAGGGATTTAACCTTTCTAGAGTTTTTTCCCATCCTGGGGGCCGTGTGGCTGTGGGCGGAATCCTGGGCCAATTCCACGGTGACTTGCTGGTGTGACAACATGTCTGTAGTTCACATCATAAACAACCTAACAGCGAGATCGGAACGGGTCATGAGGTTGGTGAGGGCTTTCGTCCTGAAAACATTACAGTTTAATATCGTGGTGGTTGCTAAACATATACCAGGCTTAGATAACAGTTTGGCTGACGCCCTTTCCCGTCACCAGATCGACAGGTTCAGGGAACTGGCACCGCGAGCGCACCCCCACCCCGAGGAGCTACCGGAAGCGGTCTGGGCGATTGGCGAAGGGAGGCCGCTCGGGCCATTGGGCTTGCCCTGGCCCCACGGACGAGGAGAGGCTACGATGCGGTAGTCAGGGACTTCGAGTCGTTCAGGGCGGGGTTGGGACTACAGCCCTTATGGCCGGTGCCAGTGGAACATCACCAGCAATTTGTCGTATTCCTTTACAGGAGGGGGTTGGCACCGAGGTCTATTCAGGGGAAGCTGGCGGCCTTGGCTTTCCATGCCAAAACCAGGGGTTGCAGGGATACGTCAACCGATTTTAGGGTGAGGAAGATGGTGGAAGGCTACAACAGGGAGAGGGCCAGGCACGCGGATGACAGGTCCCCCATCACCCCCGAGATCATGAGGCGGCTTAATGCCGAATGGCCGGTGGTTTGCAAGGACGAATTTGAACAAGCGCTGTTCAGAGCGGCAGCCTCGGTTGCCTTCTTCGCGGCCTTGAGGGTAGGCGAATTGGTGGCCGGGGGTAAGGGCGACAAATCTGGTCTAGCCCTGCAGCGGGCCGATGCAGAAGTTGGCAAGGGTGGCCTGACCTTGCGGATCCGTAGGTCCAAAACGGACCAGGAAGGTAAAGGGGCTTCACTCGTGCTCGGGCCCTGCAAATTCAGCGATATCTGCCCAGTGGCCCTGATGAGAAAATATTTACTATTAAGGGGGCCGGCGGATGGCTACCTGTTTGTACACCAGGGCGGAACACCGCTTACTAAATACCAATTTTGGAGGGTTACGGCAATGGCCCTCGAGAGAGTTGGCGTAACAGGGACACGCTTCGGCACTCATTCGTTTCGAATTGGGGCAGCTTCAACGGCAGCACATCTGGGCTACGACCCGGCAAGTATTAAGGCGATCGGCAGGTGGAGGTCACAGTGCTATAAGGCTTATGTGCGCCCCCTGCCCACCCTGTAACGGGCAGCAGCGTCCCCACACTTTCCCCCCCTCTTTTTGGTCTGTTGCAGGTCGGGCGTGGAGTGGCCGGAGGAGGCGCATCTTGATCATCGGGCACAGCTATATATACTGGACGGCCCGCTTCGCAGCACAGTCACCATGGAGATCACAGCTCGGTCTGGGGGCCGCCGCCTGCGTGGAGTGGAAGGGCCGGCGGGGTTTGCGCTGGGCAGAAGTGCTACCCATGGCGTTTAGGTTGGCGGAGGGGAGACCACCGGACATCCTCCTCGTGCACGCGGGTGGCAATGACCTGGGCAAGCAGACGGGCAAAGCCCTTATTGTGGAAATCACGAGGGATTTGGCGCACTGGAAGGAGAGGTACCCGGGCTCCAAGGTGATATGGTCAACTATGGTGCCAAGGCGTAAGTGGGGGGCGCCAGGAGAGGAGGTGCCCTTGAACAGGGCGCGCAGGTTCCTGAACCGCGAGGTCTGTCACCACGTGCTCCGTTCAGGGGGGGCCGTGGTGGGACACCCGGGCATTGGTTTTAAAAATGCAGAGCTGTACAGACCCGACGGGGTGCACTTATCCGAGGCTGGATTGGCCATCTTCCTGGAGGACCTGAGGAGGGGGCTGCAGGCTGAGGTAAGCAGCCTGAATGGGGGTCACGGGTCATAGCAAGCTTGCCCCGTGCAGTGGCGGGTAGTGCGGGAAAAGCAAAATGGCGGGGAGTGAGAGCCACTAAGAAGCTGTAACCCTCCCCCCACCAACGGGCGCTGCAAGTCAGGTGATTACGGCGCCCGGGGGGGAGGGGTAATTACAGTTGCCACATCCGGGGTGGGGCCAAGCCAGAGGTTGGCACCCCACCTTCCGGAGGCGGTAAACTGGTGCCGGTAACGCAGTGAGCGCCATCGGTGTTATGGCGCCCGAGGGTGGCTCTTACTTTCTGAACAGCAACTTGCAGGGGGGGGGTCTGGGACCAGGCCCCCCTGGACCCGGAAATTCCCGCACTACTGCAGCCCCCCCCTTTGTTTGGTTAGACGTTGTCTGCTACGTGTGCATTATTTGTATTAATAAATCTGGCCCTGTGTTCAACCCACAAGCCTGTGTCTCGCGTGTATGTCTTCAGCCGTGGGGGGGCAAGTGCCCGCTCCGACGCCGGCATCGGCTGGCGGGGCTTGTTTGCCTCCCCCAGGCAGGACTCACGCGAGACGGGACTTCGGGTCTCGCGAGGCCGGGAGGTGTCGCGGGAGCTCGCTTCCTTTGAAAGCGGGCCCCCGGCCTTCCCCCGGCCTCTTTTCGTCCCAGCAGCTGACACCCACCCACCCCCCCTCGTATATTCCCTGTCAGGGCGAGAGTGCTGGTCGCCGTCGAGGGGCCGGATAGGAATTTTCTCCCCCATACCCACAATTGGCCTCCGGGCTGGGGTTTTTTCGCCTATCCCGTTCTGACAATAAGGGGGGGAGGTCGTTTGCTTAATTCGGCCAGTAGGGAGTACGTGTCGGGTGTGGCGGGTAGTGCGGGAAAAGCAAAATGGCGGGGAGTGAGAGCCACTAAGAAGCTGTAACCCTCCCCCCACCAACGGGCGCTGCAAGTCAGGTGATTACGGCGCCCGGGGGGGAGGGGTAATTACAGTTGCCACATCCGGGGTGGGGCCAAGCCAGAGGTTGGCACCCCACCTTCCGGAGGCGGTAAACTGGTGCCGGTAACGCAGTGAGCGCCATCGGTGTTATGGCGCCCGAGGGTGGCTCTTACTTTCTGAACAGCAACTTGCAGGGGGGGGGTCTGGGACCAGGCCCCCCTGGACCCGGAAATTCCCGCACTACTGCAGCCCCCCCTTTGTTTGGTTAGACGTTGTCTGCTACGTGTGCATTATTTGTATTAATAAATCTGGCCCTGTGTTCAACCCACAAGCCTGTGTCTCGCGTGTATGTCTTCAGCCGTGGGGGGGCAAATGTTTAGGGCTTGCCCCAGGTGCTGACAACCCACACTATGTCACTGTCCACTGGATATTTTCCCATCTCTCCTCTGGGTTTTTCCTTGAGGTAAACTCAAAGATCTTTAACATCCTCTGAAGATAAACAAATGAGATAATCAAAAGAAAGTATGTCCTGAAGACCCTGTTCTATAGAGAGAACAGATAATAAAGTCAACCTTTATTGGACTATAAACACAGTAAATACAGGCCCCTAAGTCAATTTGATATGTAGATTAGGGATGGGCACAAAATGAAAAATGAAATGCTGTTTCGTTGTGTCGTTATGTATTGAAATGAAATTAAATGAAACTACATGAGGAAGAAGCATTTTGTTACAGACGAAATGAAATGGTGTTTTTGTTGTTGAAATGAACCATTTCATTCCATCTGTAAAAGATGGATTAATAAAAGAAGTCATTTGCCAATATTCATAGACTGCAGTTTTAACCATAATATGTCTCTAGAAATAGAGTCAAATGCGGATTTAAAGTCTATGAAAGCAGCATAGAGAATCCCACCTTTGGGGGCTGAGTATTTACTAGCTAAATGATGAAGAACATGGCACTGATCAATTGTGGATTTTCCATGCCTAAAACCTGCCTGTTCTTCTACAAGAATATTCTCTACCCGTAACCAATCTTCTATTTTTTCCAACAGATGTCTTGCATATAATTTACTGATGGTAATTAACAAACTGATAGGACAATAATTGGCAGGATCCCTTCTATTTCCTTTTTTAAAAATTGGGACTATAATAGTGAATCCCCAGTCCTTTGGTATGCAAGGTGTTCTATCGATCCAGGTATACAGGGTAACTAGTATAGAAGCGCACCATTCGGCATTTGCTTTAATAAGATCCGATGGAATATAGTCAGGCCCTGGGGCTTTACCTGGTTTACGATGACCGTAAATAAAATTTCATTCATTCATTCATCTGTAAGCCACTTGGGGGAGGGAAAAAGTTTTTTAAAAAAAGCTCTGGGCTTTTTTAAAAAATTGTTTTCCTCCCCAAGACCTGTGCACCAGCTGATAGGCGCTAGGGTGGGGAAATTTTTCCCCACCTCAGTGCCGATCAGCTGGCAGGAGGGGCTTGGAGGGAGGGAAAAAAACCTATTTTCCCTCTGCCACTTTCCAGCCCCTCCCATTTGTTAGTTGTTTGTTTGCTTGTATTTATTTTTTTTTTGAAAAAAATCATATGAAACAAAAAAAATGTGGGGGGATGAATGGAAACGAAACAAAACATATTTTTTTCATTTCATGCCCATCCCTAATGTAGATTCCTTATCCAGGATTTTCAAGGTAGAGAGCACTCAAAAACAGTTTAACATTCCCTTCTTCCTGGGGCTCCCTTGAACTGTGCAGCCTGCCCCATCCTGTATAGTCTGGCTCTCCTACTGGGAAGCTCAGTGGAAAATCAAGCTTCCAACTTCCAACTCCATCGCCATCTTGCTGATCCACGTAGGTATGCAGGCAGTTCACTATTGCACTAGAACTGCTGTACATTCCTTTGCAACAATGGCTAATCTGCAAGATGTGCTTTCTGTTTTATAAACTGACATTGTGGGTAATGTCATGGCTACCTTCCTATAACCTGTTTATTTGGGAGAATACCCCATTGAACTAAATCGGATTTGCTTGAGCAGACATACATACAGGTATCACCACATTGTTAACAATTGAGCTTATTCCCTGCACATGGAATGAGTATATGGCAGTAGGCGGCCATTTTATATCCTATGTGGTACTGGATAGGTTCATGTGGAGAATGAGTTTTGTGGCCTAAGTTCTGCTGCACAACAGCATTTATTAGGTTCTAAGTACAGTACATTCAGTATGTTAACTTCTTGTATGGACTGGAAAAGTTGCAGCTTTTCTAACACTGAGCAATTGTGTTATTTATTTCATTGGAGATTTCTGACTTGGATCAGAAGGCATCATGATGGGGAAACTTTGCTCTGAAACAGTCAGAAGAAACTAATGCCTAATTTTATAATATATAACATCTGTATAAAACCTCCAAGTGTTCAGAGCACTTAACATTCTTATTTTGTTCTGTCCCCTACAGTTACCCTCTTGGTTGCTGTCTTGAGGCATGGTCTATCTGCCTAATCGAGCTATATGTATAAGAGTCTATGTTAAAAATGATGATAGTAAATCAGTGGTATGGCAGGCAGACAGTATACTAAACAAAAGGCTGAACAAGACTTGGTTTATTTAGCAAGTTATTGGACAAGGCCCATCTGGCTTCCATATGCATGTTTATTCTGCAAGTTGTTTTTTATAACCGGGGAAACAGATGGGGGATGTGAAGCCTATATGCTCAGGACAGTTTCCCCTCATCACCGGTAAAACTTATATGATTTTTGGAACACTGATCTAGGAATTTACTGAGCCTGTCTGTTGCATTTTGATACATATGCCAATTTCCTTCACCCAGAACCATTTCCTCATTATCACTGCATGAATGTCTCCCAGTTGAAAATCCAGCACTCTAACCATTACACCATACAGGCTCTAATAGATAATTGATTACTTATAATCTTATATGAACGATGCCAAGCCTGAAATAGAGCAAATGTGCTTACTTTATATGATACACCTTTTGCCTAATAAAAAACATTAAGAGTACTGGGATACAACAATTCAAACAAACCAACAAACAAAACCATCAGTCCCGCCAACTCATTTTAATACGTAATGTATAATTTTTATGTAATTGTATCTCAGACAATGTAACTGTTTTGCAACATGGATTGTGTTTGTTGTGTTAATTTCAATTTATGTTTATTTATCCTTATTGTCAAATGTTGTCATGTTGCCAGATAGTTGTGAAAGAGCAGGGGGTTGGACTTGATGGCCTTGTAGGCCCCTTCCTTCCAATTTCACTATTTTTTGATTCTATGAAATTTAATCAACAAACAAACAAAAAAATTAGAAGATATGGCCGTGGAAATGGGAACAATGGGGGGAAAGGGTAGGATAAGAGCACTCCCCTGCTGTGTATATTGAGTCTACTTTGCTGTAATATTCTGTGAACATGCCTCAACATCATCTAAAATGAGCACACCCACTGAAGGTGATTAAGGTTGAAAACCACTGACCTAAATATTCCGTTGCTATTAATATTCCAATTCTATTAACTTGTTGTATGGGTTCCTATTTATCACGAACGACAACAGGAACAGGGAGGCAGCAATAATAGCAATAGAACATGCAAGTCTGTGATTCTTTAGAACATAATCACTTTTAAAGGCCATACTAATTCTGAAAAAAGTAAGAGCTATGGCATAGACTTTAAAGGTGTCTGCTGTTTTAGCACAAAAAGTAATTTTTCCCTTTTGAGTCATTTCACATAAAAAGATTAATAATTTACGTATGTTGCTATGACAACTTGGTATCAAAGTACAATAAGTCTAGACACGGCTGTTTCTGCCCTTTGAAACCAAAATTGACTGTAAATATCAGGTTTTGAATCCAGCTGCCAAGAATAATTTACTAAAAAATTAAACTGTGAAAAAATTACTACTTACTACCATAAAACTTGATTTTCAAACCTAGTAGAACATTAATAATTATAATTAATCTTAATGGTATTAGTTACAGTCAGCTGGAAATTAAGATATAAAGGGACTGAATCCCACTGACGCACACAGTACCTATATAGGCAGTAGTGAATACAGGGGAATATATGCAAATATTGTAGGAATATATGCAAAGATCAAGGGATAGTTAAATTAGTTCTTTTTTCCCCATCTGTTCTTATTTTGAATTGTTAAATGGTTTTGATTTATCGTATTTGTGCTTATTTGCTTATTTGTTCTTTTTATTATTATGATATGATTATTTACCTCATGTTGGTCTGATTGATTAGTTTTTAATTTACTATTTTAAGATTCTTAATCTGTTTTTGTATTTTGCTTATGTATGTAAACCACCCCGAGTAGCTTTTTTTGCTAGATGGCAAATAAATAAACAAATAAACAAATAACAGCATGTCTAAACTGTCTGTGCTCTGATTAACAATGCCACTAATTTTCGGTCCCACTGCTTGGGAGCCTCTCTTTGTGCTTGTGGTGATGGTTGGGACTTGATTTGCAATGGGAAGTAAACAAACTGGTTGCCGGCTACCTGCTCACAGCCCTGATGGAGCTCCGGGAGACAATGGGCATGTATGCACTAGCTTAAAAGGAACCTTGGCTGCAATAGAATAAGACCTTCCATTCACTGAGGAGAGGAAGTTATGGATAGTTTCCCTGGCAGAGTCAACCAAAGAAAAGAAAATTCTTAGTATATATCTGAATTCACATCAAGGTTTCAATAAATTGAGGCTGGATTACAAAATAAAAAGGGGTTGAAATGGGGAATTGCTGGGATATCGTTTGACTTGGACAAGCTGTACGGAGGGTGTTGTATGAGGAACCCGGATTCAAAAATTATGGTATCCAATTGTAGTCCTCTGATTTTTCTCTGACCTCTGACCAAGCAGCAGATACGGATGGGTCTATGCCCCTTCTTAACTGCTGTTCTCCCACAGGGAGGCAGGAACTGTTTTTTTTTTTTAACTAAGAAAGACCTTTGGGGAAAGGAATTAGGGTGATATGGATAGGCCTTTTTTATGTTGGGAGCTAAAATTTCATTTATTGATGTGTTGTATAAAATTTGCTTTTATTTTTAGGAAATGCTGTTTCTTCACAAATACCACCGTTTTCAAGCCCCCCCTTTCTTTTTTGCTAAGGTGGACACTGGAGAGGATGGAAGATCTTTTTGGTATGTTTCTGTTAAATGATTAATGTTTATAAAAATAAATTCCAGTTTTAGCGTGCTCCTGAGAGTTCCTGAATATTACATATTTGAAAAATACCTGTCCTAATGGAATCTCAGTTCCAAATGTCATATGTTCTTTGTAAGCCAAATTTAAACTCCTTCTTGAAATTTTAAATATTAAAAACCTTTCAGCTTTACAATGCATTCTTCATGCCACTTTCTTTTCATGTCAGTGAAGAGTAGACGAAGGCTACACAGGTGAAGTAAGTTTTCATTTTAGGTTAGAAAAAAATGCTCAGTATTTTTCCACAGATATTTGTGAAGAGATCATTCTTAAATGTCACCCAAAGAAGATGAGAATTTCAATAATCATTTTGTTTGGCTATCATATGATACATGTTATTTCTCGCCCGTGTCCACTTTGGTAACAATAATTCCATTATTCCATTCTTTTGACAATACATGTAGTGGTTTCTCCCCAATCTCAGTAAATATCAGCTGCCAGCCTTCAGGATGACAGAAAGAAAAGAAGGACTCCTTTTTCTCTAATAAAAGAAGCTTAATTTGTGTAAAGATTACTGCGAGATTACTGCTTAGGTCCCCCCCCCCCATAGGGCTGCAGCTTATCCTTTTTTCCATTTCCTGAAAATTTCACATTGGATAAGACAGGATTTTACAGATACATTTTGAGACATCATGGTTATGCAGTGGAATATAAAGATGAGATCTGAAAATCCTCATGAACAATAACAGTTTAACATTTGCTGTTTAAAATATGCAGGGCAAGGAAAATAGCATGAATCATGTTTATGAATAAGAAATCATTGCCCTTCAAAATAATCTTTATGGAAAGGATAACTGATTTTTAATTTAGCAGCCATAATTCACTTGCATTTGCTCCCCAGAGAGAGACTCCTTTGTTGGCTGGTGTGCCTTTTTCATTGTGAATACAGTTACTGTAGGCTATGTCACTGTAACACAGTGGATGGTCTCGATGTGGCCATGTCCCTCTAAGGCGGTTACTTCACGTCCTTCTTTGTTCTGTGACTAGTTTTGTACCATGACAGCGCTGGTCACGATCACATGGTTTGTCCCTGTTTCCGTGTTCCCATGGTCATGATAACTGTCTCGTGACAAGTGTTACCTCACAGTCTTGTACTGTGACAAACACTGAATTTATCTAGCTTTGTCCCCCCCCCTTTTGGGGGGGGGCTTAAAATTCTTTTTCAATATTTCAATTCTAAAAAGTCAAAATAATTTTTAAAAACCCACCTGGACACAGTTTTCTGAAAGAAACGAATATTTTGTTGCATGACATTCATTGCTACATGGTGTCTTGTCTCAGAACAGAAAGCGGGAACAAAGAATTACAAGGGAAAACCCTATCCCAGCACCAGGTACAGAATTGTCGCGCTTAGCTCCCGTTCCAGGGGCATGGTCAAGACAAATTTCAGTAGTTGCACGACATATGTTAAGTAACTTTTTTGTACCACTCCTAAGTGCAACATGAACAGAGACAAAATGGACGTGAAGTAACCACCAAAATGTACGTGAAGTAAATGCAGTGGAGGGCATCCTTGCAAGACTGGCTGAGAGGTTACCTGGAAATGGTGGCAGCAAGGGAGGTTGCATGAACAGCCTGTTGCTTGGCAAGAACGAGGTATAGAAGCAGTGACTCAGTGATAGAGGTAGTGATTAAAAGTGGCTATTACTGCTTGGTCTCACCAGTGCCCTGCCTTGTGGGTGAAGGTCTGAAGGAGGGGTCAGGGACACTAAACTCATCCGCCCTGCCTCAGTGTGGTCCTGGAAGTCTGGGAAGGGCCAGGGAGCTGGCAGCTAAAGGGCAGCTAAATGCTGCTCAGGAGAGGCAACTGTTCCAGCTGGAAAATGGCCCTTCCTCACTTTGGCAGGGCATAATTCTCAGACCTTAGACAATCCTTGTAGCTAAGAGGCAGCTGATTCCTCTTAGACAATCCTTGTAGCTAAGAGGCAGCCGATTCCTTGGGGTGACCGCTTGGCTGCCTTTTTCAGCCTCTTTGTCTGATGGCTCCCAGTCCTGTCTATTCACAGAAATATTGGCCAAGGGGACTTGCTTCTCAGATTCTTTTCTCCAGAATGATGCAGCTACTGACTCTTCATGCCGCTGGGATAAAAAAGTGTTCTGCTTATATATCACCACATAGCACTTCAAGCACTCTCTTGGCAGTTTACAATTTAATTTTGCAGTCTACACTAGAGATGGGCACAACTAGGGAAAATGACGTTTTCGAGTTGTTGTGTGTCGGAGGCAGTCCGTTTTGGCTCGTTTCCGTTTTTCGCGAAATTTCGCAAAAATTAGTCGGTTCGTTTTTTCGTTTTTCGTTGTCGTTAGTACTGGTTTGGGGGGGTAGCGGGCTCCTGGAGGGAGCTGCAGGAGTCAGCCAGAGCCACAAGTGACGGACTGGCAGACTCTTTGCACCCGCTGTGTCTCATGTACTTGCATGTAGTGCAATGCAAGTAGATCTGGCTTAGGGTTAAGACGGGTTAGCGCAAGGGCTAGGGTTAGGCTAGTTACGGGTGAGGTTAGGGTGAGTATTGGGGTGCACCTCTGGGTGCCTCTCTGACCCACTTAGAAGGACAGTGTACTGTGGCGTATGGTTTAGGGTTGGGGTTCGGGTTCGGGCTACGATTAGTGGGCTGTTTATGCCTGATTGGCACATCCCAGAAGTCTCTGTGGTCAACCTGGCCAAGTGGCCATGCGATTGGTGGAAAATTTGCATGGTCTACTCCCATCATTGCAAATGTGCAGGTGTAAAAAAATAAAATAAAATAAAATAAAATAAAATCAACGGAGACTTTTTTTGCAAGAAAAACCCACTGCTGCTACTGTAAAAATTCAAGCATTTAAAATAGCTAATTTTCGAATGTTTCTGTTGTGCTTTGGTGGGGTTTTGGGCAACGATTTCAAAAAAAATATTGTGGTCGCCATTTTGGATCCCCCGCACTGCATGGCAAATGGATGTGCCCTCCCAGCCTGGTACAGTCAGCAAAACCTGACCATGCGATTGGTGGAATGGCTCCAAAACTTTGCATGGTCCACTCCCATGACTCAACTGCAGGAGGAATAGATCCTTCTGAACCCTGAAGCTTCCAGCCCAGCTTGTGTTATTGATGGAGCAGGTGCCTTGTTATCATCTCTGCTCACGAATAAAAGGAATTGTCTGCCAAACTGAAATAGTCTGAGTCTTCTATCTGGGATATGAATCATTGCGAATGCGCAGGTGTAAAAATAAAAATAAAATAAAATAAAATAAAATCAACGGAGACTTTTTTTTGCAAGAAAAACCCACTGCTGCTACTGTAAAAATTCAAGCATTTAAAATAGCTAATTTTCACATGTTTCTGTGGTGCTTTGGTGGGGTTTTGGGCAACGATTTCAAAAAAAATATTGCGGTCGCCATTTTGGATCCCCCGCACTGCATGGCAAATGGAAGCGCCCTCCCAGCCTGGTACCAGCAGCACAGCAGTAGCAATAGCCAAGGAGAGGGGGGCGGGGAAACCCCCCCCAAATAAAACACCCTTCTGGCCTGGTAGGTGCCCTCAGACAGTTTTCGCCTACTTTTAGGGCCGGGAATCGGGTTTTTTTTAACTTTTAAAAACTTTTTTTCTGTGCCGCTTGGCATTGCGCGATCGCCGCGATGCAAGTAACGAGCACGACAAATCAGACCAAATTGTTCGTTCGTCGGTTCAAGCTCGAATTCTGGCGGAGTAATTCCCGTTACCGTTTCCATAGAGTAACAGATACGAGTAACGGAAACGGAAACGGGAATACCGCTAAGTCGTGCCCATCTCTAGTCTACACATTGACATCCCTCCCCAGCTAGATGGGTACACATTTTACCAACCTCGGAATGATAGAAGGCTGAGTCAACCATGAGCCAGCTACCTGGGATTGAACCCCCAGGTCGTGAGCACAATTTTAGCTGCAGTACAGGCATTTAACTACTTCGCCATGGGGCATTGGTTAACACAGTCCCTTGTCATTCAGCTACTTACCTTCTACCTCATCCTGGACCTGTAGCCACCCACCATATTCTACTGCCTGTCCAGCAAGCCTTCTTCCTGTCCTTTGGTCAGAGCTGGTCAACATTCAGTGAGACAACTAACCCACCCCCTGAGAAGGTGCCCTTTCTTTTGTCCATAGTATGCAGGGCTGACTCAACTGCAGGAGGAATAGATCCTTCTGAACCCTGAAGCTTCCAGCCCAGCTTGTGTTATTGATGGAGCAAGTGCCTTGTTATCATCTCTGCTCTCGAATAAAAGGAATTGTCTGCCAAACTGAAATAGTCTGAGTCTTCTATCTGGGATATGTCCAGAAGGATCCAAAACAGAGGTCATTGTTCATTTCACAAACTATGCTAGCATGAAAAGCGTCCCAAGGGGAACTTCATAGAGTCACCTCACTCCAGATGTAAAGAATGCTAAATTCCTTGTTAAGAATCAATTGAGGGCATTTTGCATTCAGAACAAACTTCTATAGTAGGAATTTTAAAGCCTGGTAAGATTACCTGCCTCCAACCAGAGTGAGACAAAGAGCTCTTTTTTCTCCTCAAGCCTAGTCCAAATAGCAAACCATGGCCGTTACTTTACGAGCCGCTCGCTTCGCGGCTAGCCTTCTTTTCTGTGCGAATCGATCGTTTCAGTCCGCACGCTCCTCCTTTTTGGCTGCGATGCCACCCCGACCACGCCCCCTTTACCGTGCTCCAAGCGGGGCGAGTGGTTCCCCTGGCTGCTGCCGGGAATCTTTTCGCTTCGCATCTTGCTTCGCTCCCAACGTCACGTGTGGTCTCGGTTTTTGGCTTTTATTTCAAGTTTTTTTAAAAAATATTCAAACAGGGATATTGATGCATCGCTATATCGTTTCATCGCTTTGCGCTGTTACTTCCTCACTCGAGAAGGGGCGGCGGCGGCGGCAGGAGCAGGAGGAGCCGCTGCCGCCTCGCCCGGCCAGAGCAGGGCACCCGGGGCAGGCAGCGTGCAAGCGGCGGAGGGCGGGCGGCTGTGCCATGAGGGGCTCCCCCCGAGTAGCAGCGGCGGCGGCGGGGGGGGGGCTGCCAATGATGCCAGGAAACAGTTGAAATCAGTAGAGCCATTGCAACTGACAGTCCAGCATCAGTGCATCGATACGCCGTCGGTAGGATTTTTTTTAAAGGACGGATGGGAAATAACGAACATTGAAAAGTGGCATGCGAATGCGAAGGGAGCACGTGAGGTTGTGCTCGAATCGGTCCTAAAACTGCAGCTCATGAGTACTGAGAAACAGGGACGGGAGCGAAGCGAGAACACGTGACCGCCACGTGACCGCCTCCGAATTCAAATCGAAGGCAATATCGCTGCGGAGCGCCGCGCCTCGTGAAGTAAGGGCCCATGTCTCTAGAGTTCTTTTCCTCTGAGAAAAAAAAACATTTATACAGCAAGCACAGAAGGACTAGCTGGTTATTAAGGAAGATGCCAGCCACCCATTCAATCCTCCAGTCTTGGAAATAAAGCAGTTGTCATCCTTCATTGGGGCAAGTTTCATACTTTATAAATTGTGCAGTTTGCATCAAAATGATAATTTTGTAGAAAAAACTATTTCTCACTAATGCAGGGTCATTATAACAACCAACAGGATGCATAAAACAGTCTTTTGTGTAGAACTAGTGACCTTTCTCTGTGAGAAGTAAAGCACACACACAACATGCACAGCAAAAACAACAACTGGTTCTTAAACAAGAAATTAGTCCACAAATGCTTCTAGTACTCAAAAGTCCATAAAGCATGTTGGCATCATTTAAAGCAATTTATATTATATGTGTTATATTGCATTATTTGTACTGTTTGCACTGTTATGTTTTATTTGACTGCATATGGAATGCCTTCTTTCTTTATCTTCCCCATTTGTTGTCAAGGGTGTCATGAAATACCTTGCCCTCCCACCAAATGAGGAAAATAATTCACAATGTAAAAATAGACAAGAACAGATTTTAGCAGATGTACAGGAAGGATTCTGATTGAGGTTGTCTCCCTTCACACAATGACTATCTGTTATCTATCTGGGACTCTTTTTCTGTGTTAGCTCTCTGATAAATAAATTAATTAATCACATATGGGGGAAATGGCATGAAAAACATTACTCCTTTCCTCAGTTTGTTCCTTATAAAACACCCTTCCTCCTCTCAGTGAAAGCTCCCTTCCTCTGAGCTCAAAATGCTCTCCCTTTCTAAAGCTATGGACCCAAAGAAGTGAAGGTGGATAATTTGACTGATGTAAAAAATTGCCTTTTTATCTCCCATCCCTTTATTTCATGAATAGCACACCACCTGCTGCGTAGCATGGAGACAGACAAATAATTCTATTGATCTGTGAAAAGCTCTGGAACATTATTGTGAATAAAAAGGTAACATAAACACTCCTTTCTCTCCAAGACTTGCTGATAATGTCTGCTCCCTTTCTTATGCGATTTGACACTTAACAATTAGAGAACCCTTTCTGGTAATGACACGTGTCTTCAGAGTACCTGAGTTACAAATGCAATGATTTAGCAGCATCCTAAACCAAAAGAGGACATTTCTGTATTGCCATTGAACATTGATAATCATGCCTTCAGTAAACAATTGGCCCACCTTTGGTTTTAATCACTGTTTTAAGAGGTCTAAACTGAAGCATATGGTTGTGACATTGGTTTTAGAGTTGTTACCATATGGTTTTAATAGAGTGCAAACAAATATAGTGTCTGATTACATAGACATTCCAATCCAAGCCTGTATTGCTAAGGTGACAATAACGCGAGTACTTTTACATACCAGATTCCCAGCATCTAGGCCACGTCCAACAAGAAATGTCTGTTGATGGTTTTGTGCAATCCTTGATGCATTTATTGGACTGAACCTTCTAAACTGTGTGAAGTAGCCATGGGTCAGCACTGTGCCCAAATGAACTGTGCAGGACAAGTGCTCTGGTCACAAACAGGCTGTGATTTTGGTGGAAGGATGATAGCTGGAATAGTCCTCATCTTATATTCCTGTAAAAAAAGCCCTGATTTCAGCAAGGATGGATTTATGAGAGCCATATGGTGTAGTAGTTGGTAGAGTGACAGATTAGGACTCAGTCTATAGAAACTCAATGGGGGGTAAGGGATTGACACTGGTAAACCCACACCTGAAATGTCTCACTTACCTAGAAAGCCCTATTAGAATTCTTATGAGTTATACAAGATGGCACATATAGCACATAACAGTCTATTTAGCCATTTTGATGAAAGGGGTATGCAAAGATGTGTAAGGGCCAGGGGACTGTATGTATTGTCCACGCACCGATGTCCATGTATGTGTCACACTGCCCCCATAGTTTCTGCCTTTTCCACATGGAGCAAAGATCTGAAAAAGGATTCTATTGGTGGTTGCTTGAGCACTTTAGATCCCCTTCCCTGAGTTTACCCCTCAATCTCCATCAGAGGGCAATGTCCTTTTAGAGACAAAACCCATACACAATCATGTAAGAGTGACCCTTCATCTAACTGATTGTTTCCTGACAACTGGGAGAGGCTCTCTGCCTGACTGCTTTGGCTTATTCTTGTTCAGAGTGGGTAGTTCTGTTATTCGGGAAAGCGGACCTTGAAATTACCTTTGGAACAATGTTACCCTACTGTCTTTTCAGGTACCATTCTCAGATGAATAATGGAATAGGTTATGATAATGGGGATATGTACTAATTTTGGCTAAAGCTCAGTTTACTAACCAAAATTAGCCTGATTGGGATCAATTTTTAATGCAGGCCAGATAGAAGTAGAATGGACATACAGTATTTCATTCTGGGGCAAAGCATAGTGAATGAAGGTTAATTCAAATCCAAGGCACAAACTGAAGTGATTTCATATCTAAACTGCTTGTGCTAACCAACGCTCGAGAATGTGCCAATGGATTTGTTGACATTCACTCGTGGCACCAGGCCTGGAAGTGGATCACTTGCTGAAACCAAGCAAGCTGCACTTGGAAATGAGAGTAGTGTGATGGTCTGACTAGGTACTGCCATCAAAAAAGAAAACTAGCAAAAGTATTGATTGCATGCATATATCTGCTGTGTGTTAAATCCTTGTGGACAGAATATTAAATTGTTCTCTTCTGCTTATAGGAACTCAGCCAGTCTGATAACAGGTTTTTCTTTTGTTCAGTACCATCACACTTTAGAGATGGGCATATTTTACACAAAAAAAATCTGACATCAACAGAATGTAAAGATGATAATGGGAATTGGCCAAGGCATACAGTATTTGTTATCTAAAATAACAAAGAATAGAGTCATAGAATCATAGAGTTGGAAGAGACCTCATGGGCCATCCAGTCCAATGCCCTGCCATGCAAGAACCCTCATCAAAGTACCCCTGACAGATGGCCATCCAGCCTCTGCTTAAAAAGCTCCAAAGAAGAAGACGCCACCATGCTCTGTGGCAGCATATTCCACTTCTGAACAGCTCTAACCATCAGGAAGTTCTTCCTAATGTTCAAATGGAATCTTTTTTTCTGTAGTTTGAAACCATTGCTCTGAGTCCTAGTCTCTGAAGCCATGGAAAACAAGCCAGCCCCCTCTTCAATATGGCATCATTTCAGATATTTAAACATGGCTATCATATCCCCTCTCAACCTTCTTTTTGTAAGACTAAACATTCCCAGATCCCTAAGCCACTCCTTGTAAGACATATGTTCCAGAGCTTTAATCATCCTGGTCACCCTCCTCTGGACCCACTTGAGGTTGTCAACATCCTTTTAAAATTGAGGAGTGCAGAACTGTATACAGTACTCTAGGTGGGGTCTGACCAGAGCAGAATAAAGTAGTACTATTACCTCCCTTGCTCTAGAAACTATGCTTCTGTCGATGCAACCAAGAATCATATTGGCTTTCTTGGCCATCGCGTCACACTGCAGACTCATGATCAATTTGTGATCCACCCAGAGTCCCAGATCCTTTTTACAAACACTATTCACCAGGCAGGTCTCTCCCATCTTATATCTATGCAATTCATTTTTTCTGCCTAGATGCAAGACTGTACATTTCTCCCTGTTGAAACTCATTCCATTTGCTTTGGCCCAGCACTCTAATATGTCAAGGTCCTTTTGGATTGTCATCCTATCCTCTAGGGAATTAGCTACCCCTCCTAATTTGGTATCATCTGCAAATTTAATCAGTCTACTCTCTGTTCCTTTATACAAGTCATTAATAAAGATGCTGAATAGCACTGGACCCCACAGTGGGGCACCCCACTGGTCACCCCTCTCCAGGCTGAGGAGAAGCCATTTACGACCACCCTTTGAGTATGATCAGTCAATCAATTACAAATCCACCTAAGAGTAGCATTATCTATCCCACATTCTACTAACTTCTTTGCAAGTATGTCATGGGGAACCTTACTGAAGACCTTACTGAAATCAAGATAAACAATGTCCACAGCATTCTCCTCATACAGCAGGCCTGTAACTCTATCAAAGAAAGAGATCAAATTAGTCTGGCATGACTTGTTTTTGAATCTCATATTGTTGTACCTCAGAACTGGAGCCGCTCACTGTCTCTATCCCCCCTCTCTCTTCCACACACATGCACGCACACACACCCCACCACCACCACCATGCTTACACCCCTGCAGCCCCGTATCATTTGACTATGACACATGTTAGGATAAAAGATCTCTTATTTTTAGATCTGTCAAATCTTCATTTTGGATTCTTCTTAGTGAGAATAAAATGGAAGAGGAACTAGGTAAAGAATTAAAGATCAGCTTTAAATTATTATGAATGGAAAAAAATATGAGAATCAACTAACAAAATGAAGTTTCTGCTCTTTTGCCTCCTGTGGGCTAGCAAATGATAAGTGAGGTCAAAAAGAGGAATGCTTCCTAAAATCTATTGTTTGCTTTTGCTTGATTTCTTCGTTGCTGTACGATTATCTGTTGGAAAAAGCCTTCCTTCAGCAGCCTTTAGGGAAATGTTCTTTGTTTTTAAAAGTCTTTTATTTCATGCTGCGAAAGAAATGAAGCAATTTGATATGATCCTTTTATCCAACAGAACGGGCATCACTTCTTTATTTTCAAGGATGAGCATTTAAAAACACACACTGTAAAACATACTTTGGTATTGAAACCATAATTAAATGCACTTGTCAATCATTCTTAACCTACTGCGGTATGGCTGTGGCATTTTATCTAAAGGAGGAAGATTAAAGGCTTTGATTGAAATGAAAGGACATATAATAAGAAAATTATAATACATGTTATTAGAATTGTGGAGAAGGGAGAAAGAAACAAGGGAGAAGCAGCAATTACCAATATTTGATTTTACATTAGGTTAAAGAATTATATAAGGAAGGGTATTTGAACAAAAGTAACAATTTCTCATCTCCCTTTGTTTTCCATTGAAATAATGTCATCAATTTCATTTCAATTTTAGGAAACCTCTCCCCCCCCCCCCCGAAATTCTACTGTGAACACAAATGGTTGAACAAAGATGATGGAATTGGCAATACGGACATTTGTGTTTTCAGTCTATAAACTCTTAAGCTGCTTAGGAACAACCCCCCATCTATTCCAGTGGGAATTGTTTCCAAGTAAATGTGCATAGGATTGTGCTATTAAATGCCTATTTATAAAACAAATGTTGCTCTCCATTCAGTTGGAAGCCTTTAGGCCAGTGTTTGGAAATAGCTTGTTACTAGAGCAGTGTTTCCCAGCTCAAGAGCTGTGACCCCCCAAGGGCTTTTTTGGGGGGGTCGCTTTATATGTATGGGAGTTCAATAATTTCTCCCTTGAGCTTTCTGAGTGGGATATTAAAGTATATGTGTACACATGAGAAACAGGCCCTTTCGGGGTGAAAGAAGCCTCCACTATACTTTTTGGGAAGATATGTCAGCATAAATATATAACTGCCGCTGCAAAAAAAGGGGGGGATTTTTAACTATGATGTGTTACTTCTGGAGAGTCATACAAGATGAGTCAAGTGGGGGGAAAGTGGGACAACAATCAGCAGCACACCTCTGCTGTAGTGGTTACATGGAGAGCTTCATGCTGGTTTCTGAGGGGGATTCTTTCTGCATGAAGGATTTGCCCTCTCCCTGGGTACCACAATGGTATTCTGCCCCATGGCCCTACTTTGAAGTCCTTCGTCTTTTCTTCACCCTACATCTAACCTCTCCTAATCAGTTCCTTGCCTGGTGTTGGTGGCAGTGGAGTCAGCAGCAGGAGCAGCAGGAGGGTGAGCAGCAGGAGCTTGGATGTTGACACCATGTCAGGGAACAATGATGACAGCTGCCCTGGTGGATCTTCTTCAGTGTTTCTACATGGTAAAACAAACACAAGGAACAGAATGACTCGAGGTTGGCTTTAAGAAGTACTTTTAAAGCTGATTGTTCAGGTGCAAGTTCAGCCATCTCATAAAATATTTGGTTGGAATTATGTTCCCCCCCCCCAAAAAAAAAGTGTTTTAATGTGCCATCTTTAATCCATTAAGATCCGTTTGTGCATGTGTGTTGCGGAGTATGTGTGTGTCACATGTTACTGCACTATTATAAGAAGGGGTTGTGACTTGAAAAAGGTTGGGAGCCATTGTATTACAATGTTTCCTGGGTCATAGGGTCATCTAGTGGCACTACTTGGAGCAGTCACATGACAGTAAATTCACAGTACAAGAAGCCACTATGCATGGAAATAAGCCAAAAAAGAAGTATTCAAAGTTCAACAAATGACAAATGAAAATCGATATACTGGTATACCTACTAGAGATGGACACGAAATGACCAATCTGTCGTTACCGTTATCCGTTACCGTTACCGTTATGTAACAGTACGAATAACGACCGTTTGGACGGGCCAGGCTCGAACCGAATAGAACCAAGAAAATCCGTTACTGGCCTGGCCGCCTGATAAGTCCTCTGCTCCTACCTGCTGCCAGTGCTGCTGGTGGTCTTCCTGGTCCAGTCTTCCGGCTTCCGGCTTCGGGGGTGGAGTCGAGAAGGAGCTGAGATCTGGTCTCTGTGCGCAGAGACCGGATCCCAGCCCCACTCGACGCCCTCCTCCACCATGGAGCTTGACAGCCCGCTGGCGCAGGGCTGTCAGGCTCCATGGGGGAGTTGGGAAGGAAGGGGCTGAGATCCGGTCTCCTCGGGCAGAGGCTGGATCGGAGCCCCCTCTCGCCGCCCTGAAAATGCTCCGCGCTGGTGATGACACCATTTTCAATGGGAACCTGCTGAGCTGTAATCGGCTGGACCCCTTCAAAAATGACCCACCTGGCACTAGGGGGACCCCCTTGTGCCAAGTGGGCCATTTGAGAAGGGGTCCAGCTGATGGCAGGGCAGGAGGACCTCTCTGAAAATGGCCCCGTGGCCAATTCAGGAGCTCCGCATGGGCGACGGGGCCATTTTCAGTGGGATCCTGCTGAGCTGTCATCAGCTGAATCCCTTCAAAAATGACCTGCCTGGCACTAGGCGGACACCCTTGTGCCAAGCGGGCCATTTCAGAAGGCGTCCAGACCATGGCAGGGCAGGAGGACCTCTCTGAAAATGGCCCTGTGACCAATGCCGGAGCCCCGCATGGGCGACGGGGCCATTTTCAGTGGGATCCTGCCGAGCTGTCATCGGGAGGGGGGAATATTAGTCTAAAGAACCCCATTATCCACCCCACACCATGAGGAGGGGGAAGAGGGGGCTCTTTAAAACTAATCTTCCCCCCTCCTGATGACAGCGCTAAGCGGGCGCTTAGCGCTGTCATGGGGAGTGGGAAAAATGTTTAAAGATTGCGCTTCCTCCCCTTCACAGCTGAGAGGTGCTGGCTTGGGGCCAGCACCTCTCAGCTGCTGTGGGCTGGCCCCAAGCCAGCACCTCTCAGATGCTCCGTACTGGCTTCCCTGCACCCGGTTTCCCCAGCAAAGGAGGTGCAGGGAAGCCAGCAAGGAGCAGCTGAGAGGTGGGGTGGGAAAATAGGTTTCCCATCGGGAGGGGGGAGATTAGTTTAAAGATCCCCCTCCCCCCTCCCCATGGGGTGGGGGAAAAGAGGGGGCTCTGTAACTTATCTTCCCGCTCTGGATGACAGCACCCAGCGGGCGCTCGGTGCTGCCACCGGGACCAGGAACAATGCTTAAAGTGCCCCCTCTTTTCCCCTCCCCATGGGGTGGGGTGGATAAGGGGGCTATTTAAACTAATATTCTTCTCCCCTCCTGATGACAGCGCCAAGCGGGCGCTCAGCGCTGTGATCGGGAGCAGATTAGTTTAAAAAGCCCTCTCTTCCCCCCTCCCCAGGGGTGGGGGAAAAGAGGGATCCCTGTAACTTATCTCCCGTCCTCCTGATGACCCATTTACTTCTGGGTTCCTGGCCCGCACTACAGCTGTAGTGCGGGTGTGTTTTTCTTAAAAGCAACTGCTCTGCCCTTGGGCCCCCGTCCACACTTGGTTTTATTTATTTATTTATTTTATGATTTTAGGGTGCTGACCAGGGCACGCCTGGGGCCCCATAATTTTTATTTTTTCAAGCACCCACTGTGTGTCCCCTGGGGCTGGGCGGGCTCTTCTTTCACTTCCGGGTTTCTGTAGCACGGGGCTTTTTTTGTTTGTTTTTTATTTTCTTTCAGCGCCCACCGCACGGCCACTGCGGCTTTTTATTATGTTTTTAAAGATATTAGGGTGCCAACCAGACGACCCCTGGCACCCTGTTGGTGCTCCTTTTATTTTTTATTTTTTATTTTTTTATTTTTATTTATTTTTTATTGCCGACCAAGCGCTACTGTCATTGGCTGTTTTTTTTACTGCGATCAAGCGCTACCCGGACCAGCACAAGATAGGAGACATTTTAAACTATTATTCCTCTCTCCTATGGGAAACTTATGTTCCCCACCCACCCCACCTCTCAGCTGCTCCTCGCTGGCTTCCTGCACCTCCTTTCCAGGGGTGCAGGGAAGCCAGCTGAGCACCAGAGAGGCGCTGGCTTGGGGCCAGCGCAGAGCAGCTGAGAGGCACTTGCTGGGGGAGCTCTTTCCCCCACCCCACAGTGGCTGGAAGGAAGATTAAGCCCACTGTTTCCCCCAGCCACAGTTGCACAAGCATCACACACACACACACACACACACACACACACACACACACACACACACACACACACACACACACACACTACACTACACTACACTACACTACACACCAAACAAAGAACGAATAAATGAACAAACAGAACGAAGTTATTTGAAAAATGTCACGACAAACGGAAACGAACGGAATCGGGTCCGGTAACGGAAATGGAAACGGAAACGTCATTTTTTCTATTAGTGCCCATCTCTAATACCTACCTATTGGTGTTTTTTTTCAAGTGCCATGGGGAAACAAAACAAAATGCACTTTGATGTGGACCCCGTCTGTGGGGTCACAGAAGTTATGTAACAATAAAGTGCATCCTTGGGGATGCAGGAACAGCAACAAAACCACATGACTGCAACAAGATTTATTACACATTTTAGTTTGTTGCGGTACAAAGTGGACGTGGGGTAATGGCCTAAGATGTTGAGGTGGGTTACAAGGGGCAACAGAGTTCCTTTCTCAAAGAAGTCATAGCTTTAAAATGAGTTTCCTCACTAGTCAGAACCCTGCTGGTGCAGGTCCATGTGCAAAAAAAGCTGATGATGTCACCAGCTGTAATATTTGATCTCCATTTAAACATTTCCTATTTCATCACCCCAGAACCCTATGGATTATTTTCAACCATAGGAGCCTTTGGGGGCATTTGCTATCTGAATCACTATAGCTGATCCCAGGGAAAACCAGGGTGGGACCACTGGTGGTGACTCTTGGGCATTAAAGTCTTCCCCCATCCCAAGACCCCCAAGGGATCCCTAGGGACCGTCAGAACATGGGGGGGAGGGACATTTTTAATTAAAACTGTGCAGAGTGGTGGGGTCTCCTTCTTTGGAGGTTTTTAAGCAGAGGTTGGATGACCATCTGTTGGAAATACTGTGATGGGGGTTCCTGCATGGCAGGGTGTTGGACTAGATGGCCCTTGAGGTCTCTTCCAAGTCTATGATTCTATGAATCTATGATTCTATGAGTGTGCCAACAGGATTTTGAAGATTTGTAATATTTGGAGGACATTTTGAAGAGATGCTGTTTTTCAAACGTTTAAATTATATCCCCCCCCCAAAAATAACAAAAAGTAACAAATCTAAAGTGTGATGTAGTGAGTAACATGACACATTATGATAAACATTTATTTTTTGCAAGCGGAACAGTGATTTGTTAAATAAAAATGCAATCAATGCAATGAGCTCCACAATTAATTTCAAAAAAGTTACTTTCCATGTTTTGCTGTTAGCACAAGGGAATGTTACTGTTCTTCCCGGCAACCCCTGGCTATCCAAAAAGATTTCCTCTGCAGAGGTTTCCAGGGCATCTAAGCTGGTTTTGGAAGTTCATCATGGAGAGGAAACAATCCACCTCTTTGTTTAATTGCTGGAAGCAGTTGCATCAACAGAAAATAGCCCACTAGGTATTGATAATAAAAATTACATTTCTATGTTCATTGAGCAGAAATAATGTGAACACAAGTGGGTTCAAGTCTCAATTTCAGGCAAAAAATACTAACCAGAAGCAGATGCTATTACTGATCCATGATTGCTTATACAGGATGTATGATAGGGATCTTTAAAAGAAGCCAGGGTGCAACTACAAAGCAATTTACCCCACCATTCATGTCCAAGTTGGCACAATTAAAACTGAAGGATTTACTAGCGACTAAACAGTGTACAGTTAAGTGCAGGGAGGCCAATCTTTTCCCATGATCACTGATTGTTCTTTGATCAGCTGCCAAGGAGTGGTGATTTTGCCATTTCAGCTGGCATCGCTTGTCTTTGTTTTCTGGTGTGTGTGTGTGTGTGTGTGTGTGTGTGTGTGTGAGAGAGAGAGAGAGAGAGAGAGAGAGAGAGACCATCCATCTGGATCCAAAAGGGCATTTGGAAGTACAGTGGTACCTTGTATAAAGGAATTAATTTGTTCTAAATGAAATTATGTTAAGCAAATTTTCCTTTATACAAATTTCCCATAGGAATGCATTGAAACCAGAGTAATCCCATTTTTTTGTTGTACAGATTTGCCCCATAGGTGATTATGTTAAGCAAATTTCCCCTATCTCCGGAATTTTTTTATGTTGTACAGATTTTCTGTTATACAAACCGTTTGTTATACCAGGGTCCACTGTACCTCTAGGGTGATTTCATGGATGATGTCTTTGGCAGGTCACGATGTTACAGAAAGAAACTTCTGCCCAAATGATCACCTGTTTTCTCCCTCCCACCTCCTTTTTAAATGAGAAAAAAAGAGGATTTAGGGAAGAGTGGGAGAGGGCTGTATTAACAACAGGGTGGAACGGTGTGGAAATTGAACCAGTTGGGCAGTGCAGTCTCTAGACTCTTTCAGTGGGATGATTGGTCATACTAGAGGGGATGATTGCATCAGTTTCACCAGAAGAAAATGGCAAGGACCTGATTTACACATCTTCAAAGCAGAGTATTCCCTGCATGGAGTCACGCTCATAGTTGGTCACCAGTACTTTCTGGGTGTCCACAGACTTTCAGACAGCTTGTCCTACGGCAGGCACTAAAGGAACCATAGTAGAGTTCAAACCTTCTCCAATGGAAGTAGGAAGACAGACTTGAAGTGGTATGGGGCGGTATATAAGCAGACCACTTTGCTTTACCTCTGAAAATCCCTCAACTCTGTAATATCGAAGGTCGGACTTTGATGAATGGAAAGGACGGAGGGTATTTGGGGTTGAACTTATCCCATGTCATCCCAGGATACACCTAAGCAAATGGATGCGGTCTTTGTCACTTTGGAAAATATGTGCCCATGCACACACACACACACACATCCTTCCATGGATTACAAAAGGAGGAAAGCTGTGACATTCACACCATTCTTATCCACCAAGAAACAGAAAGAAAGCATGAGCCCAGCAGGGTTTTGGACACAAGATTAGTTTGCGTCCAGCTCTCCCCATTGCAGCAGGTAGGACTTCTCTGTTTAAAAAGTAAGGCACTAGGGAAATAGAGTAAATCTTTATTTTAACAGCATAGACCCACCATGGGGTAGGTGTGTTGGTGTCTTAATTTACCATCTGAGCTACAAACCCCTGGTAAGAAAAGTAAAATTAATTTTATTAGAAAGCAGCAGGATTTACAAGCATTCCACAGAAAATGTGAAAAAATAAGAAAAAGGCATTGCTCCTTTCCCTACCACCTGGCTTTCCGGATGATGATATGAAGCTTAGAGACTTTTGTTCTTATCTGATCAAGTATTCTATGGGGCCTTCTTATCTTAAAGAAACAACAGGGCTTTGCTGAGATCTCCCTTCAAGATAAAAGAGTGTTCAGAGATTCTACTACTTACCTATTACAAGGAGAAATGGTTTACAAGACCATGGGGGAAGTCAGAGGAAGAAATAGCTTACTTTGCTGCTGGGGACTATTTGCCTCAGTTTTCTATGATTCTGTGATTTTGTATAAACCGTGCCTAGCTACCAAAGATAATAAGGATGCCTAGGAGCCAGGATGTGCAAAAGTCAAATTGCACAACTCTTTCCAGCAAATTGCTGATCCCACTACTAGGCATATGCCATTTGCACAGTCGGGTGCAATACTCATGGTACAACCAGGGCCTCGTTTGGAGTGATTTGCCATAATTATTTATGCATCTTAACTTAGGTGTGTGTAAACTGCCAACAGGATTTGGACTAATAATACTAATAATGTTACGACTGTGTCGGCTACTACTCACACACACACACACACACACACACACACACACACACACACACACACACACACACACACACACACACACACACAAGGTCTCCACTAAACTAAGTGACGATGGATAAATTTCATCAAGGACAGAACTTAAGTCTTTACTTTATGCTGGATCTTTCCCCTTCAGTCACTACCTTAAATATATTTAGAATAGACAAAATCCCTCCTCTCACGTATGCTAAACGTGTGACTCTCCCTTGCTCATGTTCTCAGGGCTTAAACAGGCATGCAGCTGACACTATTGTTTTTCAATCCCTGCTGCATTACCCAAAGCTTTTGTTGATCCTTCCCGTGCAGCACAGTTTGTCATTTTTGAGCTCCCAGGCAACAATAGCCTCTCATCATGATTACAGAGCCTCCTGCAGAAAGATGGCCATAATCCCAGGGCTCCATCAACTCAGTAATCTATTCCAATCAGGGCTTGATAGATTTGACAGGCCATCTGTAGCAGAGCATAGTAGACGCATAGCCAGTCAAAAGCAGAGGCACTTGGCTTTTTCTACTGTAGGAGCTACAAAAAAGCAGGTTTTTAGCAAGTAAAGTAAAACGTGCCTGATACTAAAGAATAACATTAGAGCTAGAAAATCCATTTTAATGGGAAAATATTATTATATTTCAAAAAAGGCTTCTGCTTCTCTGGCTCAGGACAGTTCACAATTTGAAAATGAAATGATGAGGAGGTGGGAAGATACAATGCTTTTCAATGATCCACATTTTTAATAAAGATTAGAAAAGTCAAAAATTCCTCACTGAATATTTCCAGTTAGGATCTCATCTACTTGCTCCCTTGTTTTTATTCAAATAGACCCTGTTGTTGGTCCCTTGACTTCACATAATGCTGATCACATTAAACAGAGCAGCTGGTTGGTGTTTTTTGTTTACTTCCCTATCTAGTTAAGTAGTTGTTGTTTCTCACTGAAATCTTCCAGAGTTGCAAAATGGAAGTTGTTTTTGCACCTATCTGGTATAGTGTCCTACTCCCAGAGAGCAGATGCTAGCTGTGATATCTGTATCCCTCAAACAGCTGTAGTAGCACACAGAGCTAGATAAATGGACAGGCACATGAGGGAGAAAGCCAAGGTCAGAAGCACACAGAGTTATTCAACAGGGTTCTTAAGATATGTGAAGAAGCATGGTCTAGGAGCAAAATGAAGGTTTTTAAAAGAGAAAAGTTCTGCCATGGCAGGTGTGTTCTGTCAGTTTGAGCAAGCCAGAGGAGTTTGTTATCTAACCACTATCAGATGCCAGCAGAGTCAATTGAGGCGTGGGCTCAAGATAATGATGTTAAGATGTGTTATTCACACAACCAGTCAAACAATAGTTTCATAGACGCTGGCAGCCACCCTGCAGCTCTATCATCTCAAAGACGGCTAGCTGCAGACTTTCACTGCTAAAGTTCCTTACACTTAAGGAACCTTCTGCTGATCACATCCCGGAATAATAGTTGCAAACTTCTAACCTCTGGCTCCATAACTTCACTGAGCAATCCAGCCAGCCAGCTCATATAATAATGGCATGCTGTCAAGATGATTCCCACTTGTGGTAAAACTTCTCAAGGTTTTCTAGCAATACAGTACTAAAAAGTAGTCTACAGTTCCCTTCTTCATGGACATTCTGGGACTATGCGGCTCGCCCAAGACTACACAGGCTGGCTCTTCTCTTGGTTTGTAGTGGAGACTCAAACTCCAAACCTCTGGCCTCTCAGCCATGCACTCAACTCACTAAGCCTGCCACCCAATCAAAGTTGATCCTAGATGTGGCTATTCTGCTCTGCCTCTTCAAGGGTTATCACACTTGATTTCTTGGGACTGTGTTTATTTTAGAGTCTGCATCTGACCCCTCTCAGCTGGAGAAGGAAGTGTCCTATTTGTTCTTGGTCTTTCATGGTGCCTGTCGAGTTCCACTATCTGGGTGCTCTGGGAATTCAGCTAATGAGGATTTTTCTGGAATAAACATTAAAGATGGAACCCAGAGCCTTCTGCAAGTGCCTAAGGCTTGCTCAGTAAATGAACGGTTGTAGCCCTCTTTATTCCTATAGTGATCATGTGTCTTACAACTCAATGTACTACTTCCCTGCGTTCATTTATCAGAGTTGGAGTCCTCTATTTCAATCGTTCAGGTTGTTGTATGCCATATTTCCAAAAACTGTTATGCTTAAAGCAGTTCACAACTGAGCAACACAAAAACACAAGCATGCATTATTTGTTGAAGAAATAGCAGAGCAATTTCATAGTAAGTGAATTACCATTAATGCACAATAACATAATCCCATAACAAATTAATAAAGCTGAAATAACAATACGTACAGTAATTTCATTGCTAGCTTGAGAAAAGAGATCCTTTTTGCTCCTGTTAAGTAACAACAGTAGTAGATGCATATGGAGAAGAGTAACAGAAGGATAATAGTTTCCGGGTTCTGGTAAGAAAATAATGAAACTAGACTTGGGCACTTTGTACTCATATCCTTAGCATGTGAATACAAACCACAGAAGCTCAGCTGCCATGAGGGCCCTATTTCTACCCTCCCTCCCCTGGACCAGCCACTCACCAGAATTCACGTGGTGAGAGGCTCCAATATCATCATTGCTGCATGAATCACAGATGTCACCTAGCCAGCACTTCACCACCTCCCTGTGCATCTCACCACTCTGAGGCTGAGAAAGAAGACTTCCCATCCTGTACCCACAGATGAAAGTGGCCTTGATTAGAGATGAATGTTTCATTTTTGAAGAGGACTCATTCCAAAACAAAACATGGCAGCACAGCTGGCACTCAGAACCCAGTCCCATCTGCCGGGGGAAAAAATCAACTGCTGCCTTATCCTGCTGTAGTCGGTGCTGGGCAAAAATCCAACCAGGAAGCAGCCTACAATCTGTCATCTTTCCCTCTCCCTGGTGCAGACCAATCAGAGAGGGAGATGTATGTCCTTGCACAGCTCCTGATTGGCCAACATGGGGGTGGGGTGGGGAGATGATGCATCAGAGGCTGCTTCGTGGTTGGAATTTCACCCAGCATGAGGTAAATCAAGGTAAGACAGTGGTTGATTTTATTCCGGAGGGTGGGACTGGGTTCTGAGACCCAACTGTGCTGCCATGTTTCGTTTTGGAACCAGTCCCCTTCCAAAACCAAACACCCATCTCTAGCCTTGATCATTTCTTCCTCTGGGAGTACTGAAACTCCATAAAGATGGATGAAAGAAGGTTGGGGAAAATGCAAGCACCGTCTGATAGCTGGGGCCAGCAGCAGTGTCATCTGGCTGAAAGCAATATCCATAACTGTAGTGATATCATTGCCCATATTTCTGAGCCCCAAGATTGGTCAAGCACAAAGGAAACTGAAGGCCTAGGAGGGCTGCTTGACATATATTTCCCAGCAGTCCCCAGGACCAAGCAGATACCAGGATGTGCTGATGAAGGCCAGAGCAAACAGGAGGCCAAGAAGACAGGATATCAGGATACAGACCAAGAGCCCCTTTCTGTCCTTATCAGTAATGCCTCACTAGCTAGGGAGCGTTTCCCCCCACCTATGGATTCTATTTCCTGTGCCTGTTTACTGAGTATAGTCTCACAGATAAGGCTTGCATTCTCCTCCCACTGAGGGATGTCTCCCTGTATCTATTGTGCTTGCTCTCTTAATAAACACTGGTTGCTCGGGCAGCAGGGGCAGGAGGAGAATCATCACCACACAGAAGGAGAATCATCACCACACAGGAGGAGAATCATCATCACACACTTCCACACACGCAGCCCACACTCACATGCATGCATGCCTCCACACATTCAGACACACAGAGACATCCATGAAGTCCAGATAGAGAATGCTGCCTGAGCACCAGATATTGCACCCCGAAACTCTGTGTCCAGTGTGATTCGTAACGCAACACATAACTCTATATGTGGACTGTTAGAATTTGAAAACTGCAGGCAGGATTACAGGGGTGGGGACTCAAATCATGGGGCTCACTATCTCAATTCAGACCTAAGTCACAGCAGTGACTCAACTTAGACTCAGCTTGGGGTTTCTTTTCTTTTTTCATGAAGTGGACTTTTGACTCAGAACCCATCCACTCTCCCTTTTTTCTGGATTTGAGGCTTGGGACTTGGTATCAAACAAGTGGACTTGGACTTGAGACTCAAACTCAGACTTGCCAACATCCCTGTAGGATGAGAAGGTTGTGGGATAGGACACAGCTGCCTTTCCTACCCAGTGCCTGAGGCAGCTTCCTCATCCTACCTGCTGAAAAGCCTGTCTTTTGGGCTTTTTCTTGCAAAAGATCATATGGATTCAGAAAGAAGGTAATATGTACACAATCTGCAATCCAATAGAAGGCTACAACTAGAGTAGGTCCACTGAATCACTAGAACTTATGGAGGAGATGACTCAGTGGCCTAACTCTAGTTGCAGTGCACTACTGAGTTCTAGCTATTGTGTTAAATCAGAGTGATTTTTTTCTGATAAATTATCACTGTTTATCCAGATAGTTTATGAATTTAATGCCAAGTTTCCATCCATAGTTTTGAAATTACATCATTAAAATGATGTGATGTGTATGCTGTCTCTGTTTACTTCATTCCAACTTGGCTGAGCCGGCTCTAAAGACCTGAATAAAAGTTCTGGTTTCAAGCCAACACTGCCCAAATCAAACTGAATAGGTTGAGTATGGCAAAAATACTCTAAAACAAACAAACAAACAAACAAATATGGGAAGTCTGCATGATTTTGGTTCCTGTTTGGAAGAGAGAATCAGATTCGACGAGCTCATGCATAACTATTCCATCAAATTCCAGTGCTAGTTTGTGGCAGATTAAATAAAAGCATATACATTTGTATTTAAATATACTTAGACAGATGTTGAGTGCTTTTCTCAGAAAATAAATGTTTCCAACCTAAATATACTCTGATGTTATACATTTCTAAATGTAGTTTCCCCTGAAGTTCACGCTTCTGCGCACATTTCATTATAGTTTTTGAACTTTATTTCAGATTTGGGATTGTGCAAAATACATAAGAGATGCAGGCTAATGTGAACATTACTTCAGGAACTTTGCATCAAGTTGATTTGTGTTGAAACTCAAAACGGGTCAAAATGCTTGAACATTTATAATCACCTTGTGTCCTGACTCAAAATGTATAGCAGCATATTTTGCCTTATGGCTAACTTGTACAACATGGTCCTTAACTTGGCTTGATACAGAATTTTGTTATCAAGCTCACGGTTGATTGAGAAATAATATTGAAAAGACCAAGCAAGGAACTGGCATTTGCACTTGCAAGTGAAATGTTTTCAGTTTTAATGATGTAGATATTACCATTAAGAGAAAAAAGGAGACATTAATTTGACAATGGTCCATCGTGAATAACTATTCATTAATGGTGTTTCTTTGTTCTTATAAACTCTAATGGGAATTTAAAAAGGGATCTGAATAGCTTTTAACAAACAAGCATTTAAGATAAGCAACAGTAGCATTCTTCAAGTACATTTTCTCCTTAGTTCTTTACTTCTAAGCCTTTCCTTTCAAATCCCTTGTAACATAAACACATCAAACTATAACCCCATGTCTTTCTTGGGTCACTTCTTAGCCGGCAGCTGTTCTGACTATGTTCTTTGGCTGAGTTCAGCTTTTGCAATCTAATCACATCTGAGTACCACTGAATTCCCTATTGAGTGCTAATAGCATGTTAGAATAGAATGTGAAAAGGAGCCAAAGGAATTCACTGTCTTTAATAAATATAAAAGGCACCGTTCTCTTCTCTAATTTACAATTCAAGAATGCCACCACAGTAATAGATTCACAGGCAAGGGAAACCACAACAGATCCAGTTTGTTAAATGCAAAGAAGAATTCTACAGAAGGGGCTCTGCTTTTGCCATACAGCTGTACCAACATATTTAGAGAAGATAGTTTAATGAAGGAGTATTTTGAAAGTAGGAGAGGGGAGAGAAGGAAATGCTTTCCCCTGATCCTGTCTAATAAGCTGCACGGACATATCCAAGAACATTTTAATTAGTCAACAGGGTGAAAAATCTTTGTGGTCTAATTAATTTTACAAGCCCACTGCAACTGTATACCTCTGATTATTGCACACACTGTTTATCCTTTCCTTGGTTCTCATGAGAGACTTTTCTCAAATATATACTTTGCTCCAAAGCAATATCTTTGCTTAATTTGCTTCTAGTCAAATGGAGAATAGGGAAAAACACATTTACCTGAATAAATGTAGATAAAATATCTTCATTCTCCCACACTCCTATATTATTTGCTTTTGTAAGTGGTACGTTTTTGAGGGGCCCTTCTTCTTAGGAATGTAAAAAATGCTGTATACTGAGTCACACCATTGACCTGTCCTGATAACAGGACTAGGAGAATAATGGCAGAATTAGAGTTGTCAGAAGCAAAACAGGACAAGGCTTTCTTTCTTTCTTTCTTTCTTTCTTTCTTTCTTTCTTTCTTTCTTTCTTTCTTTCTTTCTTTCTTTCTTTCTTTCTTTCTTTCTTTCTGAGCACAATGATCCATTTAAAATACTGCTCAAACCACTAGTCATTAAGGAAAAGCCCACCTTAAGAGAAATGTCTTTGCCTGCCTGCAGAAGGACAGTGATGGGGCCAGTTTGGCCTTCCTTTGGGAGGGAATTCCAGAGTATGGGATCAACAACAGAGAAGGCCCTCTCCCACCTAATGATCTCAAAGCCTGGGCATGCTCATATGGAGATATGCAATTAGACTAGAGATGGACACAAAATGAAAATATAGCATTTCGTTTAGTTTTTCCTTTCCTTTCCTTTTGTTTTATTAATGGATTTTTAAAAGAATTTTTGGAACAAAATGAAATAAAACAAACTGATTTGTTATGCTATAACATGGCTCCCCTGGGTCTTAGAGGCACCACATTTGGTGGGTAGCTTTCTTGTAAGCCCTCCAAATTTGGAGAGGTTTGGGGTTCAGAGGGGCAAGTTACTAAACTCCAAAGTGGATCCCCTATGGAAAAAGAGGAAGAGGGAAAATGTTGCTTTAAACTCAAACCTCTCTGTGCTGTGGAATGCAAAGGGTTAAGGTTAGGGTTAGGGTTCTGTTCTATTTTTGTTTACATTTGGAAGCACAGTCAGTCAGGGCCATGCATTCTCTCTTGCTCTTTCAGAGTGTGAAACTGGGGTTTTATTGCTTTATCACTTAGCAACCCTTCCAAGCAAGACCTTGCCTCAACTCAGCTCCTTAGGCCCCCTGAACCCCAAACCTCTCCAAATTTGGAAAAGTTCAAGGAACCTACCCACCAAATTTGGTGCCTCTAGGATGAATAGTTTCTTTCCTAAAGCAAAAAATGGTGGTTCATTTCATTTGGTCATAAAACGCGTTCTACAATTCATTATGTAACGAAACGACAAAACAGTGCTTTGTTTTTTATTTTGTGCTGATCTCTAGCTTGGACCCAAGCCATTTAGGGCTTTATAGATTAAAACTAGCACTTGGAATTGTGCCCATTAACAAAGCAGCAGCCAGTGGAGCTGCTGCAACAGGGGACTATTATGTTCCCTAAGCCAGCCCCAGTTAACAATCTGGTTGTAGCATTTTGGAACCTTTGAAGTTTCCAAACACTTTCCAAAGTCAGCTCATCGTATATTGTGTTACAGTTGTCCTGCTGGGATGTAACTAGGGCATGTGTCACCATGGCCAAGTTAGACCTCTTGAGAAATGGGCACAGTTGGTGCTCTAGTTTTAATTGTGCAAAAGCATTCCTGGCCACCACTGAAACCTGGGCATCGAGCCTAAGGGATGACTTTGGGAGCACTCCCAAACTTTGTACCTGTATTTTCAGAGGGAGTGTAACCTCATCCAGCAAATGCTGCACAGTGGTTAAATGCTTGTACTGCGGTTAAAATTGTGCTCATGACCTGGGGTTCAATCCCAGGTAGCTGGCTCATGGTTGACTCAGCGTTCCATCCTTCTGAGGTCGGTAAAATGAGTACCCAGCTTGCTGGGGGGGGGGGAGAGGCAATATGTAGCCTGCATACTGTGTAATTAAATTGTAAACCACCCAGACACTACTTGAAGTGGTATGGGGCAGTATATAAACAGAACACTTTGCTTTTGCTTTTTTGCTATTCCTTGAACTGGTTTTCAACTCACCAGGAGCTCCTCTGTCTTGACTGGATTATTTCTCAGTTTATTTGTCCTCATCCAGCCCATTGATGATGCCAGACACTGATTTAGGACCATGACAGCTTCCTTGGAGTTAGATGGAAAGGACAGATAACGTTGGGTGTCATCAGCATACTAATGTCACCAAACTCCAAAATTCTGGAGAACCTCTCCCAGTGGTTTCATGTAAATGTTAAATACCATAGGGGACAAAATAGAATCCTGAGGGACACCATAGGCCAATGGCCAGGGTGTTAAACCAGAGTCCCCCAGCACCAACCTCTGAGTTGCCCCTCCCCAGGAAGAACCAAAGCCACTCTAAAACAGTGTCTCCAAATCCCATCCCAGAGAGGTGGCCCAGAAGGATACCAAGGTTGATGGTATCAAAAGCCACTGAGAGGTCCAGCAGAATCAATAGGGATACACTCCCCCTGTCCAGTTCCCAGAGCAGATCATCCACCAAGGCAAACCATGGAAGGTTGTATATTAAAAAACTGACATTCTTATTAGTGCACAATAAGATGACACTGTAACTCTTCTTCCTCGAGCATACAGTACTGTCAAAATGAATAAAGGGAGATAAGTTATTTGTCACAGGGTATAATCAGATGGCAGGAAAAGGGAGCCTCTGATAACACTGGAAAGGATTGCTTTCTGGGGAGTGATTTCTCTTAAAGTGACCCTTTTGTCAGCAGTGGAATCACTCCAACCCAGCCCCCAAAATAGCAGCCCTACAGCTGCACCCCCCAAAAAGTCCAGCTTGGGATGGATCGGAGCCAGGCTGGGGTGCTGTTCCTCGAACATCATGTGAGCATCGGAATATAGATCGTGCCAGACCATTCCATGAACAATCCAAAATGTGATCTATTTCCTGGTGTGGTCACACTCTCAGGATGCTAGGACAATAGTTTGTTATGATCCCTTTGGCACACAAAAAAAACATAATACGAATGGCCCTGCTATTATGTTGACGATTGTATCACCCTTTAAGGTTCGGTGAAAGTCGAAACCGAGTAAAGTTATCCAACTCACCATCCCACCATATTTCAGGGAGCTGTGAAGAGGAGTGGATCAGTTCATCTGAGAGGGCAAAATGAAATGTCCTTGCCACTTTGTAACAGCCTTAAACATTAAGACATTTTACTGGGATCATCTCTTTTGCCGCCAACTGGCAGGGGAATAGAAATGCTGGCATAAGCAGAAATGGAAAAAGATACCATTAAAATGTCAGCACTGATGGATTTAAGTGCCTGCACCCGAGTGTTTATTGCAGACTCCTTTCCACTACTAGGAAGAGTAATTGATATTACAGAACTGGATGATATTCTTAGGGTGAAAAACAACAATGTGAAAATAGACTGTAAAAGATTATTGTGGCTGCTTTTTTCCATTTGTGATAGTGCATTAAGGTATACTATAGTATAAAACAGAAAGATCAAACAGTTTGTGTTTGTTCTTTATTATCAGGAGTGTTTTCCTTTCAATTTTCTGTTACAGGTATTTGCAGGGAAATAAGAGCTAAGTTGGCAAGAAAATCTGTTTATTCAAAGTGCTCTCCCCCCCCCCTATGCTTGGGCTCTCATCCAGACATTATAGTTTGGACTCTGGTGGAGAAAATGAAATGAAATTCCGGTTGTAAAAAAAAAGAGAGAGAATAGTAGTACAAGTCATTATATTCCTTTGCATTCTAGGGCTCTTCTGTTCCCTGGCTTGTGTGACACAGTGGTCTGCCACAAACAAATAAAAAGAAGCCAGATTTTCATTCAGGCTGAAAGTTGACAGTGTACATATTTAAATACCATACTGTAAATTTGAAGTTTTTCCTTAGCTGAAAATGAATGAAGCAAGTGAACAAACCAAATATCATTAGGAACATATTTGGAGTAAACTCAGATTGGTGACACTTACTATATACTTTTGAAGTTATGATGTGCTTCTGACACATTAAGAGTGCTGAAAACTAAAGGAAACATAGTGTATTGGATGTGGTTTTTAAAAGTCTAGCGTTATATCAGGGGACACAGCCTTAATCTTGCTGGATGACTCAGCAAAGTGTAAGAGCCGTGTCTGATATATTGCTTCTCAATTTTCATTTTGTCAAGATTGTAAAAGAGAAAGAGAAACCATATTATTTATGAAGACCTTGCTGCAAAACCCACTGGTGGGTGACTGCCTAGGTAAAAACATCATTATCTCAAATGAAACATCAGTATATTTTTGAGGTAATGCAGCCTTTTATTGCTTTTTAAAGTATAAGATAATATTCCATCTTCACATACATCCAAGTTTAGACTTAATTTGCATGGTCCAGTAAGTCATGGATTGTTAGAACTGGTGTAGTGCCTGCTTCCTTCCTTCTTTTCCCCACCTCTTCCTTCCTCTCTCTTCCCTCAATTAAACAATTACTAGGTTTTTGTAAATTAAACAATTAGTTTTTGCCATTTGAACAGTGGTTTAAGGTTTAAAAACCAGGATCAAATGAAGATTTACAGAGCTTGGATTATGATTTCCTTGTTTAGACATAATATGAAGATTTATTCCATCAGGCTTTGTGAGAGGATCAAAGCTTAGAACGTTGCTTTTTAGCAGTAACTCATTAAGTTGCTCTCTTGTTTTGGGCCCAGAAGATCATTACAGTTACCACTACTGCATCCACAAAAGCAACATGTTACTTGTACCTTGTTACCAACACATCCTTGTTCTTGTTACTGCAAGAGTCATTATAAAATAGTCTAATATGCTCATCAGTTCTCTGAAGTGGCAAGTTCTTACCAGTAAATAAAGAAGCAAGAAAGCAAACATACAAATAAGGCAATATCTGACACTGTTCCGGCTTGCTTTGTTTGTTATTGTTTAAATAGTAGCAATAGACACACCCTGTGCAGATTCAGACCACATCACAGCCCCAACTGGGATCACCCACACAGATGTTATTTATTGTAGAACCAGACGAGATGGCAGCTTCACAATGAAGAGCAGAACTATCTGAAAATGTAAAGGACATCTGCTTATCTGTTAATAACATGAGAGCTGTGCACATTTATGAGTGGCGAATTAGCTTGCTTTTGTCTGGTGATTGGTCATCAGAAAGTAAACAGTGTGCTTTGTTTGCCTGTTGATTGTGCTAAGACAGCAGCTGTGTCGTATGTATCCTTGGAACAATGATATTTTTACCACGTTCCTGTTGAGAAGCTGCCATCTGGTCTCCTTCTGCTCTTAAGAAACAAAAACCATGCTGGCGTTCAAGAGCCAGTCCTGTTAGAATGCTGTATCTCTATCACATCCAGTTTTGCCTTTCTGTGGGATGATCTGTGATATCACGAAATGGCAATAAATCATCACTTTTTTTCACTTTTTTGTACTTTTGTCATTATGGATGATGCCGTTCAGGTTGTTTGCCTGGAACTTTCCATGACCAAAGGTCTGCAATCAAGCAGGTCAGCCTCTCTGTTAAATTAAAGAATAACTTTTAGGTGAAGATCAATGCCTCCTGTCATAGGTAACAGGACCTAACCATGTATGGGGTTCATCAGACTGGATGTGAGTGTGAAAGCCTAGGACTGAAAACCTGTTGCTTAGTAAATAGCCACCGAAGGAGGCTGAGGCTGCTTTTACATGACCCCTAAAATCCGCTGCAAAATGCTCGCAGATGTGGAGCATAAAATTGTTTTCCCACCAGCAGCGGACTTAAAAAAAAAGTACAACCATGCCCACTTAAGCACGTCCCAGCACATTTTACAAGTATCTGGTCCGGAGGAGGTAAAATCCTTGTTGCTCTTCCGTGTTGCTGTTTTAAAGCATTGCATGCCTGACCCTCTTCCACTTTTTGTTTGTTTTTGTTGCCTCCCTTTTCAACAGACAGGAATTCTAACGGGCTGGAACAATTAGCTGTTGCTGACAGCAGGCGGAGGTGAGCCTGCATTTTTTTCTCTCTCCCCTCACCGCATACAGAAGCAATAGAATCAGAGTGCGGGAGGTGGGAACACAGGAAGCAGAACAAAAACCTCGTTGGGGGGGGGGGATCTGCATTTAAGTTGCCAATGGATTTTAGGGCTCGTATAAAAGCAGCCTGATTTGAATCAGTGAAACTCATGGAAGAACTGACTCACCAAATCCACAGTGATTCAATTGGCTTACGCTATTCCATTCCATGGACTAAGCAACAGGATTTTTGCCATGGTAGGTCCATAACATGTGTCTTGTTTGCTCTGCTTGTTGATTCATAAACCACAATGTAATTTTCAACTAAGCTAAATAGGCCATCACTTTTGTAATTTTCTTCAAACCATTTTAAATCTTCTGTTTCTGAAGAAATAATGTGATAAGCCAAATGTGTTACTCCTCTGTTCAATTTGCTGCATAAGTGAGTATTCAGGGTGACAGAGATAAATGAGATTAACTTAGAGGTTGCTGCGTTTTTTTCACCCTGTTTCTTGGCTTGACAGCACTTTCCCACAACATATGTTCAGTGCTCTCAAGGTTGTTACAAAGTACATGGACTAATCAGGTACAGCGATTCGCAAACAATGATTGGAACACACGGTGGGACTTGGGTGTTAAAGAGAGCATTGCAGCCATTTGTAAGGATGACCAAATAATACATTTATCATTCTGAATGTTCTCAGAACATGGCCATTTTATAGTCTGCCATTTGGAGCCTGAAAAAGAGCATGCCTGGCAGTTTGATAAAGATAAAAAGCACCACCACGAGTTCATTGGCATAGCCTAAATATTGATAAAATCAGGAAAGACTTCCTTTTTAAAATTGTGAGTGATTCTCCTGCACACTCCAAGCAAGGTAAACATGATGGGCCAATAATGTCAATGTGCCATCTTATTTATTTATTTTCAGACTTATATACCATGTCCTATTTCCCTAAGGGAACTCAGGGCAGTTTACACAAATTAAAAACAGTAGCATTATACCAGTAAAAACAGCAGAAAGGCAGCGGGGGGGGGGGGGGGAAGGTATTCTCCTAGCAGTTATTGAAGGCGTCCTTGAAAAGCCAAGTCTTCAGCTCTTTCCTAAAGGACGCCAATGAAGTTGCCTGCCGTAACTTGCTCGGCAGAGAGTTCCAAGCTGCAGGGCCAGCCACCGAGAAGGCCCGCTTACGAGTTGACGCCTTACGGGCCTCCTTCGGAGTGGCGACATGGAGCGAGTAGGCCAAAGAGGATTGGGTGGGTCGGGCCAGGTCTAATCTTCGGGAAATACGCTCTGCCAGATAGTCAGGGGCCAAGCCATGGAGGGTTTTGTAAACCAAAACCAACACCTTGAACTTTATTCGGGGGGCAACAGGCAACCGGTGCAGGCGGGCCAGGATGGGGGTGATGCGGTTGAATCTACGCGCACCAACCACCAACCTGGCCGCCGCATTCTGGACCCGCTGCAGTCGCCGAACAAGGTTCAAGGGGAGCCCCATGAAGAGAGCGTTGCAGTAATCCAACCTTGATATGACCAGCGCCTGCACCACTGTCCTCAGGGAGTCCCCACCAAGGTATGGGCGAATCTGGGCGATGAGCCTAAGGTGGTAAAAGGCCGACCTGGTCATGGCTGCCACCGGGAGTCCAGGGGCAGATCCAGATCCAGGACGATGCCCAGACTCCTCACTCTTTGCACCAGCTGGAGGGCGGACCCACCCAGACTGGGAAGAGGGTCAGAGTACCCATCCGGGCCACCCCCGAAGAACAAAACCTCAGTTTTTCCAGGGTTGAGCTTGAGTCTGTGAGCCCTGGTCCAGTCCAAAACTGCGTCCAGGCAGCGATCCAGGGTCTGGACGGCCTCCACTGCACAGGTGGAAAAGGAGAGATAGAGCTGTGTGTCATCAGCGTACTGATGACAGCAAGCTCCAAAACTCCGGATGATCTCAGCCAGTGGCTTCATATAGATGTTAAAGAGCATTGGGGAGAGAGCCAACCCCTGAGGCACCCCACAAGAGAGTGTCCAGGGAGCCGACAGAACACCCCCCAAGCTCACTCGCTGGGTGCAGCCCTCCAGGAAGGAACGGAGCCAGCCAAAGTCCAGACCCCCAATCCCCACCTCAGAAAGCCGGCCCAGGAGGATACTGTGGTCGACGGTATCAAAAGCCACTGACAGGTCGAGCAGGTCCAGCAGGGTAGAGCAACCCCTGTCGGCCCTCCTCAACAGATCATCATGCAGAGCGACCAGAGCCATCTCAGTCCCATGGCGCGGCCTAAACCCAGATTGGAAAGGATCCAGGACATGGTTCTCCTCCAGGAACGATTGGAGACGCAGGGCAGCAACCTGCTTGATCACCTTGCCCATAAAGGGAACATTGGCTATAGGACGATAGTTAGACATGTAGTCTACAGCCAAGCCAGGTCTTTTGATAATGGGCTTCACCACCGTTTCCTTCAGCCGACTGGGAAAAATCCCATCTCTGAAGGAAGAAGTGACAATTAGTGAAGCCCATTCCGGCATGCTCCCTCCGGCGGTCTTAATCAGCCAGGAAGGGCAAGGTTCGAAAGGAGAAGCCGCAGGCCTGCAGTGTCCCAGGGCCCTGAAGGCATCCACTGGTCTAACAGGCCCAAACTCAACAAACCGGGGCGACCCAGGCGGTGAGGCGCCAGCCACATCAGAGGGTGGATCACTGCAACCGGCGTCCAGCTCGACACGGATGGCCTCTATCTTGGATTTTAAAAAGGCTGTGAATGACTCACTAGTGAAATCACTAGGAGAAGGCCCTGGCGAACTGGGATTGGTGAGGTCTCGAACCACCTGGAACAGTTCTGCCTGACGGTTCGAGGCCTCACCAATTCTCAGGGAGGCGAAAGATCTCCTAGCGTCCCTGATCACTCGAGAGTAGCGACCGGTCAACGCCTTAACCGCAGCCCAATTCAAAGCCGTCCGGGCCTTCCGCCATCTGCTATCTAGCCTCCCGCACTCTTGCTTCATCGCCCGCAACTCCGTGGTGAACCATGGAGAAGGGCGGGCTCGGCATCGGATAAGGCACTTGGGGGCGATCCGGTCAACTGCCCCGGTAACTACCTCATACCACCTATCCACCAGGGAGTCGGCCGGATCGTCCAGCAGACCGTCCGGTAATCCCCCAAGGGACTCCATGAACCGCGCAGGGTCCAGGAGCCTTCAGGGCCGGGCCCAGATGGAAGGGCCCTGCTCCCCGTGGGGTGGGGTGGCGATTGAAAGGGAAAAGGTCAGCAGATCATGATCTGACCATGGCACAGGTTGGGCGCACAACCTCCCGACCCCCAGATCAAAACCCACAGATGTGGAGGCAAAAACCAGGTCCAAGGTATGTCCCCCCTTGTGAGTGGGACCAATGACAAACTGGGACAGATTCATGGAGGCCATGGACTCCATGAACTCCAGAGCTACTCCCAACAGCTCAGACTCGGCATGCACATTGAAGTCCCCAACCACCAACAGGCGGGGGGGACCTCAAGAGCACCACCAAGATGAACTCGGAGAACTCTGGAAGGGAGAGTGCTGGGTCGCGGGGAGCATGGTACACAAGCACGATCCCAAATCTGTCCCTCTGACCCACCACAAGATGAAGACATTCTAACCCCAGACTCACCAACATCGCGGATCTGCTGACATGAAGGGATTCCCTATATACAATTCCCCCCCTGCCCCCCCACCCCTCCGACCTGCCCAGATGCTGAACACAGTAACCTGGGGGGCGAAGCAGAGCGAGAGAAGCTCCCCCTCCCTCACCCACCCAGGTCTCTGTAAGGAACGCCAGGTCAGCCCGCTCATCCAGGATCAAGTCATAGATTATGGGGATCTTGTTATGCACCTACCTGGCGTTAATCAGCAAACAGGACAGATCGGAGGCCCGGACGGAGTGATTCCCTGACATGTGGCAGTGAACCGGCGGATCAGAATGGGGGACAGGGCGCAAATGCCTGTCCCGAGTTCTCCTTATCCGATTGACCCGTCGATCCGAAGCGTACCTCCTGCGGCCCAACACCACACTGATGGAACATCCGGTAGGCTCAATGGATAGTTCTGCCTGCATAGGGGACCACAACAAAGTACCAGCAGATGTAAACTCTGGAGCAATAAAATAAACCACAATACAATAAACAAAATAATACAATAAAATACAATGTAACAGAATACAATAAAAATACAATGTAAAATACAGTGTAGCAATAAGCAAAATAACAAAATAAAAACCAAAGTAAAAAAAAAGCTCCAAAGAGTGAAATATAATAACGGGCACTTAACCAGGGCCAGCAGAAGGGACTGCCAGGAGGGGGGGAGATAACCGGGGGACAGCGTAGCATCCATGTCTGATATTACACAGCTGGAGAGGTATGTCCATCTCTGATATTACATTTCCAGGGATTCTAGGAGCACCATATGTAGCACCATATTACAGGCGAGAGCACCTCCGAGGAGCTCCTACTCGCCCAAACCACTCCCGCACCATCCAAGATGGTCATTCCACTGATGGAGCAAACGGGAATCCACATAGGTGGCCCTGCAATGGCCCTAAACCGGGTCAACAGCCTCGTGGCTCAATTGCTCCCAGAGCAGACGATCACTGGGCTGACGGGACTCCCACTCCTGCTGTAACAAGTCCCACTACAGCGGATAATTCTCCCCACCCCACCCCAGATCCTGCAATGTAGCGGGACCGCAGTACCTGAACCGTGAAATGGCGGGGGGTGACTGTATCCTGTACACCGTCTTGACTGCTGCCATTGGCTCAGTAAAGCTTGGCAACCTATTTTCTGCTGGCAATGCTGCACGATATTGTGCAGCAACATTGGGTCATTTCCTGGATTTATGAGTCGTGGGTAGAGAAGCGTAATATCCCAGATTCATAAACCAGAAGCCGTTTTGGAGAATTGACTTCTTATCATCCCTGCTAGACTGAGATCTCAATCATGGTGTTGCTGTTGATGATGATGATGTCTTGGTGAATTCTATGCAGTGCAGCCCAACATGCCAGCACAATCAGACACAGAATATCTCTCTTACTCAAGGGGGGGGGATACTGCTTTCCAGATTGCTGATATGGTTGTCAAAGCTTGTCATGGCCATAGGGAAATTCTTTCCTCTCCCCACATAAATATAGCCTGTCCTATAGCAATCATGGATTTAACTGGTCCTTAGTGGTGTCATCACTTCATCACAATTGAGGATTATATGATATGGTGACATCATCACATTCCCTATATTGACATGGATTGACTAAAATCCCAGAAAAAAGTTTCAGACAAAAAAAAAATCTGCTGAAGCAGGAACAGTGGGGATAACAAGAGCTGTTGATCAGTATTAAAAAAAAACTGTGAAAATCTGTTGTGTAGGAGAGACTTTTGTACTTCCCCAAATATCTTTATTTTGCCTACTTATGTCTTCATGGACATAGCACTGTACTGTGTAGAACTGTAAAGGATTTAAAGGTCTGTGTTAGAACATTTCCAAGAAATACATTACCTAAGTGACAATTCACACACATTATAGGTAGAGGTCCCTGATCCCATTAGCAGGCGAAAGCCAGGAGAGTAACCTGCAGTAGGCAGGAAAACTTGTTACTTAAACCTTGGCTTCAGGTCAAACTGGAAAATTATACAAAGAATAATTTACCCTGCTGTTGCGAATTTGACATTAATTTAATGTATATGTGGGCAGAATGCCCGATAAATGCAAACAATGTACCTAAAAAAATGTGAACATTGCAAATTACCTATTGAAGGTATTGCTTCAGTTCAAGCACTCTCAAAACAGATGCTATCCAAAGTAATTGCCCCCTTTCTGCCCTGGGGTTTACATATCAAGGCATTGCATTAGGAGCCCTTGCCACTGTGTTATTCCAGGCAGCTCACAAGTGGCTTTTTTTCTGCTATAATTTCAGAGTCCTTTTCTGCAGTACTAAAATTGGAGTTGCAGAAAAGGTATGGAATACCAATTTTATGCGGTTGTGCAATGATTGTGGATCTGTTTACGGATTTAAAGGGCTTATTTTGTTTTTTTAAAACTCTGTCCTTTCCCAGACTCAATCTTCCTGCCTTCTCTTGATTTCTTTTAAGATTAATGTTTGCATCTTCTTGTACAAAGATAAGAAACCTTTCTCCCCACCACTCTCCTGTCCTCCAGTGTTTCAGATCCTTCCCCTTGCAACCATAGCCGATGTTAATGATAACGGACTACGGGAGTTGCCATCTGAACCATTGGGAAAGAAACTCATATGGCCTGAATAAATCTTTGCTTTTTCCTGGTAAATAAATGTGCCAGTTTCAGGATTTATTTTAAAAAATTATAATAGTTAAAATGTGGATAAAATATGTGAGTTGGATTAATTTCAGCTCAACTGCACAATAGCAATAAAATGAAATATTATTATTATTATTATTATTATTATTATTAAAAACAATAGAATGCAGGTTTTGGTGTGAGAATGGCAGATATGTTTTTCTACTTTTCTGTGCCCTGGATCTCCATTATTTCATCATATGCAAAAGCAAAGCAAAGTGTTCTGCTTATATACCGCCCCATACCACTTCAAGTAGTCTCTAGGCGGTTTACAATTTTAATTACAGTGTGCAGGCTATACATTGCCCCCCCCCCAGCAAGATGGGTACTCATTTTACCAACCTCAGAAGGCTGGAAGGCTGAGTCAACCATGAGCCTGCTACCTGGGACTGAACCCCAGGTTGTGAGCAAAGTTTTACCAGCAGCACAGGCATTTAACCACTGCGCCACAAGGTGCATAGGATGGGCACTCGTTTCTGACTCTGCCTAGATCAGTGTTTTCCAGTCTTGCTAGAGTAGCTGATGGTCAAGGCTTCTGGAAGTAGTGGTTTAGGGGAGAACAACATTTAGAGGTCCAGTGTCTCACACCCAGACATAGGAAATGTATGCCCCCCCAATGTTCCATAAAGGGCCCTTCAAGCTCTGCAGTGGGCATGGGAAGAAATTTTTGTCAGTTTCATTGAGGATATAGGGGTCAGACTGGCATGATACCCCAATGAATTGGGTATCTTGCTGCAGAGCCAGGGGTTGGGAGTAGAGATGGGCACGAAACAGAAAAATGGCATTTCGGTTTTTCGTTTGTCATTGAGAGGTCTGTTTCGGTTCGTTTCCATTTGTTGGGAATTTTTTGAAAAATTTTGTTACCGTTTTTTGTTTTTTCGTTTGTCGTTTCTACCTGCTTTTTGCGCGATTTTTAAAGCATTTCAGTGCGCAGGCATTCTCCAACGCCCCAGACCAGAGGGAAAACACTAAAAAAATGCCCCCATCTTCTAGTAAATTAGGCAGCTGGGTGGATCCTTTGCCAGTAGTTAGAGATAAACTTGATTGTTTAATCGAGGAGGCTGCAGAGTTTCTCTTCCCAAGGTCAGAGCATAGAGGCAATCTGCCAGCACCATTTACAATTAAGGGACGAATAGCTTCATCAGTGAAGACTTTAAGGGCGAATCTACCAAAGAAGGAGAGGAATTGTTCCATTTTTAACAGCATTAAAGGTATGGTAGATTGGTTGAAGATCAGGAGTATTCTCATCATTGATGATACTCTTGGCAATTTTTCAATCTTACACAGATCAATTTGATTCATGTCTGAACGCAGCAGTTGGCAAAGTGAATGTTGAATTGTTGTTTTTGTTGTCCATCGCCCTTGGTTAACCTGGGTATTGTCAATACATAACACTATTTGATTATTCAGAGGTTTCAACGGCTTTTTGCCTGTTCGTCTCTCTGGTCATTAACCCTCCTGAAGCCCAGTTTTTGTTCAGGTTGTGCCTTTTGAACGAGCTGGGGGGTGTTGGGAGTAGCAAGGTTCATCTGATTCATCACATTAGTTAATGAAAGCAAGCTATCTGTGATTTCATGACTACTGGAATCAAATGCTTGCCTTAATGAATTCAGTTTGTTGGAGAGAGATGTAAGCTGCTGGAATATACCTTTAACAGTTTCAGCAGTAAAAAAGGTGTATTCAGAGATTAAATCCATAGAGGTGTTCTTCAGACGCTCCTGGTTTATTTTACCTTCAGGCGAGGACTTTTTGTCAGATGTTGATAGGGGAGATATAATTTTGTTATAATTAGACGTGCGAGTTTCATCTGTGATGCCTTGATTTTCCAATTGTAAGTCTAAAGCACTATATCTGTTTGTGCTGTTAAACATAGAGAGATCACTCACCAAGTCCTTCTGTGGCAGAAGATCATCTATCCGGAGTTGTTTACCTGGTTTTACCGGGGAGGTTGAGTTGGATTTTACTCTGGCTCTTTTCTTCTTCCCCATGTTTGAACTCTTACCGGGAGGCCTTCAAACAGATTAAAAATAAAATGGAGGAAAGCAAGAGAAAACAACACCAATGCTTCCCAAGGAAATTGGCCTTCAGTGGAGCTAGAAATGTAGGGCCTAGTTAGGCAACCAAAGAACCTGAGATTTGACCTGTGTTGAAAACTATGCTGAACTTCATGTTGACACATTGAATTCCAAAGTGTGTTATTTATTTTTCCCATGGATGCTGGCAGAGACACAGTATAGACTAGGTATGCAGGGAGGCTGCAAAGGCAGTGGCGGGCGTTGCCCAGGGTGCAAGGCAGCCACAGAGTGACTGCACTGCGGGGCAGGGGAGGGTACTCACCAAGAGGTACGCAGCACACATGCACACAGGGAGGCTGCAGGACTGAAGCTAGAGTTGCAGAGACAGCAATCCCACCGTAACTCCCACCAGAGACTGCAAGGAGGACGGGGGCTGCTAGAGCTTTTTATGCCCTCTGTGGCTGCCAGACCTGCCCACCCAGTCTGCAACCTGGGCATGCTATTGGTTGAACATGATCCCACATCACATGGCTTGCCTCCATTTTGTGGCTGGTGGCGACATCCATTTTAAAGGGAAAAGAAAAATACATCGCGATGGGAGAAGACAAAAACAAACGTTTTAAGGACCCCAAGCCCCCCCCAGTAGGTATTATCAGACAATATAAATAATTATAGCTGTGTTTTTACGGATGTCCAGGGCATTTTTTAACATTTAAAACAGCTCATTTCATTGTGCGTCGCCATTAACGGAAACGAAATGTAACGACCACAATTTTCGTGGTTCTGTTTGTTTCGTTGCATTTTCATCACAATTTTTGTTTGTTGTTTCGTTACGTAACGGAAACGACAAACGGTAATGGAAACAAAAAAATGTTCGTTCCGTGCCCATCTCTAGTTGGGAGTTCAGTCCTCCACTGTGGCCCCAGGGAGAATGTAGGAGATTGGGGGCACACTGAACCCTAAGGGACCTGGCAGCACTGAGCAAGCCTTTAGACTCCAGGCATAGAAGCACGCCCCAGAGAGGTCAGGACCCAGCGTGAAAGCCATGCCCTTAAGTGAACTCTTCATGACCTCAAGCACAGGCCATCAGGCTCCCAGCAGGCATGACTCAGGCAGTAGCCAGGGGAAAACAGGTACCAGCCAGATGCCAGGCCCAGAGACACCCCCAAGGTCAGGAGGCTATGTGACTAGAGACCATCCCTCCTCCTTTGTCTTCCTCTGTTCTGTTGTCAATGATTCTCCACCCCTTGTGATGCCTGGTTTACCCCACCTAATCAACGGCCTTGGCCCGCTTGCCAGGGGGGCTCAGAGCATTCTGTTCACCCACACCAAATATGTTGTCTTCTCATTACTACAGGAAAACAGTCAGCTTGTGTGGTCTTGGACAAACTGAACATTCTCAGGACAGGCTACACAAGAAGGGAATGGTAAAAAAGTTCTGTGTATTCTCTACCTGGAAAATCCTGAAAAGGGTGAGCATAAATCAGAATAGACTTGATGTCACACATTTATTATTATTTTTGGGGTAGGGAGATGAAGGGGCTTTGCTTTGCCCACTCAGTTGTAGTCTAAACACATCTGGGGGAACAAGTTGGAAAATCCTTGATCCTGATGTTATGAGCATACAAGGCACCAGCATCTCTTGCCATTCCCTAACGTGGCACATATATTTCATGAATGTGAAGTTAGGTCCCATTCTTCTGCTGCCAAATATTACTGGTAGTGAGAAGGTGTGCCTAAAAAAATCTGCAATACAAGTGCACACTGCAGTAAAATATACATAGACCGAGGGTAGAAAAACTCTGTATGGGATTTCCAGTATTGTACTGAAGTAGGTCCCATTAAGATAGATTCTTTCATTGTGTGGCCAGGTTAATATCTACTTCCATAGATCAACATAGGGACGATTTCCCAATACAACTTTGGTCCAGTCTCTGTTTGAGACATTTAGTAAATTCAGGGGTTTTTAACAATGGATTCACCTGATTGTTGTGGTTCCAGTCTGGTACCAGAGTCAGATCAAGACTGGACCCATTCTCTGATGAAGAATCTATACTTTCTGAATCTGCCACATACACTGTAAAATATAAAAATGGCTCAGTAGCATGCCCACATTTGAAAGATTTATAGAAGAAATGCTTTGTACACACAAATATGCTTATGATGAAGGAAAAATGTTTATATTTCTGTGCGTTCTATGCAATTAAACAATGAAATCCTAATAAAACTGGGGAGGGGGAGAAACTGTCAGCTTTAATGGCTGCTCCTGCTATTCCTTTTACATCATTTGCATTAATGTAAAGCAAATGTGAAAAGCACAAGAGAAAACGGCATTTGCTAGCATATTTCTCTGCAACAGATTGATCATTAATTGTATTGTACCAGTTACTGGTGTGTGTACATTTTTCTAAACACAGACATTATTTCTGGCTTTTGCCAAAAGAATGCTTAATCTTAAAGACCTATCAAAATATTGATTAGAAACTCTATGTCTAGTTGGGTTTTCTGCAATTATGTTGTCTGGGAATAAAGAAATAACATTACTTCAGGGTAATTATTCATAGAACGGTAAAAAGGTTAAAACTGTAGATCAATTACCTTTTGGATGTGACTCTACATAGAGGCAAGGAGAGGAAAAGAGAGAGAGACACAGGGAAATTGTGTTTGATCAATGATTTATTTCGCCCTCAATACAGCAAGTTCTCATGCCAAGCAAATTCGATCACAATTATGAATGCATTTATGAAGAGAATCATAAATCCAATTTTATACTCTCTCCTTACAGCCACTGTGCAACATGAAGCACTGTTCGTACATCTCATCTCCATCTGGAACTTTCACTGCAGCGTTTCATTCACGGTGTGGGATTTTTTAAAAGGCTAACATTTGCATAATATTATTTTGTATTTTTCCCTTTCTGTGGGAAACATGTGAGTTGCAGGTTGATTCAGAAGTCAGCCCCACTGTGTTAAAATCAGACCTGCACCCAATTAGATCACCGCAGGCTGAAATCCAGCAGTGGAATTTAAAGTGTAAGACTGGTGATATTTTTTTCTCTTGTTATTTAAAAATCTACAGCCTCTCTCCTCCCATGAGGTCTCCAGGCTGCCATGAAATCCTTTTCTTCCAGGGGATGCTTTGGGCACCATAGGATGGAGGAGTTAAACTGTAGCTGCAATTTTAGGAAGTAAAAAACGTCCCTCCCTCCTTGCAGCCCCCAACAGTTTCCCCAGGGTGAAAGAGATCCCAAGACTTTTAGTTGGGTGGAGGGATCAGAAACTGTTAATTTATGAAAAGTCACTGTGGCAGGTGACATCATTGGCTTTACACAAGTATGCTATTGGATTTCAGCTACAGGATTATAGCCCTATCACTGTTTCTTCTGGCTGGCTGATAAAAAGATGTCACCGTATTAAATATTTTATAGTATTGTTTCTCTACTCAGGCCTTTTCTGCTCACTTTCATCTTTTATAATCAAAAGTGTGGATAAATAAAGTGTGCCCTCCAGTTGACATGCAAGTGTCAGCAGCCTCAAATCACAATGCCCTCAGGCACTCAAGAGTTTAATTTTAAACCATCCATCCAACCAACCAATGGACCTTGCACCTAGCTGGGAGACCTCAGGGTTAATTTCACCACACATGAGCCCCCAACGGGGATACAGTGGTACCTCAATGTACAAATTTAATCCATTCTGAATGCATGCTCTTAAGTCAAACTACTCTTAAGTTGGGGTACCTATCTAAAAAAATTAAAAAATTATAAGTTAAAAAATTTAAAATTAAAAAATTAAAAAAAAGGAAGTCGAGCAGATCATATCTAAAATTTGTAGGGTGGCAGTTAAAACGCCAACAGTTTTCTGCTCTTAAGTCGAATTGCTCTTAAGTCAAGCTGCTCTTAAATTGGGGTACCACTGTATTTGAGTTGGTGGGGCTTTCTAGAGGCATGAAGGGCTATGTGTCATCCCTAGAGGTTTAGGAGATGCTCCCCACTATTTTTGTCAGGTCCCTGCCAGAACCCATTCCAGACACTGAGGAGTTAATGGCTGAGGAATTCCCAGATGAACCACCAGGGCTGCCAGTTCCTTCAGCAGCTGTGCAGGAAAGTGATTCAGCCTCTTCAGGGGATTCTACACCCTCTCAGAGAGCTGCTGGCCGCAGACAGCAAAGACTTATTACCAAGAGGAATAGGGATAAGCTGTATTTGAGTAGAAGGCATTTACGCTGTCAAAGTCCTGAGTATGAACAGAATGGTCTTCAGGGAAGTGGGAGTTGCTCTCTGGAGACATAAAACAAGCACCCAGAGTTAGGGCAATTTGTGGGAGCAACAAGTCAACTCAACCTGCTTCTGCCTTCCTGCTTTGATTTCCTGACCTCTTTTGGATCCCTGTTCCTGACTGGCAACCCTGGACTACGTTTCTTGACCCTGGACTTCGTCACTCCATGAACCTTGCATTTTGGCTTTGACCTCTGGACCGTTTGTATTGGACTCTGTTTTGTCTTCTGGACTCGAGCTGTGTGTATTCCTGGACTCTGCTTAACTCCTGCCTTGCTATATTGTTGTCTTTACTCTGAGCTTGCAGTAAAAGCCTGAACCTGCCTGTGTGTGTGAGTCTGTGAGTTGTGACAATTTTAAGCATATGATAATAAAATCAGACTGCACCCAGACCTAGTTGAGATGTTCTATGTTAAGTAAATTAGGGTCATTACTTTACAACAGAGGATACCACAGCAGATGGAGCTGTGCAGGCACTATTTAGAGAGAAGGGTTTTCTTACCCTCCGCTGCTACTCAATAGGTGAAAACACAACATGACCTTGAAACCAAAGGAAATGCACTGTCTGCCTCCTTGAGTCCAATCCAGTCCCAAGGATTATCATTCTTGCCCCGAGTCCCATAAGATTTTGTACGGAAAGGCTCTGAAGTGCCCTTTTCTTTCTCGACATTTCTAAAGGCTCACTTGTAACTCAGCCCAAGGTTCCCTCTTCACAGCGTGTTGTGCCTCAACCATACTGTGTCAAATCTGTCACTATTTAGCAACAGCCATGTGCACAATGCAAGACTAGTTTCCTTGAGAAATTAGTACAGAGTCAATGAAATAGCAGAGAGGCATCTGGGTAAGCCTGGTGATTGAGGGAGACCACAGCCTGTCCCTCTGCAACTGGCATTTGCGTGTATATGTGTAGCTTTAAAATTCAGAAGTAGTGATGCAAATTGATTTCTGCCAGCCACTCTTAGATTTCAAAGGAGATATGCCTAACCCTATTTGTGAGAAAGATCTTTGCTATGATCAACAGATCAGATAATCTAAAAATATGCAGGTATGCCCTTCGTAGTTGTTCTGTATTCAGATTGTTCTGGCACACTTTGCACTCAATATATATGCAGGGTGGAGTGCAGGCATGCTTGTCCTACCTAAGGGAAATTTCCAAGAAATCAACAAAAAAGAAGGAAGAGGCTATCAAAGTGAGAGAGGACACCCACCCCAAATACAAATGAATTAAGATGGCTTGAAATGGTTTTACTCCAAGCATGTCTGAAATCACTGTGCTGTGGAGGTAGGAAAAGTGACTTTTGGAGTCATAGCTTCTTACATCCTCTAGCTAGCCACCAGCCATGTGGGCTGGAGACGTGGGACAGGAGAGGTTGGTCCAAAAAAGTAACATTTCCACATTGGATTCATGTGTCTGATCCTGATACAGAAATATGAGATATGTAGCAGCATGTTTAAAACATTTGTGTGTGTGTGTGTGTGTGTGTGTGTGTGTGTGTGTGTGTGTGTGTGTGTGTGTGTGTGTGTGTGTGTGTGTGTGGTGTTGTGTCATTACAGTTGTGACCGACTCTTCGTGACCTCATGGCAGGAACACTGGGGTGGTTTGCCAGTTCCTACTGTAGGCATCTAGCTCTGTGTTAAAACAATTATGCCACCAGTTCCTCCCACTGAGAGTTGTCACTCAATCCATCTCTTATCCATCATATAAAAATCATTTTGTGAGCATGTAAGTATTATCTTGAAATTTTTAAAAAGTATTTTCTTTTCTTTTCGTTTTTTAGTCTAAATATCTGTGCAAGGCACAATGGTTAAATGGTCATACTGCTATCAAAAACTCACAACCTAAATTTGATACTGATGAGCTCAGGTAGCCAGCTCAAGGTTGTCTCAGCCTTCCATCCTTTTGAGGTCAGTAAAATGAGTCCCAGCTCACCGGGGAGGGGGTGGTAAAGTATAGCCTGCATACTGAAATTGTAAACAGCAGAGAGAGTCTTCTAAATGCGGTGGAACAGAATATAAGCAGCACACTTTGCTTTTGATATTGTTGTTGTTGTTTTGTTTTGTTTGGCAAGGCACAAATAGAAAATACAGATTTTGGAAGCTTGGTTAGTTTTTTGTTTTATTTTGCTTGCTCAGCCAAAAGAGCACTTGATCCAATTCTCCTGCCCAAGAGAGGATCCTAGCAACCAAAATACTGTTTTTCATTTGACTATGCCTTTTAAAAGTTTTCTTTTAACCTACCTTCAATATTTTTGTTTCCTTTAAAAGGTCTCACCTAGTTGTTAAATTCTGTCAGAGGAAGGCTATATTTCTATTCCTCCCCACCCCCACCCCTATCCCCAGTCTTAGCAACTGACAAAAATATATTGCTGCAGATTTTATTACTATAGGACACAGCGATCCTTTCCATGCAATGACATTTATTTTAAAGAGGAAAAGGGACAGACCGTAGGTAAGCATTTTTATTGAGTTACTCGGTGTTCTTTCACAAACTGATTTAGCAGCACTATTAAATTATTGCAACCGGGAAGGAATTGACCCGGACAACTTTTTCCCTCAGTATAAGGACATTTCAATGGCTATGGATGGGAACGCTGCTGCCGGAGGTTAACTTTTAGGCTTGTGGGAGTTAATAGACTAAATGTGCACACTCTTCGAGATGTGGGAACCTTCCCTGTGGTACTGTGTCTGTAACTGCTTCATAAATCCTGCTGGACTACCAACAGAGCCCTCAGTGAGTAAGAAAAATGTTTCTGGTGGCCAAAATACAGTCTGTGAGACCAATGTGGTTAAAATGTAGAATGAAGTAGAAGTGATTAAGAAAGAATAAACATTCAGTCATATTCAGAAAAACCTGGATGAGGGCTTGTTCCCAGAAGCCTTTGATCTCACACTCCAATCTATATTGTAAATTTTCCTTCTAGAAATTAAGTGAGGAGCAGAATGGTGGGTATTTCTCAGCAGGACTATACACCTTCTCAGCACCACATTTCAGATTTCTCAGCAGGACTATATACCTGCTTTCAATATGGTTGTGGTAATTCTTAATGAATTCTCTGCAGCTTCCCCTCCTCTGCATTGCTCCTCAGAAACTTCTAACATAATATGTCAATCTTAGACCAATTTAAACAGCTAGTTTATCATTATAGGCCGAAATTTATTACATTTTCTGAAATAACACTATTTATTTATTTATTTATTTATTTATTTATTTATTTATTTGCCACCCATCTGACCAAATGTCACTCTGGGCAGTTTACAATGTGAGAACATAAATAAACACAACAACTATACATATACAACACACATTAATTGTATGTATGTATGTATGTATGTATGTATGTATGTATGTATGTATGTATGTATGTATGTATGTACCGTTCATCTTTCAAAAGGAACTATATCAAACCAATAATAGCCAAAATAATCAAAAATTATCAATAAGCATAGTTCAATCAAAAATAACACAATAGGGAGCAAAAGTCATAAATAATATAAGAAAGCAAGAGGCAGAATAGAAATTTTGGTCCAAGGTCAGCAAAATAATTGTCAGAGGTCAGGGAAAGCCTGTCTAAACAGCCAAGCCTCTAGTTATTTTTTAACAATACATAGAAAGGTGGGTGCCAGACAGATCTCAGAGGGCAACTGATTCCACAAATATGGTGTGTAGAGATGGGCACGAAACAATCAATTTTTTGTTTCTGTTTTCGTTTTTTCATTTCATTATGCAACGAAATGACAAATGAATTTTGTCTCCAAAATGAAACGAAACGAACAGAAACACCGGAAATTTTGTCGTGTGTTTCGTTTTTGTTACTGCAATACAGTGAACTGCTTTAAATGCTAAAAAAATCACAAAAAATGAAATAAATGGTAACAAAATGGTAGCGAAACGAATGAAAACAAAAACGATTTTTTTGCAAAAATTCGCAAAAAATGGAAACGAACCGAAACGGACCCTCCAAACGACAAACGACAAACAAAACGTCATTTTTTTTATTCATGCCCATCTCTAATGGTGTGATCACAAAAAAGCCCAATTCCTTGTAGATGTTTTATTAGCTTCCCTTGTGGTCAGAACCCTCAGTATTCCTGATTTGTGCAGATCTATATGACTGAGCAATCATACTTGAAAGAAGCCTGTGCTCACTTCTCCATGACCAGTGATGACCAAGTACGCTAATCTGAGAACTACAGGAGGTTTGAAACTGTAAAAGTACCAGGTATTTTCAGTACGTACAAAACAGACTCTCCTAAAGACTTAAGAATGTTTACTTAAAATTAGCAAATGCTCTGGCATCTGCTCATGTGGCTGATGAAATCTTGAATTTTTTTACTTCAAGACTGGATGATACTCAAAAATATTTATTATCTAATATCTGTTATGAATATCCATGCTTTTGAAATATATATATTATATTTGTCAAAATGGTTGAAATGCAGTAGTAAGTTGCAATTAGAATAGGCTGATTGGATTAATAGAATTTACAAAGGACTTGAGTCATCAAATCCCCATTGATTCTGTGGACCTACTCTACTGTTAAGAAATCAATCACAAGATGACTGAGCAGCAATGAAGGAATTCAAAAAGATAATCAAAGGTAAAGATATGCCATGGGAGACCAAGATAACACATGCTCTTATATTTGCAGTCACCATGTATGTGTGACATCTGGACAGTTAAGAAAGAGGAAAAGAAAAAATGATTCATTGAAATGTGGTGCTGGAGGAGAACTCTGCCAGAAAGATGAACAAGTGGCTCCTAGATCAAATCAGTTCCAAAGTATTTCTGGAAACAAAAAAAATTTGAGGCTGTCTTTCTTGGGTACATAATACAAAAGCATAATTCTCTGGAAAAGACAATAATGTTGGGGAGAATTGAAGGCAGCAGAAATGCAATGACACTGTTAAACACTGCCTGTTTCTGGTTAGAGGAAATCACCTTTCAAAAACCATTAATTAAACTGTTTCATTTCTCTCATCTCTGGAACGTTTGGCCTACGTCAGTAGCTTCTTGCTCTCTTTGCTTAAGGTAAAATATTACAGTTATCTTGGGCATCTCTCTGGAGCTGCAAAACTTTTTCCTGTTCCTTGTCTGTACAGCATGTTCTCTCTGAATGCCTTTCTTTTGCTTCTCCTGTTTGCTTCCTCCTGTGCCTAGCTTAAATTTCAAATTGGAGTAATGACCCACAAATATCGATTTGGCTTGCCATCTCTGAACAGCACTTGCCCTCCACACCAACGCCTTTTTCCACTAAGGGGAGAGAGCAAGAAGTGAACCTTCTACTCTATACAGGCATTTCCGGGTTAAATTAGGAAAAACTCCTGGTCGAAAACTCTGGAGAACTGTTGCCAGTCAGACAGAAGTGAACTACATATGTGCCTGCCTCCAAAGCCCTCAGGCTTGCTCACTTGCAATGAGGTGTGGGTAAAAGAGGAAGTAGAAAAAGCTGTCCCTCCTGTTGATCCTATGAGGTATCAAGTTGCTTCCAGTTTTCAGATGAATAACCTTTAAAAGGTCCTGTCTTTAACAGCCTACTCAGGTTCCCCCCCCCAAAAAAACTTAACTGAGTCAATCAATTTCATGCTTAATCTTACTTTTCGTCCCCCACCTTCTGTTTTCTCTCAGCTTTGTTGTCTTTTTCTGTGAGGGTGCAGTGGTGTCATTGCACAGCAGAACAAATTAACATTTTTACAGAGCCGTTCTAAAAATGGGGACAGCCCAAGGGGGAAGATTATAACTTTGAAACTGGGCTTTGGATCAGCACCAAATTTGGCATAGATGTAGCAGATGTTGAGGATTGTTTGGCGTTTTTATTGTTTTGCAGCTCCAAGCAACAGATACCTGGATAACTTGTTGAAAAACAGCTCTGACCATTATTTTGTTTTTGGCTGAGAAGTGATTAAATGGCATAGAAAGGAGTCAGCATCTGGGATTTTTCCTTGCTTGGTGTCACTTTGTGAATGGTAGTGAGCACAAAAGTTGTTTTCTAGACTTCTGCCATTAGTGTTGTTAACGTTCAGGCTCCCCTTTGCTGTGTAAAGGCTGGCATCCTTTTCTCTGGGGTCCACACAGGCATGGTATTGTGCAGCCACACTGGTCTGGTTCTTGGTGTTTTGGTGTGTGGCTACAGAAGGACAATGCCCCACATTTAAAGGGGTAGCTGCTTAATTAAATTGTAAACCACCCAGAGAGTGCTTTAAGCTCTGTAGGATGGTATATAAGCAGAAGCAGACCATTTCCATATGGTTATTTATTTATTTATTTATTTATTTATTTATTTATTTATTTATTTATTTATTTATTTATTGAAAGAATTGAGTATGTCCAAAGTACAATAGCCCCAGTTTAATCATTGTCACTAGTTATTCAAGTTGTGAATAGACCTTCTCCATCTCTTGGTTTGAATTATTTGATTTCTATACTGGCCATCTGATGATGTCCTTAAGTACAATTATCTTTCGGTCTGAAGCATGCTTTTTCAATAAACAAATTGAGCTCTATGACTTGTTCTCGGTTTCTAATTCCTAAGGCCACATTCTCAGATGATGTTTGGCTCTGCTTTATTTCCTGCTTTTGTATTCCAGTCACTTACAATTATTGTTACAATGCAATTTTCCACAGTGCATCATTTTAGTGAATGGGGAGGACATTCATTCTTGGTGACCTGGCAACTAGATTTATTGATGCGTGTGCTGTTACTGAGCTCCTGGAAGAGCCATGCTAGGCAGAAACCAAGTGGGCTTCGCAGCAGGCCCAAAACAAGCCTGCTGTGAGAGAAACCAGCCATACTCATTGTCACACTGGTTTTAAAAATAACGGAGTGTCTCAAATTGGAAGTCTGCTGTAGTATGAAATCCATCAAGGCTCTTTCCTTTTTTTGGTGGATGCCATATCACTAATAGAGATGGGCACGACTTGAAAAATTTTTTTTTCGAGTTGTCGTTAGTCGGGCCAGTCCCGTTTCGGGTCGTTTCCGGTTTTCGCGAAAATTCGCAAACATTAGTCGGTTCGTTTTTTCGTTTTTTCGTTGTCGTTAGTACTGGTTTTTTGGGGGGGAGCGGGCTCCTGGAGGCACCTCTGTGGGGTGGGTGCCTCCTCTGGCCCGCTATAAAGGGAAAGTGGGCTCCTGGAGGCACCCGTGGGTGCCTCCTGCCACTAGGAAGGGGAAGCAGGCTCCAAGAGACCCCTCTACATGGGGGTCTCCCTTCCTCACCTGCTGCTGCTGCAAAATGCTATGCAATAGCCATATGGATATTGCATAACATAATGTGCAGACGTGAGACCAGTGTGAGAATGATAGGGTCATGCCCGCCCTTCACAAGGCTCTGGCACCACCATGTCTCACACAGAAGGGAATTGTACTTGCTGCGTGTAGTGCAATGCAAGCAAGTAGATCTGGCTTTAAGGTGGCTTAGTGCAAGAGCTAGGGTTAGGCTAGTGACGGGTAAGGTTACGGTGGGCTAGTGGGTTGCACCTCTGGGTGCCTCTCTGACCCACTAAGAAGACAGTCTGTGACGTATGGGTACGGAGTCAAGGGTTAGGGTTAGGGCTAGGGCAGGTTTTAGGGGGCTTTTTGGCACATCCCAGAAGTCTCCATGGCCAAGTGGCCATGCGACTGGTGGGATGGCTCCAAAAATTTGCATGGTTGTCCACTCCCACATGGCTGGCCACTTGGCCAGCCCATCATTGCGCAGGTGTAAATAAAATAAAATAAAATAAAATCAATGGAGGACAGAGGAGGAGAGGAGAGACATTTTGTTGCAAGAAAAAACCCACTGCTACTGTGAAAAATCTGGCAGTTTATAAATTTTCGCGTGTTTCTGTTGTGCTTGTGTGTTTTTGGACCACGATTTCAAAAACAATATTGCGTTCGCCGCCCCATTTTGGATCCCCCGCCCGCACCGCATGGCATGGCGATGGCGACTCGCGAGTCCGGCTGCCCAGGACGGGGGGGAGGCGGGACCCCCCCCTCCAGAAACCACCCCTCCGGTAGGTGCCCTGCGCCCTTAGTCAAGCAGGCATTTTTCCGCCTGCTTTTTTGGCCCGGGAACGGGTGGGGGGAGAGTTTAAAAGTTTTTTCCTGTGCCGTCCGTGCCGCTTGCTTGCACTTTAATTGCGGCAGCCGGCGGCGAGACTGGGGGCTTTTTTGCTGGCTGCGAGCCTGCGGCGAGTCCCACAGAGCAGCCCACTAGGACGGGGGATGGGGGGGGGAGGCCGGGGACCTCCAGAAACAACCCCTCTGGTAGGTGCCCTGAGGCACGGCAGGCATTTTTCCGCCTGCTTTTTTGGCCCGGGAATGGGTGGGGGGATAGTTTAAAAGTTTTTTCCTGTGCCGTCCGTGCCGCTTGCTTGCGCTTTAATTGCGGGGGCGGCGGCGGCGAGACTGGGCATTTTGGTGGCTGCGAGCCTGCGGCGAGTCCCACCAGAGCAGCCGAGGACGGGGGATGAGGGGGGAGGCCGGGGACCTCCAGAAACAACCCCTCTGGTAGGTGCCCTGAGGCACGGCAGGCATTTTTCCGCCTGCTTTTTGGCCGGGAACCGGGTTTTTTTAACTTTTAAAAACTTTTTTTCTGTGCCGCGTGTGGCATCGCGCGATCTCGCGATGCAAGGAACGAGCACGACAAATCAGACCAAAATTGTTCGTTCGTCGGTTCGAGCTCGAAGTCTGGGGGAGTAATTCCCGTTACCGTTTCCGTAGAGTAACGGAACCGAGTAACGGAAACGGAAACGGAAATACCGCTAAGTCGTGCCCATCTCTAATCACTAATATAGTAGGAGTCATAAGGATAGAAAGAAACTGGAAACTGCATGGTGTATCCTATACTGTTTGAAAAGTAGCTTATCTCATCAATATGGTTATCTGTTCAGAAAAGGGAATTCATGCCACACAGTACATATCTTTTCTCCATTCTGTCTTGGCTGCCATTATTGTATGTACCACAAACACCTCTACAGGGACAACACCAGCTGAACTGGGTGGGAGGTCGCCTGCATGTCCCTTTTGACATATTTTTACCATGCTTCATTTTTGTCAGCCATCTATACAATAACCCTTCCAAGGAACCAGTAACTTTCTGTTTTAAAACAAAAAGGCAGGCAGGTAGGCAGGCAAGCTCCTGGTAGATGGTCAGGGCAAGGCTTTGTTTCAAATATCACAAACTCCTCTTTAGTCCAAAAGCCAGATAATTGAATGGAGATATTTTTATATCTTATTAAAGATACACAAAAAGGCAAAAAGGTAAGTGTTTGGGAAAATTCTCAAAAGGTTTTAGAATGTGCATTAAAGGTACATTGGTACCTCTACTTATGAGTGGATCTACTTATGAGCAATTTGACTTAAGAGCAGGAAACCATTGGCATTTTAATGACTGCCTTACAAATTTTAGATGTGGTCTGTTCTATTTTTTCCAATTTTTCCAATTTTTTATTTTTATTTTTTATTTTTTAGATACAGCTGCTCTACTAGTTACGAGTTGTTCAACTTATGAGCATGCATTCAGAATGGATTAAACTTGTAAGTAGAGGTAACTCTCTATTATGCAGCAAATAAGCAATAAAAAACTAAGTCAGGAGCAATACAGAGCAAACAAGAAAATAATAAAGCTAACTGAACTACCTAGTACTTACAGGGAGACTTACTGAGAGACAACTAAGCCAACTAACATAAATTGTGAACTTTTAAAGAAAAATGTTATGCATCACCTTTCTGACCTTAAGGTAATCCACCAAGCAGGCTTCAAATTATCTCATATATTCACAAAGACAAGAGCAGTTTCTGCTCCCCTTCCTTCAACACAGATGATGTCATTCCCAATTTGCACAGTATCAGAGAACAAGCAAGCAGGGCCTTCATGTTTTAGCCCAACAGATAGGTCACAGATGATGCATCCATTTCTATATATGGAAAGTCTGCCTCCCTCCTTATAGCCAGTCATTCCCAGGAATGCAGACAAAAAACTGAACTTTCCAAAAATATTCCCTAATCCAGGTGCCCCAAATTTGTTAGTCTCTTCACATAGTATTGTTATGTTGGAAATAAGACCTCTCTCTCTCTCTCTCTCTCTCTCTCTCTCTCTCTCTCTCTCTCTCTCTGTAATTTTTTCATAAAAATGTTGCTATTTCCGTAAGCACACTACATCTTATTTAGTTTTTACATTTCAAAGTGGATTTTCAGACTTATTTTGGATCCATTTATATACTGGTTCCCAAATTTCTTTTGCTTTTTAGATTGTTTGTTCTTTTATATAGCTAATAAGATGCCAATTTCTGCCACCTCTCAGATGTTTTTCAGCAACTCTTCTTTCTTTGGGGTACCTGTTTTCTTCCAGTCTCTTGGAAATAATATTCTTGCTGCACTTACTATTTGTATCACTACATTCTCTTCTCTACAGCTTTCACCAAAAGAAAGCCTTTTTAAAATGGCCCACCCGCAACATCAAGCCTCTCAGCTGTCAAAAACAGCTGGGTGGCAGTGGTGAGAACTGGGAAACAGCTGCCGGATCGCAGCCCCTTGCCTGAAGGGAGATCTGGCAGTGGGTTCTAGGTTTGGAGGAACCAAACCGAAAACATCATTTCAGTTCAGTTTGTGACAACACACTGTCTGCCATTTTGGTTCGTTTCAGAACGTTTCAAAACCTTATGAAATGACAAAACATCATGTTTTTCATAATGTGCCCATCCCTATACAAAATAGGATCAGAAAACACTGTGCCCTCCTCCTCCTGCTTGCACTTACATACTCCTGTCTTGCAAAAAATATATGAAAGTTTTCAATAAACAGATCAGGCTTACTTGGAAGGAAGGGATGAAATACTGTCTTCATCTGTGTTTCACAGGGAGGTGAAAGCCTTTCTAAAAGCCTCCATTTTGGCGTGAGTAAATTCCTGATGAACCCTTACATTGATTTCTACCTTATTGGTCATACAGAGCAGACATGATTTAGTACTGTTATTTGGCCCAATGGCTTTTCCTGCCTTCCATGAGGCAGTCATTTATCTGCTTTCTGAGCCCTCTTGCATTTCAGTGCTTAATTCTGACAACAGTGAATGCTTTACAATTACCGAGCCCAAAAGCAGCTCTGAGGCCAATCTTTCCTTGGCCTGCTGTGATGGCTATGTGTTTCTCTTCCTGTCCTCTACAGTGATATAGTTTACATTATTTACTGACCCAAATCCTCTTGCTTTGTATGTGTCATGCCCATAGTAGACTCATTGAATCAATGGAATATAGGGAGGATGTGACTCACCAGATTGTCACTGTTCCTATGGGCTGACTGTAGTTGCAACTTACTACTCCAATCCACATGATTTTAGCCAATATGTTCCATATTGGTATTTTGGGGTTTGGAAATACTGTTTTTTATATAAGCAAAACAAGTGTGTTTTAATATGTCTCCTATGGTGGGGGATTCTGCTGCCTTGAACTCACAAAAAACAAAACAAAACAAGACAAAATCATGTGCTTATTAGGATTGTAGTCCAAAAAATTTTCCAAGCTCTAGATATTTTATGAAACAAGGACCTATTCTACTATATAAATATATATTTATGAACTTTATCTTCTCCACTCTTTTACTTTATAATGTGACTATATTACAAGAATGATGGGGAATTTTAGTAGATAGATAGATAGACTATTTATTGCATAATTGTCAGATCATTGCAAAATATACATTTCAAACAAGCAAACATATTACCATGCCATATTTATCAGTATTTATACAATAGAATAAACATTTTAATATTAATGCTTTTAAAATATAATATAAAATATTGTTTACTTAAACCAATTTAACTAAAATCCCCTAAAAAGTATTTACAATTTAAAAACCTTTAAAAATCGGTTAACAAACTCTTAAACTACAGTTGCCCAGGGAATTTTAGTACAGAAGATGTGAACCTAAGTGCTGTGATTCTCCTGCCCCCAAGGGAAATGGTATTTTATTGCAAGGACATTACATGTTTTTTCTTCTTTCAATTTCATGTTTTTTTCTTGAAAGGGGGAGAGAGAGGAAGGGGGAGGTAAAATGTCTGTCTGCGTAGGAAGAGCTTGATTTACTTTGCATGTACCAACATGCATATTTTAGGTAGCCCCATGGAAAGTGTGGAAAGATAGACCTCAACATTCCTCTGAAGCTGTTTGTTGCTTTGTTTTATTCTTGGTGTTATGTTATGGGTCACAAACAGGACAAGACCAAATACAACTTTATTCTGTACAGGCCTTGAAAGATCTTCCAGGAGAAACCACACATAGGACCTTTGGTACCCACCCATCACAAGATAACAGCCAGTCCTTACCCCTGAGATATCCTGCATATTACTTTTGGACCAATGAATGATGACCTCTTTCATTACTTATTTAGGTTCTGAGTTGTTCTGTACTTAGGTCGGGAGAAGGAATGATCTCCCTCCCAGTTCTGCTGGATTCTGCTGCTCTACCAGTATAAATTTGCTGTTGCAATCTGTATCATACTGCTAGAACTTAATTGTGCTGAAAGAAAGAAGTGTATTTTTGGTTGAATTACAAAATAATAATAATAATAATAATAATAATAATAATAATAATAATAATAATAATAATAATAATAATAATAATAATAAATAATTTACTGTCAAAGTACAACATGTGCACAATGAGATTAGCAAATCTCCCCTCATACACCCCCCCACAATGTATCCCACTAACAACCTCACAGCCTTGTTGCTCCTTGTGGACTTATCACACAGCAAACCAGCCCCGCAAGTCTGTTGTACTATGTTGACATGGAGTTATTTTCTGGCCACCTGGGCTGTGTTGGTTTTCCAGGTGAGATCTTCACTAAGATAGACTCCCAGGAATTTAAAGGAGAAAACAAAAGGCATATGTGTAATAAGATTCCCCATTAAAATATATGAGCCACTCTGTCTATAAATGAAGCAGAGAAAAGACCCCCCCAAGAATATATAAACTGGCTGCCAGTCAATGAAGTAATTCCAGTACTGCAGTATTCTTCTTAGGTAGGCATCTGCCCAAAAACGCATAAGAAAGGACAGGCCAACACTTCTCAGGCAATCTGTTCCATGAACAGCTCACACCACCACTAGGGCCTTCCTTGTATTTAGCTGACACCCTCTTCCTTGTCATTAGTCTAAAATTTGTTGGATTGCCCACTGTTGTTTGGACTAGGGCTGGGCAACTGTGGTCCTCTAGATCTCTTTTAGTTGTAACCCAGTCTTATAACTCCTCACCGTTGACTATGGTGGCTGGGCTGCTGTGAACTATAGATCAAGAATAGTGGAATGCCCCCAAGATGTACCTCTTTTCTGGAGCAGCATCTATATGCTTAGTCATTCATATTGACTTATAGAAAAACATTTATGCTGAGCTGCTTTGCTGCAAATGGCATCATTTCCCCACATGGTATGCATATTTGACATCTGCCACTATTAAAATGAAAGACCTGGTATTTATTATTCAGTGGACTGGAATTTGGCAAGCACACGAACATCATATCTTGGCGGTTTCAGCTGTGGGTCATAATGCTGTAGCTGCTTGGAAAAAAAAAACCTCATATGTATCAATCTGAAGTTTCAGGTTCATCTGTTAGTGCAAGTCTTTAAAAATGAATAAAAAATGGATAATGAAAACCAAAGCAGCAGCTGCTGCACTTGTGTTCCATTTGGCTGTGTTACACTGGTGTGTAAAAAGAAAGGAAGAAAGCTGAAGCTACCAAGTACTTGTTTGAGAAGGACTTTTCTCCCTAATGCTCCTAAATTGTAGACACCACAAAATATTTATACTATGCAGAGAAAGGGAAGACAATATTTTTTTTCTGAAGAGCTTGTAAGGAACAGTGTGTGGGAAATAGCTTGAAAAACATGTTGCAGCATTCTTCAGAACAAAAAGGAATGCTTTGTATTGATTCCTTTTGTTTTTGTTCTCTTAGTTGAGCTTGTTTCTGGACAACTTCACTCTGCGGTGAATTATAATTTATGTTCATTGTCTTTATTTCAGTGGGCTGAAAGATAGTTCCTTAACAAGCCATGAATAACATCAAGTTGATCGCTTGCACAACGGGATCCAAAAGACTCTTGACCACTTGAACAAACCAACATGACTTAGCCAAGATATAGAATCAGAATGTGGAAAAGTGATATATTTCGGTAGCAGCTCCCAGATTCTCCAGAATGGCCACAAAGGATGCTAGGAATTATAGTCTAAAAATTTAACTTCTCCAATTTTTGCTCTAGCTAAATAAAAAGAAAATCAAAAATGTTCACGCTTGGAAGGGATGTGAACAGTTGCCCCAAGATGGCTGCAGAATCTTCTGCTGCTGCTGCTCCTTTCTTCTTCTTCACCTGCTCCTTTCTTCTTCTTCCTTGTGTTTTTCCACAGGTGTGGGGTCTGCCAAGTATCTGTATACAGTGAAATTAATTCAGCCTTAGAAATAAATGGGAAAGGGAGAAAGTTGCCATAGAATGACTTAATTTGAATGACGTGACCCAGCACAATGTATTTCATGTATTTACCCAATGTGTGTGTGTGTGTGTGTGTGTGTGTGTGTGTGTGTGTGTGTGTGTGTGTGTGTGTGTGTGTGTGTGTGTGTGTTGTCAACTCAGAACCAACTTGTACTGACCCTCAAGGTAAGTGAGATATCTAAGGAGTGGCTTTACCACTTCCACTTCCCAATTCATCCCTAACTAGTGAAACCAGATGAGTTTTCCAGACCTTGATAAAGTTACATTTTGGGGGGCTACATCTCCCAATTTCCTTTTTGGATAACATTTTGGACTATAACATTGTGGGTGCTATATTCCAAAATGTTATTCCCAAAGTATGTTTACAGCCTATTTCTACCTTTGAATTAATTTTGTATAATTTCATTTGCTCAGGCTCCCTCGTGAATTTCCATGCAACATATTCTTTTTTCAGCTTAAAAATAATCTTTACAGCTGAGAAAATATATTTCTAAAGGTTCTCAAATGACTTATTGAAATTGGTCTTTCCTTAATTTGTCAGCCATTTTGTTCAGTGATTCAATGAAGTTATGCAGCAGTTTCAATTCATATTATACTGCAGGTTTATTCACAGAAATTGTGTTTTTCTTCTTAAGATACAGGCCATTCATTTGAGCTAAGTATAATTTATTAACTTTGCCTGTTCTGTAAACAAGCTTTGCATATTCTGTTCCACTCTACTTTCAACAGCATACATTCCTTCATTCTTTGAAAAGCCATTGACACATGAAACATTTTTCACTCAGCCTTAAAAATTGGAATGATACACATATATTCTCACTAGGCTTTTAAATGTGCTGCTGAAAAATATAGTGTTTTATGTATAGTACTGAAATACCTGAAATAGATGCACAACATGCTATAAAGACATATAAGAGTTCTGCAGTTGACGTTCACCCAACCAGACTTCCAAAGAATGAGTCAAGAATTCCAGGTCATAAAATCATACGATAATGAAATCTGAAGAGACCTATAAGGCTGTTGAAGAAGACTATAAGGCCAACCCACTGCTCAAGGCAGGAATACCAATCAAAGCAGGTCTAAAAGATGGTTGTTTGATTTTCTCTTGAATGCCTCCAACGCTGAAGTGCTCACCACTTCCCAAGGTTGGTTCCATTGTTGTACTTCTCGAACAGTTTGGAAGCTTCTCCTGATATTCACCTGAAATCTGACTTCCTGTAGCTTGAGACTGTAATATGGTTCTTGCACTCTAGAACAGTGGTTCTCACACTTTTTTCACCATGGCACGTTTGTCGGGCTAAATTTTTTTTTTGCAGCACCACTTCTCTTAAAGCAGTTTGAATACTTAGGAGAAGAAGGAAAAACAGTGCAAATGTAATGCTCAGTTGTCTTTAATATGACAAATGAAACAGTTTGGATGAATTTTTCATTATTTATGTTATGTTTCTGGGAAGTTTAGTTAATTTTACCCTCAAATCACTTGATCCAGAAAGTTTGCTCCATTATTGCCACCCCTGGCATACACTCACGGCATCCCAGGGTGCCATGGCACCCAGTTTGAGAAACGTTGCTCTAGAACAGTGATGGCGAACCTTTTAGAGACCAAGTGCCCAAACTGCAATTCAAAACCCACTTTTTTTTCAAAGTGCCAATACAGTAATTTAACCTGTATACAGGTGGCTATGAAGGGGTGGTGTTGGGTGCCTACAGAAAGGGCTCCGAGTGCCACCTTTGGCACCCGTGCCATAGGTTTGCCATCACTGCTCTAGAACAATCAAGAACAGATCATGCCCCTCCTCTGTATGGCAAGTACTTGAAAAGTACTATCATTTCCCCCTCTTCTGTCTCTCCCATCCCCCAAGGCTAGACATACCTTAAAGTGTGGGTTTCAGAACTAGACACAGTTCTCTAGATGAGGCCTAACCTCATCTAACGTGGGATTTGGTTAATCTAGCTTAAAACAGCATTTGCCTTTTTTACAGCCACATCACACTGTTGGCTCATATTTAGCTTGTGATCTATAATAATTTCAAGGTCCTTCTTGCTTTTGGTATTACTGAGCCGAGTATCCCCCAAAGGAAGAGTGATTTACCAGAGGGATCTTGGCAGAAAAAATAATATACATAGTTCCACTTGAACTTCATAGATTATAGTTACACATCAGAGGTATATAGTGCATGTATGAGGAACACATTTGCAACAGGCACATCTAAAAGTGAAATTATTTTGTCAGTCAAATGTGAGTAGCATACAACTGAGCAAATCTGCCAAGAATGGTGAAAAGCATATTTTTGTAGCATTGATGGATAGCTCAGTGGCTTGGGTACCTCTTCTAAAATACCTCCCATAGCCATTCCGTCTCATAGGAATTAATCCCTGCTGATAAATGCGGTTAGGATTGCCACAGCTATAGGTTCGCAGCCAGCAAAGCAATATCCACTTTGTTTTTCATGATGGAAAAGGTTTTGTTGAATTTAATCATTTTGCACCTCCTGAGACTGAAATGAAAAACACATTTTCAGTTCAAGAATCTGCAAATTTGTGAGCCTTATGGGGGCCCTTCTAAAAATAAGATGAAATTCAAAATAGTTGTATTTAATATTTCAGATTTTTCAGATTTTCACATTTTAGGATTAGAAAATGTGTAACTCTAAAAAATACCAACACGCTTCAATTAATGGAGAAAGCTGTGTGAATTAAGTATTCAAATAAATTCACATATTAGGAAAGTGTATTAAAGATTTACACTAAATTCAGTGTCAGAAGAAAATACAAAGTCTTACAAGATGATATGAAACCCATAAGGGAAGAATAGGTAAGTGAGTTTAAGAGAAACTTAACAAAAATGCTACGGAGAGATGTTCACTTTCACAGTCCAATGCTGCTCTGCTGGTACCAGGATAGAAGACGGGGTGGAGTTTCCTTTGTTCTCTAATTTTCTTAAATAACATTTTATTTTATTATCAATTACAAGTGTTGGGAATTAACTGGACAAGCTCTCAGTCTCACAGAGGGTAGCACTGTTTCACTGGGCATATCACATCATCAAAAGGGCTTTGGACATAGCATATCCATGAGTGCACCTGAAACTCTTCCAGAACATGGCCAAACAGCCTGAAAAACTCACAACAACTATCAGATCCCAGCCATGAAAGCCTTCGAGAATAAAAACAAATAAAAACCCATCGCCACCATGATTTTGTGACATAAGTAGCATTTCAGTTGAACTTTTTAGTATGGTATGTGTTTGACTTTTTTCAGTATCATAATCACAGTGTTGTTACATACTCTCTTTTATTGTTGTAAACTGCCTTGGCTTCTTGTTTAAGGTGGGGTAAAACAAACAAACAAACAAACAAATATTGGCTGTGTTTCTAGCATTGACAGTTTTAGGGAACATTCAGAGCAAAACAATTTTTCAGAAATATGTATGAGTTTTATCTAATTTGGTAAATATTCAAACCATGGTGCCCAAAAACAAAAAATACAAACAACCATCCATGGTAGAGATGGGCACGAAATGAGCAATTTTTCGTTTTCGTTTTTGTTTTTTTGTTTTGTTACGTAACGAAATAAAAAACAAATTTTGTCTCCAAAATGAAACGAACCGAACTGAAACAACAGAAATTTTGTCGTGCGTTTCATTTTCGTTGCGGCAAATACATTGAACTGTAATGAATGCTAACGAAACAGCAATTGTTCATTTTCGTTTTTGTTTTTTCATTTTGTTACGTAACGAAACGAAAATGAAATTTTTTGCAAAAAATTCACAAAAAACGAAAACAAACCGAAACGGACCCCCTAAACGACAAATGACAAACGAACACCATTTTTTTGAGTCGTGCCCATCTCTAATCCATGGTATTAAAATTCAGACATGAAAATGGTATCGGGGAAAATCAGATATGAACAAAGAGAGTGTGCAGATAATAAGTAAAATATGGCTGGAAACAGGGTTATCATAGACAATGTCATGTGCAAACCCCCTTCATTTCTCTTCCTGCCCCAGAAACCCAGTCTAACTCCAGGCAAGCCATAAGCTGCTGCAGTTCTCACAATGGAATCAATAGAAGGGATTTTTTAGGAACAGAGATTTAAATGTTTGCTCAGGAAACTACATATTTTCAAAGGTGCTGAAAACTCATTAGCCAATGTGCCAAGCAGAATCCTGTCCACTTTTGACCTATTTTGCATTGCTCATGTTCTGAAAGAAAGAAGGGAGAGTGAGATACGTAAAACATCATTCTTTGGCCTCAGGAGATTTTTTTCACCAGGGCTTTTGTGGTACAGATAAATTATGAATCAAATTGATTTTTCATATAAGTCAAATAACAGGAGGGCCAAGCCAAAATTCATCCTCCCCTTATTTGTTATAAATCATACGTGTGCCAATATTCCATATTTGAATGTTATGTAGACATAGAGCAATAATGTAAAATCATAGTGTATCAAGTGACAAGTCAGTAAATTTATAGCACGCAGCAGGCTTATTCTGGGCATTGCATACTTAATAAATAATAAAACAGTTATTGATTTTAAAGGCAGATTAACAACATTATAATAACAGCTATTACTCTCTTACTCAAAGCAGGGCATTTTTGCCATTGGTATTGCAAAGATATATGAGAAACAGTATTGCCAGAGGAAGCTTTCCGAGTGCTGTTCATCATAATTACATTGTGTCAGCACACACATGTAGGTCACTCAGAGTTCAAAAGTACAGGCATCCTCTCTCTTCCCTGTCTGTTCCTTTAGAAGCTACAGTTCTTTGAAAAATGAGCAATCATTATGCATGTATACTGTAAATAATAATTCCTGTTCATGGGGATGAAAACCATTTCATCCTTCATTTTAGAGGAAAGTTATTGATGAATATAACATTAGGCTGATCAGAAAGTATAGTGGAAAATCAAGCAGGATGTTGGTATTGTACTGTGATCTGTTAATTTAGAATTACCACTTCAAATGAGCACTGTTCGTTATTGCTGACAGTGGTAAATATCTAATGGTCATGCTAGTAAGAGAGCTGCAATCAGATACCATGTTTCCTCTTTTACCTTGAGTGCACTGTTAGATTTGCCAGGTGTCAAAGTGCTACCTGAAACCTTGACATATTGGTTTGTGATCCTGGGTCTTCAGGTAGGAAGATGAATCTTAGGTTGAGTGGCAGGGAGGAGGGGGAAGATGATATTTTATATTTGAAGAGATATTAAAACCAGGGCACCCACCTTGACCCAGCTGATACCAGGGCTCATTGGCTCTCCATCAAAGTGGCTGCCCTGCACCTCTGACATTACAATGACCCACCCCTCTGCCATCAGAAGGCCCTGAGATTTCAGAGACTGGAAGTCGCAGACCTGGCAACAGTGTTGGCATTTCTTCAGCTGCAAAAAGGCTGTGTAAAGACTTGTTCTCTGATGCCCCATTAGACAAATCTAATGGGCTAAAGTTACAGCAGGTTTGATTCTGGTGGATCATTAGAGAAACCTTGTAGGTAGTGGGCTCACACTCACCAGAAGTTTTCTGACACCCAACATTTGAAGATCTTCTAGCTCTCCTTTATCAGACCCATTCCAACTCTATGGCACTGCATATAGTTTTTAGAGGTTATAAACTGACTTTAGGTGTAATTAAATGGCTGGAAAGGCTAATCACACCCCAAAGTGTTACTTTAACGGGATCTTTGGGCAATTAGACATGGCCTGGAAGGAGCAGAAAGGTTTAGAGACAGATCACATTTGCCTACTATGTTATGGATCACGATTGCCTTCTTTAAAATGGCAACATCCTTGCATGCTGCCATTTTTGAGGAAGATGTACACTAGGATCCCTGTATCCACTGATTTATTAACCACTGATTCAGTTGTCCACGGTTGTCAAAGGGAAAACATTAAATAAATAATTCAGCAGCTGCAAAGCAAGCGATGGTCACAAACAGCAGTTGTAAAGCAAGCTACTGTCACAAAACAGTAGTTTCTCTTATCCACGGCGTTCATTATCCATGGGAAAGCCTGGAACTGATCCCCAGAGGATACCGTGGTCCATTCTTGCAGTGCCATACCTATCACTTTCCTCTCTCTTGGCAAAGCATCTACAGATACTCTAGAGCAGTGGTCCTCAACCCCCGGGCCGCGGACCGGTGCCGGGCCATGGAGCAATCCGCACCGGGCCGCCGCCCAAGGAACTTCAAATCATTTCCCTGTGGCGGCGGCCCGGCTCCCGGACAGGCATTAACGGCCGCCCGCGAGCTCAGCCTGTGTTGAGGTGAGCGGCGCAGGTCGGCCCGGGTGTTTTCGTCGCCGCCGTGCCTGCGTTGAGGTGGGCGGGGGGGCAGCGCAGGCCGGCCCGGGTGCCGCCGTGCCTGTGTTGAGGTGGGCGGGGGGGGGCGGCGCAGGCCGGCCCGGGTGCCGCCGCGCCTGTGTTGAGGTGGGGGGGGGGGGCGGCGGCGCAGGTTGGCCCGGGTGCCGCCGCGCCTGTGTTGAGGTGGGCGGGGGGGGGCCGCGGCGCAGGTCGGCCCGGGGGCCGCTGCGCCTGTGTTGAGGTGGGGGGGGGGGGCGGCGCAGGTCGGCCCGGGTGCCGCCGCGCTTGTGTTGAGGTGGGCGGGGGGCGGCGGCGCAGGTCGGCCCGGGTGCCACCGCGCCTGTGTTGAGGTGGGCGGGGGGGCGGCGGCGCAGGTAGGCCCGGGTGCCGCCGTGCCTGTGTTGAGGTGGGCGGGGGGGCGGCGGCGCAGGTCGGCCCGGGTGCCGCCGCGCCTGTGTTGAGGTGGGCGGGGGGGGGCGGCGTTGCAGGCCGGCCCGGGTGCCGTCGCGCCTGTGTTGAGGTGGGCGGGGTGGGCGGGGGCGGCGCAGGCCGGCCCGGGTGCCGCCGCGCCTGTGTTGAGGTGGGCGGAGGGGCGGCGGCGCAGGCCGGCCCGGGTGTTTTCGCCGCCGCCGCCGCCTCGCAACCCCCCCCGCAACCGCCCCGCTCCGCCATCGCCGCCGCCGCGACCCCCCGCAATCGCGCCCGCCCCGCCCCGCCATCGTCGCTGCCGCCGCCGCTGTGACCCCCCCCCGCAATCGCGCCGCCGCGGCGACCCCCCCCCGCAATCGCGCCCCCCCCCTGCCCCGCCGCCGCCGCCGCCGCGACCCCCCCCCCGCCATCACCCCCGCCCCGCCATCGCCGCCGCCGCCGCCCCCCCCCCCCGCAATCCCGCCGCCGCCGCTGCGACCCCCGTAATCGCCCCCCCCCCGCCCCACCATCGCCGCGACCCCCCCCGCCATCACCGCCGCCGCCACCGCGACCCTCCCCCCACAAGCGGGCCAGGGAAAAATTATCGAACATTTACCGGTCCACGGTGATAAAAAGGTTGGGGAGCACTGCTCTAGAGAGAAAAAGAAACTGTGAACATCATCACTTTGGTTTGTTCACTCCTACAGAGCTTGCTGACATATCAAACCTCTCTTAAATTTCTTTCCAGGATAGAAGATCAGCAGCACATTTTATCAACATATTTCTTCCCTGTGTGCTTTTAAAGCTTTCCTACACATCTTATGTTCCAGAAATGTTTAGGCGTCATTTATATTGAGACATTTGGATTCCATCTCTCTTTGTAAATTATTCCAAAGATGATGTTTTAAATAATATACTGTGGCTTAAATAAATCAGTGAAAATGACTTGTCATTTTTCCATTTACTCCACATATAAGCTGTCTTCTTTCCAATTGCTCACAGTAAGAGGATATAAAATGTAGTGAGACTTTAACTCCATGCAATGATGGTGTTGGGAAAAGCTTGAATAAACCATGAAGTTTCCTGTGAGCAGCTTTGAAACAGCCAATTAGTGGGTGTTTCACTTTCATTGAAGGGAAGAGATGAAATTCTAAATCACACCACCCATTCTTAAGTAGATCTCCTGATCCTCCAAGATTAATACATTATTGCATGCTATTAATCTGATTGGGGAGCTAAACCAGCTAAATCTTATTCTAAAAACACATTATTTCATTTCAATGGGAAAGAAAATAGCTAACTACCACAAAGCCGTTCTTTTAATAATAATTTGAAAAAGAAGATACAACATAATTCAGACCTCATGAAATTTCAAAGTAGACAAGTTATAGAAACATGCTCTCTCAATTACTCCTCATTCAACTTAGTTCTGTCTTCACCAGAGACCATTTTTTAACTTTCCAAAGTGACTAGAATGATGGACTGGCCATATTCAGACATCAGAACACAGTTTCCTCAACATGGTTAGAAGGCAGCATCTACCTTGGTTTCTTCATGTGGTGACTGAGGAGGAAGTCACTGGTCACTTGTAAGCTTGTTCATGTGAACAAGAACCCAGAAAAAATCTGGGTTCCTGTTTGTGTGTTGAGCTGCATGCAAGTTGGATCCTTCTCTTCAGATTCCTTAGATACTCATGAGGAAAGTAAAGTGCAGAAAGTGGAGCTAGGGCTCTCTCTTAGCATGTTGAGGAGGCCAAGTATTCTAACCCTTAAATAGGGCAAACTGTCTAGGTTTTTCAAGTGTTTCTCTTAACTACAGAACTGGACACGCAAGAATCATCAGTAAAAATGGATATAATTGTTGATTGGCTCTCTGTAGTTCCTGGGTTAATGGACATGTGCCCAGGTATACCACTACAGTTTCATAAAGTCAGTTTTAATACAGGTTCTTTTATAATGACCAACTATCATCCCAAAGGGATTAGTTTCCTGCTTTCCTTATTTTACGGATTACAGTATTAGCACTGGCTATTTTATGGCAGGCGGTTGGACTAGATGGCCCCTGAGGTCTCTTCCAACTCTATGATTCTATGATTCTATGCTACCTTTGGAAACATAAGCCAAGGTTAAAATGTTTTATTGGTCAGTGCCATGTTTACTTAGTAAAGATGTGCACTGTAGGTGGGAAAGGGCTATATTTTGACTTTGAATATTTTGGAGGAGGCCTTCTGACTCAGTACAGCATCTCTATCCACTTTGGAAATTCTAAAGATTTTTGCAGTATACATATCTCTTGGAGGACTGCTTGGGAAATAATAGGGGAAATAAGAATGGTCTAAATCCAACAACTGTAGTCCGATGGAATCAGTGGGTTTACTTAAGTATTGCCTTATCATAAGTCCCACAGATTTAGTAGGTCCATGGTAGAGGGTACTAACAATTTGATTTTTTTTTTTGATATAACTACATGAAATTAGCAGAATAGTTGATTAAATCTTTTGGAATCCTTATAAATTGGTGCAAGTATACAAGTAGTATATATATTAAAAAGCAGGTGGTTGTTTATAACTTTACTTATTTCTTGGCAAAACTGGACAAAATATGCAAGCACAGCTTTCCCTTCTGAGAAAATGAATCCTTATATACTTCTAAATATGAGCTGAACAATTTCTTTTTACCAGGGGAGTATTTAATGTTTGGAGGATTTAAAAAGTATTCATATGCCTAACTTTTGCAAAATTCTAAGTGGCTCATCATAAAATATCAGAGGTAACTCCAGTAAGTTAAGAAACCTATAAAATTTCTTAGGGAATGGAGGTGTGGTTTGGGCAAATTTGGATAATACGTGCTTTACTTCAGGTCTGTCCAAATTTGAACAGACCAAGGTCTACTTTTTCTGGCCCAAACTGCCTGAGTGCTACTACACGAATACCTCTACTTAGCGAATTTTATCAATTCCAATCACATGCTCGTAAGTAAAAAAATGTGTTAAGCAGAGCAGCAGTTTCCCATAGGAATGCATTGAAAATCAATTAATCCGTTCTGGAGGGAACAGATTTCAGTGTATTCCTATGGGAAGGCTGACTATGCACATGCTTCCCTTGCACCTGCTTGAGCCAGTACAGGTGGGTTCAAAGGAGGCCCGTGCATGCTTGTACAGATTGCCCCTTCTAAGAGGCAGACCATGCAACCATGCAGATGCCTCCCTTGCAGCCAGCTCAAG